>CM035849.1:265842468-266442468 GCA_020510985.1 Pholidichthys leucotaenia | reverse complement strand
CAAGTGCCTCCCTCTCCCCCACAGCATATTTTTGCTCCGCTGCTGAGAGGGACATTGATGCAAACGCCACTGGACGTTCCGTGCCATCTCACACCTGGGACATCACCACCCCAACACAGAACCAAATGTGTCGCAGGTCACAATAGTCATCTGGTTCGGGTCAAAATGAGCCAACACTGGTGGAGAGGTGAGTTATTGTTTCAGTTTGACAACCGCCACTGAGCAGGCTGGAGTTCACTCCCATAGTACATCTTGTTTTAACAGGGTCCGGAGGGGTTCAATCGTTTCTGAGTAGCAGGGAATAAACAGTCCATAGAAGTTGACCATACCCAGAGATTTGTGTGGGTGTAGAAGGGTCCGGAATGCGTAGAACTGCCTCCACATTCGAATGTAAAGGCTGAAGCCCCCTTCCGGTCAGCCGGAACCCCACAAACTCAATGGAGTCTGCCGCCAAGATGCACTTCTCGCCATTCAGGGTGACCCCGTGTTCTTGAAGTGTCACCAGGACCCGCTCCAGACGCTCATCATGCTCCTCCCGCGATGTACCATGCACCACAATGTCATCCAAATTCGCAACCACGCCCTTGAAACCGGCCAGAATCGCCGACATGATTTTTTCAGCAGCTGGGTGCTGAGCTCAGGCCGAACGGCATTCTGGTGTACCTGAAGACCCCCATATGTGTCACAAACGCCGTCAGGTTCCTGCTGGCAGGGTGGAGAGGCACCTGCAGGTAACCCTGGCGGAGGTCCAACTTTGTGAAGACCTGTGACCCACTAAATGTCGCCGTGAGCTCCTCCATGGTTGGGAGGGGGTACCTGTCCAGGACAATTGCTCTATTCACCATCCGGAGGTCTATGCACGATCTGATGCCTCCCCCTTTCTTCTTGGCCACCACGATGTTGGATATCCAGGGCGAGGTGTCCATCCTCTCGATGATGCCGGCCTCCAGTAATTTGGACAATTCCGCTGTGACATCATCCCGCAGCGCAAGGGGAAGTCGCCGCAGTGGTTGGATCTTCGGTGCCACGCTCATGTCAACGAGCAGGCACTGATGGAATGCTCTGATACATCCTAGACCTCTAAACAACGCTGGCCAGCGGAGGTGCCAATCAAGATACACTGTCAGCACAGTTGAGCCCTCCGGGTCCTTGATAGAAAATCCAAGCACACCCAACAGGTCGATTCCCAGCAGGTCCGCCCCCTGGGGCGCCACTTGGAACGTGAAACTGGACACTGTGTTTGACCCACACGTCAGCGCAAAATTGGCCGTGCCCACCATTTCAATCTCTGCATGTCTATATCCAAACATTTTGACTGCACCCGAGTTGATAGTCTTTCTGGGGAGTAGTTTCCTCAGCGTGGCAATGCACAGGATAGACCTGCCGGCCCTCGAGTCTACCATATGGGGCACGTCGACCCCGTCAAGTTGAAGGACATACCATTTTAATGGCCCCTTCCCCATATGTGCTACACACACACGCCCGGTCTCCCTGGGTTCCGCCATTACTGAGCTAGGAGTGATGGTGTAGGCCTGTCCCGCGCCTTTGTCCGATGTTTCTTCTTAGTCCACCCCCGAAGCTTACCTAGCATGCAAACCGCCAGGCTCAGCGGGAGGGAATGGACAGCCAACTCCTCGTTTGCCAATGCCGTTAGCCTCCGTATGACCGTGGACTCCCTTTGTCTGACAAAGTCCAACACGTGTTCCAGTGAGAGGGCCTCTCTAGTTAGCCTTAGCTTATTTCTCAGCCACACATTGTTGGTGCTTTGGGCTAGCTTATCTCACACTAGCTCCTCTAGTGGATTAGCATGGCGCACAGCCTTAACTTGCGAGCTTTAGCTAGGTCCATGGCAGACACAAATGTTTCAAACGACTCATGCCAAGGTTGCCAAGAAATGGGCATCTCACCGGGCAAAGTTTCTCCTCGTTGCCAATGTTGTGTTTGCAAATATGCATGCAGACAGGTCCACATGTTGAGATTAGCTTTATTAAATGTTAGCTCGAACAGCTAGGAGGGAGCACACAGTGATGTAACTGGGAGGTGGTACACCAAAGCTGGAGAGCAAGACAGAGCCCACAAGAGACCAGCTAGCCCTGGGTAGCCGGCTATTATACCTGTGGCGTAATGGCATTACGTATGCATATGTGCGACCACAGCATGGCGCGTCGTGCCATTTCCCATGTATCACAAAATGCAAGTAAAATGTTACAGATTTTCAAGAAATGATTCAAATTTATAAGCAAAAGTCTCACATTTATGTGAAAAGGTCTACATTTACTTGAAAGTGGTCTCAACTTTACAATAAAAAGCCACAAAATTATGAGGAAAAATGTGAAAAATTTATGATAAAATTGTTGTGAATTCACAAAATTCTGAAAAAAAATCACAAGGAAAAAATCTGAAATTTTTAAGAAAAATGTGTCAATTTTACACAAAAAGTCACAAATATAAAAAATGAAAACATGCATATTTAAGAGGAAAAACCTCTTATTCCTGACCTTGATAGTCCCATTTATACTTAATCATTAAAAAAAAAAAAATCTCACCAATATAAGTTAAACGAGCATTTTCAAAAAAAAAAAAAAAAAATCCCAAAGGTATGAAAGAAAAGCCACAGATTATTCAATTAAAAGATTAAAGTGGGGGAGTTTCTAATTTAAAAGAAAAGTCACAAAATCCTGAGTAAAACATTGCAGTTTATGAGGGGAAAGAAAAGTAAGAATTCACAAAAGTCATAAGTTTACAGGAAAAAAATGAGTCAAATTTACAGGGGGGAAAAGTCCGTTTCAAGCAGAAAAATTATGAGACGGGGGAAAAAGCATATTTAATAGGATAGGTATCTTATTGCTCCCAGTGCATATCTATAGCTCAGGTGTTTTAATTTTATTTTACGACTCAGATGTATTTTGCAGCCCCATGCAGTCATTTTTTTAGGTCAAAAAGGACTCGAAATGGCGAGGTGTCTGACCCCTGGACTAGCCAAATTCTGTTGTTGTTAGCCAACAGCGACACTATTCCAACAGCTGTACCGTTTAACGCTGAGCCATCTGTGGCGACGACAAATTAAACGACATTGTGAGGAAACCTGTGATGAAAGTGAGCACCCTGAGCCACTTCCTGCTCTGACTGGGAGGATAAACGGGCTGTCTGTGCGGTAATCTACGGTCAAAATCAGAACAAACCAACACACACTGGGGCATACTCACAGAGACACAGCTCAAACACGTAGGCATAATACGACCATAACACAACGGCGGTTATAATGAGGACGGGAATCCAGGAGAAAACCCTCTGACAGCATCTCAAACCTCTGGACAGAGCCATATTTCTTTTTATCTGCGCGCTCATCGGCGCTCGATTAGCAATCCTGGGATTTAGGCATCCGTGGCATCGACGAGCGATTTGCTCATCTGCAGATTCACGCCAGTGAACACGATTTTTTCTTAAACGAAACAAAATGAATTACAGAAGTTAAAGGGGCCATTGACTGCACTTTTTCCACATGTTGGTAGCTCCTACAGGTCTTGATGAAATGTTTGTAAAATATTTTGGTCAAATTTTCTGATTGCAGCATCATTGTGAATCATCTTTTGCAGCATTCCTCAGAAGCTTAATCACTACATGTCTCTTTAAATGCCTAAGAGCTGCATTTAATTCCTCCTCCTCCCTCTTACCTCACTATTGTTAGTCTTACCTGGCCAGTGTTGCCAACTTGGCAACTTTCTCACCAAATCTGGCGACTTTTCAAACCTGCTTGGTGACTTTTTTTGTCAAAAGCAACTAACAACAAATCTAGCAACTTTTTCTGGTGTTATCAAAGATTTTTCTGGTGTTTTGGAGACTATGACGTGCAGGGCTTGGCAGGTTGTAGTTTCCTTAGATGGCATCTAAAATAAAACCTATGTTGTAGGATGTGTCTCTTTTATGTGTTTAGATAGGACAGCTCAGTGCGTGAACGTGAGTGAGTGAGTGCGTGCGCGCAGCCGAGGGGCCCCCCCCCCCCGCCCCGGTGTGTGTGGAATGACCCCGAGAGCGAACGGTGTGTGTGATTTGGTGTGGATGAGACAAGAGAGAGCGAGGCGACCGGAGCAGGTAGAAATTGTTGCTAATAACAGTGCAGTCTGTGAATAAAGCCCCAACGCTTCAGCAAAACGGCCTGTGTTTCTGTGCACCACAATACCGTTTTTAACAAGTGTGAGGTTACTCGGCCCTGTCTCCGGCCCTGGAGAAGATAGATCTCCCCTGCGTCCCCCAACCACGGTTAGGAGACGAAAGGCAGGAACGGTCAACACCGGCGACCACGAAGGGACTCTCACGTTGTTAAGAGGGTGGTGAGTACAGAAAGAAAAGGACAGCGGCAGCTGGGCCGAGTGACTGTGGTAGCAGCTAAAGCTAATGCGACATGGCGGCCGCTCGCTATCCCGCTGATATTCATATACAAGGAACGAACTGCTCAAACCCGTTCATGTCGCTAAGTAATGATCAGGAGCGCAGACGAGGTGCTGTGAGGGCTCATGAATGTCGGGCTGAGACGAAGTGTGGGCATTATAACCCATTTTTGTGTGATGAAAGCTGCGCGGGCACACTTGTTGATGGAGAGGATTTGTTCGCGCCATTCGGCAGCCCCGCTCAATTCGCCCCCACGAATCCCTTTTTCAGAGCCGATAATCAAAGCCACGCCCCCGTGGGAGGCCTAGACGTTTACGTGCCCCCAAATCCTGCTCCAAACACATCATTAAAGCTGTATTATGCAGATACAAACCCCTTTGCCACGGCTCACATGAGAAGCTTTGTACACAGCACACCGGCTACTTCCAAGCCAAAAGCAGGTACGCTCCCCATGTCTACCCCTTACATCAATTCAGAGGAGACTGATAGACAGGGGCATTCACCACTGAGCCATTCCTGTCACTCACATACACATAAGAGCCGCTCTGCGCCCCGTCAGCCTCTTACATCGGACAGTGATGAGGACTCTGATCCCAAAGAAAGAGTCCCCACTTTACGCCCAGGCCAGTATGACGGCAGCACACCATGGAGAGAGTTCCTGCACAGATTTGAGAGCTGCGCAGAGGCAAATCACTGGTCAGAAAGAACAATGGCCATCCAGCTGAAATTCTGCCTTGTTGGAGCTGCAGGCGCCATCATCCATAGAAACCCTCATTCATCCAAATGGGACTACCGCCGCCTGCTGGAGGAGCTCGAAACTGCATACGGCCCTTCCTCATATCACTCAGCGGCTGTGGCAGTGGAACTGAGGCAAAGAGTAAGCAAAGTTGGTGAGGCCCTTCATGTGTTCAGAGATGACATTTATGGGAAAGTAGCTGTAGCTTATGGAAATTGATCAGAGGCCGAGCAAGATGCTATAGCTGTTGAAGTTTTCACAAATGGCCTGGGCGATGCAGAGCTAATCCAAAAACTGTTAGAAGAACGTCCAGCCACACTAGCCAGAGCTTATGAGATAGCCCATCGCCATGAAACCACAAAGACAGCTGCGTCCTATGTCACCAGCGTCATGCAGCCAGGGGCCCGTAACCTCACTGAACGCAGGCCGCTGTTGTCAGAGAAAGAGACGAGAATGAGACTGTAACTGCCACTATACATGCAGCTAGCTCCTCACCCAATCGCTTTGCCCCACACATGTCTGCAAAAACACCAAGGCAACACAAGAACTTTAAAAGGGGTGACATTCGCTGCCATAACTGTAAGGGCTGGGGTCACAAACAGAGCCAGTGTTCATCCCCTCAAAGAAATGCAAAGACTTTCATTCCAAGCACTCCCCAGGGAAGCCCACAGGCCATGGTGCTCCACTTTAAAGGCCAGAGTCGTGACATGAGCATCCACATGCGCATGTATGAGCTGGAGGTGTGTGCAGTCTTGGACAGTGGAGCGCAGAGGAACGTGCTGCCCCTTCACCATTACATTGCCATTCACCAAGACATGAGACCCCCACTACAGTCATCCATCGTCGAGACTCTGCTCGGGGTGGGACCAGGAGACATGCTTGTGCGTGGTGAGGCCAAAATACCTGTCAGTATTAACAACTGGCAAGTTGAAGTGGACTTTCTCGTGGCGGACATAACGGGCAATGAAGTACTGCTGGGCCACCCATTCCTCACCCAAGCTGAGGCCCGCCTTGATTTTGGTAAGTGCCGCATAGTGCTGTTTGGGGAAGAAGTGTCATACTTTCACACGGAGACTGTCCCAAAGTCGCATACTGTGAGAGTAGCCAGAACTGTCGTGGTTGAACCTGGACAAGAGTACCTAGTCAAGGGCACTGTGCCTTGTGGCAAAGCAACTCAGGGAGACATGATGCTCAGCCCCACAAAAGGCTTTGTTGAGAAGCACAAAATACTCATTGCCAGGGTCCTAGTCAACGCTCAGCCCACTAATGTTGTTCCACTACGCCTCTTTAACCCTGGCAACAAAGCCGTCACTATTAAAGAAGGTGCCATCGCAGGCCTCCTCCAGCCAGCTGAAGCTCTTCCCCCGCCCAGTGCCTCCACAGCGGCAGACTTCCCAGCTAGCTCCCCTGCAGTCCCAGACCACTTCCAGGAGCTCTATGCCCAGAGTTCCACCGAGCTTATGTAACTGAGGTCATCCTGCGCAGTTCGCCCACTCGGGACACGAACCCGCGACCTACCAGTCAACTACACAGTTCGAGCATGGGAGACACAGCACGATCGCGCTGAGCTAAAGGTCCGACCGATAGCTCAGCGCTACCGATACTGTATGAGGCTTTTCGGGAGGGAGGTTTACTAACGTTCTACGCCGAACAGTACTAGTTGGCATCCTTTACACTCTCCCCCTTAAACCTCACTCCCATCCCGGGTTCACGGCACCAGTGTAACTGAGGTCATCCTGCGCAGTTCGCCCACTTGGGACACGAACCCGCGACCTACCAGTCAACTACACAGTTTGAGCATGGGAGACACAGCACGATCGCGCTGAGCTAAAGGTCCGACCGATAGCTCAGCGCTACCGATACTGTATGAGGCTTTTCGGGAGGGAGGTTTACTAATGTTCTACGCCGAACAGTACTAGTTGGCATCTGTTACACTTAGTGACAATGAAAAACTTGAACTGTCTAACCTGTTGTGTGCCTATGAAAATGTGTTTTCCAGAGGGCCCGGTGACCTGGGATGGACCAGTCTTGTGCAGCACGACATCATAACCCGGCCTGGAGCCCCTGTGAAACAGCCCCCTCGTCGCATGGCTGGAGAAAAGCAGCAACACGCAGACCAGCAGATCCGTGAGAACCTCCAGAATGGCCTCGCCACCCGCAGCCACAGCAGTTGGGCCTCACCGATTGTTATGGTACGTAAAAAGGATGGAACTTACCGTCTTTGTATAGACTATAGAACACTCAACGATCGCACCGTCACTGACGCGTACCCGCTACCCCGCATCCAAGACACATTAGACACCCTCGCCACCACCAAATGGTTCAGCACCTTGGACCTTGCTTCAGGTTATTGGCAAGTTGAGCTGACTCCAAGAGCTCGCTGCGCAGCCACCTTTTGCACCCGAAATGGGCTGTTTGAATGGAACGTTATGCCGTTTGGGTTATGCAATGCGCCAGCGACGTTCCAACGCCTTATGGACCGCGTCCTCGCCGGCATGCAGTGGGAGACCTGCCTCGTTTACTTGGATGACATCATCATGCTGGCCAAGGATGTGTCCGGGATGCTGCAGCGGCTGAGTCAGGTGTTCCAGAGACTTAAACATGCAAACCTCAAACTAAAACCAGCCAAATGCTGCCTCTTCCGCCGCCAAGTGGCTTATCTAGGTCACAGTGTGTCCGAGCACGGTGTAGCCGCTGACCCCAATAAAGTCCACAAAGTCCAAGATTGGCCCACTCCCACATCAGTCCAAGAGGTCCGACGTTTCATTGGCCTCGCCTCCTACTATCGCAGGTTCGTGAAGGACTTTGCCTCCATTGCCGAACCGTTACACAACCTGACAAGGAAAAACGCACGTTTCCAGTGGCATGCTGAACACCAAGCTGCTTTCAACACGCTCAAGCACCGTCTCACCACAGCCCCTGTCTTAGGCTACCCACTGGACCATGGTGAAATGATCTTGGACACCGATGCTAGTGACACAGGCATCAGCGCCGTCCTCTCACAGATGCAGCATGGCGCAGAACGTGTGTTGGCATATGGCAGCCGCTAACTAGCCAAAGCTGAACAGAACTATTGCACTACAAGACGAGAGCTGCTAGCCATTGTCGATTTCACGTCACATTTTCGGCAGTATCTACTTGGGCGGCCTTTCAAAGTACGTACCGACCACAGCAGCCTGCGTTGGTTAACCCAAATGAAAGAGCCAGAAGGTCAGTTAGCCAGGTGGCTTGAGAAGCTAGCAGAGTACAAGTTTGAAATCATTCATCGCCCAGGTCGCTTACACACTAATGCTGACAGTCTCTCCCGCAGGCCCTGCCGCCAGTCCTGTCCTTGTAAAATGCAGGACCCCTCCTCACAGCCGAGAATCACAAACCACCAAGCCATTCAGTGTGAATTGGACTCCGACACCAGCTCCCTGTCGCTGAGTCCGGTGGGGGTAGAGACATGCCCTACAACCACAGCTGTGAGTCCGGTGGGGGTAAGTGCAGACAGCTTTACCAATACAGACACTTTAAAACAAAAAGAGACAATTTATGTGACAAATACAAACGAGACCACATTGTTTCCTGGCTGGACTATGGAAGAGTTGTGCCAAGCCCAAGCCGCTGATACAGACATTGCACCAATAAAAGCTTGGTTAGAGGCCAGCAGTGAGCGCCCTCCCTGGACCACAGTCGCCCCTTGCAGTCCAGCCACCAAAACATACTGGAGCCAATGGAAAAGACTGTATTTCCGAGATGGAGTTCTGGTCCGCCGTTTTTACTGTTTGGACAACACACAGTACTACCCCCAAATTGTCCTGCCACGCAAAATGCAACCCGATGTCATGCGCCAGATGCACGAGGGGCCAATAGGTGGACATTTTGGTACTGAACGGACTGTGGCCAGACTTCAAACCAGATACTACTGGTACCACATGAGAGAAGACGTGGCTCTCTGGTGCCGGACTTGTACCAACTGTGCATGCAGAGCCAGACCCCACAAAACGCCACAAGCGCCCATGGGAACTGTCAGGGTCGGAGCCCCCATGGAGCGCATTGCACTGGACATTATGGGCCCACTCAATGAGACAGAACGCACAAACAGCTATGTGCTCGTAATACAGGAGTATTTCACAAAATGGGCTGAAGCATTTCCTATTCCAGACGAAAAGGCTGTCACCGTGGCACGCGTTGTTGCAACAGAATGGGTGTGCCGCTTCGGAATGCCTCACTCTTTGCACAGTGACCAAGGGCGCAATTTTGAATCAGAGGTGTTTCAAGAAATGTGCCGTCTATTTGGCATTGAGAAAACCCACACTACGCCATTCAGACCACAGTCAGATGGCCAGGTTGAGCGTTTCAATGCCACACTTCAAAAGATCTTGGCCTCTACTGCAGAATGCTGTCACTGGGATTGGGACCTGATGACCCCATATGCAGTTATGGCCTACAGAGCGACCAAGCACAGTGCTACTGGTTTTACCCCCAACTATATGATGTTCGGACGTGAAATAAATGAGCCAGTGGACCTTGTAGCCGGTCTGCCCCCGGACTCTGACCATGCACCTTCAGCCCCAGAGTATGTGCAACAAATACGCGAGCGGCTGGAGCTGGCTCACAACATTACTCGAGAAGCCCTGGGTGAGTCAGTCACACGTGCAAAAAGACAATATGACAAAAACGCTTGCCACACACAGTACAAAGTCGGAGACGCAGTGTGGTACCTCATCAAAGGAACACGGCATGTCAAAAACAGAGTCAAAAAGTTCCTCCCCTCATAACAAGGACCCTTCTTTGTTATGGGACAGTTGGATGATCTAGTCTACCGGATCCAAAAGAGCCCCAGAGCCAAAGTCAAAGTCGTCCACCATGACCAACTGAAACACTACCGCAGCCGTGAGCAGCTGGACAACACTTGGGTCCTGGACCAAGCCCAGAACTGGACACCTTCTGAGATCTTGCCACCAGCTATGGAGGGGGACCCAGCAGACCAGGACCTCAGCCTGTACAACCTGTTCGCTACTGCTTCCAGTGATGGCCCCAGCAATTCCCGGCCGTCCACTCCACCAGCTAATGCCCCCAATGTGATCGGGTCTCTTCCATCTACTCCTTCCCATGTGATATTTGACCATGGTGGGAGTGCGGTGGGAGAGCCACACCATCAGGCTCAGCACGTGTCACGGCCCAAACGTCGGCGCAGAGGACCGGACCGTTACGGGGACTGGGTTACTGAGTGAGCCAACTGTGGTAGTTCATGTTTGCACTAGAGACTGTCCAGTTTACATTTTTAGACTGTAGTCTAGTTATAATGTTCTATACGTTTGTTTAAAAAAAAAAAAAAAGCTGAAGTGACAATGCTTTCATATACCTACATGCACTTTGTTTCAACTGAATGTATTGTATTTTGATTAGTTAGACAGTATTACTCCCGGTCGCCAAGAAATAGGTTTTAAAAGTATAATGTACTCCCTGTTTAATTAGAAACAATTGTATTCCAACGTATTTGTCCCTCATGTTTTCACTGCTAAATGAGCTAATTTCTTTTTCACTGCATAGACACTTGTCATTATAGTATAACCTACCTATTTGAATCCCTGTAATATATTGGACACTATTATCTCTTCACATTTTTTTTTATTAGGTCTATAGATATAGAGATTGTGCACCAATTTTATATTGTTTGGATGGAATGGAATTAGTGTTAATTGCCAGTCCATGGTGGGGGTAGTGTTGTAGGATGTGTCTCTTTTATGTGTTTAGATAGGACAGCTCAGTGCGTGAACGTGAGTGAGTGAGTGCGTGCGCG
This sequence comes from Pholidichthys leucotaenia, assembly GCA_020510985.1. Taxonomy (NCBI): domain Eukaryota; kingdom Metazoa; phylum Chordata; class Actinopteri; order Cichliformes; family Pholidichthyidae; genus Pholidichthys; species Pholidichthys leucotaenia. The sequence continues at coordinate 266,431,555 of CM035849.1, read as the reverse complement.
CAGCCGAGCCCCCCCCCCCCCCCCCCCCGGTGTGTGTGGAATGACCCCGAGAGCGAACGGTGTGTGTGATTTGGTGTGGATGAGACAAGAGAGAGCGAGGCGACCGGAGCAGGTAGAAATTGTTGCTAATAACAGTGCAGTCTGTGAATAAAGCCCCAACGCTTCAGCAAAACGGCCTGTGTTTCTGTGCACCACAATACCGTTTTTAACAAGTGTGAGGTTACTCGGGAGTTGACCCCGGAGAAAGAGCTGTCTCCGGCCCTGGAGAAGATAGATCTCCCCTGCGTCCCCCAACCACGGTTAGGAGACGAAAGGCAGGAACGGTCAACACCTAGATGTAATGTGAGACTATGAAACTACAACTCCCAGAAGCACTATCTGCACACAGTGTGTGCTCATTGGTCCACCATCACCTGGACCCCTGTAAAGCCACAGACTGTCTGCTCCGTGGGTTGGTCTCCTGTCCTGCCCTAGTTCACACTGCAACCCGGTGGGAAGAAATGCTGTGGCGGTGGCAACTTCTCATATCGAGCCAGACAGTGCCACACTCTGTTTCTGTTTCTTCAGACTAGCTCCAAAGTGAACTTGCCGTGGACAAACAGACATCAGCTGGCAGAACACACCTGTCCTTGCTCTCAGTGATCAGATCATCGGGACAAGTTACTGACCCTGAGTACCTGTTGTCCGAGCGGTGAGTAGCCCCCAACATCAGCTCCTACCTCTGTGGTTAGACATGAGTATTTTTAGAGCAAGAAGTTTGCATTTAATGTCCACAGTTGTGCAAATGTAAGTTTTCTTACCACACAGAGAAAAAGTGACTGATTTGTTGCTGTACTGTAACGAACAAATGAAGCTTCTTTGAAGGTGAACTTTCATTTATCTGTGCTTTCTATTTTATTTTATCTTATTCATTTACATGCTGTTGTGATATGCAACTACTTCATGGAAGTAAATCCTCTAAATATGTATTTTTAATGGGCTGGTCCAGGGGTGTCAAACATATGGCCTGTGGGCCAAGGCCCACCAGGGGTCCAAGATTTTCTGTGTGAATCTGCAACTTTATTTCTTGTAATTTTCTGACTTTTTCTACTGATTAGAATAGTTTATGTAAATTTGAGACATTTTTCTCTGTAAGATGAGACTTTTTTCTCATCAGTTTTCTTTTTCTTCTTTTTTCTGATGAGAACAAGAGGCCCTTGATTTCTAGGGCCAAGGGGCAGGCGAAGGGGAAAGGGTAGAAATTAGAATTGGGACAGACACCAAATCTACTTGTACTTCACTCTCACATTGCAAATATTTTTCTCAACTATTTTACAGTATTTACTGCTGTTAATTAGACAGTGTTTCTTTGATATTTTTATGTATGTATAAGTGTCATTGCATGTAAAAAGGTTGTACATTTAATTCAACTACATTTTAGCATGTGATAATCATCTTCTTCTTTTAGATTTGATTGGCAACCAACTTACAGGTGCATTATCGCCACTGACGTGATTATCATCACTCTATATTTTCTTCTTTTAGATTTGACTGGTGGTTGGCAACAGCTTACAGGTGCATTACCACTACTGACTTGATTAGCATCAGTTGACATCATCAAAGATCATAGGACTCGCTATGACATCATCAAAGATCAAATGTAGTCATCAGAGGACTCACTATGCCATTATCAAAGATCAAAGGCAGTCATCACTCACGATCATAGGACTCGCTACGACATCATCAAAGATCAAAGGCAGGCATCACTCATCACTCTATATATAATTAAAGAAATCTCTGTCACGATGTCACAATCATAGGACTCGCTATGACATCATCAAAGATCAAAGGCAGGCATCACTCACGATCATAGGATGCTATGACATCATCAAAGATCATAGGACTCACTATGACACCATCAAAGATCAAAGGCAGGCATCACTGAACGAGTGCTGACGTGCTTGCTTACGCCCTTGCTTACACCTGCTTTCTATGGGCATGCAGAAATACATGCGTATACTTGGTTTCTACGAGTATGCACGGGCATGCACAGGTATGCACTAGTTTATTAAATAAAGGAAAACACAAAACAAACTGGGCAAGACACACAAAAATGCAAACTTAAAGTAACTTACAGAGGAGAACTCTCCAGAGCCGAAATCGCACTTTGAGAGGGAAGAAGGATAAGTCCATCAGACATCAGATAACAGTCCATAGACATTAGACAATAGACAATGCTGCCGCAGTGAGAAAATGACCAGGCAGTCTTTAAATAGCTGGCAGTCAATGAGTGGCAGGTGCGCACCCCCTGAACAAGCAGGTGACCTAATTACGCAGCTGCTCACAACTGAGATGTGAGATGTCTGGAGAAAGAGGAAGGGCTCTAGTCACAAACCAAAATATATACAGAAACTAACAAAATCATCCTAACAGTCATACAATAAAATGAGAGTCTAAGCTCTGTGGAAACATACGTTCAGACTCATGACAGATCCCCCCTTTGAAGGGGTGGATTCCAGACAGCCCCAGGTAACATCCAAAAAGGATCCCCCCCTCCCCCAGACAAAAAGGTACAGCAAAAAAAAACCCAAACACTCAGGGTGGGAGGTGGGGGCAACAGGTTAGGGAAAATGTAAAGTAGCAAAAATGTAAAGTTCGCTCAGGGCCCGCACCCATGCTACGCCAGGCCCCTGGGCCACCTACGCCAAAGAACTCGGCTGTTCGGGTGGCCGGCCAAAGTCCCAGGCCAGACAAACGGCAAAGTGGAATGAGTCGGGTGGCCTGCAGGAGAATATGGGCCACCCAACCCACGGGCTCAGTCTGTCGGACGGCCGGCCTGAGTTCTTTATCCACCAAGACTGGAGGAGTGACCCAGGAGGTGGCTCCCCCCATGGGGAGGCCCAATGAGGGGATGAAGGGCTGAAAGGGGAAAACCATGACCGTGTCTGGTAGCAGGGAAGAACCCACGATGGCATCTGGAAGTGAAGGAGAAATCATGACGGTGTCAGGTAGAGGAGGAGAGGGCTCGACGCCCTCGGTGGTCCTGGGCTGGAGCATTGCAGCACCCGCAGTGGCTCCGGGCTGGAGCTCTGCAGCAGCCGCGGTGGCCTCAGGCTGGAGCTCTGCCGCACCCTTAGTGGACACCCAGGCTGGGCCAACGCTACACCCTCAGTGGACCCAGGCTGGGCCAATGCTGCACCCTCGGTGAACCCGGACTAGGCCAACGCTGCACCCTCGGTGAACTTGGACTGCGCCAACGTTGCACCCTCGGTGGACTTGGACTAGACCGATGCTGCACCCTTGGTGGACCCCGGGCCCATGGTGGGCCCAAGCTTGAGCGCAGCACCCATGTTGGATTTATACTGGGGTGCAGCACCCACGAGAGTCTCCAACCGGGATGCAGCACCCACGGAGACTCAGACCAAGAGTCTCACACGACAACCTCAGGCAGAGGGGAGGTTGCACCCACGGAGGTCCCGGGCTGGGATGGAGCACCCATGACGACCCCAGCAGGGGGAGCTGGACCCACGACATTCTCAGGTGGCGAGCCTGGACCCATGGAGGCATCTGGTGAAGTTGGATCTTCCCCGGCAACCCTGGAAGAAGGCTCAGAACAAAGAGGAACAGGGTCAGGGTCCCTGGTAGCGGCATAGCATGGCGAGGTGAGCTCATGTGCAACTGGTGGCTGCACCCGACTCTACTCACCAAGAGCCAGGCAAGATTTCTCCAGGACAGAAAAGAGAAAAACAAGAGAGAGCACTTGCCTGAGCTCGCGCACCACCGCCATCCAGGACTCCATTGATCCAGACGATGATGACGTCTCAGGCCCGGTCTCTTGAAGGTTCAGCTCGGGCTCTAACTCTGCTGCGGCGATCTCCGCAGCAGGCATGACAGTGGTTGCAGTCTCCGCTTCCCCAGACAAAGAGGCCCATGCTGATGACTCGTTCGGCATGACAGCTGGGGGTCGGCTCACCGTTGGCACTGGAACTGGGTTCTCCAGAGCCACAGGCTCCTCCTGTGTCTGGCAGCTCAATCCCGGGGTCGGCACACACTCAGGAGCCACAGGAGAGGAAACAGAGAGGACTGGTGAGCAATTAGCAACAGCACCAGGTGGGAAGAGCTCAGGAGACTGCTTTTCCTGAGCCTCTCTGCCGGGAATCAGGCAAGGCGTATCATCATAAATTGACATAGACTGAAATGAAACTTGCTTGTCATCCCGGTGTGCGATGTTATCTGCTGCAGCAGGTGAATAGTCATCCCTCTCCGTGTCTATGGTGAGCCTGGGCCCCTCTGAGGATTGTGGAGGAGCCGTCCCTGTAGTCACGGAGGTGGACATAGCCAGGGAAAACATGGAGGACCTCTCGGAAGCAGGAGGATACGTCGAGGGGATGGAAGTCGCAGCAGCAGCAGAGAGAGTGAAGGCTGACGGGACAGCCGGCGATGAAGGAGAAGAGAGAGGAACTGCTGTGGGAATTGTCGGGCTCGGCGTCAGGGAAATGGCTGCCGAAGAGGCGGGGGAATTCCTCCGGCGGTCCAGAGCGGGACAACATTGCCGCCATGGAGCTGACGGAGCAGGTGAGGAGGAGGCAGATGGCATCGGCGGGAGTGGAGGAAGGGAGAGACTTATCACCTGAGGATGGAAGCGCACGCTGGGTTTGACTTCCAGCAAGATGGCTACTCCACCTCAGCACAGCATCTCATCCTTGTGGGATAAGCAGTTTTGAGCTCCGATTGCCATGTCCTTTATCATGGAGACAAACTTCAGCTCATCCAAACTCCCCTTCCTCCTCCTCCGGTCTGGTTCGCCTGCAGGAGACATGACAGCTCTGCCGGACAGGTGAGAAGAGGAAAGAAAAAGCACAAAAAGGCAAAAAATATGCACTACTACAGCAGCTGGATCCTAATCTGGCGGCAGCATTCTACCATGAACAGCCCCTCCGAGGCAGAAAGACAGACCCAGTCGCTGAACTGCAGTAGTGACATTTATTAAATAAAGGAAAACACAAAACAAACTGGGCAGGACACACAAAAATGCAAACTTAAAGTAACTTTCAGAGGAAAACTCTCCAGACCCGAAATCGCACTGTGAGAGGCAAGAAGGATAAGTCCATCAGACATCAGGTAACAGTTCATAGACATTAGACAATAGACAATGCAGACAATAGACAATGCTGCCACAGTGAGAAAATGACCAGGCAGTCTTTAAATAGCTGGCAGTCAATGAGCGGCAGGTGCGCGCCCCCTGAACGAGCAGGTGACCTAATTACGCAACTGCTCACAGCTGAGATGGCAGAAAAGCAGACAGTGAGCAGCTGGTGGGAGTGTCTGGAGAAAGAGGAAGGCCTCTAGTCACAAACCAAAATATATACAGAAACTAACAAAATCATACTAACAGACACAATAAAATGAGAGTCTGACCTCTGTGGAAACATATGCTCAGACTCATGACAAGGCCCAAATGTAGGCTGTGTTTGAAAGTGGAATACAGAAGTGTAGCCTATATGTAGGCAATCACACATGTTAGACTTCGACAAATATGAAAGGGACTGAACTGAGATTTGTCAGGAGATGGAAGCCAGCCTGTTTGATCCATCTCCATTGAACATAGCAGGGAAGTACTCAGGCAAGAGTGGCCTTGCAATGATACTTCATATGGTGTTTAAGGTTGCAAGACTCTTGCAGCCTTCAGTAATTTGGACTGAAGATGCAGAAAAAATGTTCTACAGGAAAGTTCTCAAGGAAGAAAAAGAGTTAGACCCTAAGAGGTTGAAGAAAGATTTGCTCAAGCCTGTAAAGCTGATCAAAGGAGAGGATTGTGTTCTGATCACTGGAACAACTAATGACCCACTAAATGCTGAAATTAAGTCATTATGTAAAATGTACAGCAAAATCATCCTCATCCCAAGACCTGACTATGGCTCACGATACATTTTGTGGCAGCAACTGATCAAAAAGTCTGGAGGTGAGATAACCCAGGCCTTGGACCTCAGCTCTCTTGCAAAGATTTTGGATGGCTACATGCCAGGTCACATTGTCCAGGCAATTCAGAGCGTTGTTACCAAGCACAGAGTCCTGCAGCAAGCAAAGAAACCAATCACTGTTGCTGAATTCATTGCACCATTAGCCAAGATTGACCCTGTATTCCAGGAAAAGGAGGAAGCCCTAAAAAACTGGTACACAAAGACCACTCTTGGAAAGAAGAGAATTCAAGCTGCTACTGGAAAGGAAGAGGAGGAACCAGCTGAAGACAAAAATGCAAAAAAGAAAGGGGGAAAAAATAAAGTTGCTGCTTATTTCTATCTCTCCTGAAAAAAAGCATATATTTGACTTCTCTGGCTGTTTTTGCTCATTCTCTGAAGTTTTCTTGGCTTTAGTTTACAGGCCGGTTGAGTATAATTCAAGTCATCCTTTTAGAAATTCCTCAAAGACTAGACTACCTTTTTCATCAAGCTACTTTAAAATCTTGTAGCATATAATCCTGATTTTTTTTTTTTTTTTAAATAGGCACTGTGAAGTTTTTATGATCTTCCTGCCTATGGGGGTTTCTTCTGGATGTTCCAGTTCACCTCCACGCATCCAAAAACATGCAATAATCCCGATTTAGTTTTTTTTTTAAATAGGCACTGTGAAGTTTGCATGATCTTCCTGCTGATGGAGGTTTTTTTCTGGGCATGCCTATAGCTCCTGACCAGATAGAGTGATGATATAGAGTGAAGTACAAGGAGACGAAGAAGAGTGATGTCTGAAGATAGAGTTGAGGTTCGATTGGACACAGCAATGATGATAGAAGGACTACAGCTACTGACCAGATAGAGTGATGATATAGAGTGAAGTACAAGGAGACGAAGAAGAGTGATGTCTGAAGATAGAGTTGAGGTTCGATTGGACACAGCAATGATGATAGAAGGACTACAGCTACTGACCAGATAGAGTGATGATATAGAGTGAAGTACGTGGCGGTAATGCACCTGTAGGCTGGTTGCCAACCACCAATGAAATCTAAAAGAAGAAGAAGAAGAAGAGGTTTCTTCTGGATGTTCCAGTTCACCTCCACCCATCCAAAAACATGCTGCAAAATGTCACTAAAAAATAATAATTAGAAAAAAGTTTCAAATGGTTTAATTTTTTTTCACTCGTTATCATGTCTGTGTTGACTCCACTATAGGTTAAACCTGGGTTGTCTTATGGGTCCCTTGTAGGTTTGTCACCGGTTTCCATGTTGGTCCCATCTGTGTCCTCATCAATGTTGGGAGTAACACGTTACTGTAAGGCCACTTGTCATGTCCTGGTGAGCGCTCGCTCCCTCCTTCCTGTTCTCTCCTGCCTCTCAGGTAATCAGCACACCTGGGAGGATTGATGCACCTGCTGTCTCTTCTGAGCCAGCGTTTATAAGGACCACCTCTTCACTGATTCTATGCTGGCTCGTTTGGGTACACTGCCGAGATTGCAGTATTTGCAAACTAGCAAGTTATTTTTGTATTTCAGGAACCACTAACCTGAGCACTCTCTCTTTCTCCCATTTCCAGGTCGCTGCCATCCGAGCGGTGCGTCTCTAGGGATTGTGGTGCGCTCACCAGTCTCGTCTCTCCCGCTGCAGCTCCTACCCTCCATCTGGTCAGACACAGCTCATCTTCCCTATCACCTCCCCAGCTTCACAATGCTGGTTCGTCTCCTCTTGCTAGGTTCTGTACCGGATTCTTTGCTCCTCCTACGTAAGTGGCAAAATTTATATTTCCATCTCCCTTCTCCCTTCCTCCTCCTAACCAGCTCTCGTCTCTCCTCTGCAGGCTGCTGCTCCTCTGGTGAGTGACGGTTTTCCCTAATCCTGCCCTTTTTGGTATTTAATAAAAAGTCAAACGTTCTCCTGTTTTTGTGTTTCCTTTGGTGTTGCACCCTGCACTTGAGCTGTTCGTCCAGTCAATATGACACCACTACTTTTGCAGTAACTTGCTGTGTAATGAAATTACCGTTTAAAAGTTTAGTAATGAATGAATGAATGAATGAATTGAATGAATGAATTTATTTTCGGATAATACAGTACAGGTTAAAAGAAACTGTATAATATAACAACAAGGTCAAATTAGACAAAGACTCCTTCTACTAAACAATTCCACGTGAGTTATCCGAAATGGGTGATGGCTGAAGCCGCAGCTTATATTGCCCACCCATATTCCATCCAAGAATTCAAAGAAAAAAGAGTAAACAAGACAAGAGTGATTGTAATTTAGAACAAAGCTAAGACAAAGTGTGACTGAGAGAAAAAAAAAAAAAGAAAACTAAGCTAAGCTAAGTTAAGTGGTTACTATTCAAGACAAATCTAAGACAGAATGTCACGGAGAGAGAAAAAAAAAAAAAAACAAGCTACAACACAACACAGGCTGGATATGTCAATCCTTATGTGAGTTTACATGTCGTCTTGTAAATATGTTTGGAGTATTTCTTCCTTTAGTTTTTGTTTAAATTGTCCAAGCGTTGTACATGATTTTAATTCAGGTCCATAATCGTTCCATAATCTGACTCCTTGCACTGAAATACAGTGTTGCTTGGTGGTTGTTCTCACTGCAGGCTTTTGAAATATACATGTTCCTCTGAAGTGATATCGTTTCTCCCTTATTTGGAACAACTTTTGGATATTTGCGGGCAGTGATAAATTCTTCACTTTGAACATTATTATTGCGGTTTTAAAGTCAACCAGATCTTTCAACTTGAGAGTTTTTTGTTTAAGAAAAAGTGGGTTTGTTGGTTCCCTGTAAGCTGCTTTGTTTATTATTCTAATAGCTCTCTTTTGAAGCATAAAGAGTGGATATATGTTTGTTTTGTATGTATTTCCCCATACTTCATTACAATATGTCATGTATGGGAGTATTAATGAATGATACAAGGTGTATAGTGTGGGTTGATTCAGCAAATATTTCACTCTGTGTAATATTGCAATTGATTTGGAAACTTTACCTTTGATATAATTAATATGTGACTTCCAACACAGTTTGTTATCAATTATTACTCCAAGGAATTTAGTTTCAGATACCCTTTCAATCTCTACACCATTTACACTGAGTTTGGGTACTGGATTGTTGTGATGGTTGTTAAAGACTATAAATTTTGTCTTACTTAAATTGAGCGTTAATTTGTTTGAATCAAACCACAGTTTAAGCTTTCCTAATTCCTTCCCGAGTGTATCCAGAAGTTGTTCCAAATTGTTTCCACTGCATAGCAGATTAGCGTCATCGGCAAACAATATTAAGTCCATTTTTTCTGAGACTTTACATATATCGTTTATATACATATTGAATAATAATGGTCCCAAAACTGAACCCTGTGGGACTCCACAGGTGACCTTCAGCAACTCTGAGTTTTTGTTGCTAACACATACATACTGATATCTATTCTTTAAGTAACTACTTAACCAGGACAGTGCTACCCCTCTAATACCAGAATTTTGTAGTTTCTTTAATAATAAATTATGATCTACTGTATCAAATGCTTTTTTAAGATCTAGGAATACTCCAACTGAATACTCTTTATTTTCAATGGCTGTTGATATTTTTTCTGTAAATTCCATTAGGGCATATGCAGTTGTCCTCTTGTGTCTGAACCCATATTGCTGCTCACATAATAAATCATTCTTCAGTATGAAGTTGTCAATTCTCTCATAGATTATTTTTTCAAATATCTTGGAAAATTGCGGTAATAGTGAAATTGGTCTATAGTTTGAGAGTTCCCCTCTGTCGCCCGTTTTGTATATCGGAATTACTTTAGCTATTTTCATTGCATTGGGAAATATACCTGATTGGAGAGACAGGTTGCAGATATACGTCAGTGGTTTTACTATGCATTCGATAACAGTTTTGACTAGTAGCATGTCGATACCATCACAGTCAGTAGATGTTTTACTTTTGAACGATTTAACAATTTCAATGACCTCTCTTTCGTCTGTGTTCTTTATGAAGATGGAGTCTTTTACAGCAGTGTTATTGCATATTGTATCACCTGTTGGCACCGTAGTGGGTATTTCTCGGGCCAGTTTAGGTCCAATGTTAACAAAAAAATTATTAAATTCATCTGCAGGTGAAGCAATGAATGCGTTACAGTTACTGAAATTTGATCAGATGTGTTACTCATTACTCGTTTTATTAATACTAGTGTATACCCGTGCATGCCCGTAGGAACCAAGTATAAGCAAGTATTTCTTCTTCTTCTTTTAGATTTGATTGGCGGTTGGCAACCAGCTTACAGGTGCAATACCGCCACATACACTACCTCTAGATCATCACTCTACTGCCACTTGATGTCTTAAAAGTGTCCTACTCAGCTTATCACTCTATATCCGCCACCTACGCTATACTGTATATATGAGAACACTGAACTATATACAGGTGCCGCAGCCTGCCTGACATCACCCTTCTTTGTGTCTGTCAGCAAGTATTTCTTCTGGGGACGGCAGTGGCTCAGGAGGTAGAGCAGGTCGTCCAATAACCACATGGTTGGTGGTTCAAATCCCACTCTCCCCAGATATCCTGCCGTTGTGTCCCTGGGCAAGACACTTCACCCCCAATTGCTCCTGGTGGGTCTGGAAGCGCCATGTTAGGCAGCATGCCACCGTGAATGGGTGGATAGCACGATCTGTAAAGCGCTTTGTCATCAAGAGATGAGAATATAAGTGAATACCATTTCTTCTTCTTTTAGATTTGATTGACAGTTGGCAACCAGCCCATAGGTGCATTATTGCCATGCACTTGGTGTCGTTCACTACATTATGAGATGAGGGAGAAGCTGGGCCAACTGTTTGATCTGTCCACGCAGTTCTGCCATGTCTGATGTAGATGAAATATTGTCTGTGTAGCTTGCCATATTCAAAAATTTTCCAAACCAGCGTAGGAAAATTAACTCACTTCAGAAAAAATTTCCACAGTTTTGATGCATCACTGAGCCTATCTCACTCGATATCTTCTTCTTCTTCTTCCTCTAGACCTGATTGGCAGCTGGCAACCAGCCCACAGGCGCATCACCACCACTGACCCAACTATCATTACTCGATATCTTTGTATAAGGAGTCTTTCTTCTTCTTCTTCTTCTAAATGCCACCTCCATCTATCCGCCAGGGGGTGCGGATCGTTCCCCCGGACGACACTGTTACTGTGAAGGGGGTCCTTATGGCTGTGGGTGCCCAGGTGGGCCCTGATGCGATCCGCTATGCGTCCAGGATGAATAGAGCTGTAGTTGTGTTTCTGGCTACTGAGGAGAATGTTCACGCTCTGGTTGCGAGCGGTATTGTAATCGGGGACATGTCTGTACAGGTGTCCCCCTTATCAGTTCCATCAACGCTTATCACCGTCTCGGGTGTTCCACCTTTCATTACTGACGAACAGTTGGTGACGGAGCTCCGCAGATTCGGGAAGTTTGCGGGCCCGTTTGGACATGTGAGTTTGGGAATCAGGGAAGCCGACATGTGAAATCACTCAGGCGACAGGTGTTCATGTTTCTAGACTCGCCCACACAAACTCTGGAAGTGTCCTTCCGGGTCAAACACAGGGACGGCTACTATATGGTGTATGCGAGCTCGGGACAGATGAAGTGTTTTGAATGTGGCGATGTGGGCCATAAACGTTTCGCCTGCCCGCACAGGCGCCCGGCGGGGGGCTCTGGTGGAGCCGCGGCTGAGGCTGCCAGTGCGGCTGAGGCTGCCGGTGCGGCTTCCACTCGCGACGCTGCTGCGGACGGCGTTGTGGGGGCTTCTGCCGCGGCGGAGCCCGGCGGGGCCGCACAGCCTGCCAGCGACGCCTCCGCACCCGCCGCTGCTGCGGATGACGTTGCGGGGCCTTCCGCCGCTCCTGCTCCGGAGCCTGCCGCTGTGTCTGTGGACAGTCTGCCTGTGGCGCCCGCAGCGCGGCCTGCAGCTGGGGGCGTGACTGGTGATGGCGCCCAAGCAGTCAATGACGTTGACTCAGCATCGCGCTGTGTGACATCAGCGGCTGTGCTTCCGCAGCCTGCTGCCACTTCAGAGCAGCAGGTGCAACAACGCCGGGCACCTGATATAGGCGCCGCCCCGGAACACGTGGCTGATGAAGGATCAGCTGCACCAGCTGACGTGCCAGCTGAATCTAACAGTCAGCAGAGTTGTGCTGACGAGGGAATGGAGTGTGAATCTGACGCTGTGTCTGCTAACAATGAGTCTATTGGGGCAACTGGCAATGCCAATGCGGATTTGTATTCACTAGAAGAAATAAATGCTTTCCTGGATGGAACCTATAATAATAGGGCCGTTAATGTCGCTGATTACTTCAGTGACACTGACAAATTCATTCGGTCTGTTAATGTACTGAAGAAGCAGGTTGGTGTTGACCTCCTGGATGAAAGAAAACGCTTCCGCCTGAAGAAGCACATCACAGCCCTGCGTAAATCAGCAGGGGGACAAAAGGCCAAGCGCGCAAAGATGGAATGATTTCCATGGCAACAGCACGGTGCTCCTCACATCGATCGCCTAATGCAGAAAATAAAATTAGGGTCCTTAAACATCAATGGTGGGAGGGGTAATCATAAGAGGGGATTCATTAGTGACCTGTTCAGACGGAAAGGTCTCAATGTTTTGTTTTTGCAGGAAACTCATACCACTTCTCCAGATGAAGTTGACTGGGGCTTGTGGTGGAAAGGCCCTTTTTCACTCAGTCACGGTACCAATCTTAGTGCAAGAGTGGCCATTTTGTTTGGGGAATCAGCAAATGCACAAGTTTTATCGGTGGTGGAGATAGTGAGGGGCAGGCTGCTTCTTGTTAGGGCCGAAATAGGGGATTCCGTGTTTTGCCTGGTAAATGTTTACGCGCCAAACCACGGCGCTGAAAGGGTTGCCTTTTTCAATATACTGACTACTGAATTGCAGCGCTATCACCAAGAACAACTTGTTGTTGCTGGTGATTTTAACTGTACCTTGGACTTCACTGTAGATTGCACTAATGCAGAACCTCATCTGCAGTCTTCTAGAATCTTGGAAAATTTCACTGTGCAGTTTGACTTAGTGGACACGTGGAGGTCTAAAAATGCAAATGCGAGACAGTATACCTGGGTCAGGGTCACTGACGGTGTTGTCAGTGCTGCTAGATTAGACAGGATATATGTTTCTAGAACCTTTAGCCCCGGACTCCTTCCCAGTAACATAAGTCCCGTCGGTTTCACGGATCATCACCTGGCTACTGCGGTGTTACTGAACTCACCAGGGAAACGGGCAAAATCTTATTGGCACTTCAATAACAAGCTCCTTCAGGACAACGCATTTTGTCAGTATTTTGTGTGCTTCTGGGAACACTGGAGGACCACAAAGGCTCGTTTCAGTTCCCTCGAACAGTGGTGGGACGTTGGCAAAGTGCAAATTCGCCTTTTTTGTCAACGGTACGCTGCGAACTCAACTGCCATCATCAAGGCCAAGGTCAGTGAACTTGAGGATGCTGTCAAGAGGCTGGAGGCCAGCTTGGTTATGGGTCAGGATTCTACCGCTGGTCCTTTGCTGCAGGAGAAGAGATCGGCCCTGCGCACATTCATGCAGGAAAGAGTGGAGGGGGCGCTAGTGAGGTCACGCTTCACTCGCCTGCAGGACATGGATGCACCAACGTCCTTCTTCTTCAATTTGGAGAAGTCTACTGCGAAAAAGAAGTTGATGGCTTGCTTGACACTCCCAGATGGTCGGCTGACTACGAACCCATCCAAGATGCGGCGCCATGCAGTGGATTACTACGGGGCCCTGTTTGCTGCGGGAACGTGTTGCAAAGAATCTCAAACTCAGCTCTTCGAAGCCCTTCCGGTGCTCGGCCCGGAGGACAGGGCCGTTCTGGACTGTGCCCTGACTTTGGATGAGTTAACTGTGGCTGTAAATCAGATGGCTCCGGGACGCGCACCTGGACTTGATGACCTTTCTTCAGAATTTTTTCAGCATTTTTGGAATATTATTGGATCAGACTTCTATGACGTTCTGACTGCCTGTTACAGAAAGGGAACATTACCTGTCTCCTGCCGCCGTGCAGTGCTGTCTCTGTTGCCTAAGCAGGGGGACTTGGCCCTGCTGAAAAACTGGAGGCCCGTGGCTCTTCTTTGCACGGACTACAAGGTGCTTTCTAAAGCCCTGGCAAACAGACTGAACACTGTCTTGGGTTTGATTGTAGATAAGGATCAAACATATTGTATTCCTGACCGAAACATTATGGATAATGTTTTCCTCATACGTGACGTTCTCCAGCTCAGTAAATGTCATGACTTACAGTTCGGGATTGTGTCTTTGGACCAAGAAAAGGCTTTTGATAGGGTTGACCATTCCTATTTGTTTTCCACCCTGAGGGGGTTTGGTTTTGGCAATGTGTTTTTGAGGTGGGTCAATCTGCTATATACTGGAGCTGAGTGTTTGGTAAAGATGGGGGCAGGCCTGAGTCGGCCAATCCCTGTACACCGGGGAATACGCCAGGGGTGTCCACTCTCGGGTCAGCTGTACAGCTTGGCTATTGAGCCTTTGCTGTGCAGGTTGCGCACTCGGCTGGGTGGTCTGGTTCTGCCGGGGCCATCAAGCTGTTGCCGCCCGATCGTCTTGTCTGCTTATGCGGATGACGTTAATGTTTTCATCACCTCTCACGGGGATGTGCAGTGTCTGGTGGACACTTTGTCAGTTTATGAAAGGGCATCTTCTGCACGGGTGAATTGGGCCAAGAGTGAGGGTCTATTGGTGGGCCACTGGTCGCGTCAAGGCGTCCCTCGCCTGCCCGGCGGTCTTCAGTGGGGGATGGCTGGTCTCAAAGTGTTGGGGTTTTTTCTGGGTTCGGAGGCTTTTGAACGAAAGAACTAGGAGGGTGTTAAGGACAAGGTGTGTGCTCGCTTTTCTAAATGGAAATGGTTGCTACCACAGCTGTCATATAGGGGCAGGGTTCTGGTCGCAAATAATCTGGTCGCCTCGGCTCTTTGGCATAGGCTGGTGGCTTTGACACCGCCCAGGAGCCTCGTGGAGGAGATTCAGAAGATCATCGTGGACTTCTTTTGGTCTGGTCGCCACTGGGTCCGTGCGCCTGTTCTCTACCTGCCTGTGGCCGAGGGGGGACAGGGCCTGGTGGACATACATTCCAAGATCGCCTGCTTCAGGCTTCGAACTGCACAACGCCTCCTTTACGGATGCGGACCCTGCTGGATGGACACTGCTAAATTGCTCCTGAGGAGAGTTGGTTGCTTGGGCTATGATAAGCAGCTCTTCCTCGTGACATCTGGGGAGGTGGACCTTACTGGGCTATCTGCTTTTTACACGTCTGTCTTGCATGCATGGCGAATCTTCACCGTGGCCCGCTTCCATGACGAGACACCGGGCATGTGGCTGTTCGAGGAACCACTGTTTTTCAATCGATTCATCGACGCTGAGGTGCTGCAGTCTGTCAGTCTGCGGACTTGTTTGCGGGAGGCACGCTGTACCAAGCTTGGTCATCTTATGAAGATGTCGACCACATCGATGGATACGGTGAGGCGGAGTGCCAACATTACATCTGTCAGACTGCTGCAAAGGGTGGTGGCGGACGTGTGCGCCGCCCTGCCACAACCGCTTCAAGCGTTTGCGACAAACCGCACTCTTTCAAATCAATGGGATGATGACACTGTGTCCACCTTTCCTGCAATTTCCATAACTCCAGCTGTGGGGGAGTGGCAGGGAGGAGAGGATCACCTGCTGACCTTCAGAATTCCTCGCCTGGGCAAGTTCCAGTTTGTCGGGACAAGGGCGATGTATCACATCTGTGTGAAGGTTCTGAATCTGCACTCTCTGATGGATGTCACGGAGTCGAGGTGGGTGGGTTTTTTGGGCCCGGAGGTCTCCCCGAAAGGCAGCTAGCGGTGCATGTACAAGCTACCTATTGAGAAACGGACAGCAGCTCTCCAGTGGAGGATTGTGCATGGGGCAATAGCTACGAATAAATACAGAGCACGCCTTGATCCGACTGTGGGGGGGGGGAATGTTTGTTTTGTTCCCAAGTTGAGACCCTGGAGCATTTGTTTGTCCAATGTTTTTGTTTATCTGGACTTTTTGATATTTTGCGCGAGTGGTTTCAGGCTTTGGGTGAACGTTTCTCTTTTGGTCTGTTCATTTACGGTCCAAAGTATAAAGTGGCAAGGAAGGCTGCCCACACTTTGATGAACTTCCTATCTGGTACTGCTAAACTTGCCATCTGGCTGACGAGGAAAAATCGGGCTAGCAACGCTGGCAATGTGGATCCTGTGTCTGCTTTCAAGGTCTTGTTGAAAGCCAGACTACAGGTGGAGTTCTCTTACTATCAAATGGTGGACAATTTGGAGGCATTCATCAATAGATGGACTGTAGGGAACGTTTTGTGCTCTGTGGGTCAGGGGGATGAGTTATGTTTGCACTTTTGAGATGTGACACACTTGGGCCAGTGACATTGGTCTTTTTGCATTCTTGAAATGTACAATAAAGCCTTTTTTAAAAGTCAAGTCTTCTTCTTCTGCTTCTTCTTCTTCTTCTTCTTCTTTTTCTAGACTTGATTGGTGGCTGGCAACAAGCCCACAGGTGCATCACCACCACTGACCTGACCATCATCACTCTACATCTTTGTACAAGGAGCTCTCACAAGGAGTTCTGAACAATCGTCTTCTTCTTCTTTTAGACTCAATCGGTGGCCGGCAACCAGCCCACAGGTGCATCACCGCCACGCACCCCACTCCACATCATCGCTCCATCTGGTCAAGAGCTGTAGTCTGTATCTGCGCCTCGTCTCATTCTTCTTCTTCTTCTTCTTTTAGATTTGATTGGCGGCTGATCCACCAGCCCATGATGTCTGTGAACTTAAAAATCCCCCACTTAACAAGTCCTCAACTGCATCCCAATGTAGCCCCTTAATGCCAAGATATTTTTCTGCTGCTTTCACAATGATTAGATTTTTTCTCTTTTCTTGGAACACTGCGCAGTGCAGTTTATCACATCTACCACAAATAAGACAAAATTATTTTCCTTCATATCCAGACGATCTTCCTTAATTCTGCTGCATGCACTGCAAGCCTGCACATTTTCCCTGTTAGAATCCACTCCCACTTTTTTAGCGGGCACCTTTTTTGCAGCTTCTGCATATGTTAATCTCTGAAAGACTTTTACCTGCTGAATTTCTGCTGCTCTTTTGCTGGCTTCACAACCTCGATATTGCAGAGCTATGTTCACCACTGCAGTTACAGCACTTTAATTTGGCTCCTCTTTCACACTTGCCATATTCATGTTCACCGGAGCATCTGACACATCGTTGTCTACCTTTGTATATTGCTGCTACATGACCACACTTTTGACATTTGAAACATCTGAGTGGAGGAGGAATGTAAAGTCTGACTTCATAGCTCATGTAGCCAATATACACCTTACTTGGCAGTCTTGTTTTATCAAATTTTAACATTACCGACAGAGTATTGCATTTTTCACCCTTTCTATTAGTTTTCAATCTTTGTACCTCTGTCACTTTTGCTCCAGTTAAGTTTTTCATTATTTCATCAGTTGAGACAGCTGTTGAGATGCCCAATATCACTCCTCTCATTGCCTTATTTCCTTCCAATACTGAACACTGCATATTTTTCCCCTCCATCTTATTGACTCTTATTGATTGCTTTTCCTTGTTGAACACGACCTTTACATGCAACCACTACGAAGAATTCTTACATTTAAAATTTCTCCAAGTAACCCATTAATTGCACTTGTGAGCTTAATTGGGTTCCACTCATGAAATGATGCTCCTTCCTGAGTAAGTTTAATTACTTTCAGGTTCAGGTTCAGGTTACTTTATTTGTACCCGTAGGTAGATTTGTTTTGCAGTCTGGTGACATCCATATTTACAAACCACAATTACATTCAACATAAACACAAACACAGGCACACATGAAGCTGACTATAAACATGATAAAAATACTCAAGGCTCCATCAATCAGGATATAAAGACAAAGAAATGAGAGAAAAACCAGAGATAAGAGAGAAGGGTCATATTAAGAAGTTAAAGACTAGTCAAAGAGGTTAAAAACTCAAAGGTCTAAAACCCAATAAAAGATTTCGAACCCAAATAAAAATCCTACAAAAATAAGTAAATATAAAATGGAGTTAATAAATAGGTAACTAAATTATGTGCAATATATTGTTACAACTTGTTCAACTCTTTGACAGCAGCAGGAACAAAGCTGTTTTTGTAGCGCTGGGTTTTACTTTTTTGGACAGCAAACCTCCGTCTTGAGGGAAGAAGCTGAAAGTTGCAGTGCAAAGGGTGGGAGTCATCATTTAAAATGGAGGTAGCAATCCTCTGTACCTGTCTGGTGTACAAGACAGGTACAAATCTGGTGTACAAATCCTCTGTACCTGTCTGGGGCTGCACGGTGGCGCAGTGGTTAGCACTGCGGCAGCACAGTTTACCCTCGGCTGGGGTATCGCTGGGATCATGAGATCGTGGGTTCAATCCCTGCCCCCGGCCAACAGTGATCTGTGTGGAGTTTGCATGTTCTCCCCGTGTTGCGTGGGTTTACTCCGGGATTTCTCCGGTTTCCTCCCGCATGCCAAAAACATGCAGGTTAGGGATACGGGGCGCTTGCGCACGCAGCGACCAGCAGCTGGTGGCTTGTCACCAGACTGCAAAACAAATCTACCTACGGGTACAAAATAAGTACAAAAAAAAAAAAAAAGGATGTCAGGCTCAGCTGTGACTCACCAAGCAAACGAATGGACCATCTAACTACCTGATCCAAGGATTTCCTCTGTTTCAGTTTTATCTGACCAAACCATGACACTAAAGAAAAGGATAAAACAGATTCAATAAAAGCCCGATAAAACATTATCATTATGGTTCGGTCAATTTGGAAGCGTGCAAGTTTTCTCAAACAATGCAAATGTTGCTGACCCTTTTTGCACACCCTTTCACAGTTCTCTTCAAAGTTTAAATTACTATCAATAATTGTCCCAAGATATTTGTAGGATTGTACATATTCAGTGGTCTGGCCTTTTAGTACGGTGACTTTGTGCCTGGGAGTTTTCCTCCTAAAGTCAATAATCATATCTTTAGTTGTTGTTGTATTCAGCTGCAGGTAGGAATCCTCACACCAGTGAACAAAATCATCAACTACTGGGCCGTGGCCACTCTCACCATCCTGGAGGAGACTGACAATAACTGAATCATCAGCATACGTTATAATGTGTCTGTTGTCATGTCTGCTCCAACACATGTTTGTGTACAGGATGAAGAGTAGTGGTGACAACACACACCCCTGAGGAGAGCCAGTAGAAGAGCACTTTTGGTCAGACAATGTACCATTGACCCTTACTCTCTGCGTCCTGTTGGTTAAGAAATCCAGAATCCAACCCACCAGATTATTGCTCAAATCAAATTGTTGCAGGAGCCTTTCAACTAAAATATGAGGTTGGATTGTATTAAAGGCAGAGGAAAAGTCCACAAATAAAAGCCTGGTGTGTGTCCCGTTAAAATCCAGATGTTTAAAAAGCATGTTAAACAGAGTGACAGTGGCGTCCTCCACTCCTTTGTGAGGCCTATATGCAAACTGCAAAGGATCCAATGTATGTTCAGTCTGCTTTAGGACCTCAAATCTGACCAGTTTTTCAAAAATTTTCATTAAAATTGAAGTCAAAGCAACTGGTCTAAAGTCGTTTACCGTTTTAGGACAGCTGGATTTTGGAACGGGAACAACCATGGCTTCTTTCCAGATCTTAGGCACATGTTGTGTCTGTAAGGACTTATTGAAAATGTAATGAAATACAGGACTCAGTTCATGTGCACAGGACTTTACCAATCGCCCACATATATTATCAGGGCCCTGACTTACACTCTTTGCACTCCTTCTGTATATTCCTGGATTGTTCATTTTCTGATTCATCAGCACTTGATAACACTCTTGATTGATTTTCTTTACGTTTACTTCTTTTAGGCTCCACCAAACTCCCAACATCCTCTTTCCCACTTCCTACCTCCATTCTTCCTCGTGATCTCTCAGCTCCCAAACAGCATGCAAAATATCATTCTATATATAATTCAATAAATCTATCAGCAAGTATTTCTGCATGCCCGTAGAAAGTTTATTCTAATGTGTGTAGAATGTGATATCATTATAATCTTGTCTCCATAGCAGCAGCAGGACAACATAAAACATTCTATTCTCTGTGATGTCACATTTGGTCAAAGGACAGCAAGTATATATGAGTGGCAATTTGCTGCTTGATTCAGTTCTCAGAGATCAGCAAATAAACACAGGTGACTTTGCTCAGCTCAGGACAGCATCAGACAACACTTCAACACTTTTTTTGGTAGTCATATTAAAAGTTTTACATTTTAAATGTAAATGTTTCTGTCTTTAAGATCATTTTCACCTTGCTTTGAGATTACTAGTACATACCCATGCATACCCCTCCATGCCCGTAGAAACCAAGTATAAGCAAGTATTTCTGCATGCCCATTGCTGAAGGGTCTCCAGCTGTGTTGTTCACAGTCATGCCTGCGGCGTATTGCTCGAATCTGAGGTGTTTCATCTTCACAGTATCTTTTCTGACGTGCAGCAGTTCTCACTTTATTGCTCGCCATCTGGTGGGTCTTCTTGTTCTTCTTCTTCTTCTTCTTCATTCAGATGACTGGTTAAGGGATAGGTGCATTGTAATTCCAGTTCATGGACAGAATCATGCAAATAGATCTGAGCAAAAAGTGGCTTTCGACCCTGTTCAGGAAGACCCGTGCATGCCCGTCGAAACTCAGAAACCGGAGCACCCGGAGAAAATCAGCGCTTTGCTTGGCATTTTACACATTTGTAGTGTAGACTGCCATTCTTCATGGGTACTGCTCCGAATGGGTGTGGTTTAAAGTAGGGTGTCCTATTCTTAATCGGGTTACAGACTGGCACACTGATAGAGATTTTTGAATTTATAGAGTGCCTTCTGCCTTACTGAGTGAGATTTCCAGATTTACTACTTCAGATAGGTGTGGTTTATAGTGTGTCCTATTTGGTCTCAGCTTCTTCTGTGCCTTGCCTGGTGTGCAGCGTTGGCGGCCAGCTGACTATTCCGCATCTTCTGGGTCTCAGCTTGTCTGTGCCTTGCCTGGCGTGCAGCATTGCTCACTTTGTGGGCATTTCAGGCTTCAAGTGACTCAGCACGCGCATAGCGCACTGCCACACGTTTCCTGTCTGTCTGTGCATCCCTTGTCTGTCGTACCCTATGCTGGTGAAGGGTCTCCTCCTGTGGCAGGCATCATAGGACACTACATCATAGGTAGGCAGGCATCGTGATGGTCTATATGACATCATAAAGACATCAAGGCAGGCATCATAGGACACTACATCATAGGTAGACATTCCTATTGTCTGTATGACAGCATCACCTATTTGACGGCATCGCGAGTCCTATGTAGCCCGAGATCGTAGGATCATCATAGGACATCAGGCGAACATCATAGGCCATCCTATGATGTCCTATGATCATGACAGACAGGCAGACAGAGTGATGATGGCTGTTTGATCTTTGATGATGTCATAGCGAGTCCTATGATCATGAGTGATGCCTGCCATTTATCTTTGATGATGACATAGCGAGTCCTATGATCGTGAGCGATGCCTGCCTATGGTCTTTGATGATGTCATAGCAAGTCCTATGATTTTTTAGCGAGTCCTATGATAGTGATGCCTGCCTTTGATCTCATGGCGAGTCCTGTGATCTATATGTCATGACGAGTCCTATGATCATGAGTGATGCCTGCCGTTGATCTTTGAAGATGTCATAGTGAATGATCTCTAGGCCATAGGACTCGCTAAAAGCTCATAGGACTCGCTATGAGATCAAAGGCAGGCATCACTCACGATCACAGGACTCTTTGATGAGGTCATAGGGAGTCCTATGATCTTTTAGCAAGATCTTTTAGCGAGTCCTATGACCGTGACATCGTGACATCGTGACATCGTGACACACATCGTGACCGAGATTTCTTGAATTATATGTAGAGTGATGACTAGTGCATACCTGTGCATGCCTGATACCCGTCCATGCTCATAGAAAGTAACAGTAACCAAGGTGAAACCTGCCTTTGATCTTTGACGTCACCACTCATTCAATGATGCCTGCCTTTGTTCTGTGATGTCTGCCTTGGATCTTTGATGATGTCATAGCAAGTGTTATGATCATGAGTGATGCCTGCCTTTGATCTTTGATGATGTCATAGCAAGTCCTATGATCATGAGTGAAGCCTGCCTTTGATCTTTGATGATATTATAGCGAGTCCTATGATTGTGAGTGATGCCTGCCTTTGATCTCATAGCGAGTCCTATGATTGTGACATCATGACAGACAGAGACCTGCCTTTGATCTTTGACATCACCACTCATTCAAGTTGTAAGGAGGTTGCCAATCACCATCCATCCATCCATCCATCCATCCATCCATCCATCCATCCATCCATCCATCCATCCATCTTCTTCTGCTTAATCCTTTTCGGGTCGCGGGGGGGCTGATCTAAAAGAAGAAGAGGAATCTTTGATGATGTCATAGCGAGTCCTATGATCTTTTAGCGAGCCCTATGATCATGACATCGTCACATCGTCACATCCATCGTCACATCATCACAGAGATTTCTTGAACTATATCATCACTCTATATATAACTAGTACATACCTGTGCATACCCGTCCATGCCCGTAGAAACCAAGTATAAGCAAATATTTCTGCATGCCCATTGCTGAAGGGTCTCCTCCTGTCTCAGACGGCTGTGTTGTTCACAGTCATGCCTGCAGCGTACTGCTCGAACCTGAGTTGCTTCATGTTCACGGCATCTTTTCTGATGTGCAACAGTTCTCCTCACTGTATTGCTGTCCATCTGGTTGGTCTTCTTCTTCTTCTTCTTCTGTTACATTTGATTGGTGGTTGGCAACCAGGTCAAAGGTGCATTACCACCACTGACTTGATTATGTTTTCCTCATAGCTTTGTGACATCTTACTCATAGCTTTGTGACTTCTTACTCATAGCTTTGTCGCTCTATGACGTTTTCCTCATTGCTTTGTGATGTTTTCCTCATAGCTTTGTGACGTCTTCCTCATAGGTTTCTGATGTAATCCTCATAGCTTTGTAGCTTTGTGATGTCTTCCTCATAGCTTTCAGTGACATTTTCCAGGTTTTGTTGTCGTTACTCGCATCTCTTCTTCTTCCAGATCTGATCGCCAGCCGGCAACCAGGCCACAGGTGCACCATCACCACCCACCGGGTTGGAGTGTGGACAAGAGAATGGCAGGGGGAAAAAAAAAGCTAAATTATTTTGATTAATCCAGTTGCACTTAAATATTTAAGTAGAGCTATATATATTTATTTGACTGAAGTTCCTAACATATTTTCCAAGCCAAAACTTAAATTAGCCTTTTCCATTACTGCAGTCAGATGGTTCCTTTGTTCCTGGTATCCCTGACATTCCAACAAAACGTGCTGAACTGTTTCCAGAGAACCACAATGTGCACAGTTGCCAGTTGGGTGTTTACCTATTCTATGTAGTGTCTCGTTCAAAGTAGTGTGTCCTATTCTCAATCGGGTGATATGATGAGTATCTCCTCTTTCCTGTTTCTGCTAAGTCTCATTCTAGAGACCACCCGCTTTTGGAATGTCATAAAGAGATCTTCCTGTATCTATTGAGTCCCAATATTCTTGCCACTTTTGCACTATATACTTGTTAATTATTGATTTGCTTTCTGCCTTACTGAGTGAGATCTCCAGATCCACTGCCTCAAACTTTAAATGATTGTTTCACTAATAAGTCCACATCCTCCTTTTCCTCAATTCCAACATGGGCTGGAACCCAAAGAAAGCTTACTGACTGACCTTTACTGTAGAGGTTGTAAATTAAAGATTGGATTTCTACAATTAGGTCCTGCCTACACAACTGCAGTGACTGAACACTCTTGAGAGCTGCCCAACTGTCTGAAGCGATGACTGCATTACTCATAATTTATCTCCAACCACTGTAGAGCTAATATAATGGCAACTAGCTCAACTGTGTATACTGTTAAGTGATTGCTGGTTCTTTTATTGATACATATTTTATACTGAGGAATGTATACTGCAGTATATGCACTATATAATCTGTTGCTGTTTGCTTATGTTGCCTCCTCAGTTGTTGTATTTCAAAATCTACTAGTGGCATCTTAAACAGCCATGGAGGAATAACAGACCACAGGACCATTGGGCTAAAATCTATGTGTATTAATCCTGCCTGCTCAGCAGTGGCATCACTTATCCATCCAAAGCTACTAATGTTGGGAGTCATTGTGTTCCCAGCAATCATTAGGAATAGCTTTTGCAGGATGTGACCTCTTATGCCCCTTCAAGTTGATCCAGTATGCCAGCATTAATTTGGTTCTTCTTAATCTTAAGGGCATTTCACCCGTCTCTACTTGGATCGCTGATACTGAAGAAGTTTTAAATGCACCACAACATATCCTAAGAGCCTTTGTCTGCTCTATGTCCAGAAGGTTCAGGTGACAATCAGCAGCCGACATGAATGCAACACATCCATAGTCTAGTGTTGCTCTCATTAGTCCTCAATGTACCCTCAACAGAGAGGCCCTAGAGGCCCCCCAGTCCCGTCCTGCCAGACATCTCAAAATATTATTTATTTTCTTACATTTTCCTTTAGTTTTTTCAATATGCTGCTTCCAGGTTAGTTTTTCATCGAATAACACACCTAAATACTGAACTACCTTTACTTGCTCTAACGTTTGGCCATAAAGTTTAAAGAAATTTCTTTGTGACTTTTAGAGAAGCAAATCATTTGTGTCTTTGAGACTGATAACTTAAAAAGTCCACCGGTTTGCCCATTGTTCAACTTGGTCTATTGCTGCCTGCATTTTCCTCTGAATGTACTCAAGATTACGTCCCCTTATCCATAAAGCCCCATCATCTGCATACAAGGCCTTCCCTATTCCCATTTCGATTCCTTCAAAAATATAATTAATCATAATATTAAACAGAACAGGGCTACACACACTGCCTTTGGGAGTACCATTTTCAACTTGATATATTTTGGAGTACTCTGTATCAACTCTTACCTCAGTCGTTCTATCATACAGGAAATCCAATACCCAGTTGTATAAATTACCTTCAATACCAAATTGATTTAATTTAATCAGCAACCCTCCCTTCGTTCAGACCGCTGGTTGAGGGATAGGTGCGTCGTAATTCCAGTTCATGGACAGGATCATGAAAATAGATCTGAGCCAAAAGTGGCTTTCAACCCTGTTCAGGAAGAGCCGTGCATGCCTGTAGAAACCAAGAAACCAGAGCACTTGGAGAAAATCATCGCTTTCTTCTTCTTCTTCTTCTTCTTCTTCTTCTTCTTCTTCTTCTTCTTCTCTCGATTACTGGCGGATAGCAAACAACTGAAAGGTGCATACCGCCACCTACTGTACAAGAGTGTGTAACATTGTCATCTGAGCCTGACCCCTAAATTCTATGACTTAATCCTGTGTTATTTAAAAAAGAGAAAAGAGCCTTTCTCGTGATTCTTATTGTCTCTCCATCTCCATCTGTTCCCAGAATCCCAGTTAAATCCCATTCCCTACTGGCCTCTCGAACTTCATTTTCCATTATCTGTCTTTCATTTCCGTATTTGTGACAGTGTAATAAGATGTGCTCAACATTTTCTTTTACTCCACATTCTCTACATTTGTCACTTTTGCTTTTCCCCATGATGAATAAAGTGTCGTTTTAAACCTGTGTGATCCAGTCTGAGTCTTGCCATAGTGATGTCTTCCCTCCTTTTGGTTGTTATGAAATTCTTTATTGCAATAAAGCTTGGCATTTTACACATTTGTAGTGTAGACTGCCAGGAACAACAGTATGTCTTCTTTTGTGCGTGATGGTCTATATGACATCATAAAGACATCTAGGCAGGCATCATGAGTGATGGTGTATGAACGTCAGTATGTCTTCTTTCATGAGTGATGGTCATAAAGACATCAAGGCAGGCATCGTGAGTGATGGTGTATATGACATCATAAAGATATGAAGGCAGGCATCATAGGACATCATGCAGACAGCATCATGGCATCATAGGATGTCATGATAGGAACATCATAGGACATCATGGTCTATATGACTTCATATAGACATCAAGACAGGCATCACTGTATATGACATCCTAAAGACATCGAGGCAGGCATGATGTCCTGTGATGCAGACATCATAGGAACATCATAGGCTGTCCTATGATGTCCTATGATCGTGACACACTGACAAACTGACAAGATTTCTTGAATTTATTATAGAGTGATGATTAAAGAAATGTCTGTGTGTCTGTGTGTCACAACCGTAGGACTCGCTAAAAGATCATAGGATCACCTATGATGTTCCTATGATCTCTACATGTCTATATGACATCATATAGACACCATAGTATATAGAGTGATTCAAGAAAATCTGTGTGTGTATCTGTGTGTGATCAAAGGCAGGCATCACTCACGATCATACGGCATCAAAGATCAAAGGCAGGCATCACTCACTACTATAGGACTTGTTGACGACGACACCGAGGACACAGTCCAAGAACAAATAATTTTTTCACACATAAGGAGTTGTTCAATACAAAGATATAGAGTGATGATAATCAGGTCAGTGGTGGTAATGCACCTGTAAGCTGGCTGCCAATCGCCAATCAAATCTAAAAGAAGAAGACTATAGGACTCGCTATGACATCATCAAAGATCAAAGGTAGGCGTCACTCATGCTCACTCACGATCATAGGACATCAAAGATCAAACGCAGGCATCACTCATGATCATAGGACTTGCTGTGACATTAAAGATCATAGGACTCGCTATGACATCAAAGATCAAATGCAGGCGTCATAGGACTCACTATGCCATCAGTCTATGGTGTCTATATGATGACATCATCAAAGATTACAGGACTCGCTATGACAGCTTCAAAGATCAAAGGCAGGCATCACTCACAATCATATGACTCGTTATGACATCATCAAAGATCATAGGACTCCCTATGACATCATCAAAGATCATAGGTCTCCCTATGACATCATCAAAGATCAAAGGCAGACATCACAGATCGAAGACAGCCATCACTGAATGAGTGGTGGTGTCAAAGATCAAAGGCAGCTTTCACCATGGTTACTGTTGCCATGGTAACAGTAACTTTCTACGCGCATGCAGCATCACTCACGGTCGGCTATAGGACTCCCTATGACATCATCAAAGATCATAGGTCTCCCTATGACATCATCAAAGATCAAAGGCAGGAATTACTGAACGAGTACTGAACGAGGGGTGACTTGCTTGCTTACACCTGCTTTTACGGGCATGCATAAATGCTTATACTTGGTTTCTATAGGCATGCACGTGTATGCACGGGCATGCACAGGTATATAGAGGGATTCAAGAAATCTCTGTCACTATGTCACAAGGTCACGATCATAGGACTTGCTAAAAGGTCATAGGACTCACTATGACATCATCAAAGATCAAAGGCAGGCATTACTCTCTATCACAGGACTTGCTATGACACCATCAAAGATCAACGGCAGGCATCACTCATGGTCATAGGACTTGCTATGACATCATCAGAGATCAAAGGCAGACAACACAGATCGAAGACAGCCATCACTGACCAAGTGGTGACGTCAAAGATCAAAGGCAGGTTTCACCATGGTTACTGTTGCCATGGAAACAGTAACTTTCTATGGGCATGCAGCATCACTCACAGTCATAGAACTCACTATGATATCATCAAAGATCATAGGACTCGCTATGACATCATCAAAGATCAAAGGCAGTCATCACTGAACGAGCAATCACATGCTTGCTTACACCTGCTTTCTACAGGCATGCAGAAATACTTGCTTATACTTGGTTTCTATGGGCATGCACAGGTATGCACTAGTATAGAGTGATGATGGATAGATACTGTATTTTTAGCGCAAATAAATACAAACTGACCCTACCATAGCTGATGCAGAAAATCTAAAAGAAGAGCAAATCAGCGGAAGATATATAGAGCGCTGATCTGAACTCCAGTCGCTTCAATTATATATAGAGTAATGTATGAAGACCTGAGCTCCTAGGCAGTCCAAGGACGGCAGTCCAGGGACGGATGGTTTTTTCGCACATGGGGAGTTCGGAGTTCCTTGTGGGAGCTCCTTGTGCAGGGATGTGGAGTGATGATAATCAAGTCAGTGGCGGTAATGCACCTGTAAGAGTGACAATACAAACTTCAGTACACAGTCCAAGGACAGATAATTTTTTCACACAAGTTGTTCAGAATTCCTTATACAAAGATATAGAGTGATGATAATCAAGTCAGTGGCGGTAATGCACCTGTAAGCTGGTTGCCATCCACCAATCAAATCTGAAAGACGAAGAAGAAGGGTAGGTGGCAATAATGCACCTGTAAGCTGGTTGCCAACCACCAATCAAATCTAAAAGAAGAAGAAGTAGCTGATATAGTCGTCTGTCAATGTGACCTGTTGCAAAGAGCCTCTTCACTACTGAGCGGAGGAAATGATGAAGCTACTTTGTTTTTCTGGAAATAGATTATTTCTCCTTTGTCACAGTTAAGGACAAAAGCATATTGGTGGACACAGACAAGAGATTTCTTGAATTATATATAGAGGGATACAATTCAGAGTAGATAAATAGATACATACATACTTTATTTCGAACAAAAAAGTAAAAAAAAAAAACAAAAACAAATGACAAGTGCGTTAAAGTGACAGTACACAGTGCTCTAAAGGGAGAAGGAAGAAGTGAACACTTATTAACTCCAACTCCTCTTTTCCATAAATAAATACAACCCATGTGAAATATATACAAACTACCTCATTTAAGACCCCAAGTAAACAATTAACTATATTTTGTACATATCAACATTAACACCCATCCATCCCAACATACTGTACATACAGTCCATACATCAAAACCCAGCCCCAAACAACACAGATATACACAGTACTGTCCCACCTACCATTCCATAGTGTCCCAGACTGAGCATAGTGAATCGTACATATAAATACTACCCTTCTAACATATATTCTTGCAGCAAATAATGTTTATAACTACTTTTGAATTGATTTCTGTTTGTACATAGTTTCAGTTCCAGCTCCAGACTATTCCACAAATCCACCCCACAGACAGATATGCACATACTTTTCTTAGTTGTTCGTACCTTAGGTTTTTGTAAAGTTTAAGTCTCCTCTCAAATTATAATCATTGTCTCTTTTTTTGAATATTTTTTGTATATTAGTTGGGAGTTGATTATTAATTGCCCTGTACATTACTTGTGCTGTCTTAAATTTAACTAAATCCATGAACTTTATGACATGTGACTTTAAAAACAATGAATTGGTATGGTCTCTATATCCTACATTATTTATTATCCTTATAGCTTTTTTTTGTAATGTGCATATTGGCTGTAGGTTGGTCCTGTAGGTGTTTCCCCAGACCTCTATACAGTAGTTAAGATAAGGTAGAAACAGTGAATTGTACAGTAAGAACAATGATTTTTAGTCTAAGATGTGTCTTGTTTTCCCCAGTATCCCTATACATTTTGCCAACTTGGCCCGGATGTGACTGATGTGAGGTTTCCATCAGATTTTATTGTCTAGTGTCACCCCCAGAAACTTATTTTCCTGTACTGTTTCTATTCTGGTATCATCTATCATTACCATTATTTCATGATTTATTTTATAATTTCCAAACAACATAATCTTTGTTTTTTTCAGATTTAGAGATAATTTATTTTTGTTGAACCACTGCCTTAACCTTTTCATTTCAGTTTGTGACCACCTCTAAAACCTGCTGCAAATTCTCACCAGTGCAAAGGATATTTGTGTCATCCGCAAACAAAATAAATTTCAGAATTTTTGATACTTGGCATATGTCATTTATTTTTTTTTCCCACAATATCTTTATTGAACCTTTTTTAACAAACATGATACAAACAATCAAACACTAACACTAAAGTACTACAAAAAAAAAAAATGCACTAAAAACACCAACAACCACCAGCAAAATCAAATCTTCAACAATGCTCCTCTGTTTAGTCTAGACAATCCAATACATAAGTATACATATTATGTTCACCAGTTTGGAATTTACAAGGTCCACACACATCATTCACCTTCTTCTTCAAGAGTTATGTTTAAATTTTTTACATAATCAATAAAAGGTCTCCATATATTCTCAAACACAATTTCCTTTGATTTCAGTATATATGTTATTCTTTCTAATGGAAGGTTTGTTAACATCTGTCTTAACCACTGAGTCACATCTGGTCTATGAGTCTTTTTCCATAATAGTGCAATACATTTTTTGGCATTAAGCAAACTGAGGTCTATGAATGTTCTTTCACTTTTATTAAAATTATGCTTTTCTGGGTACAGACCCAACAAAAACAATTGAGGATTCAATATGATTTGTTTTGAGATTATTTTTTCAATTGTTACCCTCACCTCTTCCCAAAACATTCTTATTAATCTACATTCCCATACACAATGAAATAGAGTTCCTTTACTTTCCATGCATTTTGTGCATGTATCTGGTATATTTTTGTTATATTTATTTAACTCCTCCGGTGTAACATACATCCGCATTAACCATTTGAAATGTATCAATTTAAGGCGTACATTTATTGATTTGGTTTGAGCTTCTGTACAAGCCAATTCCCATTGTTCCTCTGAAATTTCAGTTTGCAGATCTTCTTTCCAGTAGTTTAATCTTTTCAGTGAATTTTCACTTGAAGATAGTGTCAAGGAGTTATAAAACTCTGAAATAATACCCTTTCTTTTACTATCTTTCATCATCATTTTTTCCAAGGATGAATAAATAGGTCGAGTGAGAGCTTTATTTTGATTTGATCGAATAAAGTTTCTAAGTTGAAGATATTTAAAAAAATGTGTTCTATTGAGATTAAATTTGATCCTCAGCTCTTCAAAAGACATTATGTTATCTGCACATGGCAAATATAAATCCTGAATCTTTTGTATCCCTTTTAAATTCCATACTTTAAATACAGCGTCCGCTCTCCCTGGTTTAAAATATTGATTACCCCATATTGGACTAAATTGTGACAATAACTGTGGTTCTTTTAAATAGTTTTTAGCTTCACACCATATTTTGATCATATGCTTTACAAATGGATTTTTAACTTGTTTTTGTAATTTTTTTGCCGAATCTGAGTATATGAATATGGGAAGAGGTAAAGGTAAATTGTATGATTCCATTTCAGTCCAGTGAGGGAGCTCATTTGATGAAAAATAATATGTCATAGACCTCAGTTGTGCCGACCAATAATACAACATAAAATTTGGACATTTCAGACCTCCACGATCAAATGGTAAATATAATAAAGACAGACGTAATCTAGCCCTCCTGTTGTTCCATATAAATTCCACTAACTTTTTTTTTATTCTTGAGAATAAATCTAAAGGTGGTGATAAGGGAATGTATTGACATAAATAAAGTATTTTAGGTAAAATATTACTTTTAAGTATATTGATTCTCCCGATCATCAACATTGGTAGTGACATCCATCTCTGAGTTAACTCATTAATATCTGTCATTAAGGCTTCATAGTTGACACTGGCGACTGATTCTAGCTTAGGCACAATTTGGATTCCTAAATATTTAAACTGATTTACAACATTGAATTGATTTACCTCAGGGGCTGGGTAATTTCTCTGGGTCTCATTTAGCATTAATATTGAAGATTTAGTTTTATTTATTTTATATCCTGATATTTCCCCAAAATTCTTTATTAAATTCAACAAGGTTGGAATTGATTTTTTTAGATTCGACATAAACAAAATTATGTCATCGGCATACAGGGAGATTTTATGTTCTGTTGGTCCAACTTTAATTCCATATATTTGTGAATGTAAACGTATCGCTATCGCTAAAGGTTCAATTGCCATAGTAAACAGTAAAGGTGAAAGTGGACAGCCTTGTTGACATCCTCTAT
The DNA here is from genome assembly GCA_020510985.1 of Pholidichthys leucotaenia. Lineage (NCBI taxonomy): Eukaryota > Metazoa > Chordata > Actinopteri > Cichliformes > Pholidichthyidae > Pholidichthys > Pholidichthys leucotaenia. The sequence goes on along the minus strand of CM035849.1, from coordinate 266,399,592 downwards.
TGATTTTTATTGGTTTTGAAATATTGTTATTTGTTAGGATTTCTGCTGTAGCATTATTGTATATTATTTGAACCCATTTTATGAAATTATTTCCAAGTCCAAACCTTTGTAGGACTTCAAAAAGAAAGGGCCATTCAACTCTATCAAAGGCCTTTTCGGCGTCCAGTGATAGGAGAGCTGTATCCGGTGCTTCTTTATTAAAATAAATAATATTAAATAGTCTTCTTACATTATGGAAGCCTTGTCTTCCCTTTATAAAGCCATTCTGATCTCGATTAATAATATTTGGTAAAATTTCTTGTATTCGTCTTGCTAAAATTTTACAGATTATCTTAAGGTCGGCGTTTAATAGGCTTATTGGTCTCATATTTTCACATTTATTAGAGGGCTTACCTGGTTTTGGCAGCAGTATAATTAAGGCATTATTTATGTATGATGGTAAATTATTATTTTGAAATGCTTCTAAAACCATTTCCAAAAAAGGTTTTATTAATTTATTCTTAAATTTTTTATAAAGGTCAACTGGAAGACCATCTGGTCCTGCACTTTTTCTTGATTTCATATTATCAATGGCTAGCCCAACTTCTTCTTGACTAATTTTAGACTCCAATATCTCCCTGTTTTCATTTGGAATACACGGTATAGATAGTTCGTTCAAAAACCCATTTAGTTTTGTTAAATCAAATTCATTTTTAGTATCATATAATTTTTCATAGTAATCTCTAAAGGCTCTGTTAATTTCTAAAGGATCTATAACTACCTGTCCGTTACTTATAATACTAGTACCACTAGTACCACACTAGTACTACCAGAACTCAAAAGAGGCGGATACCAAGTCGGAGGAGCAGCCTGGCCAGACGGCGACGAGTGGCTGTGATCGGTGGATTCCGGCTGCGCCGGCGATGCACGACATAACTGGCCAGGTAGACGGAGGCAGGCGCCGGCGATAGACGGCGGTGATCTGCGGAGCTGAGCAGCGTCACTCGGCGGAGAAGCTGCGCAGAAGCGGCGGGTCCAGTAGCGACTGAGCTAGTTGAGGCCTAGCCGGATTCTCTGCTTATTTCTATCCACAGGTCAGTAAAATGCCACCCAAAAAAGAGGAAATGGAAGAAATTAAAAAAACTCTGAACTTTGTGTTAGAAGAACTGGCCAAAGTGACTAGCCAGCAGGACAAAATATTAGACCTAATACAGGAGGTACAAGCCCTACATTCAATAATAAAAGAAAAAGACAAAAAAATTATGGACCTGGAGCAACACGGGCGTCTTTTGGAGCAACGTGTCGAGGATCTTGAACAAGGTTCTCGCATTGATGACATAGTTATAAGTGGACTAGACATCAGATATCAGTCGTACGCCCATGCCGCTACAGGACTGAGTGGTGAACATGCTTCCATAAGTGAATCAATGTCCTTAGAAAACCAAGTGCTTCAGTTCCTTAATGATAAAGACATTAAGGTAGAAGCCAATGCGATCTCAGCCTGTTATGCTTTACCGAAGAAAGATAACAAAACAAAGAAATCAATTGTGATGCGCTTTGTGAACAGGAGGGTGAAAAATGACATACTGAGGCAGGCCAAAAAACTAAAGGAAACTCAAGTTTACCTAAATGAACACCTGACAAAAAAAAACGCTGAATTAGCACGGCAGGCACGGATGCTAAAGAAACAAAATAAGATACAGACAACCTGGACAAGAAATTGTAGAATTTGGATTAAACTAAATGGAACACCTGAGCAAGCAAAAAGTATAATGATCAGAGATGCTACTGACTTAGATAAATACAGATGAACACTGACTATGAAACACAGAGTGAGGAAACTCAAACTCTAAAAATATGCCACTATGCTGAACATAAACCACAAGAGATGGAGAATGATATTGATCCTGATAACCACTTTTTCAATAATATTCATAACCACTGTGAATATTACACTGAAAAGCAATTCAAAAGTCAAGTGCAATTAGATGGTAAACTGTCAATAATACACTTCAATAGCAGAAGTCTTAACAAAAACTTCTCACAGATTCAGGACTATTTAAAACAGCTAAACAGAAAATTCACAGCTATAGCAGTCTCTGAAACCTGGCTTAATGCAGACCAGGCTCCCCTGATGGCAATAGAGGGATATCAGATGTTTAACATTAACAGATCTCAAAAAAAGGGTGGTGGTGTTGCACTGTATATTGATGACCTATATAGATGTAAGCTTGTAAATGAAATGTCCTCAGCACTACCAGGGATTCTGGAATGTGTTACTGTTGAGATTGACCTAGACAAAACAAAAAATCTAATCATAAGCTGCATATACAGAACGCCGAGAACTTGCATTGAGACATTCAGAGATAAATTAGTCGAGCTGTACAATAATATTACTAGTAAGAAAATGGTAGCAATTTGTGGAGATTTCAATATTGATCTACTTAATCCACATCAACAAAATGTAGTTACAGAGTTCATGAACTCTATGTACAGCATGAGTCTATATCCCACAATAACACATCCCAGTAGAATCACAGCTCACTCTGCTACACTTATTGACAACCTGTTTGTCAATGTTCTCGACAAGAAAATAGAAAGTGGATTATTGATAAATGATATAAGCGACCACTTGCCAATCTTTGCACTTATCCATGGCCACACGGGGCCCAACCCAGAAAAAATCTCTAAATCATTCAGACACAAATCACCAAATGCAATCAGTTCTTTTAAAGAGGACTTGCTGAAGCAAGACTGGACAGAAGTCTATGTATCAGATGTAAATGAAGCCTATGACACATTTACAAACATTGTAACCACTCTTTATGAAAAAAACTGCCCATTAGTTAAAAAAAAGCTTAAACACAAATTTACTGACAAACCATGGCTAACCAAAGGACTACAAAAGGCGTGTAAAAAGAAAAATTTATTATATAAAGCTTTCATAAAGAAAAGGACAAAAGAAGCAGAGCAGCGGTATAAAACATACAAAAATAAGTTAACATATATAATAAGATGTAGTAAAAGAGACTATTACAGTAAAGAATTGGAAAAAAACAAAGACAATAGTAAAAATACATGGACAATAATCAACAGTATCCTTGGAAATAAAAGCAGAAATACCAGCTACCCAACTAACATTCCAAAAAATAATAAATCGACTCCGAATGTGAATATAGCTTCACCTGCAGATGAATGTAATAATTTTTTTGTTAACATTGGACCTAAACTGGCCCGAGAAATACCCACTACGGTGCCAACAGGTGATTCAATATGCAATAACACTGCTGTAAAAGACACCATCTTCATAAAGAACACAGACGAAAGAGAGGTCATTGAAATTGTTAAATCGTTCAAAAGTAAAACATCTACTGACTGCGATGGTATTGATATGCTACTAGTCAAAACTGTTATCGAATGCATAGTGAAACCACTGACGTATATCTGTAACCTGTCTCTCCAATCAGGTATATTTCCCAATGCAATGAAAATAGCTAAAGTAATTCCGATTTACAAGACAGGCGACAGAGGGGAACTCTCCAACTACAGACCAATTTCACTATTACCGCAATTTTCCAAGATACTGGAAAAAATATTCTATGAGAGAATTGACAACTTCATACTGAAGATGATTTATTGTGTGAGCAGCAATATGGGTTCAGACACAAAAGGACAACAGCATATGCCTTAATGGAATTTACAGAAAAAATATCAACAGCCATTGAAAATAAAGAGTATTCAGTTGGAGTATTCCTGGATCTTAAAAAAGCATTTGATACAGTAGATCACAATCTATTATTAAAGAAACTACAAAATTGTGGTATCAGAGGGGTAGCACTGTCCTGGTTAAGAAGTTACTTAAAGAATAGATATCAGTTTGTATGTGTTAACAACAAAAACTCAGAGCTACTGAAGGTCACCTGTGGAGTCCCACAGGGTTCAGTTTTGGGACCATTATTATTCAATATGTATATAAATGATATATGTAAAGTTTCAGAAAAAATGGACTTAATATTGTTTGCTGATGACACTAACCTGCTATGCAGTGGAAACAATTTGGAACAACTTCTAGATACACTCGGAAAGGAATTAGGAAAGCTGAAACTGTGGTTTGATTCAAACAAATTAACGCTCAATTTAAGCAAGACAAAATTTATAGTCTTTAACAACCATCACAACTACCCAGTACCCAAACTCAGTGTAAATGGTGTAGAGATTGAAAGGGTATCCGAAACTAAATTCCTTGGAGTAATAATTGATAACAAACTGTGTTGGAAGCCACATATTAATTATATAAAAGGTAAAGTATCCAAATCAATTGCAATATTACACAGAGTGAAAAATTTGCTGAATCAACCCACACTATACACCTTGTATCGTTCATTAATACTCCCATACATGACATATTGTAATGAAGTATGGGGAAATACATATAAAACAAACATATATCCACTCTTTATGCTTCAAAAGAGAGCTATTAGAATAATCAACAAAGCAGCTTACAGGGAACCAACAAACCCACTTTTTCTTAAACAAAAAACTCTCAAGTTGAAAGATCTGATCGACTTTAAAACCGCAATAATAATGTTAAAAGTGAAGAATCTATCACTGCCCGCAAATATCCAAAAGTTGTTCCAAACAAGGGAGAAACGATATCACTTCAGAGGAACATGTATATTTCAAAAGCCTACAGTGAGAACAACTACCAAGCAACACTGTATTTCAGTGCAAGGTGTCAGATTATGGAACGATTTTGGACCTGAATTAAAATCATGTACAAAGCTTGGACAATTTAAACAAAAACTAAAGGAAGAAATACTCCAAACATATTTACAAGACGACATGTAAACTCACATAAGGATTGACATTTCCAGCCTGTGTTGTGTTATAGCTTAGTTTTTCATTTTTCTCTGTGACACTATGTCTTAGATTTGTTTTTGAATAGTAACCGCTTAACTTAGACTAGCTCAGTTTTCTTTTTCTCTCAGTCATATTTTGTCTTAGCCTTGTTTTAAATTGTAATCGCTCTTGTCTTGTTTTCTCTTTTTTCTCCTTTGAATTCTTGGATGGAATATGGGTGGGCAATATAAGCTGCGGCTTCAGCCATCACCCATTTCGGATAACTCACGTGGAATTGTATAGTAGAAGGAGTCTTTGTCTTTGTCTAATTTGACCTTGTTGTTATATTATACAGTTTCTTTTAACCTGTAATGTACTATCCGAAATAAATAAATTCATTCAAATTCATTCAGTAATTGGTGTTTTAATTTCTAATTGTTTAATCTGCCATGCCAATAATTTTCCTGATTTTTCACCTTGTTCATAAAAAGATTGTTTCAATCTTAGAAGACTCGAGGCAGCTCTATTCGCTGATTTTTTGTCGTATTCAGCTCTCAAAATCAATAATTCATTCTCCAACCTTGGATCACTTCCTGCATACACTTTTTCCTGAAGACTTTTCATTTTATGTTCCAATTTAGCTCTCTCCTCTCGAGTCTTCTTAGATTTTGATCCTGTATAACTAATAATATGTCCCCTAATAAAAGCTTTGAAAGCCTCCCACTTTACACATGCTGAAGTTTGTGTAGTATTGATGTCAAAGTACTCGTCTATCTGTTTTTCTATATACTTGACAAATTCCTCATCCTGAAGCCATTTATGCTGAAATTGCCATCTACCTGATTCCTTTGTCAATTTTTTATCTACATATACAGTATTAGACAACAGGGTGCATGATCAGAGATCACGATGTTATCATAAAAGCAGTTTTGAATCTTGGATCTTAATTCTGTGGAAATCAAAAAATAATCAATACGTGAGAATGTCTTGTAGGTACTGGAATAACAAGAATAGGCTTTAACTTGTGGTTTCATTTCTCTCCATATATCTAACAATCTCAATTCTTTCATAAAATGATTAATAGTCATCCTACATCCATTGTGCGTACAATCCAGTCCTGTTGATCTATCTATACCTGGATTCAATGTACAATTAAAATCCCCTGCTATTATATGTTGCCCTGTAAGTGATGATAAAATAAGAAATAAATTAGCAAAGAACTTTTGATCATCTATATTGGGACCATATAAGTTCACAAGATTTATATTTTCTAATAGCAAAGAACCTTGAATGATTACATATCTTCCAAGTTTGTCTCCAATTACATTTTTCACTTGAAAAGGGACTGATTTATGTATGAGAGTCATAACTCCCCTGGCCCGGGATGAGAATGATGAGGTGAATACACTTCCTTGCCATCTACTCCTAATTCTTTTTATATCCTCCTCTATTAAATGAGTTTCTTGTAAAAACACAATTTTTGAACCCATGTCTTTTATTTTATTCATAACTTGTTTAAGTTTTTTAAAATTTTGTAGACCTCTGCAATTCCATGAAGTTAAATTAAGATTAACACTTTGGTTTATGATCAATAGAGAGTTTGGGATTACCTTGCAGTGTAAACATGCTCATACAGAGAAGCAAAAACATGAGTGGTTGAACATTCATCCTACAAACTACACACAAACAAATTCCCCCTTCCCACACTTGTGGCGAACCCCCCAAAATCAAAAGAAAAATTCCGTCTCCCGATATAGCCATCGACCGTTCCACACCCACGGGGAACAGCCTAAGCCACTCCTTCTTCATCCTCCCAATCACCCTAACTCTACTGCTTTTAATGACGTAACATTAACTCTCCTCTGTAGTTTTCCAACTTAACTCCAAAATTTTTAACAACTTTGTACATCATAGTTTTTTTTTGTTTGTTTTTTTTTTTTAATATATAATACAATCTATATTTTGTAAACTTGCTATTTACTTCAAGTCAGTCAGATGCCTGTGCAAATGCTTAATTATTCTACCTTATATTTTGTTCATGCTTAGCTCCCACCAGTCTCTTCTTCTTTTTTGATCTTCTTGATGAACTCCTGCGCCTCCTCTGGGGTCTTGAAGATGTGGGTTCTGCCCTCATACGTGGTCAGCAGTCTCGCAGGATAGATTACACCATGACGAATCCCAAGGTTGCGCAGCTCCTTACGTATGGGATCAAACTGCTTCCTCAATTGTTGGATTCCTGTGGCCAAATCTGGGTAGAACCGCACCTGCTGATCCTGGTGTTTAATCTCTCCTTTAGCTCGTGCAGCGTTGAAGATCTTCATCCTGTCTCTGTTGCTAAGAAACTTCATAATTAAGGTCCTCGGCGGTCCCTTATCTCTCCGTGGGCCAATACGATGTGCTTTTTCCAGAACCACTGCTGATTGCAACTCCTCGCTGCCCAGCACCTCCGGAATCCACTTTTCCAGAAAGGAATATACGTCCCGACCTTCTGATTCCTCTGGAAGACCCACCAGCCTCAAGTTATTCTGTCTCGACCGAGATTCCAAATCCAAAATATTTTCTTCTAGACATTTATTTTTTTTTCCAAAGTGCGCACCTTTAATTGAAGACGGGTGACGTCATCTTCAGCACTAGCGAGACGGAGCTCCATCTGCGCCGTTCGTTCTACACAGTCACCCAATTCCTTTCTTATTCCTTCCAACGCTGTCATAATCCCATCAAATCTAGAGGAAAAGTCCGCTCTCATTGAACTCATGGCAGCCATCAGCGCATCTGCGCCGTTCCCCGCAGATATCGCACCATTGCCAGCCTCCTCCGCCATATATGGAGTTTTGTTTGCTGCGTCACAGACCTGAAAGTCCGTTAATTTGGACTGTTTCGGCGGCTCGCTTTTTCCTTTACCTGATTTTCCAGCCTTAGGCTTCGCCGACATATCCTCGCCCAAACGCTGGGATACGTTCTGTCCCAAATGAGAGAGTTATTTGCCGATTTTTTCCTCCAGGAGCAGAGCAGAGTGAGACACGTCCGTCTTACGTGGCAGCCATAACCGGAAGTCGGCATATGTCATTTATATACAAGATAAAGAGTTTGGGTCCCAAAACTGACCCCTGGGGCACACCACATGTCCATGAAGGGTGATTTGTGCTCACCAATTTGTACAAATTGTTGTCTGTTACTTAAATAACTTTCCACCCAACTCAGTCCGACCCCTTTTATCCTATACCTTTCCAATTTCCTCAGTAAAATTCTGTGGTCGATGGTGTCAAAAGCTTTCTTTAAATCTATAAATACTCCTACAGCAAACTTTTTTTTATCTATACAACTAGTAATTTCTTCTATAAGTTCGATCAGTGCCAAAGATGTAGATTCTGACATAATGCACGGCTCAGGAGACACACACGCAGGCTCAGGATGGATTTAACAGCTTTATTGACAAACAGGGATGTGTGGCTGCGTGTCTGTGGAATAAGAATGTATTGGTGGTGGCGCCTGCGTCAGGCACGGGGGCAGGAGACCGTACAGCCGGACAACCCTATGGGAGGAAGCAGAGGAAGAAGGGTAACGGGCACCACACCAATACAGAGGATAATGATGGTTATGCTGGCTTACTTGGTTACGACAGGTGGCTGGCGTTGACAAGGGCGTAGCCCGGGAGACAGCGACCTGCAGTGCCTGTGGCAGCAGCGTAGAGACAGCGGCGAGATGAGGAAGTCCGCTGCTGGGAGAGTCCACCTGTGCACAGGGGAGAAGGCTGGAGGAAAGAGGTAAGGGGAGCTTACCCAGATAATCTTGCTAGCTGGCTTGAGTACCGTAGTAGCAAACGATGCCGAAGAAGAGAGACGGCTTCAGGCCGAAGCCCAGGGCAGAGTGGATTAAATACCTCGCCGCTGACGAGGAGCAGGTGTGCGCGCAGCTGGCGCTGCTGATGAGCGGCGAGTCATGACAGATTCATCCATCCATCCATCCATCCATCCATCTTCTACCGCTTTTCCGGAGGTCCGGGTCGCGGAGGCAGCAGTTCAAGCAGAGAAGCCCAGACTTCCCTCTCCCCAGCCACCTGCTCCAGCTCTTCAGAGGGGATACCAAGGCGTTCCCAGACTAGCTGGGAGACATAGTCATAGACATGACAGATTCATCTGCTCTAAAACCACACTGGCTGTCTGTAAGGAGGTTGTGTTTTTCAATGAAATCATCCAGTCTCTTAGTGAAGATTTTTTCAAGTATTTTGGAGAATTGTGAGAGTAAAGAGACTGGCCTGTAATTTGTGAATGACTGTCTCCTGTTTTGTATAGTGGTATTACTTTTGCTATTTTCATTTTGTTTGGAAATGTACCAGTTTGAAATGACAGGTTACAGATGTGGGTGAGTGGTTTAACAATTCCTTCAATTACTTTTTTCACTATTGTCATGTCAATTTCATTCCAGTCAGTTGATTTTTTGTTCTTAAATTTACTCACAGTCTCGATAATTTCTTTTACAGTAACTGCACCCAAAAAGATTGTGTTTGGATTTCTATCTTCTATTTCATTTACAGAAACAGACAGATGGAAGAAGAGATTTCTTGAATTATATATAGATTGGAACCCTCATGACACAAAGATGTTCAGAACGCCTTATCAGAACTCCTTAATCAATAGAGTGAAGTACGTGGGAAGAAGATTGATGTCTGAAGATAGAGTTGAGGTTCGATTGGACACACCGATGATAATAGAAGGACTACAGCTCCTGACCAGATAAGAGTGATGATATAGAGTGAAGTACGTGGCGATGATGTACATGCCACGTACTTCACTCTAGTAGGACATGATAGAGTGATGATATAGCGTGAAGTATTTGATGGTATAGAGTGATAATTCAGCATATAGAGTGGAGTGATGTTGGTGGCAGTTGCCAAGGCCAAGATATATGGAGTGATGATGTGGAGTGAGGTGTGTGGATGGGATGCGCAAGCGTGGAGTGATGATGCAGAGTGAAGTACGTGGCGGTGATGCACCTGTAAGCTGGTTGCCAACTGCCAATCAAATCTAAAAGAAGAAGAAGAAAGCATATTGGTGGATTGCAAGCTAAAATGCCGGTTGAGACCTACTGCAATCTTCAGAAGCACCTGAAAACAGCAACAAAGCTCCAACAAAGCTAGTGCTAAGCAACGGCTAGCTATGCTAACAACTAACACCGTGAAGTGGATCTACTGTATTCTGAACAGCCATGGCTGGATGTAAAGCGGCTGCCACAGTCTGTTGCTGGTCTCAACAGCCACAGCTGGATTTCAAGAACAAGTATGTATCTGAACAGCTTGTGGCCCAGCAAGAATTAAACCGATTGCTAGATCCGTCATTACAGACTGAAGACGTGATAACTGTGACCTTCCATCAGACAGCTGGACTGTGATCCACTGAAGTTGAAGCACATTTTCTTACTGCCTAGATAAAGATTATTCAAAATGGATTTTGATCTCTAAAAGGAATTTGAGGGACTGGATCATGTCTCTGTGACAGCAGACATTTGGACTGTGGATAATGGACATTTTCTTTGGATCACTACACATCGGATTAAATCCATATCAATTAAGCATGACATTATTTTGGGAATTTCCACAGCAGGTTGAACACAGCTGCAGATGTTTTAAAGACAACTTTGCCTGTCTGCATATCACTTTTCATGTCTGTTCGCGTGCTCTTCTTCTTCTTTTAGATTTGATTGGCAGTTGGCAACCAGGTGCATCGCCACCACTGACTTGATTATCATCACTTTATATCATCTTCTTCTTCTTCTTTTAGTCCAAGGACGGATAATTTTTTTTCCACACATAAGGAGTTGTTCAGAACTCCTTATACAAAGATATAGAGTGATGATAATCAAGTCAGTGGAGGTAATTCACCTGTAAGCTGGTTGCCAACTGCCAATGAAATCTAAAAGAAGAAGAAGAAGAAGAAGATTTGATTGGCAGTTGGCAACTAGCTTACAGGTGCATTACCGCCACTGACTTGATTATCATCACTCTATATCTTTGTATAAGGAGTTCTTATAAAGAGTTCTGAACAACCCATGTTAAAAAATTATCCGTCCTTCTTCTTCTTTTAGATTTGATTGGTGGTTGGCAACCAGCTTACAGGTGCATTACCGCCACGTACTTTACTCTATATCATCACTCTATCTGGTCAGGAGCTGTAGTCCTTCTATCATCATTGCTGTGTCCAATCAAACCTCAACTCTTCTTCTTTTAGATTTGATTGGTTCAGACATCACTCTTCTTCGTCTCCTCATACTTCACTCTATATCATCACTTCACTCTATATCATCACTCTACATATCTTGGCAGTGGCAACTTCTTTTTCTACTTATCTTCTTCTTCCAACAAGTACACACGTGGACAAAATTGTTGGTACCCCTCTGTTAATAACTTGAATCTGACAAAAGTGGTAATAAATAAAAATTCTATGAAAATTAACCAGTGAAAATCAGACAATACTTTTGAATTGTGGTTCAACAGAATTATTTAAAAAAAAAAACTCATGAAACAGGCCTGGACAAAAATGATGGTACCCTTAACTTAATATTTTGTTGCACAACCTTTTGAGCCAATCACTGCAATCAAACAATTTCTGTAACTGTCAATGAGACTTCTGCACCTCTCAGCAGGTATTTTGGCCCACTCTTCATGAGCCAACTGCTCCATTTGTCTCAGGTTTGAAGGGTGCCTTCTCCAGATGGCATGTTTCAGCTCCTTCCACAGATGTTCAATAGGATTTAGATCAAGGCTCATAGAAAGCCACTTTAGAATAGTCCAGTGTTTTGCTCTTAGCCATTCTTGGGTGTTTTTAGCTGTGTGTTTTGGGTCACTATCCTGTTGCAAGACCCATGACCTGTGACTGAGACCAAGCTGTCTGACACTGGGCAGCACATTTCTCTCTAGAAAACCTTGATAGTCTTGAGATTTCACTGTACCCTGCACAGATTCAAGACACCCTGTGCCAGATGCAGCAAAGCAGCCCCAGAACATAACAGAACCTCCTCCATGTTTCACAGTAGGGACAGTGTTCTTTTCTTGGTATGCTTCATTTTTGCATTTGTGAACATAGAGCTGATGTGCCTTGCCAAAAAGTTTCAGTTTTGTCTCGTCTGTCCATAGGACATTCTCCCAGAAGCTTTGTGGTGTGTCAACATGCAGTTTGGCAAATTCCAGTCTGGCTTTTTTATGATTTGTTTTCAACAGTGGTGTCCTCCTTGGTCATCTCCCATGAAGTCCACTTTGGCTCAAACAACGATGGATGGTGTGATATGACACTGATGTACCTTGACCTTGGAGTTCACCATGAATGTGTTTAGAGGTTGTTCTGGGCTCTTTTGTTACCATTCGTATTATCTGTCTCCTCTTGCGGCCACATCCAGGGAGGTTGGCTACAATCCCGTGGATCTTAAATTTCTGAATAATATGTGCAACTGTAGTCACAGGAACATCAAACTGCTTGGAGATGGTCTTACAGCCTTTACCTTTAACATGCTTATCTATAATTTTCTTTCTAATCTCCTGAGACAACTCTTTGCTTCCTCTGGTCCATGTTTAGTGTGGTAAACACCATGTCACCAAACAGCACAGTGACTACTTGTCACCCTTTAAATAGGCCAACTGACTGATTACAAGTTTGTAGACACCTGTGATGTTAATTAGAGGACACATCTTGTTTGAACATGTCCCTATGGTCACATTATTTTCAATCTTTTCTAGGGGTACCATCACTTTTGTCCAAGCCTGTTTCATGAGTTTGTTTTTTAAAGTAATTCTGTTGAACCACAATTCAAAAGCATTGTCTGATTTTCACTGGTTAATTTTCATAGAATTTTTATTTATTACCACTTTTGTCAGATTCAAGTTATTTCTGTGACCACTGTGAGTTTTTCTTTCATTAACAGAGGGGTACCAACAATTTTGTCCACGGCTGTATTTCTGCATGCCATCCGTCCTTGGACTGTGTTTTCTTTGTATAAGGAGTTCTTCTTCTTCTTCTTTGAGATTTGATTAGCGGTTGGCAACCAGCCTACAGGTGCATTACCGCCACTGACTTGATTATCATCACTCTATATCTCTGTATAAGGAGTTCTCATAAGGAGTTCTGAACAACTCCCTATGTGTGAAAAAATTATCAAGTGGCCATTATCACTCTGCACAACATCACTCTATATAGGAGTTCTTCTTCTTCTTTTAGATTTGATTGGCGGTTGACTTTTGATACATAGGGTGATGTTAACTGAATGAAGTACATGGCGGTAAGGACTACAGCTTCTGACCAGATAGAGTGATGATATAGCGTGAAGTACTTGGTGGTAATGCACCTGTAAGCTGGTTGCCAACTGCCAATCAAATCAAAAAGAAGAAGAAGAAGAAGGCAACCAGCTTACGGGGCATTACCGCCACTGACTTGATTATCATCACTTTATATCTTTGTATAAGGAGTTCTGAACAACTCCTTATGTGTGAAAAAATTATCCGTCCTTGGAATGTGTCGGGTTGGCTCTCGTCTCAGCTGTGGTATTCAGCAAGCCTGCTTAAAAGTGTCTTACTGCCACTCTTATAAGGAGTTCTTCTAAGGAGTTCTGAACAACTCCATATGTGTGAAAAAATTATCCATGTCTTCCTCTTCCTCCCCCCTCCAGCCTCCGAGCTGGAAGAGTGCTTGAGTTACAGTGCAATCGTGCTGCGCGAAAAAGTCACCTGTTCGCATTTGGTGTGAATGCACCTTAACAGTGATTTGAAAAAGCGTTTGTCCCCTTCCTGATTTCTCATTTTTTTGTATGTTTGTCACACTCAAATGTTCCAGATCATCAAACAAATTTAAATATTAGACAAAGATAACACAAGTATACACAAAATGCAGTTTTTAAATGAAGGTGTTTATTATTGACCGGCACAGGCAAAGATCACAGGACTCGCTATGACATCATCAAAGATTGTAGGACTCCCTATGACATCATCAAAGATAAAAGGCAGGCATTACTGAAGGAGTGGTGACGTGTAGTAATACCTATTGCCTAAGATATAGAGTGATGATAATCAAGTCAGTGACAGTAATGTACCTGTAGGCTGGTTGCTAACCGCTAATCAAATCTAAAAGAAGAAGAAGAAAACGAGGTAGGTGGCGGTAATGCACCAGTAAGCTGGTTGCTAACCGCCAATCAAATCTAAAAGAAGAAGAAGCAGCAAGCATTTCTGTATGCCCGTAGAACGTTACTGTTACTAACCATGGTGATACCTGCCTTTGATCTTTGACATGGTTACCATGGCAACAGTAACCGTGGTGAAACCTGCCTTTGATCTTTGACATCACCACTCGTTCAGTGATGCCTGCCTTTGATCTTTGATAATGTGTCTGCCCGGCAACAGTAACCATGGCAACATCTGTGCATCTATGATGTCATAGCTATGAATGGCCATAGCTCCCCTATGGACGTTCATTAAAGATTTCCCCTCCTAAACTTTGGTGGCAGTAGGACACAGTCCAAGGACGGATAATTTTTTCACACATAAGGAGTTGTTCAGAACTTATAAGAACTCCTTATACAAAGATATAGTGTGATGATAATCAAGTCAGTGGCGGTAATGCACCTGTAAGCTGGTTGCCAACTGCCAATCAAATTTAGAAGAAGAACTTCCGCATATCCGGGGAGGCTGAAATTCAGGGATGCACACCCTCATAACCTCAGCAATGCATGTATAAAATCAGAGGCCAGTCTGAGGAATGGTTTGGAAGATACGCGCGGGACAGACAGACAGGCAGACACACACACACAGATTTCTTGCATTATAATAATGGGCAGCACGGTGGCGCAGTGGTTAGCACAGTGCCAGCACAGCGAGAAGGTCATGGGATCGATCCCACCCCCAGACCATCGGTGACCCTTCTGTGTGGAGTTTGCATGTTCTCCCCGTGTCTGCGTGGGTTTACTCCGGGCACTCCGGTTTCCTCCCACATGCCAAAAACATGCAAGTTAGGTTAATTGGCATCAACTGGGGATTCTAAATTGTCCTTAGGTATGACTGTGAGAGTGAATGGTTGTCTGTCTCTCTGTGTTGGCCCTGCGATGGACTGGCGATCTGTCCAGGGTGTACCCTGCCTCTCGCCCAAAGATGCTGGGATAGGCTCCAGCCCCCCCCCGCGACCCGAAAAGGATTAAGCGGTAGAAGATGGATGGATGGATGGATGGATAATATGATAATATGACTAGTGCCTACCCGTGCATGCCCATAGAAAGCAGGTGTAAGCAAGGGTGTAAGAAAGCACGTCAGCACTCATTAAGTGATGCCTGCCTTTGATCTTTGATGGTGTCATAGCGAGTGTTATGATCGTGAGTGATGCTTGCCTTTGTTACATAGGAACATCATAGGACATTTCACACATAAGGAGTCGTTATACACAGGAACATCATAGGACATCATGCAGACATCATAGGAACATCATAGGCAGTCCTATGATCTTTGGTTGTGACACACATACTGACACACAGATTTCTTGCTGCCTTTGATCTTTGATGGTCATAGTGAGTCCTATGATGCCTGCATTTGATCTTTGCTGATGTCATAGCGAGTCCTATGATCGTGAGTGATGCCTGCGATTAATCTTTGCTGATGTCATACCGAGTCCTATGATCGTGATGCCTGCCTTTGTTACATAGGAACATCATAGGACATCATGCAGACATCATAGGAACGTCATAGGCGGTCCTATGATCTTTGGTCGTGACACACACACTGACACACAGACACACAGAGATTTCTTGAATTTATAAAGTGACTAGTGCCTACCTGTGCATGACCGTGCATACCCGTGTATGCCCATAGAAACCAAGTATAAGTATTTCTGCATGCCTGTAGAAAGCAGGTGTAAGCAAGCGCGTCACAACTCATTCAGGGATGCCTCCCTTGATGATGTCATAGCAAATCCTATGATCTTTGATGCTGTCATAGTGAGTCCTATGATATTTGATGTCATAGTGAGTACTTTGATCTTTGATGATGGCATAGCGAGTCCTATGATCTTTGACGTCATAGCACTCGTTCAGTGATGCCTGCCTTTAATCTGTGAAGCCTGCCTTTGATCTTTGATGATGTCATAGCGATGTCCTATGATCGTGAATGATGCCTGCCTTTGATCACACAGAGATACACAGATTTTCTTGAATCACTCTACTATGGTGTCTCATATAGACATGACATCTACATGATGCCTGCCTTTGATCTTTGATGATGTCATAGCAAGTGCTATGATCGTGAGTGATGCTGCCTTTGATCACAGACAGACACACACAGATTTTCTTGAATCACTCTTTTCTATGGTGTCTATATGATGTGATATAGACATCATGTAGACATCATAGGTGATTCTGTGATCTTTTAGTGAGTCCTATGGTCATGACAGTATCTACATGACATCACATAGACATCATGTAGAGATCATAGGAACATCATAGGCGAGCCTATGATCTTTTAGTGAGTCCTATGGTCATGACAGACACACAGAGATTTCTTGAATTATACAGTATATAGAGTGACTAGTGCATACCTGTGCATGCCTGTGCATAACTGTGCATGCCTATAGAAACCAAGTATAAGCAAGTATTTCTGCATGCCCGTAGAAAGCAGGTGTAAGCAAGCACGTTGCGATTCATTCAGTGATGCCTGCCTTTGATTTTTGATGATGTTATAGCAAGTCCTATGATCGTGAGTGATGCCTGCCTTTGATCTTTGATGTCATAGCTAGTCCTATGACTGTAGGTGATGCCTGCCTTTGATCTTTGATGATGTCATAGTGAGTCCTATGATCTTTTAGCGAGTCCTATGATCGTGACACAGCGAGTCCTATGATCTTTGATGATGTCATAGCGAGTCCTATGATCATGAGTGATGCCTGCCTTTGATCTTTGATGATGTCATAGCTAGTCCTATGATCTTTTAGTGAGTCCTATGATCCTGACATAGCAAGTCCTATGATCTTTGATGATGTCATAGCGAGTCCTATGATCATGAGTGATGCCTGTCTTTGATCTGTGATGATGTCATAGCTAGTCCTATGATCTCTTAGAGAGTCCTATGATCCTGACAGACACACACACAGACAGACACACACACAGCTAGAGATTTCTTGAATTAGAGTGATGATCCATCCATGATATAATTTGGTAATGCACCTGTAAGCTGGTTGCCAACCGCTAATCAAATCTAGCTGGTTGCCAACCGCCAATCAAATCTAAAAGAAGAAGAAGAAGAAGAAATCTGTCTGTCTGTCATGATCATAGGACTTTGTGTTGCCATGGTAACCATGTCAAAGATCAAAGGCAGGCATCACTGAAGGAGTGGTGACATCAAAGATCAAAGGCAGGCATCACTGAACGAGTGGTGACGTCAAAGATCAAAGGTAGGTTTCACCATGGTTACTGTTGCCATGGTAACCATGTCAAAGATCAAAGGCAGGCATCCAGAAATGCTTGCTTACACTTGCTTTCTACGGGCATGCAGAAATACTTGCTTATACTTGGTTTCTACGGGCATGCATGGGTATGTATGAGTGACCATAAAAGGAGTTGTTCACATGTAACCATGTCAAAGATCAAAAGCAGGCATCACCATGGTTGCTGTTGCCATGGCAACAGTAACTTTCTGCGGGCATGCAGAAATGCTTGCTTACACCTGCTTTCTATGGGCATGCAGAAATACTTGCTTATACTTGGTTTCTACGGGCATGCACAGGTATGCACTAGTATTATAAGATTAAATATTTTAGTTTAAAATAGGCATAGCCAGGGAACGGAGGGTGTCATGCTTGGTGACCACAGGATCTCATCTCTGTTGTTTGCAGATGATGTTGTCCTGCGGGCTTCATCCAGCAATGACCTACAGTTCTTACTGGGACTGTTTGCCGCTGAGTGTGAAGTGGCTGGGATGAGAATCAGTACCTCCAAGTCAGAGTCCATGGTCCTCAGCCGGAAAAAGGTGGATTGTCCTCTCTGGGTTGGGGACAGGCTCCTGCCCCAGGTGGAGGAGTTTAAGTATCTTGGGATCTTATTCACGAGTGAGGAGAGAATGGAGCGAGAGATTGACAGATGGATCGGAGCAGCATCTGCAGTGATGCGGATGTTGTACCAGTCTGTTGTGGTGAAGAGGGAGCTGAGCTCTAAGGCAAAGCTGTCGATTTACCGGTCAATCTACATTCCTACCCTCACCTATGGTCACGAGCTTTGGGTAATGACCGAAAGAATGAGATCGTGGATACAAGCGGCTGAAATGAGCTTTCTTCGTAGGATCGCTGGACTCACCCTCAGAGATAGGGTGAGGAGCTCAGTTATCCAGGAGAGGCTCAGAGTAGAACTGTTGCTCCTCTACATTGAAAGGAGCCAGTTGAGGTGGTATGGGCATCTGATCAGGATGCCTCCTGGATGCCTCCCGCTTGAAGTGCTTCGGGCACGTACCTCCAGGAGGAGACCCCAGGGCAGACCCAGGACTCGCTGGAGAGACTATGTCTCCCAGCTGGTCTGGGAATGCCTTGGTACCTTCTCTGAAGAGCTGGAGCAGGTGGCTGGGGAAAGGGAGGTCTGGGCTTCTCTACTTGAACTGCTGCCTCTGCGACCCGGACCTCCGGAAAAGCGATAGAAGATGGATGGATGGATGGAAAATGTAGTTTGGGATACCTCATTTACAGCTAGAATGACTGGTTGATATTAATAATTTCAGGCTGTTTGCTGACTGTAGTTTTCCCCTCTGTGTTCATCATTTAGTGGATTTAATTTCTGCCGAAAACTGATTGCATCTGCTGGGTTATCCGGGATGAATCTACAGCATCCACAGTTCACAGTTTATTATCGCTGGAATTAACGATGAATAAACTGGTTTATTTTCCACATCAAAGTCACGGTGAGTATGTCTGTTGTTTACAGTTATAATGCATCATGTAAAATATTTAATTTCGTGTACTAACATGCAGCAGCAGGAAATTTGTTCGTTTTTAACAGCAGGGGGGAGGGGGGTGATGGTACAAACGTGTACATATAAGGTACAATATATAATAGTATGAATATGAATCAAGGATACATTTGCTAGAATGAAGGTGCAAAAATATGGCAAAAGATATTCATTTACAGTGGGAAAAGTCAAATTTATGAGGAAAATGTTGGGAAAAAACAGATGAACGTGAAAAAACCCCTCATAAACCCTCACGGGAATAAAGTCACAAATTTTCAATTAAATTCAATGAAAAAACTAGCAAATTTACAAGAACAAAAGCTGCACATTTGTATAAATGTACTTTTTCTTCATAAATTTCCCATTTCGTTGGCAATGTTAAGTTTTGTAACATCCTTGGATGTTCAATTTTTTTTTTTTTGTGTGTTAATTTGCTTCTCTGCTCTGGCAAATTTGTGATTTTTCTGATAAATTTAGTCATTGTTTCCAAAAGTTGCCACCTTTTGTGATACATTTGTTACCTTTTCCCCCAAATAAATTCACAAAGATGTCCTCATCTATCTATAATTCAAGAAATCTCTGTACTGGATTCAAGTATACTGCTCAAAAAAAATTAAAGGAACACTTTGAAAACACATCAGATTTTAATGGGAAAAAATAAGCTGGATATCTACACTGATATGGACTGGATAATGTGTTAAGAATGAAAAGATGCCACGTCTTTTGATGGAAATGAAAACACTCCAAAACTTAAAGTGAAGAAATTGTGGCAGGCTAGTCCAGCTTACTCAGATTAAAAAGTGTTCCTTTAATTTTTTTGAGCAGTATATTTTTTATTTCTGAAATATTTTATCAGTCATCAAACTGGCTTCATCAGTCAGGACTGACAACTTAGTAGGTGAGTTTGAAATCCTGCACAAACCCTTTTGAGGTCCTCACAAAAGCTGTCCATTTTTGCTGAGAGAGATGTAAGGATTTCTATATAGGTAGTAGGAGATCTGAAATCCTGTCCTTCTAAAGACAAAGACAAAACTATGCAACCATTTACTTCTTCATTGCCTTGGGTTTGGGTTTTTTTGCGTTTGTGTTGCTTCCCTCCATCTTCGGTGTTTTCAGCCTTGCTTGATATTGTTTCAAGATGTCTTGATGGTCTGTGATGAATGTCATGATCTGATCCAGCTGTTTTTCAGTGTTGTTTATGTCCACTCCATCGTCACTTCCTATCTCCCTGCACACTATCTCGTACAAGTTGAGGGTGCCCATCTTGATCTGTCCCAGTTCCGGTGCTTTCTGTGCTGCCGTTT
The DNA here is from genome assembly GCA_020510985.1 of Pholidichthys leucotaenia. Lineage (NCBI taxonomy): Eukaryota > Metazoa > Chordata > Actinopteri > Cichliformes > Pholidichthyidae > Pholidichthys > Pholidichthys leucotaenia. The sequence continues at coordinate 266,379,522 of CM035849.1, read as the reverse complement.
CCTGGATCTCATTCCACGTTCTTTCCCATGTGTCGGCCTTGACACAGGCCTCCTCCAGTTCCTGGTGGCGCTGTGCTAGCTTGTTGCTGAGAGACATCATTTTGATCTGGTGATCCCCCTCCATCTTGGCCAGCTGCTTCTTTTGCTGGTTGATACAGTCCTGATTATCCATGTCCACCTGGATGAGCTTCTTTCTGATGTGGAGAAGGTTCTTCAAATGATCGGCCAGAACGTCGGCACTTTCAAACTTGGTGACTTTGGCCACCTGCTCCATGGCCTCCTTGTATGGAGCCAGGCTTTTAATGTTTCTGAGGAGCTCCTGTTTGCTCACCTTCATCTGCAAGTGCTCCTGATGCATCTGCTCCATCTTGGCATCCATCTCGGTCATCTCCTCCTGCTCCATCTTCACTTTCTCCAACACTTCGCACTTTTCTTTATGCAGGTGGTGCAGCTCCTCCACCAGTGGCTCCTTCCACTCGTTCCGGAGCAGCTCCTCATAGTGTTGATCTTCACGATCCTTTTCCCTTTTTTTCTCCTCCAGGATCTCTTTCAGCTGCATTTCCTCCCTCTGCAACACCTGCAGCTCATACTCGGCCTTCCTCTGTTGATCTGATAGCTTCTCATACTGCCTCTGGAGCTTTTTAGCCTCTCTCTCTTTCATCTGTCTCCTTCTATTTGACATCCTGAAACATACTTCTGTATTCACTTCTAAAAAAGCAAACCTTAATGAAATACAGATCCTCGTGAAAAGCTATTTACCTGAAAAGTGCCAACTTCTTTGTCTTTCTGTACCTGATGCTTGACAGAGATTGATGAGATTGACAAATCTCTCACTAAGACACGGTGTTCAGTCTTGTCCTCAAATTTAAAATCACTCCTTTGACCTGATCTGGCCTTCAAATGGAATCCTCTTCTTCTTCTTCTTTTAGATTTGATTGGCGGTTGGCAACCAGCTTACAGGTGCATTACCACCACCTACTTCACTCTCAGGTGTTTCTTCTAAGTCTGCAGACAAATGGAGAAAATGCTGCAATAATCTAGCTTTACTTAAAGCAGGGAACTGAATGGTGAGAACACTGGGAAGATTCCTATGCTCTGTGCTTACTGTGATGTCAGACCCTTCTTTGACGCTGCCTTAATAGGCTCTGTGCAGCTGAGAAGAGTCTTATGATCTCTGATGTCACTGTGACGTCAGACCCTACTTGGACGCTGCCTGTATACCCTCCGTGTGTCACTGTTGCCATAATTACACTGTATTCAACGGCAGTTTTGTTAGAGGAAGATACAACAATAAAGCACATTTTTAAGGAGAATTCAGGAGTTATTAATGTGAATGTCTTTTTTAACTATCTTGGAGGTAGACGGAGATATAGGGTAATAAAAATAAAATTTAACAAAAAAATTAAATGTAGACTTCCGGTCTGGACACCATGGTGTGTCCAGAACACATCAAAGAGATGTGTATCCTTGAATGACAAAATCCAACTGAGGTTTTAGCCATGTTTCCTGTATACAGATTACCTGGGGTTTGTCTTGCATATCAGATATAAACTTTTTGAATTCTTGGCCATTTGATATTAGACTTCTGGCATTCCAGTGCAAAATTGTGATTACCATTATGACCCACTAGTCTGCGAACTTAGAGAGCCCCCACTTAACAAGTCCTCAACTGCTTCCCAATGTAGCCCCTTAATGCCAAGATATTTTTCTGCTGCTTTCACAACGATTTTGATTTTATCTGTTTTCTTGGAAGTCTGCACAGTGCAGTTTATCACATCTACCACAAATAAGACAAAATTATTTTCCTTCAAAACCAGAGAATATTCCTTAATTCTGCTGCATGCACTGTAAGCCTGCACACTTTGCCTGTTAAGAGTCCACTCCCACTTTTTTAGCTGGCACCTTTTTCGCAGCTTCTGCATATATTAATCCCTGGAAGACTTTTACCTGCTGAATTTCTGCTGCTCATTTGCTGGCTTCACAACCTTGATATGCAGGCTATGTTCACCACCGCAGTTACAGCACTTTAATTTGGCTCCTCTTTCACACTTGCCATATTCATATTCACCAGAGCATCTGGCACATCGTTGTCTACCTTTGCATATCGCTGCTACAAGCCCAAACTTTTGACATCTGAAACATCTGAGTGGAGGAGGAACATAAAGTCTGACTTCATAGCTCATGTAGCCAATATACACCTTACTTGGCAGTCTTGTTTCAAATTTTAACATTACCGACAGACTATCACATTTTTCACCATTTCTATTAGTTTTCAATCTTTGTACCTCTGTCACTTTTGCTCCAGTTAAGTTTTTTATTGTTTCATCAGTTGAGACAACCGTTGAAATGCCTGATATCACTCCTGTCATTGCCTTATTTCCTTTCAATACTGAACAATGCACATTTTCCCCCTCCATCTTATTGACTCTGATTGCTTTTCCTTGTTGAACACTATCTTTACATGTAACTAGAAACAAACCACTACGAAGAATTCTTGCATTTAAAACTTCTCCAAGTAACCCATTAATTGCATTTGTGAGCTTATTTGGGTTCCACTCACGGAATGAAGCTCCTTCCTGAGTAAGTTTAATGATTACTTTACACTCCTTCTGTTTATTCTGGGATTGTTCATCTTCTGATTCATCAGCACTTGATACTGCTCATCTATCATCACTCTATTCACTTCACTCTATAAATTCAAGAAATCTCTGTGTGTCTGTGTGTCTGTCTGTCTGTCCCATTCATTCAGTAATGCCTGCCTTTGATCACTCTATACTATGGTAGACATCAAGTAGACATCATAGGAACATCATAGGCAGTCCTATGATCTTTTAGCGAGTCCTACGATCGTGACAGACAAACACAGACAGACATACAGAGATTTGTTGAATTATATAGAGTGATGTGTTGGCATGTTTTTGAAGTTTTTTCAGTAGTTGTGACTGCCGACCTAGCCGCACCTAGGACGCAGTCCAAGGATGGATAATTTTTTCACACATAGGGAGTTGTTCAGAATTCCTTATACAAAGATATAAAGTGATGATAATCAAGTCAGTGGCGGTAATGGACCTGTAAGCTGGTTGCCAAACGCCAATCAAATCTAAAAGAAGAAGAAAAGAAGAGTGAAAAGAAGAAGAGTGATGACCTGAAGAATATAGAGTGGGACCAGATAGAGTGTTATAGACATCATGTAGACATGGAAATCTCACTGAAGAAGAAGATTGTTCAGAACTCCTTATAAGAACTCCTTATAGAGTGTAATAGACATCATGTAGACATGAAAATCTCACTGAAGAAGAAGAAGAAGAAGAGAAGAAGCTTGTTCACAGCTCCATATGAGAACTCCTTGTACAAAGATATAGAGTGAAGAAGACGAAGAGGTTGCCAACCGAGAATAATTCTAACTTTTGATATATTAGAGTGATGTTTACTGAGTGAAGTACGTGGCGGTAAGGACTACAGCTCCTGACCGGCTGGAGTGATGATGTGGAGTGAAGTACGTGGTGGTGATGCACCTGTAAGCTGGTTGCCAACCGCCAATCTTCTTCTTCTTTCTTCTTCTTTTAAATTTGATTGGTGGTTGGCAACCAGCTTACAGGTGCATTACCGCCACTAACTTGATTACCATCACTCTATATCTTTGTATAAGGAGTTCTGAACAACTCCTTATGTGTGAAAAAATGATCCGTCCTTGGACTGTGTCCGAGTTGCGGCCGTCCGGTGCTTATAGTAGCCTATCACTTCACTCTATATATAATTCAAGAAATCTCTCAGCAATTTTCTTCTTCTTTTAGATTTGATTGGTGACCGGCAACCAGCCTACAAGTGCACCACCACCATGTACTTCACTCTGTATCATCACTCTATCTGGTCAGGAGCTGTAGTCCTTCTATCATCATTGCTGTACCCAATCAAACCTAAACTCTATCTTCAGACATCACTCTTCTTCGTCTCCTCGTACTTCACTCTATATCATCACTTCACTCTATGTAACCGCCAATCAACAAAGATGATAAACTATATTCGGCCGCACCTCGGGCACAGTCCAAGGACTGATAATTTTTTCACACATGAGGAGTTGTTCAGAACTCCTTATACAAAGATATAGAGTGATGAAAAGTAAGTCAGTGGTGGTAATGCGCCTGTAAGCTGGTTGCCAACCGCCAGCCAAATCTAAAAGAAGAAGAAGAAGAAGATGATGTGTAGAGTGATGATATAGGGTAAAGTACAAGGAGACAAAGAAGAGTGATGTCTGAAGATAGAGCTGAGGTTTGATTGGACACAACAATGATGATAGAAGGACTACAACGCCTGACCAGATGGAGTGATGATATAGAGTGGAGTACGTGGCAGTAATGCACCTGTAAGCTAGTTGCCAACTGCCAATCAAATCTAAAAGAAGAAGAAGAAGAAGAAGAAGAAGAAGAAGAAGAAGAAGAAGAAGAAGAAGAAGAAGAAGAAGAAGAAGGACTCTACCAAGGGTCTTGGCCATGGATATAGTAGGTGGACATCTTGGTTGCCACGGCCAAGATGTGTAGAGTGATGATATAGAGTGAAGTATGAGGAGACGAAGAAGAGTGATGTCTGAAGATCATCAAATCTAAAAGAAGACATAGAGTGATAATAATCAAGTCAGTGGCGGTAATGCACCTGTAAGTTGGTTGCCAACCACCAATTAAATCTAAAAGAAGAAGAAAAAGAAGGACAAGAAAAGAAAAAGAAGTTTTTTCAGTGCCCTTGTTGAGCGGTCTTGGAGTCTGACATTACCTGTGAGAGGGTGTGAAGAAAAGCAGTTAAATTTTTAGCTTTCTCTCCGCAGGCTGGAGCTTCCTTCAAAAATCTTCTGCATTTAATTATCATTTTGAATGTTTGGAGGAAAGATCTGTCTTTAATGTGCTTAATCCAAACCTCTTTGTTGGCTTTTTTTTTTAGTAGAATGACTGTGCCAGTTGTTTGAGGATGCATTCTTGATACAAATAAATATACATCAGATCTTACGTGTGACTCCTTTCTGTCTGATTCTTGTCACCATTTCTGTGCTTCTAATGCAGCAGTAATTGGAATATTAAAAGGCACAACAACAGCTCAGACCAATGAAGGAATAGTTTGTGTTACATGGTAACTGAGATGCCCACATGATGAGTAACAGAGAGGGCAAATTATTCCTTTGTGTTGACAAAACAGGACACAGGATGCTAGTTGGGGAAAAAAATAGAATTTCAAATAGAACTATAAAGTTTGTACAGTGTCAGTCCATTAATTTAGACAGATTTAACTATTTCTGCGATGCAATAAATTACAACATTTTGTAGCCTAAATTGGATATAAAAGGTAAATTTAAGATACATAATTAGGACATTCATCACAGACAGACCTCCATCCATAAAACATATAGCTCACAAGAACTCACGCCCACGCTGTCTAGGTTCTGTGGATCAGTCACCTACAGTGCGTCCGTAAAGTATTCACAGCGCTTCACCTTTTCCACATTTTATGTTAGAGCCTTTTTTCAAAATGGATTACGTTCATTTTTTTCCTCAAAATTCTACACACAATACCCCATAATGACAATGTGAAAAAGTGTTTTTTTTTAGTTCTTTTCAAATTTATTAAAAATAAAAAACTAAGAAATCACATGTACATACGTATTAACAGCCTTTGTCATGAAGCTCAAAATTGAGCTCAGGTGCATCCTGTTTCCGCTGATCATCCTTGAGGTGTTTCTACAGCTTAATTGGAGTCCACCTGTGGTAAATTCAGTTGGTTGGACATGATTTGGAAAGGTACACACCTGTCTATATAAGATCCCACAGTTGACAGTGCATGTCAGAGCACAAGCCAAGCATGAAGTCCAAGGAACTGTCTGTAGACCTCCGAGACAGGATTGTCTGATCATGATCATATTTTTAAAGCTTAATGTCTTGTGTTTGGCAAGTATACCACAATGGTGATACTGTTGTGTCTTCTTATCCAGAATTTTGATGGATTGCTTATATAGGGATTCCAAGGGTTTCAGAGTCATACTATTGGCTTGTGACCAACAAGAGATGTAATAGGAGAAATGTGTCAGAATCATGGTATTCAGAAAGGTTTTTGATGTTTTTAGAGTAAGTGAGTTTCTGATGCAATGAAAGTTTGCAAAGTTATATTTCAGAGTGCAGCTCATCTTTTTTGTGTGCTTTTTAAAGCTGAGCATGGGATCTAATGTGACGCCCAAATACTTAAACTCTGTTACATTTTCTATATTTGCTCCATTTACAGTTATAGTTGGATAGTGCGTATGATTTTGTTTGCTGGTAAAGTACAGTCATGTAAAAAAATTTGGACACCCCTTTAAATATTCAGTTTTTTATTAAGAAATGTTCACATATCGATGTCTAACCTTGTTTTTATTTTTATTTACATTTTTTTAACGTTTATTTTAGCCATTTTAAGTAGGAATGAATGAGGGGGTGTCCTAAAAAAGATGGGAGTGTCTTAATTTATTCCTCACTATTTGTTTATAATTACATTTTACAGGAAGTTTGACAAGTCTTCATTTTTAATTGTTGTATTACATGAATCTCCCAGTATTTTTAACATTGATATTAAATATCCATATGTCCAAATATATTAAAGAAAAACCCACAGGCTTATACAAGGTGTCCTAATTTCTTTCACGACTGTACATGGTAGCAGTTTTCCCTATGTTCAGAGTGAGGCATGATTGATTAAGCCATTTTGACACTTTCTCCATTGCTATCATTAACTTGTCAGCCACTTATTTGGCATCCTTCCCATGTGTGTAGATGACTGTGTCGTCGACATACATTGAATTTTTATGTCATTTTCACATACTGATGGCAAATCATTAATATACAAAGTAAACAGCAGTGGGCCTAAGACTGAACCTTGTGGTACTCCCATGGTGCATGCCTTTGATTGGGATACAGTATTGTTTATGCACACACACTGGAAGTGACCAGATAGATAAGATTTTAACCAGCTAAGGGTATTCATGTGATGTGAGAAGATAAGAGCCTTGGCAGAGGTATGCATTCTCTGATCATCACCAAAATGTAATGGGTTCCTCTCTAGCCCAAGAAACAGCTCTAGTGAAAATTTCATCCAAATCCATCCAGTAACTTTGGGGTATTGTTGCTAACACTCTGAGAAGACAAGAGCCTTGGCGGAGATATGCACTCTCAGATCATCACCAAAATCATTTATTCCCCATGCCATTACACACCTTTCCTGAAAATCTCATCAAAATCCGCTCATAACTTTTTGAGTTATGTTGGCAACAGACAAACTAGCAAACCAACCAATGCCTCTGAAAACATTACCTCCTCCCTCGGCAAAGGTAATAACCCTAAAGCCCTTTTTGCAACCATTGATCACTTAATCAACCCAGATTTTAATAAACACACAAACATGCCATTCAACTCGCTATGTGAGAGATTTGCAGACCACTTCAGGTGCAAGGCTGATTCTCTTAGAGCCAACATTTTATCTGACCAGAAGACTATTTTTAATGGAATTTCAGACTTGCTTTTAGCTGAGGAAACACAGGACTGTTTTGTCCTGGCTGATGCTAAGATGCTTGGTAGAGTTTTCTCCCAGGTAAACTTGACCTCCTGCCTTTTAGATTCGATTTCCACATCACCTTTAAAGCATTTTATGGATTCTTTGAACATGAGATAAATATTGTAAATTGCTCTCTTGGGACTGGTGTCTTCCTCACAGCCTTTAAAATGGCTGTGGTGAAGCCCCTTTTGAAGAAGAGTAATTTGGATCCTGATATCCTCTGTAACTATCAACCTGTATCCAACTTACTGTTTTCAAGTAAAGTTTTAGAAAAAATTGTTTTTATTCAACTAAACAATTTTCTTGTCAATTCCAACATTACTTATCATTACAATAATCTGATTTTAGGACAAACCACAGTACTGAGACAGCCCTTTTAAAAATTGTTAATGATATCAGGTGTAATATGGACTTCCACAAACTGTCAGTTCTGGTGCTGCTGGATCTCAGTGCTGCCTTTGATACAGTAGATCACCACATTTTATTAAGCAGACTCAAACACTTGGTGCACCTCTCAGGTACTGTTCTTGAATGGTTTCATTCCGATCTCACAGACATTGCTATTTTGTATGGATCTAAGGGATCCTGCCTGCTCTGTGTGCTTGTCTCTCTCCTCCCAGATTCAAAACTGCTACCATAATACCAGTCCCAAAGAAGAAGAAGCCAACTTCATTGTCATTGAATTCATACAGCCAATCATGTACAGTAGAGCAAAATTATGTTTCTCCTATCTACAATGTTAATCACATCTAGAATCAGAGGGGCCACTGCCATGCAAGGTGCTGCCACAAACAACTTTTCCTTCCTCAACTCTATTATGCTGAGCACCAAGCTAGAAGGCGGGAAGTACCATTTCTATATGGTCTGAAGTATGACCCGGCCGGGGCTTGACCCCATGACCTCCCGGTTGTGGGGTGGATGCTGTATCAACTAGGCCACCACCCTGGTCTGGAAGCCCAACCCATCCAGCTACAATGATTACCAGCCAGTAGCACTGACCCCCATCATAATGAAGTGCTTTAAGTGGCTGGTCATGCAGAACATCAAGTTCATCCTCCCTCCCTCCCTCCCACAACCCATCTCAGTTTGCATACAGGTCAAACAGATCCACAGAAGATGCCATCGCTGCTGCTCTCCATCCAGCCCTCACCCACCTGGACTCAAAGAACTTCTACAGTGGTGTGAAAAAGTGTTTACCCCCATCCTGATTTCTCATTTTTTTTGTATGTTTGACACACTTAAATGTTTCAGATCATCAAACACATTTAAATATTAGACAAAGATAATACAAGTAAACACAAAATGCAGTTTTTAAATGAAGGTGTTTATTATTAAGGGTAAAAAAAATCCAAACTTACATGGCCTTGTGTGAAAAAGTGTCCCCCCCCCCGTTAAAACATAAAGTGTAGTTTATCACATCTTTGGAAAGCTGAGTTCAGCAACACCCAGGCCCAATTACTGCCACACCTATTCCCAATCAAGAAATCACTTAAATAGGACCTGCCTGGCAAAGTGAAGTAGACAAAAAGATCCTCAAAAGCTAGACATCATGCTGCGATCCAAAGAAATTCAGGAACAAATGAGAAACAAAGTAATTGAGATCTATCAGTCTGGAAAAGGTTATAAAGCCACCTCTGAATGGCTTAAGAAAAACGAAATGAAGACTTTTGAATGGCCTAGTCAAAATCCTGACCTGAATATGATTGAGATACTGTGGGATGACCTTAAAAAGGCGGTTCATACTCGAAAACCCTCCAATGTGGCTGAATTACTGTACAACTATTCTGCAAAGATGAGTTGGCCAAAATTCCTCCACAGCACTGTAAAAGACTCATTGCCAGTAATTGCAAACACTTGGTTGCAGTTGTTGCGGCTAAGGGTGGCCCAACCAGTTATTAGGTTTAGGGGGCAATCACTATTTCACACAGGGCCATGTAGGTTTGGATTTTTCCCCCCATAATAATAAACACCTTCATTTAAAAATTGCATTTTGTGTTTACTTGTGCTGTTTTTGTCTAATATCTATATTTGTTTGATCTGAAACATTTAAGTGTGACAAACTTGGAAAAAAAAATGAGAAATCAGGAAGTGGGCAAACACTTTTTCACACCACTGTATGTGCGAATGCTGCTCTTGGACTTCAGTTAAGCATTCAACACAATCATCCCCCAACACCTAATACAAAAACTCAGATACTTGGGACTCAAAACCCTCTCTCTGTAACTGGGTGCTGGGCTTTCTCACAGGGAGGCCACAGAATGTGCAGATTGGCAGCAACACCTCCAAGACCATCACACTGAGCACAGGAGCCCCACAAGGGTGCGTGCTCAGCCCGCTGCTCTAAACCCTGCTGACCCATGACTGTGTAACAGCCTACAACACCAACCACATCATCAAGTTGGTGGATGACATGACGGTGGTGAGCCTCATCACCAACAATGAGGCCAACTACAGAAATGAAGTGAGCCAACTGGTCCAGTGGTGTAAAGACAATCTCTTCCTGAACATGGGAAAAACCAAGGAGATTGTGGTCACCTTCAGGAGGGGGCACACACAGCATACCCCTCTGATCATCGATGGAGCAGGTGTGGAGAGGTTGAGCAGCACAAAGTTCCTGGGGGTGCACATCTCTGATGACCTTTCCTGGTCCAACAATAGAATAGAATAGGCATTATTGTTATTGTACAGTTGTACAGCACAATGAAATTGTGGGTACTCCATCAGGCAACTGCACAATAAAGTAAGTGAGAAGAATTTGAAATAAAACAGTTATAGAACGCACTATTTTATATATATACTGTATGTGTATATATATATATATATATTTTTTTTTCATTCATTCATTCATTCATCTTCTTCCGCTTAATCCTTTTCGGGTCGCGGGGGGGCTGGAACCTATCCCAGCATCTTTTGGGCAAGAGGCAGGGTACACCGTGGACAGATCGCCAGTCCATCGCAGGGCCAACACAGAGAGACAGACAACCATTCACTCTCACAGTCATACCTAAGGACAATTTAGAATCCCCAGTTTGATGCCAATTACCTAACTTGCATGCTTTTTGGCATGTGGGAGGAAACCGGAGAAATCCCGGAGTAAACCCACGCAGACACGGGGAGAACATGCAAACTCCACACAGATCACTGTTGGTCGGGGGCTGGGATCGAACCCAAGGGCCAAGGGTGAGTTGCTCTGCTACCACAGTGATATATATATATATATATATTAGTCCAAATGTTCTGGCAGAAGACATGTGAAGACTTATCGACATGGCTTGGGAAGGGTATCCCATCCTCTCCCACACTTTGCGTACTTGGTGATTTAAATGAAATGAATATAGAGGTAAGGATGTCACACGTGGTTCTCACTGCCTTATGCATCTTATGCAAGAAAACTATCCTCATGAACTGGAAATCAAGAAATAATTTATGTACAACTCACTATAATAACCTACTATCAAATTATATTAGCCTGGACAGAAAGTCTGCCTCCTCAAAAAAACAACTGGCTAAATTCAATTCTCTCTGGTCCCTGCTTATTAATTCTATAACCTGAGGGGTGGCGGGCAGTGGCCCGTTTTCCTTGGCACCTCTGGTGGCTGGCTGTGCCCTCACCATGAGGGGTTTTTGTGACCCACTGGGGCTGGTGTCTGGGGAGGTATGCGTGAGTGTGGGTGTGTGTGGGTTTGTGTGGGTGTGGGGGGGGGTGCAGATGTGGGTGCATGCGTGTGTGAGTGTTGTGTGTGGGTATGCGGGGTTGATTGTGGGTGTAGGTGGGTGTGTGTGATGGTGAGTGTGTGTGTGTCTGCACATAAGAATGGGCATGGGTGTGTGTGTGTGTGTGGGTGCGGGTACCTGTGGGTGGATGTGCGGGGGTGGAGGATGTGTGTGTGTGGGCGGGGGGACCTTGCGGGGGGACCTTGTTGGGTGGTGGGGATGGGGCGGGCCATCTGGTGGCCTGGGGGTTGGCTGTTCGGGGCCTACTTTTCCCAGCCATCCTACCTTTGTGTCAAGGGGCGAGGCGCTTTGCCGCATTGCCTCTGGTGTCCTTGGCGCCGGTTGTGTGTGGGTTCTTGGGGGTGGCTGTGGGGGGTGGGGGGTGTTGCCGTGGGTTGGCGGCTATGTTGCAGTCAGTTTGTTCTGGGGTAGCTGTGGCTGCGATCTTCAAAAGCTAGACATCATGTTATGATCCAAAGAAATTCAGGAACAAATGAGAAACAACGCTGGTATGCAATCATGCTTGTTGCATCTGCGCTGCAGCCGCCCCAAGTAATAAGGGTGAATGAGTGTGGGGGAGAGCACCAGTGGATGTGAGTAGGTTGGAGCACAAGTGAGAGTTTGTGTATGGGTGAACATGAGTAAGTGGGGGTGACTCTGAGGGCGAGTGGGAGTAGGAGCAAGATTGAGAGGGTACAGGAGTGGGAGAGAGTGGGTGTGTCCGAAAGTGCGAGTGTGGGATTGTGTGGGGGAGAGGGCGAGCAAGAGTGAGTGAGTGCATCTGGGTGCAAGTGGGTGCTTTTGAGAGCATGAGGGTGTGAGTACATGGGAATGGGTGTATATGCTGGTCGGGAGGTGCTGGATTGAGGGTGTAGCGTCTCTTGGCTGCGTGGGCTTCCCTGGATGGGGGGGACAGCTCCCCATGGGGACCCTGTGCCTTGCTGCCACCTTCTTTGGGCATGGGGCATGGGGGTCCCCGGGGTGTACAGCGGTGGCACTGGGGTGGGAGTGGGCTCACTGTGGAGGTGTCTGGGGGGCTGGTGCTGGGGATGCGGGCTGGTCTCCGGCCCGAGGGGTGGGAATTCTGGTCTCCCGGAACTTGGGGCCCCGGGGCTGGTGTTGACCCCGCTGGGGGGGCAGGGGTCGGCCGGTCTGGGGGTGTGGGCCCACAGCGCCAGCCACTTGGCGGCCCAACTTTCCTCAGCTGTCCCTCCTGGGGCGGATGCCTGGCTGTCCTGAGACTTGTTGGTCTTGGAACATTTGCGCTCTGTGGGGTTGTTGGCATTGTCCTGCTTGCTTGGAGTTTCCGAGGGGGAGTTGCTGTGACCGGCCACCCTCATTGTATGTTTCCTGACAAACCACTCACATGCACACGCTTATTTTGCACGCGCTCTCATACACACGCACACGTATGCACACATACATACAGTATGTCTCTCCTTTAACAGGTGCAGATACCAGACTCATGTTGAGACTTCTTCAGTGGAAGAAACAGTCTGTATTCTGTTTGTTTCAGTTGTTAGTTTGTCTTCTTTGTCTGTTCCTCTCCCTTGCCTTTCCCCCTCCCCACCTCTCCTTTCCCCATTTGCCCCCTATCGGGTCCTTCATGGGTGAAACAATTTAAATAAAGTATTAAAAGTTATTACAACAGGAGTTTATGAAAATATACAGTACATATGTACTGTATAAAGCTCCTTTTGGCAAAGTCAATCTGTCTGGCACAATAAGGGAAGCAGATTTCTGTTCTGCTCACCTGGCTGCTTGATAGGACAAGAGGAAAAAAAAGAAAAAAAAATCTACCAGTTCAGATAGCTGCTACTCCTGTTTGCCAGGGATATGGGACTGTTTTCCATCGTGCTGCGTCAGAGAACATACAGTGCATCCGGAAAGTATTCACAGCGCTTCACTTTTTCCACATTTTGTTATGTTACAACCTTATTCCAAAAGGGATTAAATTCAATTTTTTTCCTCAAAATTCTACACACAATACCCCATAATGACGACATGAAAAAAGTTTTTTTTGAGATTTTTTCAAATTTATTTAAAATAAAAACTAAGAAATCACATGTACACAAGTATTCACAGCCTTTGCTCAATACTTTGTTGATGCACCTTTGGCAGCAATTACAGCCTCAAGTCTTTTTGAATATGATGTCACAAACCTGGCACACCTATCTTTGGGCAGTTTCACCCATTCCTCTTTGCAGCACCTCTCAAGCTCCATCAGGTTGGATGGGAAGCGTTGGTGCACAGCCATTTTCAGATCTCTCCAGAGATGTTCAATTGGATTCAAGTCTGGGCTCTGGCTGGGCCACTCAAGGACATTCACAGAGTTGTCCTGAAGCCACTCCTTTGATACCTTGGCTGTTTGTTTAGGGTTGTTGTCCTGCTGAAAGTTGAACCATTGCCCCCGTCTGAGGTCAAGAGCGTTCTGGAGCAGTTTTTCATCCAGGATGTCTCTGTACATTGTTGCATTCATCTTTCCCTCCATTCTGACTAGTCTCCCAGTTCCTGCCAGTGAAAAACATCCCACCAGCATGATGCTGCCACCACCATTGGCATGGTTATGAGCGGTGCCTGGTTTCCTCCAAACATGACGCCTGACATTTATGCCAAAGAGTTCAATCTTTGTCTCATCAGACCAGAGAATTTTGTTTTTCATGGTCTGAGAGTCCTTCGGGTGCCTTTTGACAAACTCCAGGTGGGCTGCCATGTGTCTTTTACTAAGGAGGGGCTTCTGTCTGGTCACTCTACCAGGCCTGTCTACACAGGCCTGACTGGTGGATTGCTGCAGAGATGGTTGTCCTTCTGGAAGTTTCTTCTCTGTCCACAGACTAACACTGGAGCTCTGACAAAGTGACCATCGGGTTCTTGGTCACCTCCCTGACTAAGGCCCTTCTCCCCCAATTGCTCAGTTTAGACTGCCAGCCAGCTCTAGGAAGAGTCCTGGTAGTTCCGAACTTCTTTCATTTTGTAAATGGATGATGGAGGCCACTGTGCTCATTGGGACCTTCAAAACAGCAGAAATTTTTCAGATCAAATCAACCTTTATTGTCATATTGCTGTACATACAACTGTAGTGCAGGCAAGATGAAATTGCGTTTCTCTCAGCATCCATATAAGTGCAAAAAAACAAAACAAAACATAATTTAAGACACACTCACACACACCCTCACCCCCCACCCCAACACAGCCATTCACACATCCCTTTAGACATAATTGAAAACTAACCAGAACTATAATATACAAATAATATACATACTGTCCATAAGGTGCAGTAGTATGTATGAGAGATTCTGGATCAACTGTTCAGCATCCTAACAGCTTGTGGAAGGAAGCTGTTAATCAGTCTGGTGGTTCTGCCTCTGATGCTCCGGAATCGTTTGCCAAATGGCAGAAGTTCAAAGTGTTTATGCAGAGGGTGAGAGTGGTCCTTGACAATGTTCAGTGCCCTGCTCCTGAAACGGTTCTGAAAAAGTTCTTGGACAGAGGGGAGGGAAACTCCAATTACCCTCTCAGCTCCCTTAACTATCCTCTGCAGGGCTTTTTTGTCTGACATACTGCAGCTGGAGTACCATGTTGCAATGCAGTACGTCAGAACACTCTCCACCACACCTCTGTAGAAGGTCCTGAGGATGCAGATGGGGAGAGAGGCCTGTTTGAGTTTCCTCAAGAAGTGCAGTCTTTGCTGGGCCCGCTTCCTGATCCCCAAGGAATTCTTGCTCCAGGTCAGGTCCTGCGAGATCTGCACTCCCTTCTGTACCCTTCCCCAGATTTCTGCCTCGAGACAATCCTGTCTCGGAGGTCTACAGACAATTTCTTTGACTTCATGCTTGTTTTGTGCTCTGACATGCACTGTCAACGGTGGGACCTTATATAGACAGGTGTGTGCCTTTCCAAATCATGTCTAATCAACTGAATTTACCACGGGTGGACTCCAATTAAGCTGTAGAAACATCTCAAGGATGATCAGTGGAAACAGGATGCACCTGAACTCAATTTTGAACTTCATGGCAAACGCTGTGAATACTTAAGTGCATGTGATTTCTTAGGGATTTTTTTTAAAATTTTTAATAAATTTGCAAAAATCTAAAAAAAAATATCACATTGTCATTATGGGGTATTGTGTGTAGAATTTTGAGGGAAAAAATGAATTTAATCCCTTTTGGAACAGGGCTGTAATATAGCAAAATGTGGAAAAGGTGAAGCGCTGTGAATACTTTCCGGATGCACTGTAGTTCGCTAACCTCGTTTTAATAGGAGGTAAGTGTTATGTCTGTAATAAGGGGTCAGAGTTGGTCTTATGCCATTCAGCAAACTCCCTTCTTTGAACACACACAAAACTATATATCCAGGTGCTCCAGCCCACCTGATGTCACACCCAGGGCTGGTACAGCAAGCCCTAAGGGCCACACACACTCACCACACAACATTCACCTCCCCCTTACAAAAATGCAAAACACATACACACAATTCAGACCCACCCCAATTTAGGACCCAAATCATGCACTAAGGGAAATAACAGGAAACAGAGAACAGTGATGACCTAACACATTCACCCCCCACCAAAAAAAACCCCAACTAAAATTGCACCGTGTTTCTCAAATACTTAAAATAATCCCATTTCACAACAACCATTCACATGCACACCATATGAACACATGCACATTACAATTATTTATGTTATACCACAGTCCATGGGCAGCCACAGACAAATCCTGCTCGGAGGCCCAGGGCAGCCCCACGGTATGTGGGCCCCTGGATGCCGCCTGCCCCCAGGGTCGAAGCTGACCTCCCCCAGCGAGAATGTTCCGTCTCACCACCAACCGCTTCTCTTGTCTGGACCTGCAGTGCTTCTGCCTGGCACGCCATCCCTCTGTGCCTGTTGGTCCCTCCCCAACCGTCTTCAAAACTGCTGCTGCTGCCGTTGTAGCCCCAGACACTCTGGCCCCCTGTGGCCGAACTCTACCAAAGCTTGCTTGTCGGCGACACTTGTCGACTCGGTTGCCTCGCTTCTGCGCCCAGCACCGTCATCCAAGGTGCTCCGCTGCACTGCCACTGCGCCCGGCTGTCGCTGCTGCTTCCCAGGGCTTTCAGCCTGCTTGCTCCCGCTCTCCCACTGCCCGGACTCCAGCCGTGGGAAAAACTCAGTTGAGTCCGGTCGCTGCTCTCCCTGTCTACTGTCGCTGCTCACCATGTCGTCAACATCACCAGTGCTACAACCATGCACCGTGCTGAGCACCTTGGCTGGCTCGCCATCTCCAGTAACCAGGGGCTCAGGTTCCCCCTGGATATGCAGCTGGTAGCTTGTAGCTCGGTTTTGGCGCCCACCTAGCTTCGTGGCTAACCTTCCTGTTGCCACAGCCTGAGCCTTTAGCTCCTCTGAGCTAATTATCTTAGCTCCTCTTGGCGCTAACAGTCTCACTACCCACAGCCCCAGCTTCTTGTCCCTTGGACGTTCGGCAAAATCTCCAGCCAGCCGCCCGACAGCATCCGCATAAAGCTCAGTCTCTCCCAACATGCCGAGAATTCTCCAACCCTCCACGCCGAGATGACGGACCAGAAGTGCCCGTCTTTGGTCTCCGTCGAGTCTACCCAGGCCCAGCCCAGCGATATATCCCCCAAGCATGGCCATTCAGTCCGGCCACAGGATCACTGGCTCCCCCGGACACTCCAGAAACGACGGGAGAGGTGGAGGTAGCCCATATGCCTCCATGGTTTTTCTCTCATCACCAAAATGTTATATCTGTAATAAGGGGTCAGGGTTGGTCTTATGCCATGCAGTGAACTCCCTTTATTGAGCAGACACAGAACTATATATATAGGTGCCGCAGCCTGCCTGACATCACGCCCAGGGTGGGTATGGCAAGCCCCAAGGGCCACACACACTCACCACACAACAGTAAGTAACATTAACACCATGTCAAACTATAAAATGCTAAATGATGATGCTAAGTTGTGCTAACTGGAAATGAAATGTAGCAGACCATTGTTTCTTTGGCTTAAATTACTGCTGAGTTTCTTAGTTTTATCTGAATTTTTTTTTAAATTAAAACTACAAAAGTGTATGATGGTGGCACATATACGCAAAATAAATAATAAATACATTAAAATGGGTCAGAGGAGCAAGTTGGCTCTTAATGCAATTTATTTAACCTCTTGCACTCCGGGATACCATGGGCGGTCTCGTCTCTGCGTCCTAGTGCGTCCTCGTGCGTCCTGAGATGCACAGTGCGCACTGAAAAAAAAAAGAAGCTGCATTTCCGTTCTTCCACTACAGACACAGCCGCGAACAGAAAGCCAAAGGAGTGCTTTGATTGGTTTAGATTTGATTGACCTCTCATTCGACTAATAAGAGCCTTGAATTGGGTTTCTGAAACCTTGAAGAACCAATGACTGAAAACCTAGCAAGAAGGACCCGCCTACCAACGACTGCGAATACAACGAGCCAATTGAAGCAGAGAAGTTTGACGATTGAAAGCGTGCGTCCCATGCGTAAAATCTGTTTTGTGTAAGCCCCTGTGTGTAACGGTAGCGTTCGCCAGTCTTTTTTTATTACTACTGTTCTTATTTGTTTTGAAAAATCGTTCGCCAAATCCGCAATCATGGAAGCACAAAACCGCAATAATGGAATCATGGTTTGACCGGGTCGCGTGACCAGAACCACGAGTCGTAACAAGCAGACCAGCGTCATGTTCGTCTGACAATGAGGAACAGATGTTCGCCAGCGACACTGCTGTTGTGGACAGGTAAGTGTTAAAAGCTAAATTATTCTTTATCACTGAAAATAGTAATCAAAATGACTTTTGACCGATCGGTAAATTACAACTGTGCGCCATCGCCACATGACGGACTCCCCCCCCCCCCGCGGCGCACGGTCCGGTTCGTGCGCCGCGGGGGGGGGGGGGAGTTGTTATTCTCTACATTGCAGATATTTTAGTATAATTTTTATTGCACTGTAGGTTATTTTTTCTTGTAAAAAAAAGCCACACATTTTTTACGTGGCATGCTTCTTTGTGTGTGGGGGGCTTGTTTGTTCATTCATTCATTCATGAATGAATAAACAACCCCCCCCAACACACACACACAGTCCTGAGTGTCATCTTTCATTAGAGCCCAAGATCAAGCTTCTGTATTGAATCATTCTAAAGTTATAGACGTTTTTCCAAACTGTGCCATTTGGCACAATTTGGCACAGTTCAAAAACGCCTGGGAACAACCTGAGAAAAAAGCTGTGTAATATATTCATTTTTTGTGGTATTGTTACAAAATTTTGACCTCAGTTGGATAACACTTGGTTCTACATTTCTGTTGCATTTTCCAGCCCATATCTGACAGCTGTGTGTTATTTGCAAGCATTTGTGTCTAAAAAAACACCCAGGCGAACTTTATTTTCTTCAAGTTCAGTATGTTTAGATGACTGTTACTCAGTGGCAGGAGCACTTAGAGAGATTATGACTGTTTTGCCAAAAAATTCAAAGTGTTTTCTTTTAAATGAGACCAACCCCATGAAGATGCTGCAAAGGGTTGAAGAACAGCTTTTGATTTACTTTGGGTACGTTATTTTTAGGCGTTTTTAGGGAAATTGACCAGAATGCAAGGGGTTAATTTCTAATAGTTTTAATTAGTCAAATAGTGATAATGAATAAAGTTAGTCATCACATGAATTTTATTACATTACCTTTTGTGTCTTTGACTTTCAGATCATGACCTTCTTCTTCTTCGTCGATCACTAGATAGTCACACCAGCTGCCCTGACGAATGCTGCCGTCCTGCGGAGGTCCCCGAGGTCCTCGTGCAGCTTTTGGTTCAGCGATGTGGGGTCAGGCCACGTAGCTCGTCTGAGTGCAGCGTGGTCTGGGCAGTCTTGGAGGAGGTGTTCGCTGGTCATTTGGGCAGTACCACATGGGCATCTGTCTGATTGTCCAACTTTAAGTTTCTGGTGCATGTGAGCATGCATTCTGTTATGTCCAGTTCGGAGTCTGAACAGAACGACTTGGTCAGCCCTGCTCAGACTATAGTAGTTGTCATCCTTGCAGAAGTTTGGGTGTTGCTGCTGCCACTTCTTGTGAGACAGGGCCTTAATAATGGTTTTCTCCTCACTGTAAGAGACCTGCCTGTCTTCCTGGTCTTGCTGCCCACCCTCCTTAGCAAGTCTGTCAGCCGTCTCATTTCCATAGATTCCACAGTGGGCAGGAATCCATTGGAGTGATACGTTCACCTGTGTTGCTAGTTGAGACAGAGTGAGGGCGAGTTCATTCAGTTCTTTGCGTCGGGGGTCCTGAAGTGCATCCAAGACAGAGAGGGCATCAGTGAAGATGACGACCCGCTTGTGTGCCTTGTCTTGATGTTCCCTGACGTGGGCCGCTGCTGTTCTCAGGGCCTCTGCCTCAGCCCTGAAATTGGTGGCGTACTTTCCAGTCGCAATGGGAATATGGGTCTCCTCGTCAGCGTACCTGACGTACACGCCGCCTCCGCCATTCCTGGTTGCTTCCATGGCAGAGCCGTCTGTGTAGACGTGAGTCCACTGCTCTTTAGGGTAGGCAGACTGAATGAACTCCAGGGCCAGTGACTTCCTCTCTTGGTCTGACTGTGTTCCTTTCTTCCCAATGCCCGATATGACTGTGCGTATGGCTGGGAAGTTCTGTCGGTTCCAGGAGGGAACAGATGCTATGGGTGGTATTGGTGTGGGTATGTGGTCCATCAGTTCTGGGTCTCTCCTTTCAAGTGTCCTGCTCTGGTGGATGAAGCTCGATCTCTTAAGTCTCCCTTTTGTTGGCTTGTTCAGTCTGTCCTTCATGGGATGGTTTTCCAGTCTTTTGAATTTGGCGGCCTGGGTCAGTACCTTGACGTTTCTTCTGTCTTCCAGTGGTGCAAGGCCTGTTGTTGTCTCCAGCGCTTTGATAGGTGTACTGCGCATGGCTCCTGTCACCATTCGCATGGCTTGGTTTTGGAGTCTGTCCAGCTTCTCAGTGTTGCTTTTGGCAGCTGTTGAGGTTGCTGCCATGCCATACTCCAGAACAGGCCGAATCCTCCCCACATAGAGCTTCTTCAGGACACCCTGGTCTGCACCCCAGTCTGTTCCTGACAGTTTCTTCATTAGGGCCATCCTGATCTTTGCTCTTGCCTGGTTCTTGTGCAGCTGGTTCTTCCAAGTCAGTCTGCGATCCATGGTGATCCCGAGGTATGTGGGTGCATATTCAGCCTGGAGCTTATGGGAGTTGATCTGCAGTTTCACCTTCTGGGGTTGGGTGGACAGGGTGAAGACGGTGTATGTAGTCTTCCTCTCATTTAAGCTTACAAGCCATGACTTGGTCCATGCCTCGATCAGCCGGAGAACTTGCTGCACTCTGTAGTTTGCAGTCACGATGCTTTCCTCACTGCACCAGAGGGCTAGGTCATCGGCATAGATGGCACCTTGTACGTTCCTTGGCAAACTCTGGATGATGTCCTTAATGAATACAAGGAAGAGTGTTGGGGAGAGCACTCCTCCTTGTGGGACTCCTTCCTTCAACACCTTCTTCTTGCTGGAGTACTGTCTGACCTGGACTCTGGCTCTTCTGTTGTGCAGGTATTGGGCAATCCACTTGTACATGCGCCCAGCGATACCGCACTGGTGCAGTTTCAGCTTGAGGCCATCTTTCCATACCCTGTCAAACGCCTTTTCTAGATCAATCCATACAGCGAGGGTGTGCTTTTTTTCTTGGAAGGCATCTTCTATGGCTTGAGAGATGTATGTTATTTGGTCCTCTGTAGACCGGTTCTGCCTGAAGGCTGCTTGCTCTGGGCCGATGTGTTGTTTTCCTTCCAAGTGCCATATGAGTCTGGTGTTGATGAGACGCTCTAGCAGCTTTCCTATGCAGCTTGTAAGGCTTATGGGGCGATAGCTTTCAGCCTTCAACTTATCTTTGCCTTTTTTGTGCACTGGAATCATCGTGGCTTCTCTCCAGATCTGAGGCACAGTCCCTGATCTCCAACTGTCATTGAAAAGCTGCAGAAGTTTCTTCTTAGTTTTGGGGCCAAGGTTCAGCAACATTTCATTTGTGATCTTGTCAGACCCAGGGGCTTTTTTCAGCTTCAGTGTTGTCATTGCATCCTCCAGCTCCTTGAGAATGAATGGCGAGTTCATCACTGGTTCAATCTGTGCGTTCTGATGAATTTGCTGGGCTCCTCTGACAACCTTTCTTCTTTCTGGTGGAATCTGAAGATGGCTCGTCTTCACATACTGGTTGATGAAATGGTCTGCTGCTTTCTTGCCGGTCAGCAGTTCTTGATCTGCCTGTACTGTGATCGGTGAGCTTTTGCTGTTCTCGTCGTTGAGGGCTTGAGCCAGTTTCCAAAGCTTGTTGCCATCCTTGTCCAAGTTGAGCTGCTCTGTCTTTTCTTGCCATCTCTTACGAGCTTCCTGTATAAATGTCTGCCTGTGTTTTGCAGTGACCGCCTTCAGGGCAATGTTGTTTTCTACTGTAGGATCTGCTTCTACTTTTTTCCTTGCCTCTGCCACACTGTCTTCAAGCTGCTGGAGCTCTTCTGTCCAGTAAGGCCTATAGTTCTTTCTGGCTCCCCGAGGTATAGATTCATTTGCAGCCTTTAGAATAGCATGGTTCAGCACCCTGACTTTCTTGTTGAGGTTCTGCTGCTTGTGACAGATCTCCGCAGAGTACCGGTCCACCAGTGTTGAGAAGCGCACCCAGTTGGCCTTCTTATAATTCCACCTGGGGAATGTCTTAGCTTCTTGTGGTTTGTAGCTGATGTCCAGTCTGATCTTCACAGGTTTATGGTCACTTCCCCCGAGCTGGCCAAGTACTGTTCTTGTTGCCAGCCTGGCCATGTCGTTGGTGGCAAACGCAAGATCGGGCGTGGTGTTACTCAGCCATACCCTGGAGAAGAACGTTGGTGGATCATCAGGATCATTCATTAGCAGAAGACTGTTTTCGACTTGCCAATCTTCCACCTCCTCTCCTCTTCTATCTGCTTCACTGTATCCCCATGCCTCTGAGTGACTGTTGAAGTCACCGATGACTAAGCATCGGTGGTCTGGGAGTTCCATTTGGTCAAGTGAGAGCTCTCGCTCTGGGGGGCAGTACACATTGAAAATCGTGATGCTTTCATTGTGAACCATAATTCGAACTCCATGGATTTCTGCCTGGTTGTTGGTACTGACGTCTAACTCTTGTGCTGGTATGGCGTTTCTGACAAGAATCGCCACTCCTCCTTTTGTTCTTCCTTTTCTGTCTTTCCTGAAGACCTGGTATCCCCTAACACTGAAGCGTTGGTTTTCCTTCAGGTGTGTCTCCTGTAGGCAGGCTACATCAATGTCTTCTGAGTGGAGTCTTTCGGCAAGGGATATTTTTTTGTTATAGACTCCTTCTGCGTTCCACTGGAGGATGTTGACGTTCCTCTCCTTTGGCGTCTCTTTTCGGCCAGTAGCATTCCTCGTTCCCCGTCCCCTGGTCGTGCAGGATGAGGTGAGGTGACCTCCGGTAGCTGAGGGTGGGCCCCTTTGAGGCTGAGGGCCCGGCACTCTTCCTCCCCGGCGGATCCCCAGAGGACGAGCACCATCACGTGCAACATCAGTGTGACTCATCATAAAGCGAATATGCGTGATGCAGAGGTTTGTGGCACCACAGGGGTCCTGCATCTCCGTCTTCAGCCATGGACGTTTGTTGGGGGTCCCTCCCCTAGACCAACTGCCTTCCATGGCTGGACTGTCGAGAGCTTGGTCCACCCTGTAGAAAGGTTGCCTGCCAAGGCTTTCCGAGACCCTTCTTCCCGTGCAACTGTCTGTCCTCTTCCGCCTTCACAGCCGTTGGGAGTTCGCACTCCTCTCCGCCTGTTCTGCCGTTGGGACATCTGTTGCTGTAACAAAAACTTGGGTTTTACGTGAGTGATTTGTTACATGCTGCACAACCCCCAACCTGGAGGACCAGGGTGCACTCTTTAGTCTGGCCTCTACCCCACGCGGACCTGTTCGACATGGTTGAACCTTCTGGGAGCACTACGCTCCCGTCGACATAGCTCCGGGGGTTGCTGAGGCACGCAAGCCGCTGCACCCCGACAAGGTATGTGCACCATTGGCAGCGGAGATCATGACCAATCTCAAACATTTTTACTAAGAAGCAATGAGGTTCAATCAGGCCAGAATGGCAGGCTGCAGGTCTACACTTAAATTTTCACTGATTTAAACTAACAGCCTTTTATATCTGTAGATGGTAGCCATGGGTAATTTTCTCATTTTCAGACATTTTTTTATGTTATCTTTTTTTGTTGTTGTTGTTATTCTCCTCTGGCTCAGGAAATATTTAACTTATTGATGTTTACTTTTTATTCATATATGACTTAGAAGAAAAACCTGAAATTGATGAGAATAAAGTCTCAAATACACATTGCAAAACTATTTTATAACACTGCTAAATTAGGAGGGAAAACAGTACATGTAAAAAAACAAAAACAAAACGAGATCGTCCTTTTTATGTGATTAAACTGTAGAATTTGCAGAAAATGCATATCGTGATATATATAATTATCATGATATAAGGTGATTTATATCGTGATATGAATTTTTTTTCATATTGCACAGCCCTACAACGAACCATTATTTGGATATCCCTTTATCACAATGCTGCAAGAGCTGTCAACAGGACTATAGCCAGTATCAATATGGCGCCTAAATTTCCCATCAACATGTTTGCCGTGAGTACTCTAGCCTATTGTATCTCTGTGACTGGCCCTCACAAGAAGCTGCTGAAGTACCAGCCATGAGGAAGTGTAGCCTAATTGCGGAGACAGTCACAGTAGGCCCAACAGAGTAAGACGAGATGGAGGAAGAAGGTGTAATTGATGTGTTAAGAAAATAGAGAGCGGGATATAATTATGGAGGGAGAGACGCAAGCATCAACAATTCAAGACTTGAATTGTTGACGTGAATGACTTGAAAGACTTGAATGACTTGAAAGACTTGAATGCATGACTAATCAAACCTTGAGCCACTGCTACAAGCTAAACCTAAACTGTAGTTTTTCATTGTCACTAGCGGTGTGTGATACTGAAAGATTTGGTATCGATCCAATGCCAATTAAATACAGGGGCAGTATCGCCAATACCGATCTGATATCGATACATTTTAAATAATTAAGGTGGATGCATCATCAAATTGCTAAATCTGAATGAATTTTCATGACCTTTAAGTGTTTTGTGATTTTTCCTTTGGATTATTAATTAACTAAAACCCAGGACAGAATTTGGCCAAAGTATATAGGTAAACAGGAAACACTTTATTATAATAAAACTTTTTGTTCAGAAACAATAGAACAGTAACAATTTTTTTTCTTACAAAATGATCACTCCACAACAAATGATATAATGTGGTGGAACACCGGGAGGTCCTGCTCTCACCCCGTGACTTGGGGATAGGGAGAAGGGGCGAGAAATGTAACTGCGTGCGCCTCAGGCAGGAGAGATGAATGTAGGTGTTGTGGCACCCGGGGGGAGAGATGAAATGAGGAGATGCAAATGTAGGTGCCTGAGTGCCAGGGGGAAGAAATGGTGTTATGATATGTGCCTTGACACCTGGGGTACCAGGTGTGAATGCATTGTGAATGTATGTGCTCTTGGCGCCAAGGAAGAGGAGTGTAGACAGTATAAAGGTATTCACCTTGGCGTCCGGAGGGTAGTCTTGTTTTGCTGCTGGAGGAATAAAGTCTGAATCGGCAGCTCTCGTGTCTCGTCTCATCCTTCCTCCACAATAAAATATTTAAAACAAATTCTTTTATTGCCGGTAGAATGTGTGTTCAGGAAATGCAATACAAAAATAAAACTCTTCTCCCCTTTATTGCACTTCTTTTCTGACTTCTTTTCTGACTTTGAAAAATAATGAAAAATAAAAAACAAGTAATGAAAATACAGTGAATAAAGTGTAAATAGCTAAACAACCCCCAAAGCCTTAAGATTAAAGGAATATATATGGGGGTGCCGCTGTAGGAACGATTATGGGCGGAACTTCCGTTTCGGCTGAAGTAGTGTTAAATCAGTCAGCAAGAGTGGAGTAGTGGAGTATTTAAAATCAAATTCATTTTAAGGTATAGTCTCCATACGTATTTTGCACTTGTAGTTTTTGTATTTTTTTTAATGTTTTGCCGTAGTTCTGGTACTTGTTGCTGGTGTTCGTGGTTGTGCCATAGACTGTATAAATGGAGGCTTCTCACCGGCAATGCATAGATCATGCACTGAAAACTAACAAGGACTGTTGATGTGATCAGTGGTCCAGACGCAGGAGCACCAGGTATGTTTTCACTTGTATGAATGCCACAGATCTGACGTTTATATGTCATATATGTCACCAGATGCAAGACTGCATGAAGTAAAATAAAAAATATTAATTAATTAAATAATTAAATTAAATCACCCTTATTGTCATTCAACGGTACAACCAATCATGTACAGCAGAACGAGATTGTGCTTTACCTGTCTACAGTGTAAATCACACACACCCCAAGTGCAGAATCAGAGGACCGCTGCCATGCAAGGCGCCGCCACAGAGTTCCCTCCTCCATTCCATTTATTGCTGAGCACCAACCTGGACGGCAGGAAGTTCCGCTTTTATATGGTCTTCGGCATGACCCGGCCGGGATTTCAGAATCAGAATCAGAATCAGGTTTATTGCCATTGTTCATGTAGTACACAAACTAGGAATTTGTCTCGGTACAATGCTGCAACATTAAACATGATAAGATAAGAGAAATAAACTATACATGTAATAAAGTGTAGGATAAGATTAAGTGATACTGGTCAACAGTTAAAATATATATTAGCCAGCAGCAGATACTGTGGAGAACTATATAGTGCAGTCGGTAATGCAGGAAGAAAACAGTGATGATTGACATGAGTCTGGTTGAGCTGCTGTACATGGTGCACGAGAGTCACTTAGTGTTCAGCAGTCTAATGGCAGAGGGGAAGAAGCTGTTCATGTGACGGGAGGTTTTAGTCTGGATGGACCGAAGTCTTCTACCAGAGGGGAGGGGGGCAAACAGTACATGACCAGGGTGTGAGGGATCGGCTATGATCCGGCCAGCACGCCTCCGGGTCCTGGAGATGTACAGATTTGAACCCCTGCCTCCCGGGTGTGGGGCGGATGCTCTACCAACTAAGCCACCACTCCGGTAAGAGTTTGCTTCCTGGCTTAACGATTTAACAAAGATATCAAATAGTTTGGGGGGGGGGGGTTGGCATTCATTGCACTGCCTTGGAAGGATATGGACTTCAGCATGCATTAATTTTTAAATTATCACAAAATGTTGGTCAATAAAATTTTGAGCAATTGTCAGAAACTGTCTGTGCGTGTTAAGTTAAATAACAAGCATTCACAGCTTGACGGCAGCATGAGCGTTTTAATTTTGGGGTAGAACATACAGCTGCAGCTGTCTGTTTTACCCCGACATTAAAACACCCAAGCACGGTGTTGTGGTTCTGATTAGATTCTACGTCTGCTCTGAGGTAAATCTCATTATGCCCAACATCTTTTAACAAAATGCAGCCGTCTTTATTACGGTGGAGACATTGATATGTCTCAGAGCTTTTATTTGTTTACAGCGTTAGCATCTTAGCAGCAGCGCTAACTAACGGAGCACTTGGCTACTTGGTGCGCTGACAATAACCTGCTCCTTAACACCAGCAAAACCAAGGAGCTCATAGTGGACTACAGGAAGGAGAGGGAAGAGACACATGACCCCATCCATATCAATGACATAGCTGTTGAACGTGTCCCCAGCTTCAAATTCCTGGGGACCCACATCTCGGAGGACCTGTCCTGGTCAGTTAACACCACCAGCCTGATCAAGAAGGCCCATCAGCGCCTCTTCTTCTTGAGGACATTGAAGAAGAACCATCTGTCAACTGACATCCTGGGCAACTTCTACCGCTGCGTGATAGAGAGCACCCTGACCAACTGTATCACAGTCTGGTATGGGAGCTGCTCTGTAGCTGACCGCAAGGCGCTGCAGCGGGTGGTGAAAACCGCCCAACGCATCACAGGGACTCCACTTCCAGCTATAGAGGACGTCTACAGGAAAAGATGTCTGCGCCGGGCACGCAGCATTCTTAGGGACTCCAACCATCCTGCTCATGGACTGTTCCAGCTTCTCCCCTCCAGAAGACGTTTCAGAAGCCTTCGGACTAGAACCAGCAGGTTTAGGAACAGTTTCTTTCCAACAGCTGTCACATTATTGAACTTAGTTCCCCGCTGACTCTCTTACAATCATCTTTTACCATCCTCACCTGTACATAACTGCATAACTACATAACTACATCTAACTTATTGCACATTATTTGCACATAACAGTACTTTTAACTTTCTGCACTGCTGCATATATTTGCATATATTTGCTTAAATTGCACATACTGTTAATTACCGTATATACTGCACTGCTGTCCTTTGCACTTCTGATTGGATGCTAAACTGTGTTTCGTTACCTTGTATTCATACATGTGTAATGACAATAAAGTTGAATCTAATCTAATCTAATCTAATCTACTGTCTGCCAGGCCACTTTTTAGGTCATCTTCCCATCCCTCGATAGTCGTGGGAAGTGGTATGATTATATTACTGTTTTTGAGGTGCAAGTGGCCGTGTTCCCGCATTTCTGATGCTGAAGTCATTGTTTTTTAACATGGAAAAGTGTCCCATTTCAGTGACAACCATATGTTCTAAACTAGTACCGGAAGTTGTGCTCATAATTCACACGAGGCATCATGGGGCCTAGGAATAAGGTGGCTATCCGGCTGCTGCTTGCTAGCTTAGCTTGCTGCTGAGTTATGTGATGGTAAAACAAGAGGGAGGAGGAAGTAAGGAGTAGGTAAGTGGCGGTAATGCATATAAACGCTGGTTGCCAACTGCCGTAAAACCACAAGAGGAAGGGGAGCAAAGTGTACCTGTCCATGCTGTGACGGGGCAGACACAGAGTATCGATCCCATTACACGAGTTTTGCTCAATATCAATACCCACGTTGCTATTGATACCGTCGATATCTGGATCGCTCCGCCCACCACTAACTGTCCCACGCTGCAAACTCTACAGTGAAAGGAACATGTCCTAACTCCATGGATGTGCACAAGTTTTTCTTGCTTCTCTCATTTTTTTCCATGTAACTTTGAGACTTTATTCTTATATTTGGAAGTATCAAATTGGGAAGTTTTTACCTATAAATTTATGACTTTTTTCACTGAAATTTGCATCTTATTAGTGAATTAGTTTTTTTCCTTGAAAGTTTAGAATTTTTGTATGC
Organism: Pholidichthys leucotaenia; assembly: GCA_020510985.1. Taxonomy (NCBI): domain Eukaryota; kingdom Metazoa; phylum Chordata; class Actinopteri; order Cichliformes; family Pholidichthyidae; genus Pholidichthys; species Pholidichthys leucotaenia. The sequence goes on along the minus strand of CM035849.1, from coordinate 266,350,962 downwards.
GACTTTGGAACATTCTCATAAATTGGCTTCTTTGTTGTCTTGTTTCAGATTATTTTCTTTTCTCATTTTCTTATGAGACTTTTTCCACGATTTTTTTAGACTTCCTCATAATATAAGAACTTTTTTGCTCATGAATATACTTTTTTTTTCTTGAATTTGTAACTTTCGTGTCATAAATTGGTATATTTGTTCATCCAATTTGTGACTTGTCATAATTTTCCCCATTTTTCCACTGATTTTTTTAATTGCAAAAAAATGATTTATTTTATTTATTTATTTTTTTTTATCCATCTTATTCCTAGACCCCATGATGCCTTGCTTGAATTATGGGCGGAACTTCCGGTACTAGTTTAGAAAGTGGAGTTGTCATGGAAATGGGACACTTTTCCTTGTTAAAAAACAATGACTTTGGCATCAAAAATGTGGGAACTCGGCCTTTTGCACCTCAAAAACAGTAATATAATCATACCACTTCCCACGACTATGGAGGGATGAGAAGATGACCTTAAAAAGTGGCCTCACAGACCGTGGCTCCGTTAGTTAGCTCCGCTGCTAAGATGCTAACACTGTAACCAAGCTCTGAGATATATCAATGTTTCCACCATAATAAAGTCGGTTGCATTTTGTTAAGATATGCTGGACATAATCAAATTTACCTTAGAGCAGACGTAGAATCTAGTCAGAGCCACAACACCGTGCTTGACTGTTTTAATATCAGGAAATTAAAACGCTCATGCTGCTGTCATGCTATGAATGCTTGTTATTTAACTTAACACATACAGACCTTTTCTGACAATTGTTCAAAATTTTATTCATCTATATTTTGTGATCATTTAAAAATTAATGCATGCTGAAGCTGCTAAAATCAAGTTCATATTGTTCCACTGCAGTGCAACAAATGCGGTAAAACAACAACACCTATTTGATATCGTTCTTAAATTGTTAAGCCTTAGGAAGCAAACTATTGCTATTTTTTATTTATTATTTTACTTCATGCAGCCTTGCATCTGGTGACGTATATAAATGTCAGATCTGTGACATTCATACAAGTGAAAACATACCTGGTGCTGTTGTGTCTGTCCTGTGTCTGGACCAACGATCACACAAACGGTCCTTTTTAGGATGCATGATCTATGCATTGCTGTTGAAGCCACAGAATTAGCTGTGCTTATTTGCGAGGAGCCTCACACCATGAATACCAGTAAGTACCAGAACTATGCAAAAACATTCAAAAATACAAAAACTACAAGTGCTGAAATTATCTGCCACTTGACTGCAAAGCAGGTATGTGGACTATACATTAAAACAAATTTAAAACACTTTTAAAAACGCTATTTTAAATGCCCCACTACTCCACTCTTGCTGACTGATTTAACACTACTTCAGTCAAAACCAGAAGTGGCCCCCATAATCGTTTCTACAGCAGCGCCCTCAGGAATAAAGTGAATATTGTTAAATCTTAATTTTCTGTTGTAATTTTGTGATTTCTCAAAAAATTATACCTTTTTCCTGACAAATTTAGTCCATCTTTTGACACATTTTTTTTTGTTTTCTTATACAGTACATTTCCAGTGATGGTCATTGTACACATGTGACTGCTTCACTCATAAAATTACAACTTTTCTCATTAATTTGTGGCTTTTTTCCTTGTAATTTTGCCCCTTTTCTAGGTTAGAGCAACAGCCTCTCAAAATTTCTTTGCACATCCCTTCCTAACCCAAGAACTGTACCAATCATATTAAAAAGTAAAACAAAGCAAAAAGCAGTTTCAATATAAACAAATATAGCTGCAAGTGGCAGTCATTGGGTTCTAAGCAAATATAGACTTCAAGGTCTTGTATTGCTTAGCAATAGCAGTTGAAATCTAAGGTCCATTAGGTAGAGCGTCCGGTCTGCCCCACAACCGGGAAGTTGGGGTTCAACTCCCAGCATGGGTCATGCCAAAGACTATATAAAAATGGAACTTCCTGCCGTCCAGCTTGGCGCTCAGCAAAAATGGAATGGAGGACAGAAATGTGGGTGGCAGTGGCTCAGGAGGCAGAGTGGCTCATCTAATAACCGGAGGGTTGGCGGTTCAAATCCCCACACATCCTGCTGTTGTGTCCCTGGGCAAGACACTTTACCCACCTTGCCTCCAGTGTCGATGATACTGGGTATAAATGTTCGATAGTGATCGGGGAGGCAGACTGGCAGTCACGTTTCCGTCAGTCTGCCCCAGGGCAGCTGTGGCTACAGTAGTAGCTTACCATTGTCTATGGAGTGAATGAATAATGTATCCAATGAAAAGCAATATATAAATCTGATGCATTATTAAAGGAACTGTTTAACTTTCTTGTTCCTTATAGGGACACTGAAAAGGCCCCAACCACAGTGACCATGACCCCAGTCCCAACAGCCAACCACAGGGCGTTTTGTTGTTTGTTGCTAAAGTCGTGCCCTGTGATTCGCTGCTGACTGAGGCCACAGTCCAAGACCAAGTCTGCTGTCCTCCCAGTGATCACACACAAAAAAAGGGGTGTTGCAGGCAATGTGGACCCACTCAGGCTGTGGAACATTCATACGGTCAGATGTTGGTGTACCATCAAAATAATTTTGCAAACATTATTTTGAGGTGAAAACTTTACTCAGTGCATCTTTACAAAAGTGCAGGAGAGCCATGCTGTAGTTGCTCAGAAGAATAAGACCTCCCTAGCAAGATTCAAACCTGGGACTTGCTGCATATCAAGCACTCTCCTTAACCACACCACACAACTGCTTTAGCTTGCACTCTAACTTTCTTAAATGATAAATGGTCATTTGAAAGGATTCCCAGCAGCAGTAATACAGCATTTAAAACTTAATGTGCTACACATCATTTTGAAATGCACAGATGAGCTATGTTGCATTTTAGAAGAACTCCACATTAGTAGAAGGATTTGAACGCAGGGCTCTGGTGTGACAGATGAGCATCTTAACCCCTACACCACACTACTGCTTTGGGTTACACATTGACTTCCTCACACACTAACAAAATGTTCCACTGACAAGACAAAATAGCTGGCAGACATTTAATAAACATAATTTTTGGAATATTAACAGAATTGCATGAAATTTGCTGGTTAGCTGAAGAATTCTGTTGTGATTGTATGTGAAGTTTCATCAAACCTGAATCACTATATGAGGAGTTAAACCCAGAACTACAGTACATGCCCAAGAGAAACTGTACAATTTGATTGGCCTAGAAAATCCAAATGGATTGACATTTTTGGATAATTTTAACAAATTTGTATTATCAATGTCTGTAGATGATTTCTGCTTAATTTCAAGCAATTTGGATGAATGGCCTGGGAAGAGTTCATTTTGACTTCACTTGTACATTTTTGAAACTATGGTGCAGAAAACTTCATTTTTAGACTTTGCCACCACTGAAGAAAAGTTGTGGAAGGTTTCAGTGACTAAAATGATAAAAAAAAAAAAATTTAGTCTAAGCCCAGCTGCTCTTGACATACTGTATTTGCAAAACCATAAGTGTTTATTATAGTGCCACCTATGTATGCAGTGTCTTGATTTATTTGATTATTGAGTAGTGGGGAGAGTTTCTGATCAGACTAAAATTTTAAGTTTCCTCATCTTACCGTTTTTGCTTCCTATGCACTTTTAGCGGAGAAAAATAATAAGAATAAGAATCAGAACAAAAAGAATAGGTTTCCTGTAGCACTGGAACCCTAAAAATCAAACAAATTGATATAGGCAGTAGAGAGTTTAAAGGTGTGCAGAAGAAGCTACTGTTATAAGCTGGGAATCTTTATCTTATGAACTGATCTGTTAAACAGGAAATAATGTGATCATGTGATTAATTATTCTATCCCCATTTCATATTCTATTAACCTTTTTTGCATGTAGTGTTACTGAACTTTACCAATGCTTTGGGAATGGCACAATGTCTGCACATATTTAACTGAACCGTCTGTTCAGTTAAATATGACATCAGTCAGTGTTGTTTGACCAATCACGCTGGGCTGTCTGGACTAAAAATGCCAGGGCTGATTTTTTTTTTTTTTTTTTGTCCCAGTCCCGTCCTGCTTGCCCTTCAAAATTGACTTCATGGTTGGAAAGAAGTGGAAGTCAGATGGTGTGAGGTTGGGAGAGTTAGGGGGCTGAAGAAGGATTTTATAGCCCCAGGACCGTGCTTCCGTCTGGGCAACATGTGAGTTGTGAACTGGGGCGTTGTCTTCCAGGAGGCAGACACCTTTGGTCAGCATGCCACACCTGTCAGCTTTGATGGCCTTCTGCAATTTCTGCAGCAGAGAAGCGTAGTGAGTCTTGGTAACTGTGATACCCTTTACCAGGAAATACATCATCAATCCTCCATCCTGGTCCCAAAAGATCGTGAACACTACCTCCTTCTCCACCAAGGGTTGGACACATGCCTTCTTCGGTGGTGGTGAGTCATAATACTTCCATTGCTTTGACTGGGCTTCAGTCTCTGGATCATAGTGATGGATCCATGATTTGTCCTGCTTAATTCATCTGTCAGAGAAGTCCTCCTGGTTTTCATGGCACAAGGCCAAAAGAGCCTGGGAGCATGTGACTTATTCCCACTTTTGGAAAGGTGTGAGCCATGGGGGAATCCATCATGCTGATAACTTCCGCATGTGAAAATGCCCATTGATGATTTTTTTCCACAGACCCCATACTAATCTTGACATCTGGGGCAAGTTGGTGAACGGTAAAATAGTGGCCTCCACTTGCCGGATGACATCTTCATCAACGGAATGCAATGGCTGCCTGGGAATGGGTACCATTTCCACTGATGTCTGACCACACTTAAACTGCCGATGCCAGTGCTCGACTACGTCATACGATTCTCTTTCATCTCATCGAATGTGTCCAGTGGTGTGCAGCCTCGGAGGAACACATTCAACTGGCTCCATTATCGCAACTTACTCCACTTTAGCACCTGTAAAAGAGAAAATCTTTGGATTTCAGAGCTGCAAATTACCATGTGACCTACAGAGGTGTGTGTTCTTACACATGTGCAGTTTCAGCCTGCTACAAAGACCGGAAGTGTGTCAGAGGGAATTTTTATTGAGCAGCCCTCATAGCATTTTCATGTCAAATTCAGTGTTGGCTGTTCTTTCCAGGAGTCCCCAGTAGGAGGCATCATGATACTACTTTATGACCAACTTGCAGCCTCGCATACAGATGCACTTCATGGATAGATTTCTGGAATTTACCTTTTTCCCAGGAGCCCCCCCCCCCCCCGTGCCTGTGTCACAGAAGGGCTGCCCCCCCCCCCCATCCCACACGATCACGCCAGAGGAATTAAGTCATTTTATAACATTTATTTAGGAAAAAAATAACATCAGTTTTGTGCTTAACCCATTCCATTTGTTTTGAAATGGAGATTTGTTTTCCTTTATGCTTAAACTAAACTGAATTATATGAACATGTGTATCACACACAGTCAAGAAATAAATGTGGCAAATGACTGCAATGGTATAAAAATATTTGTCCTTTTGTTTTAAGACAGCATTACTTTTAAACGTGGCCTTTTTGACACCAGAAGGCAGTCCTGAGTCTTCATTGTTCATTGTCAGAAACATAAAGTTTTCATCTTTGCCAGAGGTATGAAACAGAAATGTTTACAAGAACATGTCCCTTGTGAAAGCAAAAAATTCTAACAACCAAAATAGTGGGTAAACACACACATGACGGCATAAATCAGTAAAGGCCTAAAAGCCAGTCAGTCTGGGCCTAATGGCAGCAGCCCTAAAAACACCCGTCATACACAGAGAACAAATGTCCTTGACTGCTCTTTCTCATAACACTACCCAGCAATTAACACTGCAAAAAATAATTCAATGATTCTTTGCTTTTTATTCTCTCCAGTGTGTTGATTCAAAAGAGAATATTAATGTGTAGCTTGAGCTTGCACGTCTCTGACCAGGGATGCGATGTTTGGAGCGATAGTGGTGATGGCCAAGCGGGCTTGATCAGCTGCTCACCAGTATTGTACGGCTTTTTTGAATTCGCAATGAGCAGCGCACAGTTGAATGATGCTTCAGTGGCTCCGAGTAAATCACTAGCTGCCCGTTCAAAGGATTTTCTGATATCCTCGTGTCTCCTTGAAAGCGCCCGGTGCTGTTTCCTCTTAAAAAGATCCCGACTTGCACCAGTGGTCTCTCGGTGTCGAGTCTCCTGATGCCCGTCTCAGTTTGCTGGGCTTCATGCTGTCATTAGCTAGCTTTTCACCACAAATAACACATTCTGGCCGAAAAGAGTCTTGTGCTTCTATAAATCCATAGTTCAGGTAACTGTCAATACATTGTCTTTTTTTTAACTCCGCGGTGTCCACCGCACATTTACGTTTCTCAGCCATTGTGGAGGATGGAATCAGAGGAGACAGCGAGCTGCACGACACAGAACTTTATTTCTCCTCCAACACAGAACAGAATAACCCTGAGTGCCTGAGCGAACTCCTTTACACACTTTTATTCCCACCTCCAGCACACAGGGTAAACACGCTAACATACAGACTGAAAGACATGTGCACACGTTAACATGGCATTGACACACACGCCACAGAGCAGGTCTTGCTACAATCCATTCGCACCCCTGCGTCCTCAGATGTGAACCTGGCGCTGCGGGGGCGAAAGGCACGTCTTTGTTTGGCTCTTCTCACCTTTTCTCCATTAGCATCTCGAACTATCTTCTCTCCCGCCAACTGATGTCATTCATGCATTTTTTTTACCCACGCATTTCATGACCTCAAAACAGACGGAGCTCCGTGCCCCCTCTGTGGGCTCAGGTGTGCGGACCCCAGGTTGGGAGACACTGCTTTAGAAGACCTGCCACTGAGTTGTTTTTTTTTTTTTTTTTTGTTGAATTTCCCAACATGCTTTTAGCTTTGTGCTAAGTTTAAGTGTTTCTAAACACTGGGGGGGGGGGGGGGGGGGGGCTAGTGCTGGACCAGAAGCCGCTGCTGCTCTTCTATTGCTGCTCAGTGGAGAGCGTGCTCACCTAATGTCTGGGTGTGTGGTACACCGGCTCCACGGCCGAGAAGAGGAAGGCTGTGCAGAGGGTCATCAACACCACCAAAAAATTACTGGCATCCCTCTGCCCTCCCTGGAGGGCATCTCCAGATCCTCCTGTCTCAGAAGGATCAAGGCCATCGCAAGAGACCCCTGTCTGACCTGCTTCCCTCTGGATGATGGTTCAGATCGATCAGGTCCCACACCTCCAGAGTGACAAACAGTTTCTTCCCCTGGGCCATCCGAACAGCAAACAGTCAGAGCCCCCCCCCCCCCCCCCCCCCCCGAACGCTCACATGCACAGAACTGAGGACCTTTTTAATTATCACTATAACTCACCTGTCTTTGCACTCCTCACTTTCATGTATACTGACCCATCCGTGAAATCACTACTGTGTATATTTTCCATAATCCTTGGGCCATTTTACTCAACTGTGTGCTCAACTGTGTGTCTGCACTCTGCACTCTTATGTACATAGTTCCACCCACGTAGCCACTACCATACCTGTGTATATTTCCATAATCCTGGGCCATTTTTTATTTTATTTTCATTTATTTTTTTATTTCAGTCATGTGTTTGTGTGTTCTGTAACCGTGTTTTATCTAATCCTTCTCTCTTACTTTATTGCGCAGTAGCCTGATGGAGCACCCACAATTTTGTTGTACTCTACTACTGTACAATGACAATAAAGCCTATTCTATTCTATTCTGTTCTACATATGACTGTGGTGTGTTTAATCATGCATGCTATGCTTTGAGATCATATTGTTTTCAGTGGTCTATTTGTTACACCAAATGATACCTGTATAAAGTCCTGTTGATGCATACCAGTAATGTTCAGTTATCAATAATAGAAATATTTTTCTCAGTATCTGCAGTTTGTGTGGCACAAGAACTATATTAAAAACTCTAATTAGTCTGAGGTTTTTATTTCTAAAAATATCTTCAGGTCATCTCACTTTCTTTGGGAAATCTTGTAGTAAGAAAATGGATGAGAAGGATATTCAAGTTAGTCTAAAAAGTAATTCAAAGGGCCTTTGCAACCAGTTAATTAAATGCATTGTTGGTATACAAAAACACTAATCTACTGATTTAGATAAACCTTCAAATTTGCAAACATTTGTGATGGATTGTATTGAAATAACTTTTGTAGTTAAATCAACTTAAAGCAGAACTTCAGAACTTTGGATGCTAACACTGTCGTACTGAATTATTTTGCTGGCACACTGACACTCATTATGCACATTCCCCATCCTGTACTGCACCTGGGAGCTCAGAAACCACACTTCCCAGCTTTGGTTTTGTTCCTGGTATCATCTCACTACAATAACAGACACCATGGCAGATGCAGCAGAGACCCAAGAAAATGCTAGAAGCAAGTAAAAGAAAGTGTAGTGTTCTGGACAGTCTGCAGCCCCTGCCCATGCCTTATGTTGCCTTTTTACTCATTTATCATGTTTGGTGTATATCCCTTCTGTATTTGCACCGTCCTGTGCCGCCTGATGGCCTTGATGGTGCTCACCTGTTCTGTTTTGTCCTGATTGCTCCCCTGTTTATACATGTGCATCTTCAGTCTGTGTCCTTTGCTGCGTCCTTATGTTAACATCACATCTGTTGCACCACATGTTTGGATTTATTGTTGCTGTTTTTCAATCCACGTTATTTGGTTTGTTGTTGCTTTTTATTTCTGCCCATGAGCAGTGGTTATTTCCATTTTCTGTGTTATAATACATCATGGTTTACCAGATTCGCCTGGCGATTGGGTCCTGATTTCATTCTTTGCCCCAGAGGGGCAAACGCACACATGACAGACGGATGCAGCCAGTTATGGACCCAGCAGACGAGTCTGGTAGGAGCAGGATGCCAGCATACCAGGACTCAGCAGGCAGAGGGAGGTTGGCAGCCAGTGGTCTCAGTGTGGATGAACTTTGGGCAGCCTAGTTTATCCAGGACTTTGTCGCTGAAGCCCATGCCTCCCGCACTCTGGAGGAAGTCCTGGACAGCATGGACGCTGCAATAGTGGAGACACATCCCGGTCTGCGGTACTACCCCAAGCTGGCGGGACTACTGTCCACCATCTCCAACTTTCGTAGGACATATTGCGGGCTAGTGAGGAATTTGAGACACCGTAGTTTGTGCCGACAATGCAACATCCCCTGACTCCGACCTACTCCCCTTCTTGCTCCGCTGCAGCCCCGCGGAGCTCAGTTATGCCAGCCCCCAGGACTGTTGTTACACTGGCTCCCATGGCGCCTGCAGTGCCAGCTTCTACATCTGCTGCGTGGGGGCCCATACTCGTTGCCTCATCTGCATTTCCCACAGCTCCATAACCTGCTCCACGGTGCCTCCCAGCATCAGTACCTGCTCCAGTACCAGCTCCAGCTGCTCGCGGTCTGTGCGTCACGGCTTTAGCCATCCCTGAGATGCACACAGCAGCTCCAGCCATCCCCAAAGTGCACATAACAGCTCCCACTGTCCCAGATTTGCACACAATGGCTTCCGCTGTACCCAAGGTGCACACAACGGCTCCCTCTGTCCCTGAGGCACTCACCACAGCTCCAGCTGTTCCTGTTCCTGTCCTGCCTGAGATGCATGCTCCGATTCCTGGGGCTCATCCAGAGGCGGTCACCACAGCAGCAGTGGACCAGGAGCTCAGGCAAGTACTTTTCTTTACTTTTTTTAACATCAATATTAGTAAAGACTTGCCTAGCTCCTGGTAACTGTGGCATTGTCTCCCTCACTCCCTGCTCTTCTCCCCTGTCCGAGGTGGCTATGTCAGGGAAGGAGTTGCTGGAGGACCACGCACCAACCGTCATCCCAAAGGTCAGCACACTCCAGCTGTCTCATTCAGGGGTCAGTGTTCCCCAGCCATCCCACCCAGAGACTTGTTGGTTGCTGGGGTTGGCATGCCTCAGTCATCAGTTTTTGAGCACAGGTCTCTAATGTTACTATCCCCAGAGTTAAAAGCTCTCATGTTATATCCTGGGTTCAGAGCTTCTATGTTTTTATCTTCTGAGTTTAAGGGCTCTCTGTAAATTTCTGTGTTTAAGGGTTCTTTGTTTTCTGTCCCTCAGTTTAAGATTTCCTTGTCATTTTCACCTGAGCTTAAAACGCCCCTGCAGTTATCTGTGGACCCATTCTGCTCTCCGGTTTGGTGGTCCAGGGACTTTGGAAGACCACCCAGTTGGTTATGCTTTGAGATCTGGAGGCTCATGGACTTGGATAGGCCCCCTAACCCACCTTGCTCTCCGATCCAGTGGTCCTGGGACTCTGGAAGACCACCAGACCCATTTTGTGTTGGGTTTTGCTTGGGGAGGGAGTTTGTTTTGGCCCGCCTGGCCTTTTCCCCCACCACCCACCCTGTGAGGTTTTCTTTTTCTCTCTCTCTCTCTCTCTCTTGTGGGTGTTACTGTGTTACCCTAGGGTCGTCTGGGGTCCTATCCTTAAAGGGGGGGGGGTACTGCAGTGTTCTGGGCAGGTCTGCAGCCCCTGTCCATGCTTTGTTCCCTTTTTACTCATTTATCATGTTTGGTGTATATCCTCTCTGTGTTTGCACAGCCACGCCCACCTTGTGCCGCCTGATAGCCTTGATGGTGCTCACCTGTTCTGTTTTGTCCTGATTGCTCCCCTGCCTATATATGTGCATTTTCAGTCTATGTCCTTTGCTGTGTCCTTATGTTAACATCACGTCTGTTGCACCACACTGTTTGGATTTATTGTTGCTGTTTTTCACTCCATGTTATCTGGTTTGCTGTTGCTTTTTATTTCTGCCCACCAGCAGTGTTTATTTCCATTTTCTGTGTTATAATAAATCATGGTTTACCAGATTCGCCTGGCAACTGGGTCTTGCTGTTCTTATACAGTTGCAGTCTTTTTTAGAAGACAATTCTATTTTTGAGAAGTTTCAATCTGGGTTTAGATCTCGTCGCAGCACTGAGTCTGCCCTGCTTAAGGTGCACAATGATATTATGATGTCTGTTGATGCCAAATGCCCTGTGGTCTTAGTGCTGCTAGATCTTACAGCAGCCTTTGACACTGTGGACCACACTATCCTTTTGTCACGCCTGGATCACCATGTTGGCATCCATGGCACTGCACTTAAGTGGTTTGAATCCTACCTTTCTAATAGAACTTTTTCTGTAATGATTGGTGACATGTCCTCTTCTAGTGCCTCTCTCTCCTGTGGGGTCCCACAGGGCTCTATCCTTGGCCCTATTCTGTTTTCATTATATATGCTGCCACTCGAGTCAATAATAGCTAGGCATAACATGTCTTTCCACTGTTATGCAGACGACTTGCAGCTTTGTTTACCTTTGAACCCAGAACAAACTAACTCGCAAAGTGTTCTATTGGACTGCATCATTGATATTAAGTTGTGGTTAAGCCAAAATTTTCTCCACTTAAATGAAGAAAAAACAGAATGTATTGTGTTTGGGGATACTGTAATGGCTGGCTTTGGTACCCTCTCTTTAAGGCTCAGTTCAGCTGTCAGAAATTTCGGGGTGATTTTTGACAGCCATTTAAAATTTGATAAACAGATTGACAATGTAGTCAAGATGAGCTTTTATCAATTATGTTTGTTATCCAAAGCCAAACCTTTCCTGAGCCGTCATAATCTTGAGATAGCCATCCATGCTTTAATCACGTCTTGACTTGATTACTGCAATGCACTTTATGTTGGCATCTCTCAGTCTTTTCTCGGCCGCCTTCAACTTGTGCAAAATGCAGCGGCCCGTCTTTTGACCAACACACCTAGGCGAGAGCACATTACTCCAATCCTTTCTTCACTTCATTGGCTTCCAGTCCATTTTAGAATTAATTTTAAACTTTTGCTTTTTGTTTTGAAAGCTCTTAATGGCCTTGCTCTGGTTTATATGTCTGAGACTTTGACTGTCCGTGACCAAGGCAGGGCTTTGAGGTCATCCAATCAGCTTTTGCTGGATGTGCCTAGGTCAAGGTATAAACACTGGGGTGACCGAGCCTTTTCTGTTGTCGCCCCCAGGCTCTGGAATAATCTCCCCCCTGACCTATGTGCTATCTCTGACCTGGCCCTTTTTAAATCAGAACTTAAGACATATTTGTTTAGGATGGCTTTTAATACCCAGTAGTGGTGATGTTTGTCTTGGTATTTGTTTTTATTTTATTCTCATTTCTAGGTATTTATTCTTTTTTTGTTTTTGGTAATGTTATTTGTTTTTAATGCTGTGTGTGTTTTTAATGCTGTTTATTTTCTGTAAAGCACTTTGGTCACCTACGGGTTGTTTTAAAGGGCTATATAAATAAAGTACATTACATTACATTACATTGCTCTCCTTCTTTGCCCTGGAGGGGCAAATGCACACATGACAGAGAAAAAAGAGAACAACACTGGACTGGCTTTTACTTGCTGGAGAGAGGATAGAGGCAAGATTGCAAGATGGATGTGACATGGCCTTATTGCTATTGGACTGGTAAATAATAACTGATTAGTTTGCTTTTTTTGTGTTTTTTCTCCTTTGCTCAGCTCTGTTTTGGATTGACCAAGCCAGAGTCCAAACCTAAATCCCGAAATGAAAATCTCGGATGAACTGAAGAGGGCTGTGCAGAAGAGGTGACCTCACAATCTGGTAGTTTTGGAGTGCTTTTGCAAGGAGGAGCGGGCAACTACTGACAAGTCAAGATGTGGCATGCTGATAAACCCCTGCTCAAAAAGACTGAATACTGTGATGATCGGGTGAGCGCACTCCCCCTCCCTTTCTGTGTGAGGTTTTCCATTCAGTTCCCAGCTCCGTGGGTCATCATCACACCTGTGTGAGTAGACGCACCTGCTGCCTCTTCACTGCCAGCGCTTAAAAGGATCTGCTTGTGAACACTTCAGCGCTGGCTCGTTGGGTATCACTGCCTGAATTTAAGGCTAAATATTGACTCGTTAGGAACTCAGCCTAATCTCTCCTTTCCTCTTCTCTCCCCAGGTTGCTGCCATCTCTGCGGTGCATCTCTGGGATTGCTGTGCGCTCGCCTGCTGCTTCATCCTCATCTCTCCGGACTGTTCCTCCCACCTGATCAGACTCCACCTTGCTCCTCACCTCTCCACGTTCCCAGCCAGCTCAGTCCTGTTGGCTCGTCTCCCCCCGTGCTGAGTTCCTCTGCCAGGCTCTCTGTTCGTCTGCAGTAAGAAAAAAACCCATTCAGTTACAGGCTGTGTGTCTCCCTGTGTGCTCCGCTTTTCCCTACAGTTGCCAGCTATTCAATAAAGTTGTGTTTAACGTTTCAATTCGGTGTCAAAGTGTCTTCTCTGGTGTAGCTGCTTTGCACGTGAGCTTCCTATTTGACAGTCATGACAGAATATTGTAATTAATCAGAAGCTTTTTCACCAAAGTATTAAAGGTGTGCAGACTTATGCAACTAAGTTATTGTAATTTATTGAAGTTATTTAAGTTAATTTAAAAAACTTTCATATTTTTCTCTCCAACATATTTGTTTATTTTTTTTTTTTTGTCAGTTGCATATATCCCAACCGTTTGCATGCCCTAGTGATCTGAGGAGCGGTGTTGCTGAAGGCAATTTGCCCCTGGTAGGATCTCCCAAGACAAACAGGTCCTGGATGAAGCCCCAGACTAAAAGTGGTCCATTGGATTCCCATGATAATTAAATACATCAAGGATTCACTGTGTAGTGTTTCAGGTCTGCACACTGTGTTTTTTCCCTGCTCTCTAATCAACTCCTTACCTACACTGGTTCCACGCAGAACATCTGCTTCTCCGACTTCACTGTCACCACTGTCAGCACAACCTGTAAGATAAAACAGAGTCACATTATTGCTCACAGTTCTCCAGGTGAATCATACTCACCTCTTTCCCCTCTCCTCTCTCCCGCAGGGTTGCCAGATTCTCCGTGCACTCATTCACAGTGTTTGTTCAGTAAAATCATTGTTTAACGAGTCATCCTGTTCTCAACGTTGTCTGCTTTTGGGTCTAAAAACCAAACCATGTCACAGTGTACTCTTCCCGGTATGTGCCCCTGCCCTGGAGTCAGGCCTGGGGAAGGGGCTCAACAGCAAGCGCCTGGTGCCCTGATCACCCTCATTCTGAACAAGCTACTTAGGTCCGCCATCCAGTAGGTTCAGCACCTGCAATAGTGATCATGGGGGTTGGGTGCTAAGTGAACTGGGTGGCAGTAGAAGCCAGAGACCTTGGTGATCTGATCCTCGACTTAATGAATGGGCTTTTGAAATATGGAATGTCACCTTTCTCATGGGGAAGGAACCTAAGCTTGTAAAGAAGGTTGAAGGATACTGACTAGATAAATCGGGCTCACCTTGACGCACAGCTCGGGTCTTGGAACCAGTTTCCTGGAGAACCCCTGGACCCTGGTCTTTTCTGGAGTTGTCACAGGTGAGAGATGGTAAGTAGGGGTGGGTATTCTTGTATTCCCCCTGCCTTGCTTCCTCTATGTTGGGGTTCTCCCCGGTCGATGAAAGGGTTGTTTCCCTGTGCCTTCGGGTTGGGAAATAGATTCTGACCATCATTTGTGCCTATGCACCAAAGGATGGTTCAGAGTTCCTGCCTTTTTGGAGTCTCTGACTGGTGAGCTGGAAAGAACTTCTCTTATTAGAGACTCCACTGTCCTACTGGGGGGCTTCAATACACATGTGGGCAATGACAGTGACACCTGTGATTGGGAGGAACGGCCTGCCTGATCTAAGCCCAAGTGGTGTTCAGTTATTGAACTTCTGTGCTGATCACACCACGTTCAAGCGTAATGGTGTCCACGTGTGCATGTGGCAGCGGGACACCCTAGGTTGCAGGTCAGTTTTGTCGTCGCGTCATCAGACCTGCGACCGTATGTCTTTGACACGAAGGCAAAGAGAGGTGCGAAGCTGTGAAGTGATCGCCACCTGGTGGTGAGCTGGATCAGATGGCCTCATGTTAGCTGCACCCACACATGGGGGGGGGGCTGGGTGGTTGGGCTCATGTGGGCTGGGACCGGCGTCTGGGCCCTCTTGGTGGGTGTTGTCTTATGCTTGTTGCCTGCCCCTCTTCGTCATCCCGGCCCCACCCCCCTCCTCCCCCCGTGGTCCTTTTCCTGCCTTGTGTATTTGCTCACTCTCTCCTCGTGTTTGCTGGTGGTGGATGTGCGTTTTGTTGGATTTGGTGTGCGGTGGCTGTGCCTATTGTGCAGCAGGCAATGGAGTGGGGGCTGGCTGGTGTTCTGTTGGGTCACTCCTCTCCGGTCCCTCTGTGCACAGGGGGATCAGTGGTGGTTCTCTTTGGGGTTCTCCCCTGCCTCTCTCTCCCTGTGTGCCGTGTTGGTCCTCGGGCCAGTTGGGGGATTGGTTGCGGTGGTGCGGTGCCATCTTGCTGTTGGCGTGGGCTGCCTTGGCCTTGCATTGTGGGGTTTTGGGTCATGTGCTGCTTGCTGCTGGGATGGGGGTGAGGCCTGGGGTGGGTTTCTCTAGGCTGCGGCCCCCGGAAGAGAGGGCTCTCTGGACATATGGATATTTAATATCAATGTTAAAAATACTGGGAGATTCATGTAATACAACTAAACAATTAAAAATGAATTAAAGACTTTTTTCAAATTTTCTGTAAAATGTAATTCTTAACAAATAGTGGGGAATAAATTAGGACACCCTCCATTTTTTTTGGACACCCCTACATTCATTCCCACTTAAAATGGCTAAAATAAATGTTAAGAAATGCAAATAAAAACAAAAACAAGGTTAGACATAGATATGTGAACATTTATTAATAAAGAACTGAATATGGGGTGTCCTAATATTTTCACATGACTGTATGTCTTTGATACTGTATGTTCAGGTATGTGTTATTGTTCTGTGTTGTCTGAGGTTCCTTGAACGCACTGCAGGGCTACAAGGGGTGGCAAAAGTGGATGAGGGTGATGCCACATGTCCGCTTGTCTGTTTTTTGTTGAAAGGCATCGTATAGGGATTGTGGTGTGGTGCGGAGATAGGCGCAACCTGATAGAGTTACAGAAAATGTGTGATAATATGGAAAACCAATCGTCAAAGAGCTCTGTCCCGGGGGAAACACTCATTTGTCCTGCTGCTGAGAACACACAGGCTGCTCCTGACTGGTCACCGGATCCAGTTGTGGGCGGTGTTTCATGGACTCAAACTACTGGACAACATGGTGAACTACGAGTGAACTACGAGTGTGAATTACGAGTCTCGTATCTTTAAAACAAACTAGCGAAAAGTGTTTCTAACATCACTTCGTGTGAGAAATAGCAGGTTAAGTTAATGAATCTGTCGTTATTTGACATCAAAAACCGCTGGTTTAGACGTTCAGGACGAGAGCGCTGCCTCCAGTGCGTGCCGGTATGGGAAACTCATTTGCATATATGTCTACGATTGGAATATTTATGCAAATGAGTGGTAGAGGAAACAACTGGCTACTTGACATACCGCAGCCCGATTTTCATCACACCGGAGCCATATGCTTTCCGTTGCATTTCCAATACACAGTGAATGGGAAGCAGAAGAACAATGGATCCAGTGGACACGTAGCATGACAGGAAAGTTCCGAACTTCCTCAGCTACTGGTTAAAAAACTATTGCTGTCAGTATAAAAATCGTAAATAAATGTCCTGTCAGTGACAAAATGAAGGTTGTGGTGGTGGAAACAAAGGAAAGGAGGAGCAGAGATGGAGCGAATTAAAAGTTAAAAAGTCTTTACCACAGCTGGGTCCTCTCCTTCTCCCCGAAAGGGAACTCATGACAGTACATTGCAGCCAAGAATGAACCCAGCTGGCAAATCTGGTAAGAGTAGGACGCCATCTAACCGGGGCTCGGCTAACAGAAGGAGGTTGGCAGCCGCTGGTCTCAGTGTGGATGAGCTTTGGGCAGCCCAGTTCATCCAGGAGTTTGTTACAGAAGCTCGTGCCTCCCACACTCCGGAGGAAGCCCTGAAGAACCTGGAGGCAGCTGCTGGGATAGTGGAGGCGCATCTTGGTCTGTGGAATTACGCCGAGCTGGCGGGGCTACTGACCACCATCTCCACCCTCCGTAGGATGTATCGCGGGCTGGTGGGGAGTTTTATGGAGACTCCAGAGTTTGTGCCCATGATGCAGCAGCCTCTTATTCCAACCTCCTCTTCTTCCCGTCACTCACCAGCCTTGCGGCCGCACCACAGGCAGGTGAGGGGTTTGTCTGCCACACCGGAGACTGTGCCGACGAGGAAGCATTCCCTGCCTCTGGAGCTTTTATCTCCAGCCTTTTCCTTTCCTCCCAATGCAGCCCCGTGGAGCTCAGTTGAGCCGGTCCCCAGGACTGTTGTTACACCGGTTCCCACGGCAGTTGCAGTGCCGGTCCACACAACTGCTGCAGGGGGGGCCGTGCCCGCTTCTTCATCAGCATCTACAACAGCCCCAGTATCTGCTCCAAGGTGCCGCCCAGCTCCAGTACCTGCTCCACGACACCACCTAGCTCCAGTAACAGCTCCAGCCGTTCCCAAGGTGCTGCTCCAACCTTCCCCGAGGTGCACACAACGGCTCCCGCTGTCCCTGAAGCACACGCCACAGCTCCAGCTGTTCCTGTTCCAGTTCTACCCAAGGTGCATGCTGCGGTGCCTGTGGCTCATCCTGAGGAGGTCACCCTGACAGTGGAGGATTGGGAGCTCAGGCAAGTACTTCTCTTGACTTTTATAACAGCTATACTAGTTAAGTCTTGCCTAGCTCCTGATGTCTTTGGTGACGCCTCACCCTGCCTTTCTCCTCTATCTGAGGTAACTACAACGGGGGTGGTGCTCCAGGCATTGGAGCCGGATGCTCCAACACCGTCCATCCAAGAAGTTGAGCAGCCCGCTCCATCCGTAGTCATTGTCCAGGAGGTCGAGCAGTCCGCTCCACCCGCCAATGTCCAAGAGGTTGGGGGACCTCCACCCGCTAATATCCACGAGGTTGGGGGACCTCCACCCACCAACATCCACAAGGTTGGGGGACCTCCACCCGCCCATGTCCATGGGGTCGGGGAACCTCCACCCGCTGATCCATCCTGCTCCCCAGTTCGGTGGCTAAGGGACAGGGGTAGGCCACTGGATTGACCCTGGATTCCGGTCCGGGGACCTTTTGATTTGGGTAGGCCCCCTGACTCACCTGTTTGTTCAGTCCAATGGTCCACAGACTTGGGTAGACCACCCGACCCGTTTTGGTTAAAGTTTAGTGTTTTGGACTTTATTTGATTTTGATATATATCCATATTTTGGTCTTTACTGGGGGGTGGGGGATGTTTCAGTTTGTTTGGCCCGCCTGTTTTTTTTTTCCTTCTGCCTACCCTGTGAAGGTTTTGTGGGTTTTTTTTTCTTCTCCAGTGAGTGTACCTTATTTAGCCACGTTTTTTTGGTCGGTGTATGGATTTTGATTTGTATCCATGTTTTGGACTTCATTGTGGGGATATATTTCAGTTTGTCTTGCCTGCCTGGGTTCCCCCCCCCACCCATTGCCTAGCTTGTGAGGGTTTCATTTTTTGTTTTGTTCCTTTCTCCAGTGAGTGCTACCTGTTTGGTCTGTGTATTAAGGGTGGGATCTTTGTTCCCCCCCCCCCCCCCCCGTGAAGGCTTTGGGTTTTCTTTTTTCTTTTCTTTTGGGTGTTACCTTAGAGTTGTCTTGAATCCGACCCTTATGGTGGTGGTGGTGGTGGTGGTGGTGGGGGTACTGTTATGGTTCTGGTCAGGTTTGCAGCCCCTGTCCATGCTTTATGATTATGTTTTGTGTGAATCCCCTCTGTGTTGCCAGCCCTGCCCGTCCGGTCAGCTGTTTTCCTTATTTGTTCAGCCGTTAGTCTTGATTACTTTCCTCACCTGTGTTTCATCATCATAATGACTTCCCTGTCTATAAATGTGCTTTTTCAGTCTACGTTCTTTGCTGTGATGTTATGTTATGTTAACCTCACCTTGTCACCACGCCGTTTGGATTACCGTTGTTTTTTCCCACATTGTTCGGGTTCATTTTTGCATTTTCATTTTTGCCCTTGTGCAGGATTTATTTTCTGTTATAATAAAGTGTGGTTTACCAGATTCGTCGAGCGAGTGGGTCCTCTCCTTCTCCCCGAAAGGGAACCCATGACAAAAACTGCAGGTCAGTCAAGAAAACAGATTTTTACATTGGCTAACGAGGCTTCTGTATAGTTATTTCCTTTGTTTCCCAATCATTATATTTGCATTATTGATGTAGTTTTATTCTTTTTTTTTTGTTGTTGCCTCTGTGTGGCTCATTGCAAAACTCCTTATACTGGGCATTCAGTAATAATCAAAATAATTTTTACAAAATAAATCCACACACAGCGAGTAAATATTATATAAAATTTGATATTTTTCCAGCCAGGTTAAAGTCATACTGCAGCTTATGCTCTGTCAACCCATTTTTATATAGTGTTTTCAAGTGCATGCAAATTTTTTTGTTTTAAGTATATTTCTATTCTATTTTTTTAAATCACTGTTTCTTCTTGCTGTTTTGATGTGTAAATTTTCGGTGCAGGATTTTTTAAAAAGTGTTTAAACCTTTACATTGTTTTACATAGAAAGGAGGCAAACTATTGTGTAATACGATGGTGCTTACATGGCAATGCATGCAACCATCGTATTCATTCATCATAATCCTCTACAGTATGATTATAACAGCCCCCGGCTCTGCTAGATAGCATCTATACTAAACAGTTATAGGAGCCACAGTTTCATATTTAAGTCTTTAGATATTTATTTCAGAGCATTTTTTTCAACAGAACAAGTATGTGATGATTGCTTTACAATACAACATTTCTTTTACAGTCTTAAACAAGTACTGTGTGCGTCTGTGTGTGTGTATGTGCGTGCGGGCATGTGTGTGTGTGTGTGTGTTGCTTCTGCAGAAGCTGGGATGGTGTAAAGTTCAGAGTCAGAAACAGAGCAGGAACCTTAAGATACAACATAGAACCACAGTCCTTAGCATGCAAGGGTGCTGTCAGATGGAATGCAATCAGGGTGGCTAGACTTACTGACTGCCCAAGAAGTACAGGTTTAAGTTTATGTTATTTACGTGTTTTATCTCTTTCTGCAGAGCAACAAGATGTGCAGAGAGATAGGGAGAGAGGTCCAGACAAGAAAATGATGACTTAATCGACTAAAAGATATTTAAAGAATTGACATTTATCCTCCCACCTAAAGGTTGTAGCTAGATTTATAACTAGTTTGACACCTGATATGTCAATATGGTGGTCTACAAATATAGCAGCACTGGTTTCTGATTCATAACAACGGGGTGGCCTGGGACGGAGTGAAATTCCTGGCCTGAATTTTTATTCCAGCCCACCCCTGGTATCAGCAAGCGTAATTGTCTCCCCATTACTAAAGGCCACAAAACTGTACATCATGTTATGGGACCCCGGGTTACTGGTGCATTTAAACTCACACTCCAACAGCCCAGCAGGACTGTCGATCATGGGCCGCGTAGACAGTACCACCTGCTTTCCGTTTTCCCGTTTACGTAATGGAGACTCCCTCGTGGCGGTGCATTATGGGATAGGGGTGTGAGGTGTGCTGCACCCAAATGTGACCTCCTTTCTTCCATCCGCCTGTTCTCCCCTCCCTTCTTTGTTCAGGCTTACCCCTTTGTGATGTACTTGAAGGCACTGTTCTCTGCTGGCTCTCAGGCCGATTCCTCCCCCTCTTTGCCCCCCCCCGCCCCCCGCTCGCCTTCCCCTCACTTTAAGGCAACAGCAGCTGGGCGATGACAGCTCTTCTCTCGTTCAACTGCTCACTGGAGGCAGGGAGCGGCTGGTCATCCATCAGCACAGCACCAGAGCCCCTCCACTGCAAAGTTATTGCGAGTAGCAAAATAGTAACAGCCTTTAAATCAAAACATTTCCCCCCCTTCGCTTTAAACACAAACAGCTTGTATCGGCAGCAGCAGGTCGAGGAAGACTCCCTCACCTCTGAGGTGGCAGATACGCGCTGGAAATGCATTGCTTGCCTCCCTGGTGGTAGTCTGCATAAGCAGACAGTAGGGGCTGGAGCGGAGCCAGCTTGGGGAGAAGTCAAGTGCAAAGAGAGCACGCCACCGTGCAGGCCTATCAACTTTGGAGAGGGGAACAATGGCTGACACGGCCCGGTGTTGTTTGCGTTTTCGCTTAAGCTGCTGCTGTGGCTCGTTGTCACGCCTTGAAGATGAAGTGGCTCTTAGAGTGTGCATTTCATTTGACCCCTGAGGCTCTCATGTCAAGCAGTTGCACTGTGCGGTAACGGTCGGTTCAGGGAACGCTGGTGATGCTAAGCACTTGGGAGGGTGATTCACATGGGAGGTGTGTGTGTGTGTGTGTGTGTGCGGGGAGGGGGGCCCACTGGGGCTTGTAAGAGGAATAGTAGCATTGTTTTTCTGTTTGTGGACTCAAGTCTGTCTCTGTTTTCTCTGTTATCACCATGAGATGATGCAGCGTTGAGTTTGATCAGGCTTTCCGATTCATTCCCTGCGTGCTTTAGCTTCCGGCAGAGGCGTTTCTGGTTATAAAGTGGAGTACGCAAATACAGCAGGCCCCTCCAGCCACAAGCCACAAGTTCACCTTCAACATTCAACAAATTTGGGGAGAATTAAAATGACCTTCAATCTTTTTATTTTCTCCTAAATTTGCAACCTTTGTCCCTTAAACTTTTTTGTCAGAAATGTGCTACTTTTAACTTGTAAATTTAATTTGTAAATTTGCAAATTCCAATTTTCCCAACTTGATCTCATAAATTTGTGACTTTTCTTCTCATACATTTGTGACCTTTTTTGTAAATTTGTATTTTTTTGTAATAAATGTTCAACTTTTTCCTTGATTTCAATTTTTTTTCTTCTAAATGTTCAAGTTTTTATGACAGATTTATGACTTTTTTTGCTCTAAAGTTGAACCTTTTTTCTCCTAAACCTGCAATGTTATATCCACCTTATTTCTAGCCCCCATGATGCCTTGCGTGAATTATGTGCACAACTTCCAGTATTAGTTTAGAATATGGAGTTGTCACGGAAACAGGACACTTTTCCTTGTTAAAAAACAATGACTTTGCCATCAAAAATGTGGGAGCACGGCCTCTTGCACCTCAAAAAGAGTAATATAATCATACTACTTCCCACGACTATGGAGGGATGAGAAGATGACTTTAAAACGTGGCCTCGCAGACCGTAACTCTGTTAGTTAGCTCCGCTGCTAAAATGCTACTGCTGTAAACAAATAAAACCTCTGAGATATAGCAGTGTCTCAGTTATGTCCACAAACCTGGTAGAAAAGGAGATGGACGAGGAGGATGCACTGGAAGACTACTTTAATATAAAGATGGCTGCACTACAGGGAACACACAGTATGCGGAGTGGTCCTGGGCAAAGAGGAAGCCTGAATGGCGGACGCCCCGTATTATAGGGCGGTGTGATGATGCAACCGGAAGGTGGCATCATCACACTGCACTTCACAATGAATCCCCCATCACATCCCCCCCCTTTACATAAGATAAAAACACATCCAATTAGAACCCACCTAAATTTGGGAACACAGAACCCCAAGCAAACACACTAAATTAAAGGCAAACATAAAAATCACAAACTCAAAACACTAAGACAAACTAAAATAGGACCTGTGGGTAGACTGCCACATGGCCTGCACGGCAAAGTGGGTTATTCTGCCACTTAATCTTGGAACAGCCATGCTCCTGTGACAGAGATCATCCTGCGCAGTTCGCCCCACACGGGACACGAACCCGCGACCTCTCAGTCAACTACACAGTTCGAGCATGGGAGACACAGCACAATCGCGCTGAGCTAAAGGTCCGACCGGTAGCTCAGCGCTACTGATACTGTATGAGGCTTTGGGAGGGAGGTTTTACTAACGTTCTACGCCGAACAGCACTAGTTGGCATCCGTTACACTCCTAACTAAACAGTTCAAAGTCTTTTATTTACGGTCCCCCACACTAATGGTGGGTCAGGCAGGGGAGCCCTGCGGCAGCGGCCGTGCCCCTGGAGGAGGCAGGCCCCCGGGGCAAGGACTGATCTTTGAGACACAGGAGCCCGGATCCCACACCACCTTTGCCGGCTCCTGCGTAGCCTTGCCACCCGGAGCGTCCACCTGGACACACTGCAGCTGGTTTGCATGACGAACCAAGCCGTCTGTCCGCTTTAGCCTCATAGTCCTAGTCCATACTGTCTTCGTCCTCCGGGTCCACCACATTCGCCGATGTGGTCATCTCCGGCGGCTACTGTGACTGGCGCCAGTTTAGCTTCGAAGCTAGCTTATCTGCGGCCTCCAACTGGAAAGCTAGCTCGACAGCCCTAGCTAATGTCAAGTTATTAGGCGCCGTTAGCAACCTAGCACATAGCCCAGCATTACACGTGTGCTTGACCAATTGGTCCCGCACCATCTTGTCCTCTGACGGCCTAAAACGGCACTCACTAGCTAACTGTATGGGGTCAGCGACGAACTGTTGAATTGGCTCACCGACCCTTTGGTGTCTCTGGCGAAAGTGAATCCGTCGTACCGTCATGCTGTCCGGTGTGGTAAAGTGGTTAGCTAGCAGCTCCACGACATCCTCGTATGAGTCCATCGCGCCAAGCATCCGCAGAATCCTTTGGCCTTTGATACCCAGGTTGTGGACAAGGAGCGCTCGCGTCCTCGTCTTGTCTAAGTTCCCGAGGCCCAAGGCCTTGATGTAGGTCTTGAAAGCCTCCAACTAGTGAGGCCATGGTACTGGTGGTTTGCTGGGAAGCTCCAAGAAAGGCCGCAGTGGTGTAACTCATGCCTCCATGGTTTAATCCTCAGTCGCCAAATGTTATGTCCACAAACCTGGTATAAAAGGAGACAGATGAGGAGGTTGCACTGGAACACTGCTTTAATATAAAGATGGTTGCACTACCAGAAACACACAGAATGCGGAGTCGTCCTGGGCAAAGACGAAGCCTGAATGGCAGATGCCCCATATTATAGGGTGGTGTGATGACACAACCGGAAGGCGGCGTCATCACACCACACTTCACAATAAATCCCCCATCACAGTCTCCATTGCAATAAAGTTGGTTGCATTTTGTAAAAAGATGCTGGACATCATCAAATTTACCTCAGAGCAGACGTAGGATCTAGTCAGAGCCACAAAAAACCGCAACACCATGCTTGAGTGTTTTAATGTTGGGGTAAAACAGACAGCTGCACGTTCCCGTTCTGGTCATGGTCAGATAGCAGCCTACGTTTTTGTGCTTCCTGACGGCTTAGTAAAACTACCCTGGAAATACTTGAAATATCACATTATTGTCAATTTAAGCGCATAATGGATGCCAGGGTAGCTACAAGAATTAGGAAAACTAAGGGTACGGCGGAAAATAGAGACGAAGAGACATGGCAAAGAAGCCGGAGCAGCTCCCCAGTCCACGAGGAGGACGGAGCAGATGATGCTAGCTTAAGAGCTATTCTAACCAAACTGAGAGACTTCAGACAGGTTAATAAGCAGCATCTCACAGAAATTAAAGAAGAACTCTGCCGGACAAATGACTGACTTGACAAGGGTGAGGGGCAAATTGAAGAAGCAGAATTAGCTTTACAAGCCACAGTAATGCTACTGAAACGGCTTACTCAGCGCCAAGCTAGCATGGAGGCTAAATTGATTGGCCAAAAAGGATGAGCTCGCAGGGATAATATTCGCATTTACGGCATACCTGAAGAGGCAGAGGGCAACAACATTTCCAGTTTCCTGGAAAACCAACCGAAGACATCTCTTGATCGTCCACAAGAGACAGAGGTGAAAATTGAAAGAGCACATAGAGCCTTGTCTCCTAAACCTTCTGACCCACAGGTACAACCCTGCTCCATCATTGCAAAATTGACGAGCTACAAAGTAAAAGAGGAAGTGATTCGTAAAGCCTGGCAGAAAAAGGAGTTTTTTACAACACCCGCATCTACATGGATCGTGACTACCCTCCTACAATTCTTAAGAAATGAGCGGAATATATGTAAGCAAAAAAGGTTTTAAAGGAACAGAAAGTGAAGTTCCAGACACCCTATCCAGCGAGACTACGGGTTTTTTACAGTGCCGGGGAGGTGACAGCAGACATGGCTTCGTGTGGATTCCAGGTCACCGTCATCCCCCCTTCCATAAACCCGGACCAACAGGAGATAGAACTACTATCAACATGGCAGGTGGTCGGGAACAGACGAACCAAAGCCCCGAACAGAGGAGAAACATCATCACCGGCAAAGAAAGCCCCCTGATCACAATACAAAGAAAAACTGCAGATATATAGGAGGACACCAGTTATAGATGAATGACTGATGAGAGGGAGCCCGCCTGTGAGACACTAGTGCAGATAAGTCTGGAAAATTTAATGACTTACTAAAACTATTAAGACACATTAAGCTGCTGTTAATTTGCTCTTAATCTGATAATCATTTACTCCTGCATCTTTAAGTTTAACTATTTAACACTGTTGGGACACAAAATGTATGTCAGTACTGATTATAGCTGATATCCAGCCATCTCAAAGGGCCCTTCACTCTTTAAAGAGCAAGTTATCCCTTTATGGGGACTCTGTCATCTTGGGCCCCCCAAAGGCTCTTTTAGAACGGGCCTCAACATTGGAAGCAAAAGACTAAAGATATTCTGGTTCAAAAAATGCCAACGTTTCTTGTTCTTTATTTTGTTCTTTTCTCGATGTTCACGAGAAGCAAAAGGATGCATAAGCTACTGAAGGTTTGTTTTTGGACAGGTGGAGCATGCTTAACATTAACAGGAAAACATGACGGATAGTCGTAACCTTAAAATTATTTCAGTTAACATAAATGGAGTCCTAAACCCGATCAAGAGAAGTAAGATTTAACTAAAATGAATGAAAATGAATGAAATGAAAAAAGAAAATGCTCAGATTGTACTGTTACAGGAAACACATCTTTCTCCCATTGAACACGAAAAACTGAAAAGAACGGGGTTTTCCAAAGTATATTACTCTTCCTACAACTCAGGGCCTAGGAGAGGAGTTGTTATGCCGAGAACTGCTCGCTTGCCGACAATTGCGTCCCATCCGGCAAAACTATAAAATATAACACTACAGCCAGGCTTGTAGCCATTTGTGCGTTTTCAGAAGTACCCATTATACATTTTTAGGAGTAAAAATTGTTATTACCTCTTGAAAATTATCTTTAAATTATGTTTATTTGCCAGATGTTTTAGTGTTTCAGAGGGTTAGAAATCATAGTGATCCAACTCCACGTTTTACAATCTTAAGTCGAGATTTTGCATTTATGCATTGTTGGTAAAAAGGGTAATCACTTTTTCAAAGTATTTTCAAAGTATATAGTTGTATTGACTTTGACTTACATTAAACAGCTGCTTGCAACAATGGGATGCAATTCTTGGCAAGCGAGCAATTCTCGGTATAACACCGGGATACGGTCCCATCAGACAGCTGCACTGCTTCCAGCGCCCACATCTGTTTATCCCAACCGGAGTCTCAGAAAAATACGTAGCTAATAAACGTTTTCCCACCCTGCTAAAAACGTACATTTGCACATTAAATTAAAAAAAAGTGCCTTGGTACATTTTTGCAAGTTCACTCACTGCGCATACAGTCCTCACCGTGTATGTGCAGAACAAGGCACCATTTACTTTGGTTTCCCAGTGCTCATTCGGCTGGTGGGAGGGGGACTCTGGATGGTTACTTACACAGCTCTTTCAGCAAAAACACACAAGTTCGACTCCCGCTCTTGTCTCTCACTGACCTTTTACTTTGGTTTTTTTTTTCCTTTGTTTTTGTTTTCCTTACTTTGTTTTTCACTCCACTAATGAAAGGTTCCTGTGAGGTTAGGGTCAGGGATTAAAGTATGGGTTACTTGGTCGATTCTGAAAGTCACAGTCAAAAAGTGAAAGTGAAAAAAGTGAAAAAAGTTACAGTGTGGGGGACACTAGACACAGTGGGTGAACATTCTTCTCACACCCAGAAGCAGGAAGAGGGGCAGAACAATGGACTGTTATGTATACGTCCTCGGACGACGGAGAGGACATCCGGGTGCCAGCTGGTCATGCTAATGATATGTATTGACTGATATGTATGAGCTGACAATCACTATGCTAATGTGCCATGCATTCTCTCTGTCTGTATAACTGTATAAAAGAGCTTGTTATACATGCCTCAGCAACGTAGTAGCTTACTGAGCTACAAAGCATTTTTCATTATGTTGGAGGAAATAAAACCTCGCACCCTTCCAGCTCGTCGCATCTCGCCTGTTCTATTACCTCCACAACAGACCTTTCTTCAAGGTGTAAACGCCACTTACCCACTGCACGTCAAAAATCTTTTTCACGTGCCTCTGTACGTTTTCTCTAAGTGATGAAACATGCAATTGCACATTTCTTTGCTGAGACTGGGCTCGTTTATCCCCATGCATTGTGCGACTCATAGCGATAGCAGCAGGTTTTATTAGGGTTTCTCTGATTGTGTGTGGCGTTTTTGCCTGTGCAATTAAATATGCCACCTTTGAGCTTTGGTAGTGGTTGTTGTTTGATTAGTTATGACTTTCTTTTGGCCTTGCAATTCTCTGTCTTTTTAGTGGAAAAATTCTGCTGGTTTAGCAGCAAGAGATGGGTGCTTAGTTTTGAAGTGTCTGAGCATTTTTACAGGCTTTAAACTCTCATGTGCAAGCACTTCCGTAACCACAACACATTGGAGATGTTGTGCTTCACTGATAACGATGCATGAATCCATACTGAATATATTCCTCTCTATACTTGCGACACTTGGAGGAAGGCTGGTTCGACTGCTTATGGAGCGATGTACGGTGCTGTCCTCCCCCCCCCCCCGCGCCAGAAATCGAAGGCCTTTCTGACGGCATTTCTCCGCTCTCTGCACCCGTCTATGCTGGCCTCTCTGTGTTGCCTTTGGTTGGTATTAATCACCATTTCATTTTTAAAAATAATATCCTAGGCTTAAAGTGTAGTGTGTTGATTTG
Organism: Pholidichthys leucotaenia; assembly: GCA_020510985.1. Classification (NCBI taxonomy): domain Eukaryota; kingdom Metazoa; phylum Chordata; class Actinopteri; order Cichliformes; family Pholidichthyidae; genus Pholidichthys; species Pholidichthys leucotaenia. The sequence continues at coordinate 266,323,024 of CM035849.1, read as the reverse complement.
AGCTGTTCAGACGAAATCTACTGGTGCACGCTGACCTGTGTGTGACCTGTGACGTTTACTGTGGCGCAGTTAAAGTGACATGTTGCCTGTATAATCATCTCAGGAGGATTCTGAAAATCATCTTGTGAACCCCCCTCAGCATCTTGGGACCCCCCACTTTGGGAACCTCTGCTCTAGAGCATTGGCCCAGACTCATTTATACAACGATCCTAAAGGCATCATGTCTGAATTAGGTGTAATAGACCTCTGGAGAGACTTCAGTTCAACAAGACAAGATTATACTCATTATTCTCCTGCACATGATCTCTATTCCAGAATAAAAGATCGGTATAGAATACAACAATGTGAGATAGGTAATATTGATATTGGGTGACCCCCACAGCCTTCGGGTCAAGCAGAGCGCTCAGCTGGAGCAATTAGCAGAACAGTGAGATGTATGGACTGATATCAATAGGCAGCCTCTCCTTCCTGCCAGTAATCCTGCTATTGAGATGTGTGACTCTCATGTAAATGTCCCATGCATTCCTGCTGTACTGTGATGCTAATGTGCCATGCATGCATTGTCTAGCTGGGTATATAAGTGAACTGAATATCGCTTGCTTTCTCTCTTACTGCTCTTTTGATCACACGCATTGCCTGTTTGCTGACTAGAGACAGAGGGCTCACTCCAGCGCGCTCTCACAGCGCTGGGGCGGCTCTCGTGATGAAGGATGAAATAAACACCCTTTTAAACTTCAGTTCGCCGTGCCTGCTCTTATTCCGTGCCTCCACACCTGGGTTCCCTTATTTCATCCGCCACACCGGTGACCCCGAATACAAGAACACGCTGACGGCGAACGAACGCAGCCCCCGGCGGTGACTCCCGACGACAAGCGAACGCAGCAGCCTGACGCAAATGGACTGCCCTCCCTTCTGCCACACGGGAGACCTCGACGCAGAACCGACACCAGGCGAACTCCCTCGGAGATCATCCACGACTGGGAAAGCTGCAGAAAGCGTCATTGTGCGACCCTCGCCTGAGATCTGCACATCCACGCTGGGACCGGCCGAGGGACAAAGAGCGTCTACTCCCTCTCACCGCTCCTCCGCATGACCCGGCATGAGCGAACGACAGCAACAGCCAAGACAGGGAGGACCATCGGCGCCGACGACGCTGATCTCCAGCAAGCTCCCTGACCCTGACTCGCCTCGACAGCGGACCTGCCATTCACCGAACCCCCGCACGCACACCGGGGGGTTACGAGGACAGCGCACCACGCACGGGACAATACCGGCTCCACAGACTTATACATCGTCCCCCACTGCTGCACACACGGCCCTTCAGGGCTGCTCACGCACCTGAAGCAGACACGCAGCCCACGCACAGGATTTTGTATGGGTCTCAGCCACGGTGCACAATGGGAATTCAGCCGTCAGCTGTCCCCGAGGGCTTTAGGGCTGCACCCGTACCTAAAGCCGAACCGCCAAGTCCTTCACACAGCTTCAGCTCCTGTTTTTTCTTCATGGCCGCTACGAATCCTCGCAGGACTTAACCGCGAGAGGAGTCAGAGACAAGTTTTTCTTCTCACAGCCGCTGTGGATCTTCGCAACGTTTAATGGGACAGCCCCTCAACATCGTGGCTCCACATGCAATTTTTGCGCGGCCCAGACAACTTTGCCGTCCCGGGCCGGCACTTGCTACCCCACCCTCTTCCCTCCCCCTCCTCCGGCACAGAACTTTTCCCGCAGCTCGCTCCCAAAGCCGGACGATCGGCGCCTCAGCCCCCAGCTGAGCCCTCTGGGGCGGGGGGGGGGTGACCCCCACAGCCTTTGGGTCAAGCAGAGCGCTCAGCTGGAGCAATTAGCAGAACAGTGAGATGTATGGACTGATATCAATAGGCAGCCTCTCCTTCCTGCCAGTAATCCTGCTATTGATATGCGTGACGCTCATGTAAATGTCCCATGCATTCCTGCTGTACTGTGATGCTAATGTGCCATGCATGCATTGTCTAGCTGGGTATATAAGTGAACTGAATATCGCTTGCTTTCTCTCTTACTGCTCTTTTGATCACACGCATTGCCTGTTTGCTGACTAGAGACAGAGGGCTCACTCCAGTGTGCTCTCACAGCGCTGGGGCGGCTCTCGTGATGGAGGATGAAATAAACACCCTTTTAAACTTCAGTTCGCCGTGCCTGCACTTATTCTGTGCCTCCACACCTGGGTTCCCTTATTTCATCCGCCACAATATGTCCGATCACACCCCGATTCTACTATCTATACAGATTAGTAATAACACTGGAAAGACACTTTGGAGATTAAATACTAGTATTTTAAACAATCTTCAATTTAAAGAACAGATGGCAGAAGAAATTTAAATGTTTTTAGTTTAAAATGAAAATGGAGAAGTTGGCCCAGAAATTGTATGGGACACACTGAAAGCTGTGTTCAGAGGGAAAATTATATCTTACTGTACACACATACAGAAAGAAAGGCAATGCAAATTAGCTGAACTTAATAGAGAATTGGGGGAGCTGGAAACAAAACATAAAAAGGAGTCAAATCCAAGCCCGGACCTTCTCTCAAAACTTAAAGAAATTAGGAATAAAATAAATGTCTTGCACAAGAAATAGAAAAAAAAGATGATTTATGCAAAACAAGATTATTATGAATCCTGCTCAAAATTTGCTAAGCTTCTGGCAAGAAAACTGCGAAAACAACAGGCAGATACCTCTTTCTATAGAATTAGAGACCCAGAATCTAAATTCCTTCTATATAAACAAATCAAAATACAACAAGCTTTTCAAAATTACTACAAACAACTATATACACAACCACAATTAGAGGAGGAACAACAAATTGAACAGTTTTTAGAATCTCTCAATTTACCTACCCTGTCTGAAAGCCAAAACATAAACTTTACGGCAGAAATAACCAAGAAAGAACTGAATAGTGTGATCTCTAGATTAAAGGCAAACAAGTCGCCCGGCCCAGATGTCTTTCCCTCCGAATGGTACAAGACTTTTCATTCAGAATCAGAATCAGAATCAGAATCAGAATCAGATTTATTGCCATTGTTCATGTAGTACACAAACTAGGAATTTGTCTCGGTGCAATGCTGCAACATTAAACATGATAAAATAAAAGAAATAAACTATACATGCAATAAAGTGTAGAATAAGAGTAAGTGATACTGGTCAGCAGTTAAAATATATATTAGCCAGCAGCAGATACTGTGGAGAACTATATAGTGCAGTCGGTAATGCAGGAAGAAAACAGTGATGATTGACATGAGTCTGGTTGAGCTGCTGTACATGGTGCACGAGAGTCAATAAGTCACTTAGTGTTCAGCAGTCTGATGGCAGAGGGGAAGAAGCTGTTCATGTGACGGGAGGTTTTAGTCTGGATGGACCGAAGTCTTCTACCTGAGGGGAGGGGGGCAAACAGTACGTGACCAGGGTGTGAGGGATCGGCTATGATCCGGCCAGCACGCCTCCGGGTCCTGGAGATGTACAGATCCTGGAGAGATGGGAGCTTGCAGCCGATCACCTTCTCAGCAGTGCGCACGACGCGCTGCAGCCTTAGTCTGTCCCTGGCAGTAGCTCCTGCGTACCACACGGTTATGGAGGTGGTGAGGATGGACTCGATGATGGCTGTGTAGAACTGCACTAACATCTTGGTGGGTAGCTTGAGCTTCCTCAGCTGCCGCAGGAAGAACATCCTCTGCTGGGCTTTTTTGATGAGTGAGCTGATGGTCGGCTCCCATTTGAGGTCCCTGGTGATGGTAGTGCCTAGGAAGCGGAAGGAATCAGCAGTGGTGATGGGAGAGCCTGTGAGGGTGAGGGGGGGCAGAGGGGTTGTGACTTTCCTGAAGTCCACAATCATCTCCACTGTCTTCAGAGCGTTCAGCTGCAGGTTGTTGTTGTTGCACCAGGACGCCAGCTGGGCCACCTCTCTCCTGTAGGCGGACTCGTCGCCGTTGGAGATGAGCCCGATGAGGGTGGTGTCGTCCGCAAACTTGATCAACTTGACAGACTGGTGGCTGGAGGTGCAGGAGTTGGTGTAAAGGGAGAAGAGTAGGGGGGAAAGTACACAGCCCTGGGGTGATCCGGTGCTGATGCTAGTATAGTCTGAGACAGTCTTTCCCAGCCGCACATGCTGCCTCCGGTCCGTCAGGAAGTCGGTGATCCACCTGCAGAGGGAGTCAGGCACGTTGAGCAGGGACAGCTTGTCCCGGAGCAGAGCGGGGCGGATGGTGTTGAATGCGGAGCTGAAGTCCACAAACAGGATCCTGGCGTAGGTTCCCGGGGAGTCCAGGTGCTGCAGGATGGAGTGGAGGGCCAGGTTGACTGCGTCGTCTACAGACCTGTTGGCTCGGTAGGCAAACTGCAGCGGGTCCAGGAGAGGGGTGGTGATGGACTTGAGGTGGGGCAGGACCAGGCGCTCAAAGGACTTCATGACTACAGAGGTGAGCGCTACAGGTCTGTAGTCATTAAGTCCAGTGATCCGTGGCTTCTTGGGGACAGGGATGATGGTGGAGGATTTGAGGCAGGTCGGCACGTGGCATAGCTTAAGGGAGGAGTTAAAAATGTCTGTGAAGACAGGAGCCAGCTGTTTCGCACAGTGTCTCAGGGTGGAGGGAGACACGCCGTCCGGACCGGGGGCCTTGCACGGGTTCAGTCTGGAGAACTGTTGAGCACGTCCTGCTCACTGATGATAAGGGCAGGGGGGGAGGAGGGGGGGGGTGCCTTTAATGAAGTAGGGATTGTGGAGGCTGTGGAGCTGGAGGGAGGGGGGGAGTTGGACACAGATGACGAGGTGTCAAAACGGGCATAGTGTTGGGACAGTCTTTGACAAAGGGCTTTGTCATCCTGACCTTTAGGAGCCTGAGGCCGATAGTTGGTGATCTGCCTCAGTCCTCTCCACACAGAAGCCGAATCATTAGCAGTGAACTGCTGCTGGAGTCTCTCAGAATACCCAGATTTAGCTCTCCTCAGCTCTCTGTTAAACCGATATTTAACCTCCCTGTAGCAGTCCCTGTCTCCACTTTTCAGCGCTGCTTCCTTCTCTTTCCTGATCTGTCTGAGCTTAGCTGTGAACCAGGGTTTGTCATTAGAGTACCTCACCCTGGTGCGTGATGGAAGAATGTCCTCCTCACAAAAGTGGATATATGAGTTCACAGTGTCCGTATATTCATCCAGATCATGCGTGGCTCGTTTAAACATGCCCCAGTCAGTTATTTCCATGCACGTTTCCAGCTTCTCCTCAGCTTCACTGGTCCGTTTCTTCGTAGTGCTCACGTCAGGTTTAGTGAGCTTCAATCTCTGTCTGTATGTGGGAATGAGGTGAACCATCACGTGATCAGATAATCCCAGCGCAGCGCGGGGAACAGCGCGATATGCGTCTTTCACTGTGGTGTAACAGTGATCCAGTGTGTTTAATCCTCTGGTGGGGCATTTAATAAACTGTTTGTAGCGGGGGAGATCGTGGCTCAGATTGCTCTGATTAAAGTCGCCAGCCACAATAACCAGAGAGTCTGGGAAAATCCGCTCCGTGTGTTGGATGTGGTCCGCGAGCACGCGCTGAGCTTCGCGCGTGTCCGCGTCGGGAGGGACGTACACAGCGATGAGGATGAAAGAAGCGAACTCCCGCAGGGAATAAAAAGGCTTGCAGTTAATAACAAGAAATTCCAGGGCGGGAGAACAGTGTTTGGAAATCACCTTTACATCAGAGCACCAGCTGCTGTTGATGTAGAAGCAGACTCCGCCTCCTGTGGTCTTGCCGGAAAGCTCTGTGTCACGATCAGCACGAAACAGCTGGAAACCCTCGAGGCGCAGCGCGCTGTCCGGTATATTTTCCCTGAGCCAGGTCTCAGTAAAACAGAGGGCAGCCGAGGAGGAGAGGTCCGCAAAAATCGCATCAGCAGTCTCAGTTCATCTACCTTGTTAGAGAGAGAGTTGGTATTGGACAGAAATATGCCAGGCAGCGCCGTGCGCGTGCCTCTCCTGCGAAGCCGCATGAGAGCGCCCGCTCGTCTTCCTCTCTTTCGCCGTCTCACTTTTCGAGCCAAGCAATGAACCAAATCGGCGGCAGGAGCTAAAAAAACTGGGAGAAGGTCCGTGGGAGTGAAAGTCCTGATATTTAGAAGTTCTTCACGGGTATAAGTGCAAGCAGACACACAATTGACAAACAAAAACAAACAAAGGGCGCAGCGAAGCACCATGTCGACCACTGTGGGCGCCATCTTGGATAATGAACTAATATCAGAACTAATATCAAGCCGTCTCCGAATGTTTAATGCAGCTTTGAAAGAACACAAAATCCCACCATCATGGAGAGACGCTACTATATCTGTTATTCCTAAAGAGGGAAAGGACAAGCTGGACTGCGGTGAATACAGACCAATTTCAGTTCTAAATACAGATTATAAATTATATACCTCAGTCCTTGCAAAGATAGTTGAAGAGGTCCTTCCCCAGCTTATCCACACTGACCAAATAGGATTTATTTCTCAAAGACAAACACATGATAATATTCACTGTTCATTACATAAACTGAGTCACATTCAAAAACACAAAATTACTGATCAGTCTGGATGCAGAGAAGGCCTTCAATTCAGTAAGCTGGAGGTTCCTATATAAAGTTCTTGAGCAATTTGGATTCCACAAGGAATTTATAGAAGCGATCAAAACATTATATATCAGATCCTATCAAACTGGAAAGGTGAACAAGACAGGGATGTGGAATGTCCCCACTGCTCTTTGCACTATACACTGATGCTCTCACCCAATGGATAAGACAGAGTACCAGTATTCATAGTATCCCCATAAATGGGGAACAGCATTAAACAGCTTTATATGCTGATGATGTTTTAATATATCTATGACCCCTTCAACTCTCTCTCTGAATTGTTTAAACTACTGGATAGGTTTGGTAAATATGCTGGATATAAATTAAATGTTCAGAAATCTCAGATTTTGGCTCTGAATTATACTCCACTAAAACCACTACAGGATGAATACAATTTCAAATGGGATCAGACTACACTGAAATATTTAGGAATACTGATACCCACGGAAATTTCCACATTGGCAAAGATAAATTATGATCCTCTAGTGACCAAAATAAAATCAGATATACAGAGATGGAATTCCATTCCTTTTTTGAGTCTCATCCAGAGAATTGAAGCTGTAAAAATGAACATTCTCCCAAAGCTCCTTTTTTGTTTCAAGCTCTCCCAATTGAAATTCCATCAAAACAATTTTCAGAGTGGGACAAAATGGCAAGGGAAGAAACCAAGAATAACATTTAAAACCCTACAGCTCCCAAAGGAGAAAGGAGGTATGGCAATACCACATCTGAAAGACTACTTTTATTCAGCTCAGGTTAGACCATTGATATGCCTTTGCAACCAAGACTACCATGCTAGATGGAAGGATATTGAGTTATCATTAAACAAAGACCCCCAATACAGGCAGTACTGGGAAACAAGGACTTGGGGAAAATTATAAACAACACAGAAAACCCCTGGATCAAATTTCAACTCAAAGTCTTGAATTCTGTTAGAGAAGAGTACAAATTACAAGATAAAGTTAAGATAATTAGATGGTATGCCTATGATCCTGATTTTAGGCCCAATCACATTAATCTAAGATTTAAAAACTGGGTGGATAAAGTAATAAAAACATTCTACTCAATAGCAAAGAAGGGACAGTTAAAAGACTATCAAACCTTAGCAAGAAAACATGCCCTAGAGAAACAAGAGAAACAAGTTGTATTTACAACTACGACACTAACCAAATTCTTAAAAATGATCCACCAGATATGGAAGAGCCTGTACTGAAAGAGTTTCTTGGAGCCTATCAACTAGAGCTAAAGAGAGGTGTAATATCTAGATTATATAAAGGTTTCACTGCAAAAAAAATCCCACTCAACAGACTATGTTAGAAGTAAATGGGTAAATGGAGGTAATATTGAGAATCCTATAGAGGATTGGTACAGCCATTGTGATTCCCAATGGAAGTGCACTAGCTGTCATACATGGCGGGAGTTTGGAAGGAAGTGTCTATTTAGATTTTTTATTACACCAAAACAAAATACATATCAGAGGAGGACTCAAAATGTTGGAGATTGTGTGGGAGCCAGGATGCAAACCATTGGCATATTCTTTGGGATTGCCCGGTAGTAAAACAGTTCTGGTGAGAGACATTTAAAAACAATAGAAGATATTTAATATAAAAATCTCTTTCCAATTCCAAACATTTTTTCTATCCAAAACAGACTAAGTTCATGGACACCTGAATAAATATTTATTTGGCATTCTAGTAATAGCCTGTAAAAAACAATCACCCACCACTGGCTGCTTCCTGACCCCCCCACAATAGAAAAATGGACAGATGTAGTGAATGAAATATACACAGTGGAGAAGATCACTTTTTCACTTCATCTCCAAATGAGCAAATTCAACAAACTGTGGTCAAAATGGGTTTATTATAAACAAAAGAATATAACTAATCTGCATAGATTTAAGTTTCTTCCTGTTACAGAGTTTGCCCCACTGCTCTTTCCTGTTCTGGTCACATTTATGTTATATTATAATCATTACCTTCGCCAAGGAGGTTATGTGATCATCGGCGTTGGTTTTTCTATCTGTTTGTTTGTCTGTCTGTTTGTTTGTTAGCAAGATAACTCAAAAAGTTATGGACGGATTTTCATGAAATTTTCACAGATTGTCAGAAATGGGGTATCCTACAGATGATTAGATTTTGGTGGTGATCTGGATCACCATCCAGAAGAAAACCGCCATTATGGAAAATGCGATTTTCGTGAATAACTACTGAACCACTAATCCTATCATTGTGAATCCAATTGCTAGTCATATGTTTTCATGGTCAAGGAATCTGAAAACGTACACACAAACACTGTATAGGGGGAACTGTGGTGCTTGGCGGAGGTCTGCGCTCTCCGAGTGCTTTTCTAGTTTTATATGTTTATCCCTCATTTTATCCGTATTGATTTTTGCCACTGCCAATATGCCTCTACCTGTAACTCCACTTTTTTAATGTGTATTTTTAATAACATGCATCCTTATACAGTGGTGTGAAAAAGTGTTTGCCCCCTTCCTGATTTCTCATTTTTTTTGTATGTTGTCACACTTAAATGTTTCAGATAATCAAACAAATTTAAATATTAGACAAAGATAACACAAGTAAACAAAAAATGCTGTTTTGAAATGAAGGTGTTTATTATTAAGAGAAACAAAAATCCAAACCTACATGGTCCTGTGTGAAAAAGTGATTGCCCCTAAACCTAATAACTGGTTGGGCCACCCTTAGCACCAACAACTGCAATCAAGCATTTGCGATAACTGGCAGTTAGTGTTTTACAGCACTGTGGAGGAATTTTGGCCCACCCATCATTGCAGAATTGTTGTAATTCAGCCACATTGGAGGGTTTTCGAGCATGAACCGCCTTTTAAAGGTCATGCCACAGCATTTCAATCGGATTCAGGTCAGGACATTGACTAGGCCACTCCAAAGTCTTCATTTTGTTTTTCTTAAGCCATTCAGAGGTGGACTTGCTGGTTTGTTTTCGATCATTGTCCTGCTGCAGAACCCAAGTGCGCTTCATCTTGAGGTCACGAACAAATGACCGGACATTCTCCTTCAGGATTTTTTGGTAGACAGCAGAACTGATGGTTCCATTTACCACAGCAAGTCTTCCAGGTCCTGAAGCAGTAAAACAGCACTACACCATCACACTACCACCACCATATTTTACTGGTGGCATGATGTTCCTTTTCTGAAACACTGTGTTATTTTTACACCGAATGTAATGGGACACACACCTTCCAAAAAGTTCAACTTTTGTCTTGTCACGGAGTATTTTCCCAAAAGTCTTGGAGATCATCAAGATGTTTTCTGGCAAAACTGAAACAAGCCTTTGTGTTCTTTTTGCGCTGCAGTGGTTTTTGTCTTGGAACTCTGCCATGCAGGCCATTTTTGCCCAATCTCTTTCTTATGGTGGTCATGAACACTGACCTTAACTGAAGCAAGTGAGGCCTGCAGTTCTTTGGATGTTGTTGTGGGGTCTTTTGTGACCTCTTGGATGAGTCGTTGCTGTCCTCTTGGGGTCATAAACCTCCGTGCGCCGTGGCTCAGCGCACGAGAGAGAGAATGAATAAACCCAAAGGTGAGAGTAGATGGTGCACTTTTATTAATAACACAAAGGAAATCACAAGTCCAATCTCACCAAGTAACAGTTCAGTTCAGCACACAAAAATACAGCGGGGTGTAATGGCAGAATGAGGCCACCAGACATACAGGATGCTCTACAGCCTGGTCAGGAAGCCTAGTGCTGCGGGACCGTATAGCAGAAAGGGAAGGCAGTAAGCCTAGCGCTGCAGGGCTGCAAACAGCACGAAAAGAAAGGCAGAACAAAATGACACTTACAGGGCTGGAGTGATCCGAGCAGTCCGGTGGAGGAGGATTGTAAACTGAGGCAGCCTCGAACACCCAGGAATAGATCATCTGGAGATGTCGGGCTGAGAACATGAAAGGAGTGGTACGTCATTCACGGAGAGCTAGCTGCCATGAATGAGAGTGAATGCCCCGACAATCTGTTTCCTCTGGCGTGGCAAACATGTACTACAGAAGCTAATGAGGAAAGAGACTGCCGGTGTGAAAATGCGTGGGCAGAACTGATTGGCGTCAGGTGTGTGAGAGTGTGTGTGAATGAGAGTGAATGGAGCGTGTGCTTGTGTGTGTGCGCATGTGTGGGTGTGTGTATGTGTGAGCATCCGTGACAGTGCAGCTGACGGAGCTTGACAGGAGGAGGGGACATTCCTGAGCTGTCAGGAGGAAACTAGGTCAAAGCATAACCGTGAGTCAGAAACGGGTTTGGCCTCCAAACCCGGATTCATGACAGCCCCCCCCCAGGGGTGGATACCAGACACCCCAGTACCATCAGCAAAGAAGAAAAGAAACAACACCCCTTAAGGGAACCCCTCCCCCCCGGCAACAAACATTAACCCAGGGTGGGAGGTGGGGGAAAACCGGTTAGGAGGGAAGCAACCAGTGAAAACACAATCAGAACAAAAAATAGAGTAAGAAGCAAAACCCCTCCTAATGACCCCCAACCTGGAACACTAACCCCCCTCCCCCGAAGTCCAACGTTCAGGGGGTCGACCTGAGTCCCAGGCTGCCAGTATGGTGAGGAGTGGTAGATCGGGTGGCCTGCCCCAGTCCTAAGTCCAGCAGGCGGCCCGTAAGATAGTGTCCGGCGGCCTGCCCTGGCTGATGGGCCACCTGACCCATAAGCCAAGTCCTTTGGGTGTCTGACTAGTGTGGTGGAGCCACCAGGACCTGAGAGGAGGGCGGAGAGGCAGCCTCCAATCTCGGGAACCTTGGCGGTGAAGCCATGGAACAGGAGCCCCTCTGCCATTTGAGGCTTGGGGCAGGGGGACCGTAGCACCCATGACGGTCCCAGTCTGGGATGTGGCTGCACCCGCGACGGTCCCAGTCTGGGACGTGGCTGCACCTGCGACGGTCCCAGTCTGGGACGTGGCTGCACCTGCGGTGGACCCTGGCTCAGGCCCTGCTGCACCCGTGGTGGGCTCCGGTTGGAGCACTGTTGCACCAGCGGTGACCTCCATCAGGGTCCTCATTGCTCCCACGGTGGCCTCCCCAGCGAGGGAGGTGATGCTCCTCATGTCCTATGGCATTGGACTCCAATCCTCGGTTGCCTCCAGTAGCTCTCCGGTGACCCCGACCGGAGGCTCCGAACCCAAAGAGAGAGAAAGTGAAACCGGGTCAGGGTCGCTGGCAGTGGCAGAGCCCAGTGTGGAGGTCCCAAGGACTACTGTGAGCTGCCCTGGGTCCACCTCACCATAAGTTGGGCAGTGTGACATTACTATTGACACTTCTGATATAATGGAGCACACTTGCCTGACTTCTGGCTCCACCGCCGTCCAGGACTCTGGCGATTTAGGGAGTGTAGGTCTCTCCAGTCCGTCGGGTGCTGCACCCCCGTCGACCTCCCTTGGGACAACTTGACCCTCCTTGTTGTCCGTGGGCAACCCCGGTTGTGGCAGCTCCTCTCCGGCAACCCTAGGAAGGAGCTCGAAGGAGACGGGAGAATGGAGACGGTTAGGGTCACCGGCAGCGGCAGAGCCCAGTGAGGAAAGTTCAGCTACAGCTGGGGGCTGCACCCGACTCTCCTCCCCAAGAGCCATGTAAGAACTCTCAACACATGACAGGTGAATGATAGGAGAGATTACTTGCCTGTGCTCGAGTTCTACTGCCATCCAAGACTTCAATGATGATGTTTGGTGCCCAATCAGCTGGACGTCCGGTTTGGGGAATGGTTCTGCCGTAGCTGCCCTCACAGCAGGCATGATGGTCTCGGCAGTCGTGGTCTGCTCCAGTGGAGCCCCTAATGCCAGTAATCCTCCCGGCATGAAGTCTGGAGGTGCAGACCTGGGTGGCACTGTGTCCGCAGAGATTGAAGTGGTAGATGCTCCTTCATTGGCACCCGCTTCCGGTCGGTCACAGCGCTCCTGCTCTGGTCGTAGCGGATCTGTGGGGTGCGGTCCTCCAGTACCGCACATTCCCTCCTCCCCCGATCGTCGAGCGCCATGGCTGGTGGACGCTCCCAGGCAGGGGATGGAGACACAGAGGAAATAGGTGAGTTCATCATAGGAGCAGCAGGGGGAGAGCACTCAGGCGACTGCCCAGCCTGAGGCTCTCTCCCGGGGCACAGACAAGGCTTATCCTTAATGACTAAGGTTACATGAAAACCCACTTGCCTGGCCTCCCAGGTCTGAATGTTGGCGGCTGCCGATGGCGAGTTGTCCTCCCTCTCTATTCCCATAGGTCTTCTAGGTTCCTTGGCGATTGACGGAGGAGCCGGCCTGAACGGCACGGAGGTGGGCAGGTCCGGAGTGGCACACATAATCCTTCCGGAGACTGGGGTGGACGACCCAACGAAAGGAACTGTGGCTGAAGCTGAAGGGGCGTCTGCTGGTTCGACAGCTGGCACCGAGGGGAGCTTCGCCACAGCAGTGATCAGGCTTGACGTCCGATTAGGAACCGCCGATGAGGTGATGGGCCTCCTCCGTCGCTTAGACCTAGGATTAACCTCCCGCCGAGTGGTTGACTCCTCCTGCGTCTGATGATCCTCTCCCGGGGCTGGCGGGGAGTCATGGGAGACAGAAGACAGGGAATGAGGAGCCGTGACAGCGGCTATTTGGGGAGCTTCAGAGGGTAACAATTTCTGAAGCTCCTCCACAGAAATCTGATTAATCACCTCAGGAGACATAGCAAGAGAATGGAGGTGAACTTGCCTGAACTCCTGACTGGTGATAATGTCCGCTGCTGCCTTGGTGTCCTGCTTCGTCCTCTCAGGAGTGGGGGGGGGGCACTCCTGCTCGAGTGGTGAGCGGTGGGCTCCGGTCCTCCGGGAGCGCATCATGGGAAGCCTCGGTTGAGCTCCGATGGCTCCTCCCGTCATCTCCTTCAGCTGTCGGCGTGACTTGTGGACTGTGGTGAGAAACGACGTCAACCCCGGATATTTCCAGAGACCGGGGCACGTCTGGATCACCCTGACAGCGATGTCAAACAGCAAGAAATTCTCTTTTGGGGAGTTGGTGGCTCGAGCCCGGGAAACAAATATCACAGCTCGATCAGCCGCTCCACACTCCTCGGGGCTCAGTCCAAAAACGGAAAAATCCATGCAGCCGACTAGGAGGAAAAGCACTAAGGAGAAAATGCGAAAATACACTCGTGCACCACCTCTCTGCTGGGTTTTTACACTGGTCGGGGCATTCTGCCATAAACCTCCATGCGCCGAGCCACGGCGCACGAGAGAGAGAATGAATAAACCCAAAAGCGAGAGTAGATGGCGCACTTTTATTAATAATACAAAGGAAATCACAAGTCCAATCTCACCAAATAACAGTTCAGTTCAGCACACAAAAATACAGCAAGGTGTAATGGCAGGATGAGGCCACCAGACATACAGGATGCTCTACAGCCTGGTCAGGAAGCCTAGTGCTGTGGGACCGTATAGCAGAAAAGGAAGGCGATAAGCCTAGCGCTGCAGGGCTGCAAACAGCACGAAAAGAAAGGCGGAACAAAATGACACTTACAGGGCTGGAGTGATCCGAGCAGTCCAGTGGAGGAGGATTGTAAACTGAGGCAGCCGTGAACACCCAGGAATAGATCGTCTGGAGATGTCGAGCTGAGAACGTGAAGGGAGTGGTACATCATTCACCGAGAGCATGCTGCCATGAACGAGAGTGAATGCCCCGACAATCTGTTTCCTCTGGCGTGGCAAACATGTACTACAGAAGCTAACGAGGAAAGAGATTGCCGTCGTGAAAATGCGTGGGCAGAACTGATTGTCATCAGATGTGTGAGAGCGTGTGTGAATGAGAGTGAATGGAGCATGTGCTTGTGTGTGTGTGCGTGTGTGTGGGTGTGTGTATGTGTGAACACCCGTGACAGTGCAGCTGACGGAGCTTGACAGGAAGAGGGAGCGTGCCCGAGCTGTCAGGAGGAAACTAGGTCAAAGCATAACCGTGAGTCAGAATTGGGTTTGGCCTCCAAACCCGGATTCATGTCATTGTCAGCTGGCCACTCTTGGGAAGGTTCACCACTATTCCATGTTTTCGCCATTTGTGGATAATGGCTCTCATTGTGGTTCGCTGGAGTCCCAAAGCTTTAGAAATGGCTAGAAAATTGAACTCAGCTTTCCAAAGATGCGATAAACCACAGTTAATTTATGTTTTAACATGGGGGCAATCACTTTTTCACACAGGGACATGCAGGTTTGGATTTTTTTTTACCCTTAATAATAAACACCTTCAATTAAAACCTGCATTTTGTGTTTACTTGTGTTATCTTTGTCTAATATTTAAATTTGTTTGATGAGCTGAAACATTTAAGTGTGACAAACATACAAAAAAATGAGAAATCAGGAAGGGGGCAAGCACTTTTTCACACCACTGTATGTTCTTTATAAAAAATGTTGTACAGTTAAAATACACAAAAGGGACTATGAGAGAAACTGGATACAGTGAATATTTGTATGTGCATTGCTCTCATCTTTCCCTTTAAATAATGAATGGAAAAAAACAGACAGCTGCACTTGTTTGTTTTAACCTCAAAATTAAACTGCTCATGCTGCTGTCATGCCATGAATGCTTGTTATTTAACTTAATACGTACAGACATTTTCTGACAATTGTTCAAAATTATGTTGATCTATATTTTGTAATAATTTAAAAATTAATGCATGCTGAAGCTGCTAATATCAAGTCCATATCATTCCAATTCAGTGCAACAAATGCAAACCCCCCCCCCAAACTATTTGATATCTTTCTTAAATTGTTAAGCCTTGGGGAGCAAACTGTTATTTTTTATTTATCATTTTACTTCATGCAGCCTTGCATCTGGAGACATATATGACGCATAAACATCAGATCTGTGACATTCATACAAAACATACCTGGTGCTCTTGTGTCTGTCCTGTATCTGTACCACGATCACACGAACAGTCCTCTTTAGTTTTAGGTGCACAATCTACACATTGCCGTTGAAGCCACAGATTTAGCTGTGCTTGTTTGTGAGGAGCCTCACACCACGAACAGCAGCAAGTAGAACTATGCAAAAATGTTCAAAAATACGAAATCTACAAGTGCTGAAATTAGCTGCCACTTGACTGCAAAACACATACGTGAACTATAAATTAAAACAAATTTCAAAAACTTTTAAAAACGTTATTTTAAATGCCCCACTACTCCACTCTTGCTTGATTTAACACTACTTCAACCCCAAACCAGAAGTTGCGCCATAATCATTTGTACAGCAGCGCCCTCAAGAATAAGGTGGATTCTGTGTAATGGTTTAATGTTTTTTTTTGTTGTTGTTGTTCATTTAGACCATGATCCAACTTTATTTTTTAATGTATCTGTGAGGAGGGACTCCCCCCCACTTTTTTTATTTTCCCATTCCAAAAATGGAGGCCCTGAAACACAATCTTGCATCGGGTCCAGAAAAAGCTACAAATGGGCCTGGCTTCTGAACAGGGAATTCACCATGTGTGTGTGTGTGTGTGGGGGGGGGGGGCAGCCAAAAATTTATTCAAGTAAAAGTAGTGTGACCGTATGATGGTAATTACTCAATTATAAGCAGACCCATTTGTAGCTTTGTTGGGGCCCTATGCATGATTGTGTTTAGGGGCCCCTATTTTTGGAATGGGTAAGAGTTCAAACCCTTTAAAATTTGATGAAAAAAAATTTCTGGTCCTAACAAAGACATTAAAAAATAAACTCAGGTCATTGTTTAGATGACCAGAAAATAATTAAACCATGACCTAAAATAAAAATTTAACCTGCATCCATGACAGTTGAAAATTGTCATGAAAAAAACTTGAAATATTACAAGAAAAAGTCACAATTTACAAGAAAAAAGTAACACATTTGTGAGAAAAAAAACAACTTAAAGGTGCAAATAAAAGTACAAAGTATGCCACAATAAAACTACTCACAAAGGTATAATTTTGTGGAAAAGTTCCTTGAGTAAATGTAACTAGTTACTACCCACCTCTGAGTACCAATGCATTACTAACAGCACATACTGGAAAGTTTGCAGTCTTAATAGTCATTGGTGAGCATCCAGGCACATGAGGAGCTGCTGTTTAAAATTGCTCACATTCAGACAAGAGGTATGTGTGTGCAAAAATCAGACATGAGCACAAGAGTAATTAGGTAGACAGACCGGTGCAAGAAAACACAACCATGACTTCACAGAACATGGTCATGCACGTCTTTCACAATTTAGCTTAACGTAACCCAGAGAAAGATTTAATCCACTCTACTATTACTGTGGTAACCTTTAGGAATGAAGGAAACCAAAGAGACGCTTGCAATATTCCAGAAATACTTTATCGTACCGACAGGTTCAAACTACATTACAGTGGTGTGAAAAAAGTGTTTGCCCCCTTCCTCGTTTCTCATTTTTCTGTATGTTTGTTACACTTAAATGCTTCAGATCATCAAACTAATTTAAATATTAGACAAAGATAACGCAAGTCAACACAGAATGCAGTATTTAAATGAAAGTGTTTATTATTATAGGGAAAAAATCCGAACCTACATAGCTCTGTGTGAAAAAGTGATTGCCCCCTAAACCTAATAACTGGTTGGGCCACCCTTAGCACCAACAACTGCAATCAAGTGTTTACAGTAACTGGCAATGAGTCTTTTACAGCACTGTGGAGGAATTTTGGCCCACTCATCTTTGCAGAATTGTTGTAATTCCGCGACATTGGAGGGTTTTCGAGCATGAACCGCCTTTTTAAGGTCATGCCACAACATCTCAATCATATTCAGGTCAGGACTTTGACTAGGCCACTCCAAAGTCTTCATTTTGTTTTTCTTAAGACATTCAGAGGTGGACTTGCTGGTGTGTTTTCGATCATTGTCCTGCTGCAGAGCCCAAGTGTGCTTCAGCTTGAGGTCACGAACAGATGGCCGGACATTCTCCTTCAGGATTTTTTGGTAGACAGCAGAATTGATGGTTCCATTTATCACAGCAAGTCTTCCAGGTCCTGAAGCAGCAAAACAGCACCACACCATCACACCACCACCACCATATTTTACTGTTGGTCTGATGTTCCTTTTCTGAAATGATGTGTTATTTTTATGCCAGATACAATGGGAAACACACCTTCCAAAAAGTTCAACTTTTGTCTCCACAGTCCACAGAGCATTTTCCCCAAAGTCTTGAGGATCATTAAGATGTTTTCTGGCAAAACTGAGACAAGCCTTTGTGTTCTTTTTGCTCCGCAGTGGTTTTCATCTTGGAACTCTGCAATGCAGGCCATTTTTGCCCAGTCTCTTTCTTATGGTGGAGTCATGAACACTGATCTTAACTGAAGCAAGTGAGGCCTGCAGTTCTTTGGACGTTGTTGTGGGGTCTTTTGTGACCTCTTGGATGAGTCATCGCTACGCTCTTGGGGTAATTTTCGTCGGCCGACCACTCCTGGGAAGGTTCACCACTGTTCCATGTTTTTGCCATTTGTAGATAATGGCTCTCACTGTGGTTCACTGGAGTCCCAAAGCTTTAGAAATGGCTTTATAACCTTTTCCAGACTGATAGATCTTAATTACTTTGTTTCTCATTTGTTCCTGAATTTCTTTGGATCGCAGCATGATGTCTAGCTTTTGATGATCTTTTGGTCTACTTCACTTTGTCAGGCAGGTCCTATTTAAGTGATTTCTTGATTGAGGACAGGTGTGGCAGTAATCAGGCCTGGGTGTGGCTAGAGAAATTGAACTCAGTTTTCCAAAGATGTGATAAACCATAGTTAATTTATGTTTTCTCGACATATCGGGAGCTGTAGCGAAAACGACGCGGGTGCCGGGCTGGAGTTTAGGCAGTGTGCAAGAAATATAAGACAGAATAATAAAGAGCGATGGCAAGAACCAAGCAGACCGCCCGTAAAATCTACTGGAGGAAGAAGCCCCCCAGGAGACAGCTAGCCACCAGGGCTGCTCGGAGAGGCGCTCCGGCCACCGGCAGAGTGAAGAGGCCTCGCCGTCACAGGCCCATGGCTCTGAGAGAGATCCGTCGCTGCCAGAAATCCATGGAGCTGCTCATCCGTAAGCTGCCCGTCCAGCGCCTGGTGAGGGAGATCGCTCAGGACTTCAAGACCGTCCTGCGTTTCCTGAGCTTTGCCGTCATGGCTCTGCAGGAGACCAGCGAGGCCCACCTGGTGGTCTCTTCTTCGCTAAGGGGGTCACCATCATGCCCAAAGACTTCCAGCTGGCCCGCCGCATCCGCGGAGAGAGAGCTTAGACTTTCTGCTGCACATTCACCAACCAACCATAATGCTCTGCACTGTGTGTCTATATATATACATTTATAGTAATATGGACATATGTTTACTAGATGTTGTTTTTTCTTGCCTTCTGATTGTTGCTCTGAGTGTTGCTATCCCTGTGCTGTTGCAATTCTGGAATTTCCCCATTGTGGGACTAATAAAGGCTTATCTTAACTTATCTTATCTTAACAGGGATGGGGGGGGGGCAGGCAATCACTTTTTCACACAGAGCCATGTAGGTTTGGAATTTTTTTTACCCTTAATAATAAACACCTTCATTTAAAAACTGCATTTTGTGTTTCCTTGTGTTATCTTTGTCTAATATTTAAATTTGTTTGATGATCTGTTATGATGCGGAGCATGGCTGGGGGACCGTGCTCTCACTCTCAGTTTATTTATTTATTTATTTTTTTTCTTTTTTTGTTACTTATTTGTACCCGTAGGTAGACTTGGTTTGCAGTCTGGTGACAAGCCACCGGCTGCTGGTCGCTGCGTGCGCGAGCGCCCTAAACCTACATGTTTTGGTATGCGGGAGGAAACCGGAGAAATCCCGGAGTAAACCCGCGCAACACGGGGAGAACATGCAAACTCCACACAGCTCACTGTTGGTCGGGGGCTGGGATCGAACCCACGATCTCATGATCCCCGCGGTCCCCCGGCCGAGGGTAAAACTGTGCTGCCACAGTGCTAAACCACTGCGCCACCGTGCAGCCCATTTGATCATTTTCTGTATTTTCCCCAATTCAGTTTTGTATTGTATCTGGTTGGTGTTGGATGTATCATGTTATTTGCATTTGCCATTTGTTTCTGTCTGGTTATGAGAGTTCCTGTTTCTTAGTTTAGTCTTGTTTGTTAATATCATGCATCCGTGATCAACCAGTTTTGTATTTCAAATATTATCTGCCTGTTTTGACATGAACCTACCCTTACCTTTGCCGTCAGTCCTCGTTTGTATGTTGTTTGTATTATTTGCACCTCTTGGGGTTTGTATTTATCTTGTCCTCACTGTGGTGGGTTATTTTCCCTTTTGGTAATTTTCTTGATTATGTTCTATTAATTATTTCGGTCCGTGTTTTTCCTTTGACTGCACCCTTTGTTTACTTCCTTGCTAGTTTCGCGGTTTGACACAGGTGTTTAATATTCTAATTATTGTCCTCACTCCAGTTATCCATACCTGTTATCATTTGTCTATTTTTCCTTTGTTCTATTTAAGGGACGCCGGCCCACAGTTGGGCTTGGTGTCCTTCAATATTGTCAATCTGGTGTGTACCCCACGTGTCATTCTATTCTGTTTTCCCAACGTGCATTCCACGTCTTAGCCAGTGGCTATTCTCCCTCTTCTTGATGTATGTTCCACATCTTAGCCATTCCGCTATTCTGCCTCCATGTATCCTGCCTTGTAAGTTTTGTGCCTTGTTATATTTTTGTGTCTCTTTTATGAAGCCACCTGCAACTCACAGTCAGTATTTGGGTTTCCATTCCTGCCCCGCCTGGGCAATTCATGCCATGATCTGAAACATTTAAGTGTGACAAACATCCAAAAAAAGAGAGAAATCAGGAAGAGAACAAACTTTTTTACACCACTATTACACAACAGCAGCTATATGCTCGGCACACGCTATAACAGGGTATAAAAACAGGAAATGCTGGCACAATAGAGAGTGACCCTACCGTAAGCATAGATGTGTTTAACTGCTACCCATAATATCACTCTTGTTACAACATGTCCCCCGTCTTAAATTGCAAAATTTTGTTTACCCAAACATGTTAACCAGGGAGAGAAATGAGGGTGTACCCATGCCAGCACAATAAACCATGGAACAACATCAGCAACAACATTCATTCCCAAATATAGGATAGACTCCATTAAGTCAGTTTATCAGGAGGCCGACAAGTACGCTGTGACCTCCTCACAGCAACTGGTGACACCACTGGTGCCAGGGGACATGGGGGCTTCTTCTGCCTGTACCTCTGCTTTTGCTGATGGTGCCGAAGAACACTTTGCTTCCATGGCCTGCTCTACCAGTGGTAACATCAGGACACTGCCTGTCCCAGGGTTTGCTTCGTGGCACAGGCGCACATGATCTTGATGTCTGCGGATCACTCACCCATTCCTCAACTCAACAACATAGGAAACAGGACCACTCCATTTCAGGATAACTCCTGGCATCCATTGCTGGCTAATGTTACTACTGAAGTTCCTCGCGTAGACAGCATCACCTACTTCCAACCTCCTCTCTCGTGCATGCTGATCATGATGCTCTTTTTGTTTTTTCTGTATCCCCTCCACTGTCATTTTCACATCAGGATGCAACAAATCCAGCTTAGACTTTGGTCTACGATCCAACAACATCTCCGTTGGTGAACGACTGGTGGTAGTTTGAGGTGTGAGGCAATACTTAAACAGGGAACGTGAAAGCCGAGTGCTCAGTGAGTCACCTGTTACCCGTTTCAGGCCCTCGTTCATGGTCTGTACCGCCTGTTCAGCTAACCCATTGGAGGCTGGATGAAAAGAAGCTATTCAAATGTGATAAATGCCATTCTGCTGCATGTACTCCCCAAACAACTCCCTTGTGAATGATGTGCCATTGTCCGTGACTAGGGTGTCAGGCAACCCATGCATTGCAAAAACTTGTCTCAGTTTATCTATGGTCATGGGAGCCGTAATATTACTCATAATGTGGGCTTCAATCCACTTAGAATGAGCATCTACTAGAATCATAAACATCTGTCCTATAAACTGGAAATAAAACAGACGAGCTTACAGTGCTGGTCAGGACACAAAAGGAGTATCGTGAGTGTAGTTTCATGTGTTTTACGGAGACGTGGTTACACTCACAGATCCCAGATGTAAACATAGCGATACCTGGCTTCGGGACTATACGGGGGCCAGAGACATGAAAAACAGCAGGAAAAAGAGGGGAGGAGGAGTGGCACTTCTTGTTAATGAACGATGGTGTCATCCTGAACACATTTATGTAAAGGAAAAGTGCTGCAGCCCGGACATTGAATTGCTGGCTGTCAGTATGAGACCTTATTATATGCCGCGAGAAATGAAGTGTGCTTTAATTGTTATCGTCTATGTCCCTCCGTCAGCTGACGCAGCGGTGGCCTGTGACGTCATCAGCTCCACTGCGGCCACATTACTGGAGAAGCACCCGGATGCATTCATGGCCATCACAGGTGATTTTAACCATGTCTCAGTGGGAAAAACACTACCAAACTTTCACCAGTTTGTTGACTGTCCCACCAGAGAGAACAAAACACTGGATTTACTGTATGCCAATGTCAGGGATGCGTATAGTGCAACAGCTCTACCCCCTATTGGTAAATCAGATCACTGCATGGTCATGTTAACACCCAAGTACGTTCCCCTTGTGCAAAGGCAGCCTGCTTATACACGGACTATGAGGAGGTGGACACAGGAGGCTGCTGATGCACTACAGGACTGCTTCAAGACAACGGACTGGAGCGTACTCTGTGAACCACATGGGGTGGACATAGACAATATGACCGACTGCATCACAGAATACATTAGATTCTGTGAAGACATGACCATGCCAGCTCAGACTGTACGCTGCTTCTCCAACAACAGACCATGGGTCACCAGTGACCTGAAAGCACTTCTGAACAAAAAGAAGAGAGCTTTTAGGGCTGGAGACAAGGAGAGGCTGAGGGGAGTGCAGCATGAGCTGAGAGAGATGCTGAAGAGGTGCAAGGACAATTATAGGAGGAAGTTGGAAGAGAAACTCAGGCAAAACAACACTAAAGATGTGTGGGAGGGAATGAAACAAATAATTGGGTACAAGGGGAGAGTCAGGCAGTCTTCTGGGAGCCGGGAGAGAGCTGAGGAACTGAAACTGTTTTTTAATAGGTTCAACTCACAGTCTGTCACCCGAGCAACACAACCAGACCCCCACGCACCCCTCCCCACCCATGCTCCCGTGCAGAACCTCTCTCCATCTCCCCCCTCCTCCTCCTCAGGGGGCACCAGGACCCTCCCTCACTTCATGGTGTCTACAGATCAGGTGGAGAAACAGCTGGAGAGACTCCGTCAGCGGAAGGCTTCGGGCCCCAACGGCATATCCGCAAGGACCCTGAGGACCTGTGCCAACCAACTAGCTCCAGTACTGAAACACCTGTACAACCTGAGCCTGAGTCTGGAGAAAGTACCGGTGCTGTGGAAGACATCCTGCCTGGTTCCTGTCCTCAAGAAGTCATCTCCATCGGATTTGAATGACTACCGACCAGTTGCTCTCACATCTCATGTGATGAAGGTCCTGGAGAGACTGGTCTTAGCCCACCTGAGGCCGCAGGTGAAGATGTGGCTGGACCCTCTGCAGTTTGCATATCACGCCCCATTTAGGAGTTGAAGATGCTGTCATCTACCTGCTGCAATGAACCCATTTGCACCTGGATGGTGGAGGAGATACTGTGAGAATCACTTTTTTTGATTTCTCCAGTGCCTTTAACACCATCCAGCCACTGCTGCTGGGTGAGAAGCTGCGGGTAATGGGGGTTGACAGCAATGTGATCTCCTGGATTACTGACTACATGACAGGCAGACCAGTTTGTCAGGCTGTGCAGTGTCTTGTCTGGAGTGGTGGCTAGTGATACGGGAGCGCCACAGGGGACTGTGCTCTCTCCTCTTCTTTTTACCTTATACACCACTGACTTTCAGTACAACACTCAGTCATGCCACCTGCAAAAATCCTCTGATGACTCAGCTGTTGTGGGCTGTATAAGAGGAGGAGAGGAGGGGGAGTACAGGGCACTGGTAGACAGATTTGTGGAGTGGACGGAGCAGAATCACCTGAGGTTGAATGTCAGCAAGACCAGAGAGATGGTGATTGACTTCAGGAAGAGGAAGGCTTCTTCTCAGCCACTGCAGATTAGGGGGGAGGATGTGGGAGTGGTTGAGGACTACAAATATCTGGGTGTCAGGATCAGCAGCGGGTTGGACTGGAGATCCAACACCGATGCTGCGCACAAGATGGGGATGAGCAGACTCTACTTCCTGAGATAGCTAAGATCCTTCAACGTGTGCAGCAGGATGCTGGAGCTTTTCTACCAGACTGTTGTCGCCAGCGCCATCTTCTTTGCTGCGGTCTGTTGGGGTAGCAGTATCAGGGCCAGAGACACCAACAGACTTGACAAGATTATCAAGAGGGCTGGCTCGGTAATTGGTCTCAGACCGGAGACCTTTGAGACAGTGGTGGAGAGGAGAACACTAAATAAACTGCGATCCATCATGGACAATCCTGATCACCCCCTCCACCACACACTAGATAGACAGCGAAGCACTTTCTCCAGTAGACTACTACAGCTTCGTTGTCGAACAGCCAGGTACAGGAAATCTTTCTTGCCACATGCAATTTCACTGTACAATAACTCACTATGATGTTGTATTCTGGCATAGCTATGCTGCCACACTGCATCTTACAGACTAACTGATACATCACTTTTCACTCTGCTCCTGATAGTCCTTCTTGTGCAATGGGATGATTCATGTGTTTATACGGGTTATCATATATTAAGCTCATCCTTACAGCAGTCGAACAATACAAAAGAAGGAAAAACTCAAGAGGTTCATTTTGGGAGCCTGGAATGTCCGAACACTTCTGGATAGAGCCGATACATTGAGACCGTAGAGAAGAACGGCCCTCGTTGCAAAAGAGCTCCAGCGATATCGGATAGACATTGCCGCACTCAGCGAAACCCGCCTTGCTGATGAAGGGTCCCTGAGAGAAGGGGGAGGTGGGTACACCTTCTTCTGGAAAGGAAAGCCGCAAGCTGAGGACAGGATACATGGTGTTGGATTTGCCATTAGAACAGCACTGCTGAAGAACATACCAGCCCTGCCAGTTGGAATCAGCGAGCGTCTCAGGAAATTGTGCATTCCTCTCAGCAAGTCCAGATACCTCACAGTCATCAGTGCATACGCTCCTACGCTCACCTGCCCGGACGAAGACAAAGAGCAGTTCTATGAACACCTTGACCAGGTCATCAGGTCAACCTCTCAGAGTGACAAACTTGTTGTGCTCGGCGATTTCAATGCTAGAATAGGAAAGGACCCCAGCAACTGGGAAGGCGTTCTGGGCAGACACGGAGTAGGCAAGATCAATGACAATGGCCTGCTCCTCCTCAGTAAGTGTGCAGAACACAGCCTTTGCATCACTAACACCTTGTTCAGGATGGCAGACAAGTACAAGACCACCTGGATGCACCTGAGGTCAAAACACTGGCACATGATCAATTTTGTCATTGTACGCCAACGTGACATCAGGGACGTCCGAGTGACCCGTGCCATGAGAGGTGCTGAATGCTGGACTGATCACATGCTGGTCAGGGCTGTAATGACACTGCACATCGCTCCGCCTCACAGAAATCGACCCAAGACTGTCAGGGCCTCCTACAATGTCACCAGACTGAAGAATCCAATCTGTCTGACAGAGTTCCAAGAAGCACTTGACGAAAAACACCAAGATGGTCTGACCTCCGAAAGCAGCTCTGAGAAATAGTCCTCCTTCAAAGATACCATTGCTGAGACTGCAAAGGAAGTGCTCGGAGTCAAAACTAGAACCCATGAAGACTGGTTCGACGGAAACGATGACAAGATCAGAGAAGCCCTCTATACTAAGAACAAGGCTTACATCGAGTGGCAGAATGACACGTCCTCCGTGTCCAAGCGTGAAAGATTCAAAACTCTGCAGGCAAAAGTCCAGTCCGACCTTTGACTGATGCAGGACCAGTGGTGGCAGGATAAAGTGGCCGAAGTCCAGCACTACGTGGATACCCACAATTCCAAGAAATTCTTCAGTGCTCTGAAGACAGTCTTTGGCCCCTCCACATCAGGCTGCTCCCCGTTGCTGTCCCCGGACGGTTCGACCCTGATTAAAGACCAAGAGGGCTTGATCAAGCGCTGGCAAGAGCACTTCAGTAATCTGTTTAACCGACCCTCTTCAGTTGACGCAGACGCACTGAACCAGATCCCCCAGCAGCTAATGCAAGACTCGCTCGCAGAACCCCCATCCATAGACGAAATTAAGAAGGCGATCCTTCAGACAAACTCGGGCAGAGCGTCAGGAAAGGATGGCATTCCTGCCGAGATCTACAAGGCGGCAAGCCCCAACGCCCTTGAAGCCTTTCATGATGTCCTGTTGAGTATCTGGGAAAAGGAGAAGATGCCTGATGACTTCCGTGATGCCTTGATTGTCTCCATCTACAAGAACAAGGGAAGCAAATCCAACTGTGGCAACTACAGGGGCATCTCCCTCCTCTCTATTGCAGGGAAGATCTTTGCCAGAGTCATACTCAACAGACTTATCACAGTATCAGAGCAGAATCTCCCAGAGGCACAGTGCGGCTTCAGGCCTGGCAGAAGTACTGTTGATATGATTTTTGCCATGAGACAACTTCAAGAGAAGTGCATTGAACAAAACATGCCCCTATTCTCTGTCTTCATAGATCTGACCAAGGCTTTTGACACGGTCAATAGAGAGGCTCTCTGGACAGTCTTAGAGCGTATCGGATGCCCCCCAAAGTTTATATCGATGATCAGGCTTTTCCACGACAGTATGACTGGCCAGGTCATCTCCAGCGGGAATGTGTCGGAAGCCTTTGCAATCAGCAACGGTGTGAAGCAGGGCTGTGCCCTAGCTCCAGTCCTATTTAACGTGTTCTTTACCTGCATGCTGTCCCATGCCGTCCGAGACCTGGTGAAGGGGGTCTACATTTGCTACCGTTTGGATGGCTCCCTCTTCGACCTGCGTCGTCTCACTGCCAAAACAAAGAGCCTGCAAACCCTCCTCCAAGCAGTCCTCTTTGCTGATGACTGCGCCCTTGTGGCACACACAGAATCCGACCTGCAGATAATGTTAGACCGCTTCTCTGAGGCTTCAAAGCTCTTCGGCCTGACCGTCAGCCTCGGCAAGATGGAGGTGCTTCACCAACCTGCACCAAACACTCATCCACCTGCACCCAACGTTGTCATCGACGACACACCACTTGCCAATGTCGAACATTTCAAGTACCTGGGAAGCACCATTTCCTGTGATGGCTCCCTGGACAAAGAAATCGCCTTTAGAATCAGCAAGGCTAGCCAGGCACTGGGCAGACTCCGCACTCGAGTGCTCAACCAACACAGTATCCGGTTATCAATGAAACTGAAAGTTTACAATGCTGTGGTACTCCCCTCCCTCCTCTATGGTTGTGAAACATGGACGCTGTATCGCAGACACGTCAAAAAGCTGGAGTACTTCCACATGCGAGCTCTCCGCTCCATACTCGGAATCAGCTGGCAAGACCTCATCACCAACTTGGAGGTCCTGGAGCGTGCCAACTCCACCAGCATTGAGGCCATGCTTATTAACCACTTGCACTCCGGGCAATTTTCCTAAAAATGCCAAAAAATAACATGCCCAAAGTAAATCGAAAGCTGTTATTCAACCCTTTGCAGCATCTTCATGGGATTGGTCTCATTTAAAAGAAAACACTTTGAATTTTTTGGCAAAAAAAACATAATCTCTCTACGTGCTCCGGCCACTGAGTTACAGTCATCTAAACATACTGAACTTGAAGAAAAAAAAATTGGACACAGTGTTTTTTTGGATACAAATGCTTGTAAATAACACACAGCTGTCCGATCCGGCTGGAAAATGCAACAGAAAAGTAGAACCAAGTGTTATCCAGCTGAGATCCAAATTTGGTAACAATACCACAAAAAATGAATATTTTACACAGCTTTGTTCTCAGGCTGTTCCCAGGCGTTTTGGAACTGTGCCAAATTGTGCCAAATGGCACAGTTTGGAAAAACGTCTGTAACTTTTGAATAATTCAATGTAGAATCTTCATTTTAGGCTCTAATGAAAGGTCACACTCAGGGCTGTGTCTGTGTGTGTGTGTGTGGGCGGGGGGTCGTTCCCCCCCCCCGCTACCAAGGACCAAATTCGGCCCTCTACATGACGGATTACACTCCTTGCATGCTTTCACAGCGGCCCCCCCCCCCGCTACTGTGTGTGTGTGTGTGTGTGGGGGAACCGTGAACGGACCGTGAACGCCCCACCCCCTCGCTACAGAAGATATGCTTCCTCCCGCGGACCGGGGGGCGTTCGGACCGTGACCCCCCCCCCCCCGCTCCTCTTCTGCAGCGGGGTGGGGGGGGGCGTTCACGGTCCGAACACGGCAAATGAACCGTTTATCGCGGCGCACGTACTTCGTGCGCAGTACAGTTGTAATTTACCGATCGGTCAAAAGTCATTTTTGGATTACAGTTTTCAGGGATAAATAATAATTTAGCTTATAACACCTTACCTCTTCAAAGCAGCAGAGTCGCGGCGAACAGCTCTTCCCCCATTGTCAGACGAACGCGACGCTACTCCGCTCGTGGATCCCGATCAACATAATTCCATTATTGCCGTTTTGGCGAATGATTTACGACTTTTGTCGTCGGCCTCCGTCTATTCTGCTGGAATGAGTGCAGGTCCCACTTGTGGGTGTTCTCCATGCTGCTGGGTGAGCCTGGGTCTGTAGTAGATTCGTACAGAGTCCTTCTGCAGCAGTAAATATCGCTTCACCCAGCCTGAATTTCTGTGCTTCAATTGGCTCCTGCGTTCACAGTAGGCGGGTCCTCCTTCCTAGATTTTCATTCATTGGCTCCTCAAGGTTTCAGAAACCCAATTCATGGCTCTTATTAGTCGAATGAGAGGTCAATCAGATGAACTAATCTGTTCGCGGCTGTGTTTGCAGATTTTTTTTCAGTGGCGCTTGGAGGGCACACCACCTACACCATCACCATCAATATCCTTATCATGCGTCATGCGCACGAGGGCGCACGAGCACGCTCTCGTGCGCCCTCGTGCGCCCTCGTGCATCATAGGACGCAGAGACTTGCCCGCCCGCGGAACAACGGAGCGCAAGTGGTTAAGGCCCAACTTCGATGGGTGGGGCATGGATGCCAAGACGCCTGATGTATGGTGAGCTCCAGCTCGGCAAGAGAAACCGAGGCTGCCCAGAGCTGCGATACAAAGATACTGTGAAAGCAAACATCCAGTGGTGTCACGTCAAGCCAAAGGAACTGGAGGAGCATGCTATGGACAGACCAGAATGGAGAGCCTTAATTCACAAAGCTGCTGCCAACTACGAAGAAGCATGACGCCAGAAACTCACTGATGCCAGAGAAAAGTGACACAGAGCTGCATCAGCAGTGATTACAACAACGGACTTCCAATGCCCCCACTGTTCAAGACTCTGCACAACCAGGCTAGGACTGCAGAGCCACCTTCGCGTGCATCGATGAGCTGCAGAATGCAAATGTTATCATCGGATCCGATGGACAACCACCATATATTAAACTATGATGTATATAGGTTTTATAGTCGTGTTAGTTTTTACTTTCCCATGGGTAATCCCTTTGTCTGTCATGTGTGTGTTTCTGTTGTTTGGTTGTCAACTGTCATGCTGCTGTTACACTGTAATTTCCCAGTTTGGGATCAATAAAGTACATCTATCTATCTATCTAAACGGCCCTGCAAAGTCCAAATGCAGCCTAGACCACGGACGGCCTGGCCACTCCCATGGGTGCAAAGGGGCCAATGGTGGCATCTTCTGGTGGAGGTGGCATTGAGTGCAAGCTTTTACCTTGTTCTCCAGGGCCTCATCCATTTTTGGCCACCACACATACGATCTTGCAAGACTTTTTATATGCAACAACCCATCTCGCTGATAGTGGGACAACCACCCTGGTGCCCCAGAAAATGCAGCCATCCTGCAGACTCAACTCTGTTTTGCAATTAGTATACAGCTTCAACTCTTCCCCTTCCACTACACCCGGCCAGCCCTGCAGGAGGAAAATTTTAACTCTGGACAAGATGGGGTCTCTCTCTGTCCACTGCCTCATCTTAGCTACCTTCACAGGTGTCTCTGAAAGTGTTTTCAATGAAAATACTGACTCTGGTGGTCTATATGTTTTAAGAGGGGTAACTGGCAAAGGCAGGTGACTCAGTGCATCAGCATTTCCTTTTTCCTTACTCGCACGATGCACTATGGTGCACTGATAGGCTGACAAGGTAAGAGCCCAATGCTACACTCTGGCTGAGGCCATTGGTGAAATGCAGCGAGTCTTACTAAAAAGACACAAGGGTTTATGGTCCATGTTAGTTGTAAAAACACGCCCATACAGGTACTGATGGAAATGTTTAACAGCAAAAACCACAGCTAGACCCTCTTTTTCCAACTGTAAGTACCCCTTTGAAAAATAGCAGGACTAGACGCCAAACCAAAAACCAGTCGATTGTACTTAAACAGCCCTTTGTGCGTATTAATGATGTCATACTCTTTTGATTCCTCATCAAGCAACAACTGCTGATATGCGTGGCTCATATTCAGCGTTGTGAACACTTTACCCCCTGCTAGTGACGCAAACAAGTCCTCCACTCATGGCAGCAGGTACTCCTCTAGCCTGACAACCTGGTCTACTGTCAGCTTATAGTTTCCATAGATCCTAACTGTCTCATCCCCTTTAAATACTGGGACAATATGTGCTGCCCACCTTGAAAACTGGACTGGCTCATTAATGACCTGTGCCCGCAGCCTCTCCAACTCATCTTCAACCTTACCCTTCTTAGCATAAGGTACTGTCCTGGGCTTAAAAAAATGGGGCTTGACATTAGGGTCTACATACAGCTTCACTGTCACACTTTTAAGCGTGCCCAACTTGTCCCTGAACACATTGCCATAGCGCTGCAAGAGGTCCTCAGTTGCAAGTGTATATATTTAATCTCATGTCCATTGAGTCTGGTTTTTCACATCCAGTCCTGACCTAAAAGATTGGGACCCCTGCCCTTAGCCACAACCAGCTCGACGTGAGCTCTCTGACGCGGCTGAAACATCTACATCTTCTTCTTTGGCTGTCACTCCTGTGGAGTATGACGACTTTGGCAATGTCATTCATGGGCGTACAGTCCAATATGGTGGGAGCATCGTTTGCGGCAGTGGCGGCAGGAGAAGCAAGAGATATGAGCTTGAGGATCAGCACCTGAGGCGGTCTTGGCAGCACGTTTTTGACTGCGTTCAGCTGTCTCCTCAACTAGATGGTCATCGATCAGGGAGTCAGAGCTTCTGACAGCAGATCTTCACCAGAGATGGTCGCTTGCTCCGACCTCCCAAGAGTCAACATCAATGGCCCAGCTCTTGAGATGTCTTTTGAGAACGTCCTTAAATCTGAGCTTGGGTCTGTCTCTGTTTCTTGTGCCACTATCAAGTTCACCATAAAAAACAGCCTTAGGAAGCTGCAAGTCATCCATGTGGACTACATGGCCAGTTGATCGCAGCTGACTTTGCGAGAGTAGTGCCTCAATGCTGGGTATGCCTGCTCGTCTTCTTACTTCCACGTTAGTAATCCTATCTTGGCAGCGGATCTTAAAGAGATGTCTCAACTGGTTAATCTGAGCACGCAGGAGTCTCTTAATGTGACGGCGATACAGGGTGTAGGATTCAGAGGAGTAGAGCAGGCAGGTGAGAACCACTGCACAGTACACTTTGCACTTAGTCGCTAGCCGGATGCCATGTCTGTTCCATACTTTGGACTGCAGCTTCCCATGTGCTGCTGTGGCAGCATTGATGCACCTTTCCACTTCTTTGTCCAGGCTATTATCACTGGAAACTGTTCTGCCAAGATAAGTAACGCTGTGCACAGTTTGAAGTGGGTTTCTGTTGAGGGACAGCTCTGGGTCGACGTTGGTAGTATGTTTAGTAGGCTGGAACAAGATCTCAGTCTTTCTGATGTTAATAGTAAGACCAAGCCTTTGAGCAACTGAGTGGAAGGAATCGAGCATGGCCTGAAGCTCAGTCTCAGACTGTGACACCATGGCAGCGTCATTTGCATAGAGAAGCTTGCAAGCACAGACAGTTCTGGTCAGGGTCTTGGCCTTAAGATGGCTGGTGTTGAACAATTTTCCATCTGAGCGTGTTCTGAGATAGATGCCACCATGCTTTGGGCACAGTTCTAAGACAGCACTAAGATAAATAGAGAACAGGGAGGGAGCCAACACACAGCCTTGCTTCAATTCAATTCAACTTTATTTATATAGAGCCATTTCACAACAACAGTCATCTCATAGCACTTTCAACTGTAGGGGAAACCCCCACAACTGCAGAAAGACCCCAGCAATCAGGCGATCCCCTGTGAGCAAGCGCTTGGTGAGGGTGGAGAGGAAAAACTCCCTTTTAACAGGAAGAAGCCTCCAGCAGAACCAGTCTCAGGGAGGGGCAGTCATCTGCTGCGACTGGCTGGGGGGTGAGGGGATAGAGAAGAAGAAAAGAACAGACATGTAGAAAGCAAACAGCATGATGGGGACTCAATCTATGGGAGAGAACAAACAGATGTTAATGACCAGCATAAAAAAATATTTCATTGAGAGTGAAGAAAGGAGTGAAGCCCAGTGCATTATTGGAGGTCCCCCGGCTGTCTAAACCTATTAGCAGCATAACTAAGGGAGGGTTCAGAGACACATGATCCCTCCCTAATTGTAGGCTATATCAAAAAGGAAGGTTTTAACCCTATTCTTAAAAACAGAGATCGAGTCTGACTCCCGAATCCAGATTGACAGCTGGTTCCACAGGAGAGGAGCTTGATAACTGAAGGCTCTGCCTCCCATTGTACTTTTGGAGATTCTAGGTATTACAAGTAATCCAGCATTTTGGGAGCATAGTGCTCTGTTAGGATAATATGGTAGTATCAGATCTTTTAAATAAAAAGGGGCCTGATTGTTTAGAGCAGGGGTGTCAAACTCAAATTCACAGTGGGCCAAAATTAAGCAGTGAAGTAAAGTCACGGGCCAAACTCAATATTTATTGAAAAATTAACTGCAACTGATATGTAATGTTTAACCTTTTCATATGGAAACAAACTTTAGTTTTGCTTAAACACAGAATCTGGAACAACCAAAGCTTGATATTACAAACACATGAGAAATTAAATTTGAAATAAAAGACACATCAGTGGTATTCATTTCTTATTTAAATAAATAAATAAAGTATGTCTCTCCCCGTATCCTTTCAAGTTCCTTTTAAAGTAAATCTTTTTCAAAGCCAACAACAAAAGAACCAAAAGTAATAATGTCATTCAATAAAAATCCAACATTTCAACTATTAACAGACCATGCCTTGCAGTAGAAAAAGTGCATAAATAACAGATATATTCAAGCTCAGTTTGCTACACTCTGATTTACTCTGCACATTGGTCTAAGCCAGATACCTGGCATCTTTTCTTAGATGCAAGTTCATCAATGTCTGGGGTCAGGCTCTGAGCTGAGGAAAACCTCAGGACGGAGTGAAGGTGTTCATCAGTGAGTCGACTTCTGTGAGGTGTTTTGTTCACCTTCATCATAGAGAACAGTTGTTCACGTAGATATGTGCTGCCGAACATTGAGAGCATCTGAGCAGCTTGGGTGCGTAATTGAGGCATTGTGTCGGGGAGGGAACATGGAAACCGCGCAGCACCAACAGAGTCATATTTTGATTTGAGCATGTCATTACATTGGAGTTCAATTAGCTCCATTTGGAGGCTGGTTGGTGCGCTTTCCACGTTGATCGCAAACGGGTTACTGAGCAGTTCAAATCTCCCTTCAAAGTCGGCAAATCGCCGGGAAAACTCGGCGCTGAGCGCATTGATTTTTTCAGCAAACTGTGCGCTAGGCAGCACGGCAGGAGAAATTTGCTCTACCATGGTTTGGCAGCACGGAAAATGACCCAAGTTTCCTTGCAGCATCTGAGTCTTCCACAGACACAACTTAGTTTTAAAGGCCCTCACTGCTGTGTACATGTCTGTGATGATGTGGCCCCGTCCCTGAAGCTGCAGGTTAAGCACATCGAGATGGCTCACAATGTCAGACAGAAATGCAAGCTCACACAGAAACTTTTTATCTCTCAGCTCTGTTGTGTCCTTCCCTTTGTTTTCCATAAACTGACAGATTTCCTCACGTAGCTCAAAACATCTGTTCAGTACGTTTCCTCTGCTTAGCCATCTCACCTCTGTGTGATAGGGCACATCTCTGTATTCCGAATCCAACTCCTCCAGAAAAGACTTGAACTGCCGGTGATTCAAACCTTTGGCTCTTATGAAGTTGACTACTCGTTTTATAGAGCTCATAACATGTTCTATTTGCAGAGCTTTGCCACAGAGCGCTTCCTGACGTATGATACAGTGATAAACTGTAAGTTCACCTGCATCTTCCTCCCACATCTTCTCCTGAATCCTGCCGACCAATCCACTCTTTTGACCGCACATCGCGGGCGCACCATCTGTCGTCAGTCCCACAAGTTTATCCCAAGGCAGGCTCATTT
This sequence comes from Pholidichthys leucotaenia, assembly GCA_020510985.1. Classification (NCBI taxonomy): domain Eukaryota; kingdom Metazoa; phylum Chordata; class Actinopteri; order Cichliformes; family Pholidichthyidae; genus Pholidichthys; species Pholidichthys leucotaenia. Next base: position 266,288,821 of record CM035849.1, on the reverse strand, counting down.
CAGTTATACATTTGGATACCTCTTCAAAGATATCTTTTCCTGTGGTGGTGCCATGTATTGATTTTAATCCTAAAAGTTCCTCTGTGACGCACAGGCTCGAGTCTACTCCACAGATGAAGATTGACAGCTGGGCAGTATCAGACGTGTCATCCACAGCAAGGAAGTATGCAATAAAATCTTTTCCCTTTTTTATTAGTTGTTCATGTAGATTAGTGGAAAGCTCACACACGCGCTCAGCCACGGTGTTTCTGCTCAGGCTCACATTTAAAAATTCTTGCTTTTTATCTGGGCACACGATGTTGCAAACTTTGACCATGCACTTTTTGACAAACTCTCCCTCATTAAAGGGCCGGGCTGATTTTGTTATCTCTGCTGCCACAATAAAGCTGGCCTTTACAGCAGCTTCACTTTTTGATTTTGCTTTCATGAACGTAGTCTGCCGGCAAACCAGACTTCTTTTCATCTCCTCCACCTTCTGCAGCTTCTGCTTTACGTCCAGGTCCTTGTACTTTTCATAATGTTTTGTTTCATAGTGTCTTCTTATGTTATATTCTTTTGTTACAGCCACGTTAGCTCCGCACACAAGACAAACAGGTCTGTCCTTTATATTCGTGAACAGATAATCTGCCTCCCACCTGTCTTGAAAGCTCCTGTTGTCCATCTTTCGTTTGGTCATTTTTGTGGAGGGTGAAATTAATTTGTCCGATGTGACTGGAGCATGGTTGTCAATGACTGTCAACAGAAAAAAGGAGCACTTGCCGGTTTCGACTGCGCGCCAACATACTAGCAAAGCATTGTGGGATTTGTAGTATTAGCGGTACAGTATATAACGCGGGCCAGCTCTAATGCACATTTGATATGATCTCGCGGGCCAATTATAATTACACTGTGGGCCAAATTTGGCCCGCGGGCCTGAGTTTGACACATGTGGTTTAGAGCTTTGAAAGTGAGAAGAAGGATTTTAAACTTAATTCTAAACTCTACGGGAAGCCAATGAAGGGAGGCCAGAACCAGAGAGATATGATCTCTCTTTCTAGTACCTGTTAAAACTCTTGCTGCAGCATTTTGGATCAACTGAAGACTTTTTTTAAAGATATTTTAGGACAACCTGATAATAAAGAGTTACAATAATCTAATCTAGAGCTAACAAAAGTGTTGATTAGTTTCTCAGCATCACTCTGAGACAAGATGCTCCTAATCTTGGATATATTACGCAAATGATAGAAGGCAGTCTTAGAAACGAATTTAATATGTGAATTGAAAAACAGATCTTGATCAAAAATAACTCCAAGGTTCCTCACAGAGCTATTAAGAGAAAGAGTAACCACGTCCAAACTAAAAGTTTGATTTGGAAAGGTATTTCTGAAGTTTTTTGGACCAAGAAGAATGACCTCAGTCTTATCTAAATTTAATAGCAGGAAATTGCAAGTCATCCAAGCTTTGATTTCCTTAAGACAGGCTTCTAACTTGGCTAATTGATTACTATCATCTGGTTTCATTGACAGGTATAATTGTGTGTCATCTGCATAACAATGAAAATGTATACAGTGCTTTCTAATAATGTTGCCTAACGGAAGCATATATAAACTAAAAAGAGTAGGGCCTAGCACAGATTCCTGTGGAACTCCATGACTGAGCTTTGAGTGGAAAGAAAACTCATTATTGACATGAACAAACTGGAACCTATCAGAAAAATAAGATCTAAACCATGGCAACGAAGTTCCATTAAGTCCAACATAGTGTTCTAATCTATCAAGTAGAATATTATGACCAATAGTATCAAAAGCTGCACTAAGGTCTAAAAGGACAAGTACAGAAACAAGTCCATTATCAGATGTGATAAGGAGGTCAATAGTGACCTTCACTAAGGCTGTTTCAGTACTATGATGGATTCTAAACCCAGATTGAAACTTTTCAAATAAACCATTTCCCTGCAAGTGGTCAAATAATTGTGTAGCAACAACCCTTTCTAAGATTTTTGAAATGAAAGGGAGATTAGCGATTGGTCTATAGTTAGCTAAAACTCTTGGATCCTGCGTTGGCTTTTTGAGTAAGGGTTTAATTACAGCAATTTTAAAAGCCTGAGGTACTAAAGTTAATGAAGAATTGATTATTTGAAGAATAAAGCTACCAATAAATGGGAAGACTTCTTTAAATAACCTGGAAGGAATAGGGTCTAAAAGACAAGTTGAAGGCTTGGATGAGGAAATTATTTTATCTAACTTTAAAAGGTCAATTGGAGTAAACTCATCCAAACAAATATCAGTTGAAGGAGTTGTAGTAGTTACTGTATTTAAGTTAACGGTGGGAGGAATCTGACTGATTTTATCTCTGATAGATGAAATTTTATTATTGAAAAAGTTCATTAAGTCCTGACTAGTAAGTGCTAAAGGACTGCTAGGATTGACAGAGTCCTGACGCTTTGTCAGCCTGGCTACGGTGCTGAAAAGAAACCTGGGATAATTCTTGTTTTCTTCTATTAATGCAGAATAATAACTCGTTCTAGCTTTTCTAAGAGATTTTTTTATAAATTAAAAGATGATTTCTCCAAGCTAAATAGATTTCATCTAAATTAGTGGAGCACCATTTCCTATCTAATTGACAAGTCTTCTGTTTTAAGCTACGAGTTTCTGTGTTGAACCAAGGAATTAGAGATCTCTGATTAGACTTTTCTTTTTTAAAGGGGTCACCATGTCTAGAGTCTGACGAAGAGAAGCTGTAACACTATCTACCATGCTATCAATTACAGAAGGAGCAAGCTGTCTATAGCTTATTTCCATTGTGTTGACACATGGCATAGAGGAAACAATCTGCATAAATTTGGTTACAGCATCATCTGAGAGGCATCTACTGTAGTAATATTTTTCTTTAGGAGCCAAATAGTCAGAAATAGTAAAATCAAATGTTAACAGACAATGGTCTGACAGTACAGGGTTATGAGGAGACACTGCCAGATTTTCTATTTCTATGCCATATGTCAGAACAAGGTCCAACGTATGGTGGAGATAATGGGTAGAATTTCCTACTTTCTGAGAAAATCCCATCGAGTCTAATATTGAATTAAATGCTATATGAAGGCAATCACTATCTACATCTACATGTATATTAAAGTCCCCTACTATAATTATTCTATCTGATTTCAGCACTAAATCAGCTAAGAATTCGGCAAATTCGGATAAAAACTCTGAGTAGGTTGATGGAGGACGATAAACTATGGCAAATAAAATTGGGTTTAACCTAAAATTGCTAAAATGCCCAATACTGAGGACCAGCCCCTCAAAGGAATTATAACATGTTTTTTTGCTTACATTAACTAGTAGTTTGGAATGGTAAATTGTTGCTACTCCTCCTCCACCACCAGAACTTCTGGGATTTTGACAGTTTAAATAACCAGAGGGAGTTGATTCATTTAAACCAACATAATCTTCTTGCCCTAACCAAGTCTCTGTGAGGGATATTAAATCAATCTGATGATCAATTAACAGATCATGGACTAGCAGAGACTTGGGAGTTAGAGACCTAATATTTAACAAATCACATTTTATTTTTAAATTATGAGGAGGAACAGAGGCCAAATCATTCAATTTAGAGGCTTCATGTTTAATTTGAGTTTTACCAACTTTTTGTTTAATCTCTTTGGGATGCTTATACATTATATTTTTCTTTTCTTTGGAGGGAGCAGATAATGATTCTCTGATGGGGAAGACAGGGGCTAAGCTGAGGAGTGGTGGATGAAGAGGAGCTGCAGAGAGACGTGTAACACTGTGACTCTGCTTCCTGGTCCTAACTCTGAGTTGTCAATGTTTTGGGAATTTGGATAAAAATGATGCCAGATTGTTAGAAAAATGAGATGCACCATCCAAAGTGGGATGGACGCTGTCTCGTCTAATAAGACCAGGTTTTCCCCAAAATGAGTTCCAATTGTCAGTGTAGCCCACATTGTTTGCAGGACACCACACAGACAGCCAGCGGTTGAAGGATGACAAGCGGCTGAACTTGTCATCACTGGTCAGATTGGGGAGGGGCCCAGAGAATACTATAGAGGCAGACATTGTTTTTGCAAAGTCACACACCGATTCCACATTAAGTTTTGTGAATTCCGACTGCCGGAGTCGGATGTCATTAATGCCGGCGTGGATAACAACTGTGGAGTATTTACAGTTACTTTTAGCCAGCATTTTCAAATTTAACTCGATGTCGTCTGCTTTGGCCCCAGGAACGCATTTGACTATGGCTGCTGGAGTCTCTAGGTTCATGTTTCTGACTACAGAATCAGAATCAGAATCAGAATCAGAATCAGATTTATTGCCATTGTTCATGTAGTACACAAACTAGGAATTTGTCTCGATGCCATGCTGCAACATTAAAAACATGATGAGAAAAAGAGATAAACTAAAAAACTAAAGGACTGAAAACGTGCAATAAGTGTAGAAAAATAAGTAATAATAAGTAATAATGATAATAATAATAATAACAATACTAGTAATAATGAGTAGTACTAGTCAAGGCAGTTTTAAAAAATTAGCAAGTAACAGATAATGTGAAGTACCACATAGTGCAGTCGATAATGCAACAGAAAACAGTGATGAATGACGTGAGTCTGGTTGAGCTGCTGTACATAGTGCACGAGAGTCAAAAAGTCACTTAATGTTCAGCAGTCTGATGGCAGAGGGGAAAAAGCTGTTCATGTGCCGGGAGGTTTTAGTCGGAATGGACCGAAGTCTTCTACCTGAGGGGAGGGGAGCAAACAGTACGTGACCAGGATGTGAAGGATCGGCTATGATCCGGCCAGCACGCCTCCGGGTCCTGGAGATGTACAGGTCCTGGAGAGATGGGAGCTCGCAGCCTATCACCTTCTCAGCAGTGCGCACGACGCGCTGCAGCCTTAGTCTGTCCCTGGCAGTGGCTCCTGCATACCACACAGTTATGGAGGAGGTGAGGATGGACTCGATGATGGCCGTGTAGAACTGCACTAACATCTTGGTGGGTAGCTTGAGCTTCCTCAGCTGCCACAGAAAGAACATCCTCTGCTGGGCCTTTTTGATGAGGGAGCTGATGGTTGGCTCCCATTTGAGGTCTCGGGTGATGGTGGTGCCCAAGAAGCGGAAGGAATCTGCAATGGTGATGGGAGAGCCTGTGATGGTGAGGTGGGGCAGGGGGGTTGTGACTTTCCTGAAGTCCACAATCATCTCCGCTGTCTTCAGAGCATTCAGCTGCAGGTTGTTGTGGCTGCACCAGGACACCAGCTGGGCCACCTCTTCCCTGTAGGCGGACTCGTCGCCGTTGGAGATGAGCCCGATGAGGGTGGTGTCGTCCGCAAACTTAATCAGCTTAACAGACTGGTGGGAGGAGGTGCAGGAGTTGGTATAAAGGGAGAAGAGTAGGGGGGAAAGTACACAGCCCTGGGGTGATCCAACGCTGATGCTAACAGAGTCTGAGACAGACTTCCCCAGCCGCACATGCTGTCTCCGGTCCGTCAGGAAGTCGGTGATCCACCTGCAGAGGGAGTCAGGCACGTTGAGCAGGGACAGCTTGTCCTGGAGCAGATCGGGGCGGATGGTGTTGAATGCGGAGCTGAAGTCCACAAACAGAATCCTGGCGTAGGTTCCCGGGGAGTCCAGGTGCTGCAGGATGGAGTGGAGGGCCAGGTTGACTGCGTCATCCACAGACCTGTTAGCACGGTAGGCAAACTGCAGCGGGTCTAGGAGGGGTGTGGTGATGGACTTGAGGTGAGACAGGACCAGGCGCTCAAAGGACTTCATGACTACAGAGGTGAGCGCTACAGGTCTGAAGTCGTTAAGTCCAGCAATCCGTGGCTTCTTGGGGACAGGGATGATTGTGGAGGATTTGAGGCAGGTCGGCACGTGACATTGCTTAAGGGAGGTGTTAAAAATGTCTGTGAAGACAGGAGCCAGCTCTTTCGTACAGTGTCTCAGGGTGGAGGGAGACACACCGTCCGGCCCGGGGGCCTTGCGCGGGTTCAGTCTGGAGAACTGTCTGTGCACGTCCTGCTCACTGATGACAAAGGGAGGGGGGAGGAGGAGGAGGAGGAGGGGGGGACCGCTTTTGATGAATTAGGGGCTGAGGAGGCAGTGGAGCTGGGTGGAGTGGGTGAGTTGGACACAGCTGACGAGGTGTCAAAACGGGCGTAATGTTGGGACAGTTTTTGACAAAGGGCTTTGTCATCCTGACCTTTAGAAGCCTGAGGCCGATAGTTGGTGATTTGCCTCAGTCCTCTCCACACAGAAGCCGAGTCATTAGCAGTGAACTGCTGCTGGAGTTTCTCAGAATACACAGATTTAGCTCTCCTCAGCTCTCTGTTAAACCGATATTTGACCTCTCTGTAGCAGTCCCTGTCTCCACTTTTCAACGCTGCTTCCTTCTCTTTCCTGATCCGTCTGAGCTTAGCTGTGAACCAGGGCTTGTCATTAGAATATCTCACCCTGGTGCGCGATGGGAGAATGTCCTCCTCACAGAAGTTGATATATGAGTTCACAGTGTCTGTGTACTCATTAAGATCATGTGTGGCTCTTTTAAACATGCCCCAGTCAGTTATTTCCATGCATGTGTTCAGTTTCTCTCCAGCTTCACTGGTCAATTTCTTTGTAGTGGTCACAACAGGTTTAGTGAGCTTCAATCTCTGTCTGTATGTGGGGATGAGGTGGACCATCACGTGATCAGATAGACCCAGCGCAGCACGGGGAACAGCGCGATATGCGTCTTTCACTGTGGTGTAACAGTGATCCAGCGTGTTATTTCCTCTGGTTGGACATTTAATAAACTGTTTGTAGCGGGGGAGCTCGTGACTCAGATTGCTCTGGTTAAAATCGCCCAACACAATAACCAGGGAGTCTGGAAAGTTCCGCTCCGTAAGTTGGATGTGATCTGCGAGCACGCGCTGTGCTTCGCGCGTGTCCGCGTCGGGAGGGACGTACACAGCGGCGAGGATGAATGAGGCAAACTCGCGCGGGGAATAAAATGGCTTGCAGTTAATAAAAAGAAATTCCAGGGCGGGAGAACAGTGTTTGGAAATCACCGTTACATCAGAGCACCAGCTGTTGTTAATATAGAAGCACACTCCTCCTCCAATAGACTTACCGGAGAGCTCTGTGACGCGATCAGCACGATACAGCTGAAATCCCTCGAGGCTGATTGCGCAATCTGGAATGTTCCATTTAAGCCAGGTCTCAGAGAAACAGATGACAGACGAGGAAACAAGGTCCTTGAATCGCATCAGCAGTCTTAATTCTTCTACCTTGTTCGAGAGAGAATTGGCATTGGATAGAAATATGCCAGGCAAGGCTGTTCGCGTGCCTCTTTTCCGGAGCCGAGCGAGAATCCCCCCTCTCTTCCCTGTTTTCCGCCGTCTTGCTTTTTTGGCCAAACAATGGATCAGATCGGCGGCAGGAGCTAAAAAAACTGGAAGAAGGTCCATGGGAGTGAGAGTCCTGATATTTAATAGTTCTTCACGGGTGTATGAACCGGCAGACGCACAATCAATGAACAAAAATAGACAAATTATAAAAATTAAAGAGCAGCGAGGCACCATGGTGACCGCTGTGGGCGCCATCTTGGAAAAAAGGCCAATGATCGCCAATGATCAAAGTTTTTTCCTCAGTGGATGTGCAGCTGAGCGGGGAAAAGCGATTAGAAACATGAACAGGTTTGTGGTTAACCGGGGCCTTGCAATTAGGCTTCCTTCTCACCGTCACCCACCCAGTCTCCTTGCTGCTGAGGAGGACCGGAGGACCACTAGCAGGCCGCCCTATGCTTGGGAGCTCTGCTGCAGCTAAGGGGCGTCCGTCATTATTTACTGGCGCAGACGGTGTTTCAATGCAGCGGAGCTGGGATTCCAAATCAGACAACCTTGCCTCAAGCGCTTCAAAAAGACAACATTTATTATAGTTACCGTTATCACTAAAAGAGGCAGAGGTGTAGCTAAACATCTGACAAAGAGAGCACACCAGAGGAGAAGGAGAAGGAGAGCTAGTAGCCATAGCTAGTGGCTAACCCGAAGCTAACAAAAACACAGATGACAGGTGAACAGAAGGCTAAAGAGGGTGATTAGATGACACTGAGTGCGCACACAGGTGCAAGAGGCTTGATAAACAGAAGTGAGAGCTAACGGTAGATGGAAAAAAGTGATTAAAATACAATTAAAGGCAAAAAAATCCTCAGGAGAATGAGGAGAGCTAACCACAGAGCAAACCACACAGACAGACAGCAACACAGGAAGTATCGATATGTTGCCACAGGAAGTCGCAGTGTCAACCCCACCAAAATCAATGTCAACCCAACCAAAATATAATCATCATAGCAGTCTCACCTTGATTCACCTTGATTCACAGTGAACTGGTCCGAGAGTATGTTGTTGAGATACCTGGGCCATCATGCCAGTGTGAAGCTGAGAGATGATGCTGACAATGCCCTCAGGATAGCCATAGCGACCCAGGAGAGACCAAAGACACTCCCTGTTCACCGTATCAAAAGCTTTGGTGAAATCAATGAACATGATGTACAGGGGCATGTTCTGCTCCAAAGTTTTCTCCTGCAGCTGGCACAATGTGAAGATCATAGCAATGGCTGATCTAGATTTACGAAAACCACACTGCGATTCAGGGAGAACTACGTTGAGGATAGGTTTGAGACGCTCCAAAATCACTTTGCCAAGTACTTTGCCTGCGACTGACAAAAGTGAAATGCCTCTGTAGTTACCACATTCTTGCTTGTTGCCTTTCTTCTTGAAGATGGCAACAGCATCTTTGAAATCTTGTGGCACAAGCCTTTCATTCCAATTGGTTGATAGTATATCATATAGAGTACAAACAATGCGTTCTCCTCCATTCTGGTAGATCTCCGCATGGATACCATCCAATCTGGGAGATTTATTGGAGACAAGGCTTCGTACAACCTGTCACACTTTGTCTATGAGCAAAGGGTCATCAGCACTGAACAGTAGTGGATGCTGTGGAATTCTATCAAGTATTGAGATATCAGCGTTTGATCTTTGGTTCAAGAGCTGGACGAAGTGTGTCCTCCATCGACCAAGAATGTCACCTTGTTCAATCAGGAGGGTAGTGCCATCAGCTGCAAGCAGCGTGCTGGGCTGAGTTCCTCTGTGATCATAAACAGTCCTCAATGCTTGGTAGTAGCCTCTGGTATCCCCCATGTCTGAGCTCTCCGTTATTGTTATAAGATCCCCATCCAAACTTGCTGAGGACTCCTGGCCATGCATCTCGGTTGCATCCAACTCTGGCGTTAAAATTGCCAAGCAATACAACTGTCTCTGTGCTGGGGATCTAGGTAAGGAGAGCATTGTGCAGGTACTCTCCCACTCTCTGGGTCATGTGGTTGGGGAATCAAGTGACAGGAAAAAGAACCAGACAATTTGCCAACAACATGGCTGCCCTGCAGTGTCAGACTCATGCTGATGGTCTAACCCAGCTGTTACTTTGAAATGTCGGAGACACCTGGCCAAAAAATCCTTCTGTCACTACTCTGAAACATTGAAGACACCAGGAAAGGAAGATCCACTGCCTGCTGCCGTGGTTTCACTATTTAAATCCTCATTATTATTATATCCTTATTATTATTCAATATGTATATAAATGATATATGTAAAGTTTCAGAAAAAATGGACTTAATATTGTTTGCCAATGACACTAATCTATTATGCAGTGGAAACAATTTGGAACAACTTCTGGATACACTCGGAAAGGAATTAGGAAAGCTTAAACTGTGGTTTGATTCAAACAAATTAACGTTCAATTTAAGTAAGACAAAATTTATAGTCTTTAACAACCATCACAACAACTCAGTACCTAAACTCAGTGTAAATGGTGTAGAGATTGAAAGGCTATCTGAAACTAAATTTCTTGGAGTAATAATTGATAATAAACTGTGTTGGAAGTCACATATTAATTATATTAAAGGTAAAGTATCCAAATCAATTGCAATATTACACAGAGTGAAATATTTGCTGAATCAACCCACACTATATACCTTGTATCATTCATTAATACTCCCATACATGACATATTGTAATGAAGTATGGGGAAATACATATAAAACAAACATACATCCACTCTTTATGCTTCAAAAGAGAGCTATTAGAATAATAAACAAAGCAGCTTACAGGGAACCAACAAACCCACTTTTTCTTAAACTAAAAGCTCTCAAGTTGAAAGATCTGGTTGACTTTAAAACTGCAGTAATAATGTTTAAAGTGAAGAATCTATCACTGCCCACAAATATCCAAAAGTTGTTCCAAATAAGGGAGAAACGATATCATTTCAGAGGAACATGTATATTTCAAAAGCCTACAGTAAGAACTACCACCAAGCAACACTGTGTTTCAGTGCAAGGAATCAGATTATGGAACGATTTTGGACCTGAATTAAAATCATGTACAACGCTTGGACAATTTAAACAAAAACTAAAGGAAGAAATACTCCAAACATATATACAAGATGACATGTAAAATCACATAAGGATTGTCATATCCAGTCTGTGTTGTGCTGTTACTTAGTTTTTTTTTTTTTTGTCACATTTTGTCTTAGCTTTGTTCTGAATTGTAATCGCTCTTGTTTTGTTTTTTCTTTTGAATACTTGGATGGAATATGGGTGGGCAATATAAGCTGTGGCTTCAGCCATCACCCATTTCGGATAACTTTTGTTGAACTGTATAATCAGAGGAGTTATTGTCTAATTTGACCTTGTTGGATTTTATTTCCCCCTTTTGCTATATTATTCAGTTCCTTTTAACCTGTACTATCCGAAATAAAGATTCATTCATTCACTCATTCATTCATTAATTCATTCATAAATCCATAGCTGGGGGTTGGATAGGTGAGTGCCAGGGCATGTCCACACCGGTGGGCCATGCACACTGCACCTCTGGGGATCCAACCTACTCTGAGATCCCTTGCACTTCTGCCTGGGACCACAAGGTCCGGCTGTGTATTGACCTTAGAATGGTGAATAAGGCGATTGTTCCGGACAAATATCCACTCCCCACGATGGAGGAACTTGCCACAACATTCAGCGGCTCGAGAGTGTTCACAAAGCTGGATCTCCACCAGGGTTACCTACAGGTGCCTCTTCACCCAGCCAGCAGGAACCTGACAGCGTTTGTGACCCACATGGGCATTTTCAGGTACACCCACATGCCTTGATTTTAAAGCCTGTGTATGTAATTTGTGATGCATAGAATCGCATAAGAGAGGAAATTTCTATGCTCTAAGTGAACTGTGCTTATCAGGCCTTGATTCGGCGTCCTTATTCCTCCAGGAGAAGAGATAAAGCTGAAGAGAGTTTTGGCTTCTCCTTAACCCAAACAATTGCTGATGTGGAGCAATCTGAACTCTCCAAGGACAGCGTTATCATGTGACTAACATGGAGTTTTACCATCTGGCATGCACTGAAGAGAGATGGACTCTGTGGACATGCTTATCTATGTTTAGAATACATGGACATAACATCTAACCGTTGCCTAGGAGAGGATTTTTTGTTGTGCACCAGTAACTGATACATTCACACTGCACTCATACTGATATCACATGACTGACATACACACACTGGTCTCTCTCCTTTGCTCTGTTAATGTGTAGATCTGTATCTTGTCTGCTAATTGTGCAATTAGAGGGTTTTTTTCTATGTGATCACAATCTTGCTCACTTGAGCACTATTCTGATAACTTTGTTTTTTCTCTCTGCCCAATGTGTCACCCCCTCCCCCTCCCCCTCTTTACCCCCCACTGAATGAGGCGCCTTGTATGGCTGCCGCATCATTAGGGAGCACTTAGAAACGAGCGCACCTTAGTGATAAGTAAAATTCCTTGTATGTTGTAAGCATACTTGGCAATAAAGTTGATTCTGATTCTGATTCTGATTCTTTTGGTCTGAGCTCAGCATCGAGTTGTTTTCAGAAGATCATGTCCACTATTCTGGCCAGCCTCAAGGGTGTAGGGTGTACCTAGACGACATCGTGGTCCACGGTGCGTCACGGAAAGAGCATGATGGTCATTTGGGATGGGTGTTGGAGGTGCTACAGGAGCACAGAGTCGCATTGAACAAGAAGAAGTGCATTTTCATGGCAGACTCCATTGAGTTTGTGGGATTCCAGCAGGTGGCTGGGGGTCTGAGGCCCCTGCACTGGAATATGGAGGTGGTCCTGCGTCTCCCAGATCCCACGACACCCGCACAAATCTCCTCATTTTTGGACTTGGTGAACTTTTACGGACATTTTATTCCCCGTTATTCAGAGACTATCGAACCACTCCGGGCCCTTCTGAAACAGGATGCACTGTGGCAGTGGACCCTGGCCTGCTCAGTGGCAGTCGCTATGCTGAAGTTCCAACTCCCCTCCCCTCCAGTGTTGGCCAATTTTGATCCGAAATGGCCGACTTCTGTGACCTGTGACACGTCTGGCTCGGCAATGGGGGCGGTTATGTCTGAAGTGCAAGACAGTACCGAGTGCCCAGTGGCGTTCGCGTCGAGGTCTCTTCCAGCGGCTGAACAGAAATATGCCGTAGGTGAGAGGGAGGCACTCGCCTGTGTCTAGGCGTGTGAACGGTGGCACATTTACCTCTATGGGCACCACTTCACCCTGCAAACGGACCACCAGGCGCTGACAACACTGCTGGAGATGACAGACCTGGGACACAGACCCCTACGGATCCACAGGTGGACCGAGCAGCTGAGGGCCTACAACTGTAACACCCAGTTCACTCCTGAAAAAGAGAACATAGCGGCGGACCTCCTGTCCCATGCCACGGCCAACACTGCACAACCGGACAACGATGAGGACAACCCCACAGAGGCGGATCTGGTCAACACGCTGCATGGACCCTCCAGGACATGGTATCCCTCCAACAGCTCTGAGCAGAGTCGGAACGGGGCCCCACGCTGTCACAACTGTGCTTGGTCATCAGGGAGGGTTGGCCTGTGAAAGCATAGGGCAAGCTGGCACCTTTTCACCGGTTTAGGGATGAACTGAGCTGTTGAAACGGTGTGTGTGTGGCGAGGGGACACTGCACGTCGATCCCAGTGTCTCTGAGATCATGTGTTCTAGCGATGCTCCACGAGGGTCACCTGGGCGTGGTCAGGGTGAAGCAGCATTGCAGAGATTCAGTTTAGTGGCCTGGTATTGATTGTTCTCCAAATGGCTGGAGGTGTTGCCCACTAATTCAGTCACGACAGATGTGGTCACGGGTTTCCTGTCATCACTGTTTGCCAGATGGGGGGTCCCAGATGCCATCACTATGGACAATGGCCCACAATTCACCTCTGGGGGGTTTGAGGAGTTTTTGGGTGTTAGGGGTGTGGAACACATTAAAGTGCTGATGACACGTTTTTGACATTTTTTAGCATGTTGTGTAAACCCAAAAGTCATTGTCCATGATCAATATAATATTTACAACAGCACCTGCGTAAACTAGTTATCATCAAAAAACCGCACTCGCTGACTGGACTGTGGTGCCACCCACCGAATTAAGGGCAGCACCCCAATGACATAATCGACAGAACAGACTCCAGTGTTGTTAACTAGAATGACAGCAGTTTTGTAGCTCACAGTTTGTCTGGTTCCTTGTTTTAATTTTACGGCTATGCCGTCGCGTTGTGTCGCAGGCTTAGATAAACAGCAGGCGTGAAAGACCACATCACACGCTTCAGCTCCAACTGTCATAAGCCTCCTGTGCGCTCCTCGTGCGCTTTTATGCAGGAGGAGCGCACAAGGAGGGGAAGAATTAATGGATTTATGCGCAGTTTTGACCTACTTTCTCTGATTGCATGCTGGTCTGGGCACGTCCCCTCTGTCATTATCACCAGCTGATTCCCCTCCCGCTGATCATGTTTCCCGGTCCTCGCCCAGGTGCTTCTCATCACATTATCACCAGCAGTGCGTGTACTTCGCGGCCGTTTGCCAGTCATCTGTACTGTTTGTCTGCCAGTATTTTCAGCACTTTCACAATGTGTTAGTCACTCCATGTTCACTGTGGTTCTCGTGCAGCCTTGAAGCGATGTCGGCCCTGCGTAAGAGCGCATGGAGGGTCATGATGAATGGATTTACGTGCAGAATTCACCACAGCACATGTATTGAACATAAGAATGATGACAACAGTTCCAAAAAAAGGTGAAGACATACAAAAATAAACAGAAACACTTACAGTTGGTGTTCGGGGCTGACATCGCCCAGCGAACATGGAGAGGAGACGTGTTAACCACGGTTGTGCCCCAGGGCCAACATCACTTCAAGGGGCGCAACAGAACCACGGCTGTGTGGAGTGGCTAACACGTCGTGATAGTGTTGGCAATATTGGCTGGCTGACAACACAGTAGATGATGCACACAAAACATGAACAGCTGACTGTCAAAGAGAGAGGGCACATGTGTTCGGACCGGCGAATCTTGGACAGTGCCCACCTGAAAGTGGCTCAAAATGCACATAAAACACATGCACAAAACAAAAACAACAAGAAGCCAAAATATAATCCATAATAAACCCGATGCCTGAGCCACAGAGAAAACACTGCTATGATTTTATTGAAAAATCGGGTTTAAATAAATTATATTTATGAACAAATAATTTGTTTTTTTGCAATATCTATAACAAAACAATAACACTCGGTGTTCCCCTGCCATATGTTTGTCGCTGCTGCTGCGGCGGGCATGTGTGCCTCTCCACCATCACTCTCTGAGTGTGATTCGCTTGGCACGATGCCCGCTTGGCACGGCTCAAACCTATACTGTCTGATGCCCCCAGGTTCTTCATTGTCATCCAATTCTTCAGAACTATAATCGTCGCAAGATTGGACAACACAAACCAATTCCAGACTACATGTGCTGGAACCATCGTCGATGTTTTCAACCGCTTCCATCCTGTGTGTACAATGAGCAGCCAAGCGCTGTGTTCTGTCGATGACGTGACTACATGGCAGCGGGGTTTTCCAGCCACTGATGTAATTGGTGACGTGACGCTCATGAAAACATTGGATATTCACGTGAAAAAAAGCCTGTTTGACTTAGAACTGCACAGACCAACCTATTTTGTCATATTGTATTATGTGTTGAAAAATTAGTGGAAGTCAAAAACGTGTCATCAGCACTTTAAAGCCGCGTTCTATCACCCTCAGGCCAATGGGGGCATGGAGCGTTTCAACAAGACTCTAAAAAATGGTCTGAGAGCTCATTTGGCGGATGGCTTCACATTCCCTGACGCCCTCCAGAGCACACTCCTCCACTACAGGTAATGGCCCACGCCACGACAGGGTGCTCTCTGGCGAAACTCATGCTGGGGCATGAACTCCACCTGCCCCTGGAGTGACTGAGGCCCCCCACAACCTCTTCTCTGGGGAACACAGACCCTCCACGAGACCGAGTAGTTGCCCAACAGCAGAAGATGAAACGACAGTTCGACAGGGAACACAGGGTGAAGGCCCACGGACTCCAGGTGTCGGACCAGGTCTGGATTAAACATCCCAACCACATGCATAAACTGCAGCCTTTCTGGACGGGGCACCTACAGATCATGAGGCAGCAGGGTCAGGACACGTTCAAGCTCTCGGACAGGTCCCAGTGGCACTCCAGCCGACTCAGGAAGTCGTTGCCTGCACAGAATCCAGGAACTGCGACAGGGCGGACTGGTGTGGGTTGGGACTCATCTGGTGTGGGTGTTAGGGACTCGCAGGTACGGCCGACGGAGCCTGCAGCAGGTCCCCCTTCTGTGGGGTGCTCGGCTAGGAGGCATCAGAGGCCCAAATACCTTGATGACTTTGTCCTGAAAGTAGCTTTAGCCAATGCGTGTTGGGAATGGAATGGGCGACAGAATAATCCACCCCAACATAGGAGGGTGTCCTGGTAGTCTACCCAGGCACCCATTTAGCTTAGTTTTGCTGTTCTGTGTGTTAAAAAAAAATACTGGCTATATGGCATGTGTTCTAAGGGCTCCATCTTATATATACTGTATACATGTATATATATGTGAGTTATATGTGGGGTTTCCATGTTTTGTGTGTGTGTGTATGGGGGGGGGATGTTGTGTGGGGATTTGGCTTTTTGGGCTTGCTGTAGTCTGTGCCGGGGGGTTGGGGTAATGACATCAGGCGGGCTACGGCCAAGGGATATATTGTGCCTGTGTTCTATAATAAAGTTAGTTCATTGCTCAGTTCAACATGACCCTAGTCTCATGTTATTCAGACATAACAACCAGTCTACACTATACTTTGCTACAGCACTTACGCATAACACTGCCCTGTGTATCATACACCACACCAGGGAATGGTCTGTCCTGTAAATGTTCTGAGCTTCAGTTCTGACAGGTACAGGGGGATGGCGGTTAGATTTCCGCATTACAGTAACGCCACTACTTTTGCAGTAACATGCTGCGTAACAAAATTACTGTTTAAAAATTCAGTAATGCATTACAGTTACTGAAATTTGATCAGATGCATTACTCACGTTACTCGTTTTATTAATATGGGTAGATATTTTTAGCGCAAATAGATGATAATACAACTTGCAGTTGCTAGACACCCTTCTCATCAGCTGCCAACTGTGGATGAATACACAGTTTCATTGGCTATTGGTGGGACTGCCATCCCCAGTGCCAACAGCAGCCTCAAGCCACTTGAGGTTGTCATGTCAAAGGCAAGAAAATAAATATAAACTGACCCTACCGTAACTGATGCAACCGTCACACAGTCTCCTCCGCGGGTCCGTTTCCTGTCCTGCACCAGTTCACATAACAACCCAGTGAAGAAATGCTGTGGTGGTGGTGACTTCTCATATTGAGCCCTGATCCCCTGTTGTCCGAGCGGTGAGTAGCCCCTAACAGCTCATACCTCTGTGGTTAAACATGAGTATTTTTTGAGCAAGAAGCTCGCATTTAATGTCCGCATTAAATGCATTTAAAGTTTTCTTACGTACAGAGAAAAAGTGACTGTGATTTGTTGCAGTAAAGAACAGCTTCTTCTAAGCGGTGAACTTTCATTTATCTGTGCTTTCTTTTTTATTTTATCTCAATCATTTACATGCTGTTGTGATATGTAACTATTTCATGGAAGTAAATCCTCTAAATATGCATTTTTAATGGGCTGGTCCGGGGGTTTCAAAATTATAGCTCGTGGGCCAAAAACGGCCCACCAGGGGGTCCAACATTTTCTCTGTGAATTCACAGCTTTATTTCTATTAAATTTCTGACTTTCTACTGATTACAATAGTTTGTGTAAATCTGAGACATTTTTTCTTTGTAAGATAAGATTTTTTTCTCATCAGTTTTCTTTTTCTTCTTTTTTCTGATGAGAGCAAGAGGCCATTGATCTTGTCGTGTGTGCAAGATGATTTAAGTATGCATTTAAAAGTAACATGAAAGTTACTTTCCAAGTTCCTAGTTACTTTAATCAGGCAGTAACTCAAAAGTAACTGTTACTTTTGAAAAGAAGAAACTAGTAACTGTAACTAGTTACTATTTTTTAGTAACTTGCCAAACACTGCTGATGACTGAAGCAGTCGCCCCTGTATCAAGTTCAAATGTAATGTCCTGCTCTTGAACAGAAACTGTAGCACAATACGGTTCAGGTGGTTCCTCATCTGTTTCCCCTGCAAACATGTTATAAGAACATTCTGCCTCTATGCCATCATCTGCCTCTTCCAGGTGATGTGTGGCTGCATGCTTAACTTTCGCTCACTTTACTTTGCTCTTCACACTTTGGCACTTTTTAGCTAAATGCCCTTTTTTGCATTAGTTGGTCCGAGGCAGCTGAACAGGCCTTTTCCAAACTGAAGGGTCTGTTTTCCAACGTCCCCATCTTGGCCCAGGTTGATCCCCAGCTGCAGTTTATTCTCGTGGTGGATGCTTCCGACTCGGGGGTGGGCGCTGTCCTGTCACAGCGCTCAGCTTCAGATCAGAAGCTTCAGATTAGAAGCTCCATTTATGCGCGTATTTCTCTCCGCGGCTCACCCCTGCCGAGAGGAATTATAAGGAACCGAGAGCTCTTGGTCATTAAGTTGGCCCTTGAGGAGTGGAGACACTGGCTGGAGGGAGCAGCCCAGCCCATTATTGTGTGGACTGACCACAAAAATTTAGAATATCTTTGGTCGGCCTGCAGGCTGAACGCCAGGCAGGCCCGTTGGGCCTTATTTTTTGCTAGATTTAATCTTACCATCACTTACAGGCCTGGCTCCCATAATGTTAAACCAGACGCTCTCTCCCACCAGTTCTGCCCTGACCCTCCTACCCTTCACTCCCTTCCCCAACCCACTGTCCCACCCTCTTGCTTCCGTGGAGCTCTCCCATGGGACATTGAGCAGAGGGTCCGGAGGGCTCAATCCACGGAACCCAAGCCAGAAGGGGGCCCTGACAGTTGTCTTTTTGTCATGGTTGCTCTCCGCAGCGATGTCATCAGGTGGGGCCACACCAGCCATTTCGCCTGCCATCCTGGTATCTCTCGCACCATCAACCTCATCCGACTAGTGTTCTGGTGGCCCACCCTGTGGACCAATATCTGGGATTATGTCAAGGCCTGTCAAGTCTGCAGCCACATCAAATCTGACTCCTCACCCCCTTCTGGCCTCCTCCACCCACTTCTCATCCCTAGCTGACCCTGGTCCCACATTGCCCTGGACTTTATCACTGGATTCCCCCCCCCCCCCCCACAAGGCAACACGGTTATCCTCACCTGTATGGATTGCTTTTCTAAGCTGATCCCCCTGGTGCCCCTTCCCAAGTTACCCTCTGCCTGTAAAACGGCAAACCTCCTCACTACCCACGTCATCCGCCTGCATGGCATTCCTGTGGACATTGTGTCTGACCAGGGCCATCAAGTCACCTCCCAGGACTGGAAATCCTTTTGCTGCTCCCTAGGCACCACCGTCAGCCTTACCTCTGGATACCATCCTCAGAATAATGGGCAGGCTGAGCGCGCCAACCAATCCCTGGAGGCCGCCCTTAGGTGCATAGCAGCCGGCAACCCCAGCACCTGGAGCACTCATCTGATCTGGGTGGAATATTCCCACAACTCTGCAGTCTCAACGGCCACTGGACTGGCCACTGGACTGACCCCCGTTTGATACTCCCCCCCTGCTACCGATGGCGGAGAGGGACGTTGCTGTTCCATCGGTGGAGGCCCACGCACGTCGCTGTCGCTGGCTCTGGAGAGCCACTCAAGCCACCCTCGCCCGCTCGGCCGACCGCAACCGCCAGTACACGGACCGCAGGCATACTCTGGTGCCCAAATATGCCATCGGACAGCAAGTGTGGTTGTTGGCAGACCAGGTGCCCTTGAAGACGGAGTCCAGAAAACTTTCTCCTCGCTTCCTTGGCCCGTTTCCCATCTCCACAGTCATCAATCACGTCACGGTCCGCTTGAAGCTCCGGCCGGCGATGCAAATTCACCCCACCTTCCATGTGTCTAAAATCAAGCCCCTGTCCGCCAGCCCTCTCTGCCCTCCCCTGAAGCCGCCCCCTCCCCCTCAGGTCCTCGATGGTCAAACCACCTACACGGTCCAGAGAATTCTGGATGTTCACCATAGGGGCCGGGGGCTTCAATTTCTTGTCCACTAGAAGGGCTACAGACCAGAAGAAAGATTGTGGATCCCTGGTTCCTACTTCCATGACAAGGGGATGGTCCGGGCCTTTCATAAGGCACATCCCAACAAGCCCGGTGGACTGCCAGGAGGCGGTCCTTGAGGGGGGGGGGGGCCCTGTCATGTTCAGGTGAGTGCACTCTCCCCCTCCCTTCCTGCTCAACTTTCCCTGACTCAACAGGCAATCACCACAACTGCGTGATGAGACGTGTGCAGTTTCGCCCATTCCTCTTTGCAGTACTTCTCAAGCTCCATCAGGTTGGATGGGAAGCATTGGTGCACAGCCATTTTCAGATCTCTCCAGATATGTTCAATTGGATTCAAGTCTGGGCTCTGGCTGGGCAACTCAAGGACATTCACAGAGTTGTCATGAAGCCACTCCTTTAATATCTTAGCTGTGTGCTCAGGGTCATCGTCCTGCTGAAAGATGAACTGTCGCCCCAGTGTGAGGTCAAGAGCGCTCTGGAACAGGTTTTCATCCAGGATGTCTCTGTACATTGCTGCATTCATCTTTCCCTCTAGCCTGACTAGTCTCCCAGTTCCTGCTGCTGAAAAACATGCCCACAGCATGATGTTGCCACCACCATGCTTCACTGTAGGTATGGTACTGGCCTGATGATGAGCAGTGCCTAGTTTCCTCCAAACATGACACCTTGCATTCACGCCAAATAGTTCAATCTTTGTCTCATCAGACCAGAGAATTTTGTTTCTCATGGTCTGGGAGTCCTTCAGGTGCCTTTTGGCAAACTCCAGGTGGGCTGCCATATGCCTTTTACTAAGGAGTGGCTTCCGTCTGGCCACTCTACCATACAGGCCTTGATTGGTGGATTGCTGTAGAGATGGTTGTCCTATTGGAAGGTTCTCCTCTCTCCACAGAGGAATGCTGGAGCTCTGACAGAATGACCATCGGGTTGTTGGTCACCTCCCTGACTAAGGCCCTTCTTCCCCGATCACTCAGTTTAGATGGCCAACCAGCTCTAGGAAGAGTCCTGGGGCCTCATGTACAAAGACTTGCGTGGATTTCCTTCTGAAAGATGATGTACGTTTAAATCAAGAAAATGCCATAAGCAAAAAAATTTTTTTAAAAATCCAGATGTATGAAACAGTGTGTATGCAGGAATCCAAGCACATTTCTTTTGTACATCCCAATCCACTTGAAATTGAACACGTATGAGGAAATACCGGACTCTTCTTTTGACACGACTCCATTTGAATATGCAATTACATGCAAATAGATATATATAAGTCATGCATGTTTGATTCTCCTGTATCCACGATTAAAAATAATGGATTTAATAGAATTTCATGGACTGTGAGTTGGAGGCAGTCCTGAATGAGGTAGAGGTGCGTAAAAACGTTTTGTTTGGCATGCTGTCCTTCGGCATTAGCACCAGGTACAGGTAATTCAATAGCCTGCTCACAGCCCTATAAGATTAGTTTACTGTTTTCCTTTACTCAGACAGGGATGAGAAGGAGATGTTTATTTAACCTTGACATGTTTCCACTGACGTCTGCAGTCGTCCTCAGAAGCGTCAACTGATCGCTGTGATTTGTGACCAGCCAGGTGTATTATCCATCCATCCATCCATCTTCTACCGCTTTTCCGGAGGTCCGGGTCGCGGAGGCAGCAGTTCAAGCAGAGAAGCCCAGACTTCCCTCTCCCCAGCCACCTGCTCCAGCTCTTCAGAGGGGATACCAAGGCGTTCCCAGACTAGCTGGGAGACATAGTCTCTCCACCGAGTCCTGGGTCTGCCCCGGGGTCTCCTCCCAGTGGGACGTGCCTGAAACACCTCAAGTGGGAGGCGTCCAGGAGGCATCCTAATCAGATGCCCATACCACCTCAACTGACTCCTTTCAATGTGGAGGAGCAGCGGTTCTACTCTGAGCCTCTCCCGGATGACTGAGCTCCTCACCCTATCTCTGAGGGTGAGTCCAGCAATCCTACGGAGAAAGCTCATTTCAGCCGCTTGTATCCGCGATCTCGTTCTTTCGGTCATTACCCAAAGCTCGTGACCATAGGTGAGAGTAGGAACGTAGATTGACTGGTAAATCGACAGCTTTGCCTTAGAACTAAGCTCCCTCTTCACCACAACAGACCGGTACAACGTCCGCATCACTGCAGATGCTGCTCCAATCCGTCTGTCGATCTCTCGCTCCATTTTCCCCTCACTCGTGAACAAGACCCCAAGATACTTAAACTCCTCCACTTGGGGCAGGAGCCTGTCCCCAACCCGGAGAGGACAATCCACCTTTTTCCGGCTGAGGACCATGGACTCGGACTTGGAGGTGCTGATTCTCATCCCAGCCGCTTCACACTCAGCGGCAAACCGTCCCAGCAAGAGCTGTAGGTCATTGCTGGATGAAGCCAACAGGACAACATCATCTGCAAACAACAGAGATGAGATCCTGTGGTCACCAAGTATGACACCCTCCATTCCCTGGCTGCGCCTAGAAATCCTGTCCATAAAAATTATGAACAGGACCGGTGACAAAGGGCAGCCCTGGCGGAGTCCAACTCTCACTGGGAATGACTCCGACCGAGTGTTGGCAATGCGAACTAAACTCTCACAACGGTCGTACAGAGACCGAATAGCTCGTAACAACAAGCCCGATACCCCATACTCCCGAAGCACCCCCCACAAAAATCCACGAGGGACGCGGTCAAATGCCTTCTCCAAGTCCACAAAACACATGTAAACTGGTTGGGCAAACTCCCACGAACCCTCAAGAATTCTCGAGAGGGTAAAGAGCTGGTCCGATGTGCCACGGCCAGGACGAAAACCACATTGCTCCTCCTGAATCCGAGGTTCGACCAACGGCCGGACTCTCCTCTCCAGTACCTTGGCATAGACCTTCCCAGGGAGGCTGAGGAGTGTGATCCCTCTAAAGTTGGAGCACACCCTCCGGTCCCCTTTTTTGAAGAGAGGAACCACCACCCCGGTTTGCCATGCCAAAGGCACTGCCCCCGACCTCCACGCAATGTTGCAGAGGCGTGTCAACCATGACAACCCAACAACATCCAGGGCCTTGAGGTACTCGGGGCGAATCTCGTCCACCCCCGGGGCCCGGCCACCAAGGAGATTTTTAACCACCTTGGCGACCTCAGCCCCTGTGATAGGCGAGTCATCCCCCTCGTCCCCAAACCCTGCTTCCTCTGTGGAAGGCGTATCAGTGGGATTGAGGAGATCCTCGAAGTATTCCTTCCACCGCCCGACGATATCCCCAGTTGAAGTCAACAGTGTCCCATCCGCACCATACACAGTGTGGACGGGGAGCTGCTTTCCCCTCCTGAGCCGCCGAACAGTTTGCCAGAATCTCTTTGAAGCCGACCGAAAGTCTTGTTCCATGGCCTCACCGAACTCCTCCCATACCCGGGTTTTTGCTTCAGCAACCACCCGAGCTGCACTCCGCTTGGCCTGCCGGTACACCTCAGCTGCTTCGGGAGTCCCACAAGCCAACCAAGCTTGATAGGACTCCTTCTTCAGCTTAATGGCCCCCCTCACCACTGGTGTCCACCACTTGGTTCGGGGGTTGCCACCACGAGATGCACCGACCACCTTGCGGCCGCAGCTCTGGGCTGCCGCTTCAACAACAGAGGTGGAGAACATGGCCCATTCAGACTCCATGTCTCCAGACTCCCTCGGAATGTGGTTGAAGTTCTTCCGGAGGTGGGAGTTGAAGACCTCCCGGACAGGGGCCTCAGCCAGACGCTCCCAGCACACCCTCACTATACGTTTGGGTCTACCAGGTCTGAATGGCTTCCTCCCCTGCCATCGGATCCAACTCACCACCAGGTGGTGATCAGTTGACAGCTCTGCACCTCTCTTTACTCGGGTGTCCAAGACATACGGTCGCAGGTCTGATGATACGATAACAAAATCGATCATCGACCTGCGGCCTAGGGTGTCCTGGTGCCAGGTGCACATATGGACACCCTTATGCTTGAACATGGTGTTCGTTATAGACAGACTGTGGTTAGCACAGAAGTCCAATAACTGAACACCACTCGGGTTCAGATCGGGCAGGCCGTTCCTCCCAATCACCCCCCTCCAGGTTTCACTGTCGTTGCCCACGTGCGCATTGAAGTCCCCCAGTAGGACAATGGAGTCTCCAGGAGGAGCACCCTCCAGCACCCCAGTCACAGACTCCAAAAAGGGTGGGTACTCTGAAACATCATTTGGTGCATAGGCACAAATGATGGTCAGGACCCGTTTCCCAACCCGAAGGCGCAGGGAAGCAACCCTTTCGTCCACCGGGGAAAACTCCAATATAGAGGCAGCAAGGTGGGGCGATACAAGAATACCTACCCCTGCTCGTCGCCTCTCGCCCGGGGCAACTCCAGAAAAGGCCAAGCTCCAGCCCCTCTCCAGGAGACTGGTTCCGGAACCGGAGCTGTGTGTTGAGGTGAGGCCGACTATATCTAGCCGGTATCGCTCAATCTCGTACACCAGCTCAGGCTCCTTCCCCACCAGAGAGGTGACATTCCACGTACCAAAAGCCAGTTTAGAAAGCTTGGGATCAGTCCGCCAAGGTCTCCGCCTTTGACTGCCACCTAATCCACATAGCACCGGACTTCCATGATCCCTCCTGCAGGTGGTGAACCTACTGGAGGGCGGACCCATGTAACTCCTTCGGGCTGAGCCCGGCCGGGTCCCATGGGTGGAAACCCGGCCACCAGGTGTATTAGTTGATTGAATAAAGGAAAACAGTAATGAAAAAGAAGACAATATGAACCTATTTAATGGGTACCCAAAGTCTCCTGTCAGTTGAAAGCAGATCATATTAGACTAAACAAGTACATATTTTATGTCCAAAATGCAAATCTCATCCTTTATAGTTACATACAATTTACATGGATTACACACACTACTATTCTAAATGAATGAAGTGCGCCGGGGAAAGGGTGACACTGTTGCATTTCAGATTTACGCATGTATTTATTGACATAACTACTGTACACACAGAGGCAATTGGGGGCTTGGTAGAATGCTGTAAAACTGTAGTTTAATCAGCAAAAAAAAAAAAAGAGTCACTTACTTAAACCTCTGACTTGTAATGAAGCCTTGAAGACAAGGTGATATTTGGGGGCACACAGGATTGTTGCGCATGAGGTGGGTTATAAGGACAATTACATGAATTTACTCACCAAGAAGCCACCCATCCGCACAGTGCCAGCCTGTCGTTTGTTCCCAACAATACTGTTCATGAGAATGAATGAATCACTCATTTCACATTGAACCAGGGCACCTTGCAACAATGTTGGTTAGTTGCATTTGCATATCACATATAATTTGTATATTGATAGAATGGAAATGTTTCCTGTTAACATACACATACTCATCTTGTGAAGGTGATTTTATAGCAATGTATGTGCAGTTCATAGCTCTGATTACATTAGGAAAACTGACTCTCGCTGCAAATTTGCGCTTTTCAGTTGCATTGTATGGGAATATGATGTACCTGGGTGACAGCCAGATAATGCCATCCCACACAGTTGGCATAGCTCGGCCCAGGATTGACTGGGAAATTCCTGATCAGTCTGCCAGCACCTTCTGGAATGCCCCTGTTTCCAGGAACCCCAGTGTTGTCAGCACCTGCACTGGGACGGGCAGTGCACAGCTTCTCACCATTTCATGCTCCAAGGACTGCCCGTGGAAACCTAAACTGGCTGACAAGCCAGTCAATATTCTGAGCCAGAAAATCTTCTCTGTCTCTAAATACCTTTTCTCTTCTCACTGCGTGATTTGCAATATCCTCTAATAATGCTAACGCCACTGTTGTTAGAGGCATTTTCTGCACTTCTTTGCGCTTGCTTTTATATCTACTCATCTAATTGCGCACACGTGGATGTTTGTTCATTATGTGTCTCTGGTGCGTACGATAATTTTCACATCATCAGTCTCCCAACATCACCTCCAAGTGTCGCCTTGCCTGGGGCTGCACATATTTCCATGGTCATTTCATTCTTGATACATCTGAAATTTTCCATGGAAAAGAACATACGTATGCCATGTTTTTTTGCATAAGTACCCTTTGTACATGAGGCCCCTGGTGGTTCTGAACTTCTTACATTTACGGAAGATGGAGGCCACCGTGCTCATTGGGACTTTCAAAGCCGCAGAAATTTTTTTGTACCCTTCCCCAGCAGGCAGGGGCGCTGCTGAAGTCATTCTATGACACGGTGGTGGCATCAGCCATCACTTTTGGAGTGGTCTGCTGGGGCAGTGGCATTACTGCAGCCGATAGGAAGAGACTGAACAAACTGATTAAGAAAGCTAGCTCTGTCCTGGGGCAACGCCTTGATCCGATGGAGGAGATAGGAGAGAGAAGGACGGTGGCTAAACTGTCATCTCTGCTGGAGTCCGAGTTCCACCCTATGCAGGACATACTGGATGCACTGAGGAGCTCATTTAGCAGCAGACTACATCATCCCAGGTGCACAACCGAGAGGTTTCGTAGGTCCTTCCTACCAACGGCTGTCAGACTGTACAACCTAAGCAGGGCTGCTCGCAGAGATAGCAAAAAGACGTAACAAACTAATAGTTTTTTTTTTTTTTTTTTTTTTTTTTTTTTTTTGAATGCAAAAGATGCAATAGACTTACACAATGGTCCTCTCCGGCATACAACTAGGAACATACCGGTCGCTATGGAGGGTGAGAATATGTATGGGCACATAATCATACCATGTAGGATAACTAAATAGACGGTTATGCTGTTTCATCCCACCTAGCAACAATGCTCTGCACTGTGTGTGTT
Source organism: Pholidichthys leucotaenia (assembly GCA_020510985.1). NCBI lineage: Eukaryota > Metazoa > Chordata > Actinopteri > Cichliformes > Pholidichthyidae > Pholidichthys > Pholidichthys leucotaenia. The sequence continues at coordinate 266,262,482 of CM035849.1, read as the reverse complement.
TATATATTTACATATTTATTCCATCTAGCTACAATGCTCCGCACTGTGTTTTTATATATCTACATATTATTCCGTCTAGCTACATTGCTCCGCACTGTGTGTGTTTATATACTTGCATATTTATTCCACCTAGCTGCAATGCTCCATACTGTGGGTGTTTATATATTTACATATTTATTCCATCTAGCTACAATGCTCTGCACTGTGTGTCTGTGTGTGTGTGTGTGTATATAAATATTTTATAGTAATATGTACATATGTATATTAGCTGCTCTTGCTTGCTTGTTTTTTCTTGCCTTCTGATTGTTGCTCTGAGTGTTGCTATCCCTGTGCTGTTGCAATCCTGGAATTTCCCCGTTGTGGGACTAATAAAGGCTTATCTTATCTTATCTTATCTTATTTGTGCCTTGAGACAATCCTGTCTCGGAGGTCTACAAACAATTCCTTTGACTTCATGCTTGGTTTGTGCTCTGACATGCACTGTTAACTGTGGGACCTTATATAGACAGGTGTGTCTCTTTCCAAATCATGTCCAATCAACCGAATTTACCACAGGTGGACTCCAGTTAAGCTGTAGAAACACCTCAAGGATGATCAGTGGAAACGGGATGCTCCTGAGCTTAATTTTGAGCTTCATGGCAAAGGCTGTGAATACTTACGTACATGTGATTTCTTAGTTTTTAATTTTTAATAAATTTGCAAAAAATCTAAAAAAAGCCCCCAAACTTTTTCACGTTGTCATTATGGGGTATTGTGTGTAGAATCTGAGGGAAAAAAAATTAACTTAATCCATTTTGGAATAAGGCTGTAACCTAACAAAATGTGGAAAAAGTGAATCGCTGTGAATACCTTTCGGATGCACTGTAAGCTTGTTTGGGACCATGGCACCACTAGGTAGCTTTTCTCTGTACACCAAGAATAATGGAGCACTTGATCCCCAGTGAAAGTAAATCCAAATGAAAGATTGCCTTGTCTTCACCGTCTTAGTTTTCTTTTGACCACCATCGATCTTTCACCGAGGATAGAATGTTGTCTAGGGCCCAGTTCAGAGTCTGAATATTTCCTCCTCAAATATTTATTGTCGTCTTTTTTTTTTGTCTAGTCACCGCAACCTCAGCTTAACAAGTTCATTAACCTCCGTTTAAAAAAAAAAAAAAAAAGGTGAAGAAGACGGTGCTGATTGTTGCATTCGTATGGCATGGCATTTAAATTGAATTTCACTGGAACAGAAAAAAAAGATTACATACAATAAAAATTTTACCAGCATCCATATGAATGTGGCAAATTTCCAAGAAAAAAAAGCTGTAAATTTCCAAAAAAAGAGTATCACATTTTTGAGGAAAAAAGTAGAAAAATTATGAAAAAAGTTAAATTTAAAAGAAAGAAAAAAGTCATATCAATGAGGAAAAAAAAGGTTGAAAACATACAAGTCAAAGTTTGACTTTATAAGAAAAAAGTTCAAAATTTACAAGAAAAAGGTAGCAAATTTACATTAAAAAAAATGCAAATTCACAAGAAAAAAACAGTTGATGATAATTTTAAATCTACCCCAAAAAATGTTGAGGGTGAACTTGTAGCTTGGTGGCACCTGAGTGGCCAAGGCCGCCTTAATGAACGGGCTAGGCTGGTCTGAAGCAAAGGGGCCTACAAAGATCAGGGGCCTATCATGAGCCAATGAAAAAGATCACATTGTTGTAAACTGGTCAAATTCTATGTCCGTCACTTGATATTCATGTGTGGCTGCTTATTGGTCCAATTTACAAGTGCCTCACTTGGGTACCATGTAACAATAGCCTATCAGAGGAATTGTTTTTACATGTGTCTATGCAAGCGCCAGTGAGAGGTAAGAAGAAGTAATCAGCTCGGTCAAAATGTCCGGAAAAAAAGTTTGAGAGTGGCGCTCATAAAATTATCGAGAGGGAAAGAGCTTAGGGAAAACAAATTGCTCAAAAATTCTGAAGTGTAAAGGATTTTTCTAAGCTGGAGCATTGAGTGGAGGCGGAACTGCTAATTATTACAAAGAGGAGACAGGTAGGCCATTACAGCACTCACCTGGAGGAGAAGACCACCAGGTCTCGGAGAAAGAGAGCAGGCCAGTGGAGAAGGCAAGATGAGAGATGAAGACCACCACAGGAAAAGCCATGATTGCTTACATCAGACAGCTGTGTATGGGACAGTGGACTCCGAACTTGGTAAAAAGTAGACTGGATCAAGCATGCATCCATAGAGTATGACGATTCATGAGCTGTATTTAAAGGACATAATGGGTAGTGCGGTGGCGGAGTCGTTAGCACTGCTGCAGCACAGCAACTCACCCTTGGCTGGGGGATCCTGGGTTCGATCCCAGCCCCCGACCAACAGTGATCTGTGTGGAGTTTGCATGTTCTCCCCGTGTGCGTGGGTTTACTCCGGGATTTCTCCGGTTTCCTCCCACATCGAAACCACATCAAAACTGGGGATTCTAAATTGTCCTTAGGTATGACTGTGAGATTGAATGGTTGTGTGTCTCTCTGTGTTGGCCCTGCGATGGACCGGCGATCTGTCCAGGGTGTACCCTGCCTCTTGCCCAAAGATGCTGGGATAGGCTCCAGCGCCCCCCCACCCCCCCCATGACCCGAAAAGCATTAAGCGGTAGAAGATGGATGGATGGATGAAGGATTTTTCTTTAAAGAAGGCCAGAAGAAAGCATTTCTAAAAGGGTAAGACATGCTATTTGTAGCTTTCCAGCCGCCTGTGCAGGTTTTCCATTGCTGCTGTTGTGCATTGTTTGAATCAGGAATACTTCACCGATGTAACGTGACTGCATGTTGAAGGCAGTATCTGTCACACTTTAAAATGGAAATCTCAATACGATAAAATATCTTAAATCAAGGCTTTATACTTGTTTTTTGCTTACAGGATAATGTTGACAAGACAAGAATTTCTTTTTGTTGTGCAGTTTTCTGTAAGATTTTACTTGCTTTACAGAGGTTTTTACTTGTTTTAAGCAATTAAATCTTACTTTGTTGGCAGATTTTTTTTTTCTAATCTTAACGAAAATTGTTTTTGCCAGAATTTTTGCTTTTTTTAAAGAAAAATTATCTGCCAACAGAGCAAGAAAAATTGACTTAGCAAATTGCTTAAAACAAGTTAAAACTATCTGAAAGCATGTAAAATTTTCTTACACATAAACTGCACAGAAAGAATAAATATCTTGTCAGACAAAAAACAAGCATAAACAGCCTTAATTTATTTCATTTTACTTATATTTGACTTTTAGCAGTGTAGTTGTGTTTTGTAGCTCACAGTCGCATTATTTCTCCAAAAGAAACAAAAATGATTCCTTAGTGGCTCAGGAGGTAGAGCAGTTCGCCCACTAACTGGAGGGTTGGCAGTTCGAATCCCACTCCCCCCACCTTGCTGTTGTGTCCTTGGAAAAGACACTTTACCCACCTTGCCTCCAGTGTGTTCATGGTTCATGACACTGATGTATGAATGTGAATAAATGTTCGGTGGTTAGAGAGGCCATTAGCACGGATTGGCAGCCATATTTCTGTCAGCCTGCCCCAGAGCAGCTGTGGCTACAGAGGTAGCTTACCACTATCATTGTCTGTGGAGTGAATGAATAATGGACTCTGGGTCTTTGGGTGTTATGAAAAGTGTTATATAACTGCAGTCCATTATTAAAAATATAGCTATTACACCTTTTTAAACTGAGATTCTGTTGGGGGGGGCTACAAAACCTCTCAGCACCAGGGCCTAATGGCAAGTTAAGATGGCCCTGGTAGTGGCTGAAGGGGACAATAGCATCTGCATGTTCTGCTTTATAGCCAAAATGGCTCTGATGAAAATAATCAAACAGTGTGGTATTTCTACTTTTTTTTTTTTTTTCTTTACGTCATGCGGCCAAACGCTTGGACTCCGGGGACGGCTGCAGAGCCTCAACGTTCGGGTCTCACCCTGCTGGCGGACGCAGCCGACTTCAGACGGCTGGAAAGCTGTCGAATCGGCGTGACATCAGCAAGTGGCGCTCAGCGGAACAAAGCTGTACAGCCTTTCTGCTCATATTCACACTTAACAGTAGAACAAACAATGACAGGGCAGAGAGGAATTGCAGACACCTCACCCAGCATGTGTGAAAATAAATCTGCTCAAGGGTGGAGACCTGTGTGTCTTCAACAATCATGGAAACTTCAGTGGCCATGCTGTGTTAAAGGACTGTGAGTGTTAATAAAGGGATTTTGTTACATGGTATGCATGTCCTGCACTTGTGGGCAGTTCCTGTGTTCCCTGTAAAGACCTCCAAGGCAGTCTTTTCATTGCCTTAATGCCAGGTGGATTTGAATCATAAATATGTTTTGTCTGTATCATTGTTCTTGATCTCTGCACTTGTCATCAAGCAGATTAATTGCATTTTGACAAGTGATAAAGTAACACACTGTGTTTAACCGCACCATAATAAGTGGAGGGGAAGATCAAAGTGGAAAGAGGAGCAGTTTTGTCGTTTTCGAGAGGCTTTTTGAAAGCTGCTTGCTTTTGTCTAAAATTAACCACCTCTCTGCCACTGAAAATGGAAAATCTGATGTAGACATAACCATTTTTTTCTTTTCAGGTAGGGAGGACAAAAGGCTATTCTCATCACCTTTACGTTGACTTTCCATGAAAACTGGCGGTTGTATCAATATGCACCGCTTGGCTGAATAAAAAGGAAGTGGTTGTTAAGGACACTGAGAGCAGCTGGAAAGGCTATCATCTCTCAATTTTAGATGCTGTTTGCTTTCTATTATGAAAGCCACTTTGAGCGTCCCGCAAGAGCACTTATCCGTGATGACTGACTCTGTCCATGAAACACACAACCAGAGGATGTGGACAAGGAAAATGTACCGATGATTACAACTTGCCTCTGGATGTTTTCTGTCTACTTTTATCAAACTCCAAGCATGCTGTAAGAACCCATAACAGCAATGGTCAGAACACAAATATGTGAGCACCATTTTTCCCATGCTACATCAGAAAACAGATTACTCACTGATAGTGCAATGGGGAACAGACTGAGGTAGACAGTAGGCCTCATTGGGCTCTGGTGATCCAGTCCTACTGATGCAACTCAGGGCCATGTGAGACCAAACAGCTCAATCATTTTTACTACTCACTTTGACAGGTGGGATATTCTGTTCTATTATTCACTGCAAAGGACAGCTGAAGTAATAAACTCACTGCATTTATAAGTAAATATCAAAATTAGGATAAAACCAGAATTATTCTTGAAAAAAAAAACAATTTGCCATACGTTACATGCAAACATAAAGGTGAACTAGATAGTATTTTCATGAAAACATATTTAAAAAATACATCAACAAAATGTTTTGAAAAGTGTAGAATTATGTTCTTCAAAAATATATTGATGAAAAAATATTTTAAAACTTTTATGGATCAGAAATATAATATTTACATCAGAGGACTTGGATGATAAGACTCTGGAGGCTGGTAACATTAAACACGACATGGCTGATATTTTCATGGCAAACAGAGGAGCCATATTCTGTAGGTAATTATAATGGTCGACAGCACGTGTAGCATTGTGATAACAGGATAAACAAACAATTGTTTGTTATATTTATTTGTAATTATAGAATTATGGAACATTGTTTTGGCTTCATTTGGCCACCAGATATCACTGTTCTTAGTTAGACTGAAGCTTCGAGGCTTTGAATCTTTTTCGGCACAATTATAAGGAAAGCCTCAGAGCTTTGTTGAGGCTTCATCTGCCCATCACTAACTCTGGCCTTCTGCCTCTAACATTCATCCTCTCTCTTCCCTCCAGATTATGGTAACGGAAGTTCTACGAAGGGGTGAAGCTTAGCCCTGTTATAACTTGTGATAAACATAGGAATTTTTCTTTAAAATAATTAAAAGTGCAAATAAAATTATTAACATTAGATTAACACATATGAGAACTATCTATTTCTAAGGGGTGATTTATCTATTTATGCAACCATTAATATTTTTATCTATTTATTATTATTATTTTTTTAAGAAAAAGAGAGGCCAATAGCATAACTCAGGGTTTCTGCTAGTAACATTTCTGTGTGGCGGTATGCCATGCCAGAGACCTGAGCCGCCACGCCAAAGAAAATAAAGAAAATACATGAAGAAATGAGCTCCGCAAGCATGCACACGAACAACATGTGACAGTCACTCGCACATCGGAGCTCTGGAGCGCGCCGCCCACATGACTGTTCAAGTCAGCAGGCAGACCTATCTAGTGTCGCTGTCCAAGAGACAAACCCAATTCCGTGTCAGAGTAAAGCATAAGCTTATTTAAGTACTTTAACAAGGGAAAAAAGCAGAATTGGTATGTAAGCAGTGGAGGCATTTATCGTGGTTTTAACCCGCTGGAAACGGGAATAATAATGAGTCGCTTAGCAAACAGGTGTGGTTAGGCAAAAGGCAAGGGTGACTGAATTGCTGAGGATTTACTTCACCAACCACTACAATATTAACTAATTTAGGTTCATTATTATGTATGTGGCTAGTTAAAATGATAGAAATTCACAAAGTTAGTGACTTAACCCTCTAACTGTCCACATTAAATGGACAGGTCGCATGCCCCCCAGTGGCACAGCGCAGCAACTGCACCTGTCACCTCATTGACATCCCCCCGCTATACTGAGAATTTGTACTGATCTGACAGTTCAGAAGGTGGCAGACACACACTGGAGGAATCATGGCTGACATGGAATACAGCAAAGAAGAAGAAATCCTCATTATTCTTCTTTCTTTTTCCACTTTGAGCTCATGGCACCAATGTGGTCGCCGCCATGATCAGTCATGACAGCGGCGATTCTGACTGAAACTGCATGATACAGTAAAAATAGCCACGTAATACAAACAAAATTCACATGGGATAATCATAAGAGTTTGTAGATGTGGTAGAGAGTGTAAATGACCGACCAAATGTGAAACTACGACCATGATGGGCGAAAAACTGAGCTACCAGCACCAAGATGGCGGCGCCCACGGCATCAAGGATTCTGACCGGAAAAATGCATCAAACAGGAAAAATAGCCGCGTAATACAAATGAAATTCAGGTGGGATAATCATAAGAGTTTTTAGATGTGGTAGAGAGTGTAAATGACCGAGCAAACGCAAAACATTGACCACGATGGACGAAAACGGACTGGCCACGTGAGCAAACGAGCCCCCCCCCCCCCCACAACAGGTAAGACAAATGTTTTTTTGCATTTTTTTTTTTACATTTTATTGATTTTCTGGTTCATATACTTTGAAGATTAGATAAAAACATACCCCTGTAGACAAAACGGTGTAACCCCCCCACAAACCATTCTTTGTGTAAATGTGTCCAAAGTCCACTTTTGACTGAGTTATGTAATTTATATAGCTGCTGCAACATTATGCAAATTAGATGTGTAAATTTAATCCTATCTGAAACTTAGGATCATATTCTACATCTTTCTCATTGACAGTGAGCCATTATCTCTTGTAACTTCCAAGTTATAGCCTTGGAAATCTGAACATATTTTATTGACAAAAAATATTTACCACTCTTGACCACTAGGTGTTGTGTTTACCCCTTAATCGTTCCTGTCGCCATTTGGCGACAGGAACCCTTCAGACAAACTATATCTGCTAACATTTGGATTTCAAAATAAGGGAGGTTTTTCCTGTTAATGAGGAGAGTTCTAAAAAAAATGTAAATATATAGAAAAATTATAACAGATATAATAGCATCTTTGGTCATTTTAATTAATTTCTTTAATTAAATAAAATTTTATTAATAATTATATTTCTTTAAAATCAGAGTTAAATTATTGTTCTGTTCTGGCTGTGCAAAATTATGGTCAAAAGTTTAAATTGTATGAGGAACAAAAGTCAAAATTTTACCACTATCTGTTTCAAATTTCTAAAAACAAAAAACAAAACAAACAAAAAAACCCACAACACAACAACAACAAAAAAACCAAACGGTAATTTTATTTTAAAAAATAGACAAAAATTTGCCATAAAATAATGCACAAATTTCTAATAAAGATTCAAAGATTCTAATTTTTTTTTCAGTACTTCTATATGTATAGGACATACAGGAGAATTGGTCTGTGAAATAAGAAAAGAAGGAATAAGGATGCAAAAAAAAAAAAAAGCAGTCTATGAACAATAATGCTACCCATAGTGCAAATAAAGGTAAATGATAAAACCCAGCAATCCTATATACAGAAAAAGTGGAGCCGTAATGCCCATAATTGCAAGTTCAGTGTGGTAGTGTAGGTGCAGACAGTGACAGACTGGATTGGACATGATCAATATTTCAATAACAGACAGACAGCAACAGGCATGGAATTTGGGGAAATGGTTGCAGTAAGGTACAGAGACATAAAGTAGCAGATGCAATCAATCACTGTTGATGTGCCAACTCTTTCTGTGCAAACAGCTGAGGTAGTTATTGTGTGGGTGAGTGTGTTATGGTCTGGGGTGGGGGGTGGGGGGCAGAGTTCAGGGTCCTGATGGCCTTGTGAACAAAGTTGTTTAGCAGTCTTGTGGAGCGGGCCCGGAGGCTCTGGTACCTTTTCCCCAAAGGCAGAAGGTTGAAGAGGGAGTGTGAGGGGTGGGAGGTCTTGCCTGTAGTGTTGATGGCTCTCCAGGTGAGGCGGGTATGGTAGATGTCCGAGAGGGGGGCAGAGGGGCACTGATGATATTGCTGGCTGCTTCCACTGTGCATTGTAGATTCTTCCGGCAGGAGGCGATGCAGCATCCATACCACACCGTGATGCAGCTGGTGAGGATGCTCTCAATGGTGCCCCAGTAGAAAGTCTCAAATGAGCAAGAAAAGTCATAATTTTACAAGAGGAAATTACAAATTTGAGGAAAATGGTTTCAAATTTAGATAAATTTACAGAGAAAAGTAGAAAACTATAAGAAAATTGTCATAAATTCTGGAGAAAAACCTCAAACCTTCAAGAATGAAGTCATTACTCAAGATTTTATTTAAGTGGATGCTTTTTGTATCCTTACTCAACTTAGCTAGAAATTTTTGGGTGTCTGCTTTTAATTATTAATTTCATAAGATAACACTGCTTTTACATGAGTAGAATTTCTGTCTACTATACCCACCTCTGATCATATAATTTAAGTATGCATGAGTTAATTACTATTATGAATGTTTTTTCCTTCTCTTTCCTACTCTTTCTCAATGGAAAAATAAACACTATAATAAAAATACAAAAAAAATTGTGTCATTTATGTAAAAAAAATCATGCATGACGAAACATGACACTTCGTATTTTCTAACCTGTTTCTATACCACCATAGACAGAAAGAGAATCTGAAAAAGACAGAGCTCAGAGAGGGAAAGATGAGACAGAAGAGAGGAGCCAAGGAGAGGAAAGTGTTCAGGCAGAAGGTGCAAGAGAGGAAGCAGAGAAGGATAACACCAGTAAAAAGTCCAAACACAGGAAGTCTGGGTGGGACCCCAACTGGCCCAATATTCCAACATTCAAGCCTTGGTTGTACGATACTTCAAATGGTAAGTTCCATATGCAAAGTTACTGTGCAAAAAATAAATAAATAAATAAATAAATAGTATAAAATTGACATATCCCGGTTACAGTAGTGACATGTGTTTTCTGACACCCCCACACACTCCGGAAAAATATGTTGCCACCGCGCCAAGGTCTTTAAGCCAGAGGAAACACTGTAACTGTGTTGATGTCACATCTCTATACCAACCAGTTGGGGCAAGAGTAAGTGCAACACCTACTGGCCAGCAGGTCAGAATGTTGTCACTATCACCTTTAAAGGTACAGTAAGTTAGATTTTGCACTTTTCATTAAATACATTAGCTGAAATCTTCAGCAGTGGTTCAGTACTATCAGCAACTGCAGTAAACTGACTCCCTCTGGCTACCTTTCAGATGATTCTCAGACTCTTGTTTATGCTGCCACCCTTTCTAGGCCATCCCCTTTAAACTTTTGGTCCACCTCTGTTGCTTGGCAACATGATGTCCATGCCATCATGCCACAAAGGCTCATGTGAGCAAATCATCATTTTGCACAGTTAGTGTGTTGTATACACACTTAAATATTTACTTATTTGAAATACCATTGCATTGGTCGTACGCTGTGGCGTTGTTTAATCTGTGGAAATCTCTGCAAGGTCGCCACAATCCCTCGACCTTAGGAACCATATGTAGTGGGGATGCCCATGGGCTGTTTGATCGTCTGATGATGCCCAGCCTTTCCAAGTTGGCAAACTCCTCGCGTGCTATGGCCAGTTTAACTGTGTCCAGGTGCCGAGGTCGTGCAAAAACGGGCGCCCCGGTGGTGGTAATAAAGTGCTCCACCCCGTGTTTAGTGATGGCCGCCGAAAACATCGGGACCGTGAGTGCTGGGAACTGGGTGAGCAGTGTGTGGAACTTATCACCTGGAGCTGTGATGTTCACTAGTGTTGTTGGCCCGGTTCTTCGAGCTGTACAGGGGAGAGAATCAAAAGACATTGCATTAATCAGGCGTCTGTTAGCAACATCGACTAGTAGTCCATGTGCACACAAAAAATCAGCACCTAAGATTGGGAAACTGCATGCCGCTATGATGAATGTCCATTGGAACGTACGGCCGTGTAGGGATACAGTCAGTGTCCTCTCACCAAAAGTCCTAATGTCTGAGCCGTTTGCGGCCGTCAGCTCGGGACCGCTAGTTCCCGCTAGCCGGTCGGCGTAAGACGGCAGGATGAGGCTCTTTTGGGAGCCGGAGTCCACAAGGAATCGTCTCCCTGAGCGTGAGTTTGTCACGTAGAGCAGCTTGCTTTCTTCATCGGCGGTCACAGCCGCTACCGACTGCTGGTCCTGGTGTTTCCCGAACGCTTGAATTGGCACGGTGGCATGCATCAGCGTGCGTCCTCTCCAAAACGGCGGTGGTAGGAGCAGAGCATGTCTCTCTGGTGCTTCCTGGCCCCCGCTGCCGCTACCATTGCTGGCTCCTTGCTTCCGCTGGCCGTCTCGCTGGGTTCCGACGCCGCTGCGTTCATTGTGAGGGTTCCGGTGGTGAGGATGATCCGCTCTGCCTCCCGAGCTAGCGCATGGTAGTCACGCACGGCCAGCAGCGGCGAATTGGCAAGGACCGCTCTGGCCACCGTTGGGAGGTTCCGGAGGAAAAGGTGGGCAAATAGGAAATGCCCATTGTCCGTGCCCATCAACGCCAACATCTTCTCCATCAGTTTGACTGCCAACCTGTCTCCTAACTCGGAGCGCGTCAGGAGCCTCTCCGCTCTCTTGCAGTCTGAGAGCGTGTAGCGCCGGGTCAGCGCAGTTTTGAGAGCCCCGTATTTGTTGTGGGCTGGGGGCTGTTGGATTCCTTTTGTCCCCCAGCCCTTTGATCTCCATGCTCTTCCGTCAGACGAAACTACTGCATCTCCATGCCTTTCGGTCTGAGATGAATACCACAGCATGGGTCCCCCACAAGGTCTCCTTTAAAGGAGTCATTGATTGCACTTTTTTCTCCATTTTAATAGCTTACACAGCTCATTATAACATATTTTGTTTTAAAGAAACTAATAGTATAAACCACGCTTGGTAAGCTAACTCGTTAGCTTACTGTTGTCCACATGATTGACATGTCTCCAGAGTCACTTCCTTTTTATTGTATTTGCAGTGTGTTTCTGTGTTTGCAACTGTTGTAACTTTTTGCAGCACCCACGTGCCACCATTTTGATGAAGATATTTGATTGATTTGAAGTTGTTGTTGTCTATAGAGAGCCTAAGTCACGCCCACTCTACTTCTGCATATGGGACCTTAAATCAAAAAAATTCTTCATAGAAATGAATGGCAAGAGCGAAATTATCTTTTGATCCCGATCAAATTTTGTCACGAGTTACACACAATGTTTTTTTTTTTTATTTTGGTTTGATTTTTGATTTTGTATACTTTATTGATCGCCAGGGGGGAACTGAGGGCATCCACCTGGATGGATGAAGCAGCCCCAATTTAAAAGATAATTTTACACGTAATTAAAGTTGTTGGCTGTCATATAATAACAGAGTCATATTTAGTTTTTGTTTCAATGATCAACTCCCATCATCCCACATCACTAAGCACGATCATGGTGGGAGATTATCAAAACCTCACTTACTGTTTTCTGCCTAATGAAAGAAGGATCCAAAGAGGAGAAAAACAACACAAAGGTACTGTTTTGAATTGCGAGAGGTGAAGCTGATCCAGAGGACTGTTGGTTACTTCACCCTGGGTGCTCTTTGAAAAGATGATGTAAGCGCCGTCCGTCGGTGTTTGTAGTTTTTTTAATTTACGTATTTTCATAACCTTATACCTTAACAGTTAGATAACAACCTGCACCATTATTTATGTGGAAAATTATCTTTGAAGTTGACAAACATCATATGTGTAACTCCTGGCAAAAGTTGATTGGGATCAAAAGATAATTTCGTTCTCGCCATTCATTTCAATGGAGAATTTTTTTCGATTTTAAGGTCCCATATGTGGAAGTAGAGGTGGTGTGACTTAAGCTTTCTATTTACACTTGTTTTCTTAAGTTGTAGTACATTGAGCTCTCTGGGCTACTGTATGAAAGGGCTGTGTGATGAACTTTGGAAGATCGCTAGCCACAGTGGCTGGTGGGAACAAAAGTTAATGTCAACTTCCTGTCAGTCATTCTGGAAACAACACTGCTTTGCTGGCAATTACTTATTTGTTCAATTTTGCATGAATCTTAAAGACTTTTGGTAAAATGCAATAGTGAAAAAAAAGGTGGCACATAGCAATGACAAAAAAGAAACAAAAAAAAAATCAATTTTCCACACTTAACCTAAATCCAACTGTGAAGAGGACTTTAACTGTCTGGTACCAGATGTGCACGACGGCTCCATCAGAGCCAGAGCATGCAGAGAAGTTACAGAGCTGTAATGTGGCATAAAGACAATCTGGGTGGCAACAGCTTATCTATCTCCTGCTACAGCAGTGTGTACAGTAATTTATGAGCACCCTATTTGAAGCACACACAAATGAATGTTTTCCAGGTTGACATTCCCATAAATATCCAGATGAATGTCATGAGTAAAGAGGTGGTACAGTCTTTGAGAGGTGTTACAAAAATTTGCAAAAACATTTTCAAGTTTTTTTTTTTCCTTCTTTTTTCCTTTTGGCTGATGAAAATCTGCATTTAGGTTGACTGGCTTTCCAGTTCTGTGTGGAAGGGGTCTGGAGTTATCATCGTGCAGGAGATTCCAGAGCAAGTACTTAAGGGAATCTTTTTTCCATAGCTGGACACACAGTGGCAGAGGGGAAGACTGCAGCTAAATACAAAGAACTGAAAAAAATGTGGAGGTGGAGGTACAGCAGGCGTGTTTCTAGCTCTTTGGGGGCCCTATATAAGATTCTATTTTGAGGTGCCTATTTTTGTAATGGGGAAGAATTAAAATCCTTTAAATGGAATTTTTTTTTTTATCTCTGCTCCCAACAAAAGGTTAAGAAAAAATTGTCATGAACTGAGCCTGTGCTCTCCTGCGGGCTCGGTTCTGATTGTTCTCGGTCATATGTTGTGTTTTGATTTCTGTCCTGTGTGTCGTTCTTTCTATGCTTGTGGCTGCTGCTCTGGCCGGCAATCGTTAGGCAGCTGTTTGACCCACTTTCTGGTGGGCACTGTCTAACATTTGCCGGTCCGACCATGTCCCCCTCTCTCTGACAGTCAGCTCTGTGCCCCGGTAATTATCTTTCCCGCACCTCGCCCAGGAGTTCCCTATTTGTTAGGCCAGCGGTGTTTGTACTTAAGCAGCTCTTTTCTAGTCAAACACTGCTGGACCATTGTACGAGTCATACGGTCATTCTCCGTCGTGTGACAATCTTGTCACCGAAGGTTTGTGCTTGCTGTGAGACTGGGAGGATTTGGACTGCTCTGGCACTGTGAGTAACTTTAGTGTTTCTGTTTGCGGTTGTGTCGCTACGCTGATAGCGTTTCCTTTTCCGGCACTACTGCTATGCTTTCTCCCCGTTCTGCCGAGCGTCTTGGAGGACTCTCAGCTAACTTGAGCTGCCTAGCCATTTTGTACAGTTTGTCAATCTGTGTTCAATAAATGTGTGTTTGGAAAACCCTGCATTTAAATCCTCCTTCTTCCTCCTCGTCCTCCGTGCACTGTGAGAAGCGCACAGGGAAGTTTATGACAGAATGGTCCAGCCAGTTAAAAGGATTTAGCAGGTTATGCCCACACATCACTTTTACATAGTACACTGTTTTTTCTGGACTAACCTGTTTTTGGAGAGCGTCATGCCCCGGTCTCGCTGAGGAAGAGGAACGGCAGCAGGGTTTCCCACGGTGGAGGAGGAATGGGCCGCTGAGTTCATCCAGGACTTTGTGAATGAAGCCCTCGCTGCCCGGGGACCTAAGGAGATGCTGGAAAGCCTGGACAGAGCAGTAGGGATCTTGGAGGTGCATCCCGAGTTATGGAGCTACCCACAGTTCGCCAACCTGCTCTCCACAGTCTGCTCGCTCCAGCGTTCTTTCCCCGGTCTGGCATTCCCCACAACGTCGAGATGGAGGTCCGATAATCTGAAAGCCGGCAGCCTCCGTGACACTTAGCCCAGCCCTCCTCTTGCTCCAGCACGGTCTGCACCAGAGAACAAAAAACAACGTCATCCCGCGAGGAAACACCGGGAGAAGCCCTCCACTTTGGCAGCAGCCATCGTTGTTTCAGCTGCCGTAGGGTCTGCTGAATTCGCCCCGGCCACACCTACCTCCATCGTCAGGGAGACGGCTCCTCCACTAGTCTGCAGAAGGGTCCACATCACCGCTGGCACGGGGAGGGATGAGTATCTGCCACCTGCAGCTGTGGAAATCATCGACCGGGATGACAGGCAAGTATTTTTTCATTCATTAACATTGAATCTTGCTTGTCTCCCAAGGGAGAGGCCCAGTATCAGCAGTCCACTGGGTCCTCTCCTCCAGCTGTAAATAATGATTGTTTCCTTCCCCTCTCCGTATCTCCTCACTTAATTCCTGAGGGCCTGCTGGTCCAAAAACCGAGCCACCAGACGATGGGGAAGGCTGAGGCCCTGGATGATCCTGCTCAGGGGCCCGTATGGAGGCGTTTCCCTGCAGCCACGCCAGCGGAATCCCCAGCATTGGAGCTGCTGCAGGAGGACAATGGGAGTGCTAGCACCACCTTGCCAGCTGTGGAAGAGCCAGCACCAAGGTGCTTCATGGCGACCACGCCTGTGGAGTCCCTGCCTTCTTCTTCTGGGTTGGAACCTGATCCATCCCTGGGCGCACCGACGGATGAGGAGTGGTAAGCTCTGCTCACCACGCTGAACCACCGGGTCGAAGAGGAGCGCCGTGACAGGGAGGTCCGAGGATGCGCCTCCCTGGTTGCTAGGGTTCCATACCCTACGCCTGCTCAACCCCCAGACTCACCATCGGATGAGGAGTCGGCAAACCTCCTCGCCATGGTCAACAGCTGGGTTGAGGAGGAATGCCAGGGGAGAAGAGGAGACGTCCCGAAGGCCACTGTGGAGGCCCAATGCCAGGAGAACAGGCAAGTGTTTTCTCATTTTGCCTCCTGGCGAGGAGACTCGGGGTGTGCAGTCCCCTGAGCGCTCCGCCCCAGCGGCACATAGTGTTCCTTCACCCGACCTCATCCAGCCTCTTTTGTGTGCCCCAACGAGCTTGCCTGTGCGGGAACCAGATCGCTCAAGGCGGGGGAATCAGAGGTTCTGGAGGATCCTGCCCGAGGGTCAGCAGAGAGGTCACCCTCGGTCGCTATGCCAGAGGAGCCGGGGGTGTGGAGTTCGAAACACCAGAGCACCAGGACTGCAACCACCATCACGCCTGTTGCAGGGACCGCCACAGCAGAGTCATCCCCCGGACCAGACCTCCAGTCGATGGGACCCGGAACGTCATCGTCGGCAGCATCAGAGTCCTGGACAGCGGTAGAGCTCGAGTACAGGCAAGTTATCTCTCCTGTAGTTCATTTGCCTATGATTGAGAGATCTTGTCTGGCTCTTGGGGAGGAGAGTCAGGTGCGATTCCTGGCCGCACCTGGGCTACCCTCGCCGGGCTCTGCCACTGCCGGCGACCTTAACCTTTCCTCCTCTCCTATGCCTGTTGAGCCCCTCCCTAGGGTTGCCGGAGAGGAGCTGCCACCACCGGGGTTGCCTACGGACGACGACACGAGGCTGGCGGTCCCAGAGGAGGTCGACGGGGGCACAGCACCGGACAAAACTACACACCCCAAATCGCCGGAGTCCTGGACGACGGTGGAGCCCGAGTTCAGGCAGGTGTGCTCCATTGTGTCAATAATGCATATGTCAATGTCACACTGCCCGACTCATGGCGGGGAGGGCCAGGGGTAGCTTGTAGTAGCCCTCGGGCCGCCTCACTGGGCTCTGCCGCTGGAGCCCAGTGAGGGACCTGACCCGGTCCCTTTTTCTCTCCCTCCGGGTTCGGAGCCCCCTGCCAGAGTCACCGGAGAGCAGCTGACCTCACTAGAAGCCACCGAGGAGAGGGGTCCAGCGCCTGCAAGCGTGAGGAGCATCACCTCCCTCACTGGGGAGGTCACCGCGGGAGCAATGAGGCCCACGATGAGGGTCACTGCAGGTGCTATGGTGCTCCAACCGGAGCCCATCACGGGTGCAGCCACGTCCCAGACCAGGACCATCGCAGGTGCAGCAGAGCCTCAGCCGGAGGTCACCACAGGTGCAGCAGAGCCTCAGCTGGAGGTCACCGCGGGTGCTGCAGCGCTTCAGCTGGAGGTCACTGCGGGCGCTGCAGAGCCTCAGCCAGAGGTCACCATGGGTGCTGCAGAACCTCAGCCAGAGGTCACCACGGGTGCTGTAAGGCTCCTGCTGGAGTCCATCGTGGATGCAATGGAGCCGGCCCAGTTGGGGTCCATCATGGGTGCAGCGGAGTCGGCCCAGTCGGGGTCCACTGCAGGTGCAGCTGGGCCCCAAGCCGGGGTCACCGAGGGTGCTGCAGATCGCCTTGAGGAAGCTGTGATTCCCTTCTCCTCCCGGTCCTATGCCATAGGGATTCCATCACTTTGGTCCGGTCACCCACCAGCAAGTTTCCTGGTAGGTAGACCGCCTCCTGCCTCATCTTGCCGGCCCTGGTGGATTAACAATGCTGGCCGGCCACCGGACGGATTGACTCCCCGGGTCTGGTGGCCCATGTTTTCCGGCAGACCACCGGACCTTCTGCCGGGCCTGGGACTCTGGGCGGCCTCCTAAGCCCCAACGCCCGTGGACTTGGGGGGTTAATTTTTTGAATAGTTTTTTGAATGCAAAAGATGCAATAGACTTACACAATGGTCCCCTCCGGCATACAACTAGGAACATACCGGTCGCTATGGAGGGTGAGAATATGTATGGGCACATAATCATACCATGTAGGATAACTAAGTAGACGGTTATGCTGTTTCATTCCATCTAGCAACAATGCTCTGCACTGTGTGTGTTTATATATTTACATATTTATTCCATCTAGCTACAATGCTCAGCACTGGGTGTGTTTATATATTTATATATCTACATATTATTCCATCTAGCTACATTGCTCCGCACTGTGTGTGTTTATATACTTGCATATTTATTCCACCTAGCTGCAATGCTCCGTACTGTGGGTGTTTATATATTTACATATTTATTCCATCTAGCTACAATGCTCTGCACTGTGTGTTCATATATTCATATATTTATTCCATCCAGCTACAATGCTCTGCACTGTGTGTCTGTGTGTGTGTGTATATATATACGTATATATATTATAGTAATATGTACATATGTATATTAGCTGCTCTTGCTTGCTTGTTTTTTTCTTGCCTTCTGATTGTTGCTCTGAGTGTTGCTATCCCTGTGCTGTTGCAATCCTGGAATTTCCCCGTTGTGGGACTAATAAAGGCTTATCTTATCTTATCTTATCTTATCTTATCTTAATTGTGGGCCCTGGGTGGGGCATTGTGTTCCCTCCTTTCCTGTTCCCCCTACCTCCCACCTGGGTTCGTGATGTTGTTGCTCCTGTTGGGGGGGGGGGGGCTCTGTCATGTCTCCTGTGGGCTCGGTTCTGATCATTCTTGGTAATATGTGTGTTTTGATTTCTGTCCTGTGTGTCGTTATTTCTATGCTTGTGGCCGCTGCTCTGGCCGGTGATCGTTAGGCAGCTTTTTGAACCACTTTCTGGTGGGCGCTGTCTAACATTCGCCGGTCTGACCATGCCCCCTTCTCTCTGACAGTCAGCTGTGGGCCCCGGTAATTATCTTTCCCGCGCCTCGCCCAGGAGTTCCCTATTTGTTAGGCCAGCGGTGTTTGTACTTAAGCAGCTCTTTTCTAGTCAAACACCGCTGGACCATTGCACAATTCACACGGTCATTCTCCGTCGTGTGACCATCTTGTCACTGAAGGTTTGTGCTCGCTGTGAGACTGGGAGGATTTGGACTGCTTTGGCACTGTGAGTAACTTCAGCATTTCTGTTTGCGGTTGTGTCGCTATGCTGATAGCATTTCCTTTTGTGGCACTACTGCTACGCTTTCTCCTCGTTCTGCCGAGCGTCTTGGAGGACTCTCAGTTAACCCGAGCTGCCTAGCCATTTTGTACAGTTTGTCAATCTGTGTTCAATAAATGTGTGTTTGGTAAACCTGGATTTATATCCTCCTTCTTCCTTCTCTTCCTCCGTGCACTGTGAGAAGCACACAGGGAAGTTTATGACAAAAATAAACTTAGGTTGGGCGGCAGTGACTCAGGAGGTAGAGTGGGTTGTCCAGTAACTGGAGGGTTGGCAGTTCGAATCCTACTCTCCCCAGCCATCCTGCTGTTGTGTTCCTGGCAAGACATTTTACTCACCTTGCCTTCAGTCTCCATGACACAGTATAAATGTTTGATAGTGTTTGGAGAGGCTGTTGGCACGGATTGGCAGCCACATTTCTGTCAGTCTGCCCCAGGGCAACTGTGGCTACAGTAGTAGCTTACTACTATCTCAGTGTCTGTCTGTGGAATGAACGAGTAATGTATCCATTGTAAAGCCTCTTTGACTGTCCATGAAAATGCGATATAAATCCAATGCATTATTATTACTGTCTTGGTGAACAGAAAATTAATAAAATTAATGAGAAAAAAGTTACTTTTACAAGAAAAAACTTGGAAAAGGAAAAAAACTCCCAAATTCACAAGAAATTCTCAAATTTACGAGAAAAAAATTGCAGATTAGCAGGAAAAAAACTCCCAAGTTCACAAGAAAAAAATAGCAAATCTATGGGAATTGTCACGGCCGGCTCCAATGCTGTAACAAAATAAAGGGGAGAGATGCCAAGACTGCCAATGATGCTGTTTATTTATGAAAGCAAATTAACCAACTAGAAAGAAAAAAGGTTTAAGTGTGGCGATCTGTTGAATCAGTTGTGTGGGAGTGTTGGATGTGTGAAAAAATAATGAGTGCATGTTGAATGATGAACCAACATAACCCAAAACGCTGCGCGCGGAGAAGATCCTCTCCAGAATGAATGGAGCAGGGGGTTCTTGAGGCTTCCAGAACGCCGGGCCCAGGTGCATCCAGTTGCCAGATTAAAAGGCCGCACCCATCAATTACCTGGAAAAGAATCACATTAATAAGAGGGCCAAAGGGGCTGTCACAGAGTAACACTTCAAATTTACAAAAAAAAATTGCAAATTTGCAAGAAAATGTTTTGGAGAAATTTGTGAGAAAAGTTGTTGAGGTATGTTGGGAATAACACATTACTGTAACACCACTACTTTTGCAGTAATGTGCTCTGCAACAAAATTACCGTTTAAAACTGTAATTTCCCAGTTTGAGATCAATAAAGTACATCTATCCGTCTAAAAATTCAGTAATGCATTGCAGTTACTGAAATTTGATCAGATGTGTTACTCATTACTCGTTTTATTAATATGGATAGATATTTTTAGCACGAATAAATGAATATACAAACTGACCCTACCGTAGCTGACACAGCCATCAGTCAACGTGACCTGCTGCACTGAGCCGAGTCTTCACTGCTGAGCAAAGGAAAAGATGAAGCTACTTTGTTTTTGTGGAAATAGACAGATTACTTTTCCTTTGTCATAGTTAAGGACAAAAGCATATTGGTGGGTTGCAAGCTTAAATGCGGTTAAGACCTACTGCAATCTTCAGAAGTGCCTGAGAACAGCAACAAAGCTCTGACAAAGCTAGTGTTAAGCAACAACTAGCTATGCTAACAACAGTGGATCTACACTATCTAAACAGCCACGGCTGGATGTAAAGTGGAAATACTCTTGTCTCAACATCCACGGCTGGATTTCAAGCACAGGTATGCATCTGGACAGTTTGTGACCCAGCGAGAATTAAACCTGATTGCCAGATACGTTGTTTCAGACTGAAAATGTGATGACAGTCACTTTCCATCAGACAACCGGAGTGGTGGCCTAGTCGGCAGAGCATCTGCCCCCACAGCCGGGAGGTTGTGGGCTCAAATCCCGGCTGGGTCATACCTTGCTTATTTGCTTACTACTCCTGTGGGGTGAGGGCTGGGTGGCCTTCACCATGTGTAGAGCCAATCAGGTTAACCAGTGCGTGCCGCAATGAGCTACCAATCTGCTAAACCTTTCTGTGGCTGGGTGAGGTTCCCCGTGTACCAAAGACCACATAAAAAAAGGTACTTGGTGCTCAGCATAATAGAATGGGGAAAGGAAAGTTAATGCACAGAGCTACCAGAGGACTGACACCCCCCCCCCCCCCCCCCCCGTAGCTTTCACTTCTCACATTAGCCAGGGCCACCTTAACTTGCCATTAGGCCCTGGGGCTGAGAGGTTTTGCAGCCCTCCCCCCCAACAGAATCTCAGTTTAAAAATGTGTAATAGCAATGTTTTTAATAATGGATTGCAGTTAGTTGTAGTTGTAGTCCATTATTCACTCACTCCACAGACAATGATAGTGGTAAGCTACCTCTGTAGTCAAAGTTGCCCTGGGACAGGCTGACGGAAACATGGCTGCCAATCCATGCCAATGGCCTCTCCGACCACCATCGAACATTTATTCACATTCATACATCAGTGTCATGAATTGCTGATCTGTTTTAATAAAAAAAATGTTGAAGATCTTTTGTCTACAATGTTTCTTTTTTTAAAATTTCCATTTTATCTTGTTATTTTCTTTGTTTAAATGTTTGAAATAAAAAGAAGAAAAAAAAAACATGAACACACAGGAGGCAAGGTAGGTAAAGTGTCTTGCCCAAGGACACAACAGCAAGGTTGGGGGGAGTGAGATTCAAACCGCCAATGCTCCTGTTAGTGGGCCACTACTGTCATGATTGTAATAAACAATCAGCTCACGTGCGCGATGCAGCAACAAGAAAGAGCAATCAAACACAACACACATTTGAGATCTTTATTAAATGTCAAAACAGATGCACAGCTACTGAAACTGTCACTCGCCAGAGGAAAGGGCTTGTGGAGAGAAGACGAGAGCTGTAAGTGGAGGAACAGAGTAAGGGAAAATGGACTGGCCAAATTACCACTCACGTGAGCTCTAAGGGTTCCAAGATTGTCATAGCCAGGAGCGGCACTGGGGTTAAGCTCCCAGTGCTCATAAAATGCTCCTACGGCGTGCGTCTCGAAAAGCCTCTGACAACCAAGTCCAACTCCTAGCCTGCCCGTGTGGTTTAGTCTCTAAGCCCGGCGGAACTGCTTTTACTAATAGGAGAAGGGGCGAGGGCGGATCTCTGGCGCCTTAAAACCAGATGCTTTGGGTAGATGGTGGCTCGTCAACCTGGGAAGGTAGCCCATCTAGGGGAAGGTAAACCCTGATTTCAAACCTCCACTGCCTTGCGGCACACCCGGTCACGGGAAAGGCTTCGGGAGTCAACCCTGAGGAAAAATCTGGAGTCGGAGCCCCTAAGGCAGTTCTCTGTTGTGCTCAACATCGTTCTGGCAGCTCCTGCGACGGCGCTGGTGCCAAACTATAGCAGCCCTGCTGTTCCTTTGGATTCATCAGTGACGTGGAGAGGGGGGACATGCTGCATGGGTAACATCTTGTCCTCCATATCTTCCTGCCCAGGCTTGAATCCTACCAACGCCCAACGCTGGAAGGTAGAACACTGGTGCGCATCGGCCTGTTCAGCCACAGGTGGTGCTGTTCCAGCAGAGTAGACGTTTAGGATTCTCTTCCATGGTCATCATAGACCGACGGAGGCCAACGGATGAGCTCTAAGGGAGAATCGGCAGGGCCCCAGCGGGGAACAGACAAACCAGCAGGGTGAAGGGAATGGAGCTGGTGGTGCCTGACCGGGTGGAGGTTGAGAGCCGTCAATTGGCGATGAGGTGACAGGAGAGCGCGCGCAGTCCCGGAGACACACCTGCACGAGGGCAGCAACCTGAAGGGAGAAGAGAAATAAACAGGTGAGTAATGTTCCACCTGTGCAAATGATTATACTTGCTTGTCCAAATGACGGGAAGTATACCCAGACGAGCCAGCGCTGAGTCACTGAAGAGCGCTTCCTTATAAACGCTGGCTGATGAGAGGAAGCAGGTGCGTCTTCTCACTCAGGTGCACTGATGACCTGAGGAGAGATAAACGGGAAGGAGGGGGCGCGCGCTCGCCGCTCATGACAACTACGGCTTCATTTTTGTTTCTCTTGGAGAGATAATGCAGCTGTGAGCTAGAAAACACAACTACACTGCAAAAAGTCAAATATAAGTAAAATGAAATAAATAAAGGTTGTTTATGCCTGTTTTTTGTCTGACAAGTTATTTATTCTTGCTGTGCAGTTAATGTGTAAGAAAATTTTGCATGCTTTCAGATAGTTTTAACTTGTTTTACGCAATTTGATAAGTCAAATTTTCTTGCTCTGTTGGCAGATAATTTTACTTAAAATAAACAAAAAAATTCTGACAAAAATAACTTTAGTTAAAATTAGAAAAAAAAAATATCTGCCAACAAAGTAAGATTAAATTGCTTAAAACATGTAAAAACGTTTGTAAAGCAAGTAAAATCTTACAGAAAAGTGCACAACAAATAGAAATGTGTGTCTTGTTAAAATTATCCTGTGAGCGAAAAACAAGTATAAAGCTTTGATTTAAGATATTTTATCTTACTGAGATTTCCATTTTTACAGCGTGACAGATACTGCCTTCAGCATACAGTAACGACAGTAACAACAGCAGCAATCAAAAACCTACACAGGTGGCTGGAAAGCTACAAAGGTCTTCATCTCTCATCTTGCCTTCTCCACCGGCCTGCACTCTTTCGCTGGGACCTGGTGGTCTTCTCCTCCAGCTGAGTGCTTTAACAGCCCACCTGTCTCCTCTGTGCAGTAATTAGCAGTTCCACCTCCACTCAATGCTCCAGCTTAGAAAAATCCTTCACACTTCGAGATTTTTTGAGCAATTCGTTTTCCCTAAGCTCTTTTCCTCTCAACAATTTTATGAGCGCCACTCTCAAACTTTTTTCCGGACATTTTGACCGAGCTAATTACTTCGTACCTCTCACTGGTGCTTGCATAGTCACATATAAAAACAATTCCTCTGATAGGGCTATTGTTACATGGTGCCCATGTGAGGCACTTGTGAATTGGACCAATCAGCAGCCACACACGAATATTAAGTGATGGACATAGAATCTGACCAATGAATAACAATGTGATCTTTTTCATTGGCTCATGATAGGTCCTGATCTTCGTAGGCCCCTGGGCTTCAGCCCCGCCTAGCCTGTTCATTAAGGCGGCCTTGACAGTAGCTGTGTGGCCTAGGTCAGTGAAATGGAGCTAGGCACTGCCCCATCCACCATGTGGTGTTCCACATACTGTGGAGGGGGGGAATTAACTTCCATCAGACGGCTGAGACTGTGATCCACTGAAGTTAAAACACATTTACTTGCTACCTGGATAAAGATTATACAAAAATGGATTTGATCTCCAAAAGGAATTTGAGGGACTGGATCATGTCTCTGTCACAGCAGACATTTGGACTGTGGATAATGGACATTTTCTTTGTATCACTGCACATCGGATTAAATCCATATCATAAAGGTAAGACAAGCATGGACAGCTTTATGCAGTGTTGCCGACTCTTACTCCAAAATGAGGAAATTACTGGCAAAATCATGTTGATTTCCTTCAGATTTTTCCCACAATAAGAGCTCTCAAGGCAGGATAAAGCAGACTCAACATGTTCTAAAAGCTCTGTCTGAAACAGTCTGTTTTCAGCCTGACATTAATAAGCCCGTAATGTAAGTTTATTTATTTATAAAAGGGACATATTAAAGAACATAAGGCATGTACATATGCAGCATACAAGATTATAGCTGAAGCTAATTTCCATCTTGCGTCCCCTAGCCAGCCAATGCCAGCCACATAGAACAGATAACACAATATAATAACAAGAAACAATACAACAATGATAAAGCAAATGACACAACAGTAATAGCAGCAGGACAGCAATACATTAATCCATTTAATGTAAGCCATTAATTAAATTATCTTGCTATGTGTGTGAGATGATTTAAGTATGCATTTAAAAGTGAAAGTTACTTTTCCAAGTAACTAGTTACTTTAATTGTGCAGTAATTGGTAAAGTAATTCAGTTATTTTTGAAAAGACGTAAATAGTAACTGTAATTAGTTACTATTTTTTAGTAATAGTACTGCGCCAATAGTACTGCGCCATTTTTTAGTAATAGTACTGCGCCACCGTGCACCGGGGCTGCACGGTGGCGCAGTGGTTAGCACTGCGGCAGCACAGTTTACCCTTGGCCGGAGGATTGTGGGGATCGTGGGATCGTGGGCTCGATCCCAGCCCCCGACCAACAGTGATCTGTGTGGAGTTTGCATGTTCTCCCCGTGTTGCGTGGGTTTACTCCGGGATTTCTCCGGTTTCCTCCCACATGCCAAAGACATGCATGTTAGGTTAATTGGCTGTTCTAAATTGTCCCTAGATATCCTATAGGCCCCTAGAATAGAGGGTTAGTATTAATGAAAGCGCTTTGAGTGGTCTTTGTGACTAGAAAAGCGCTATATAAGTGCAGGTTAGTTAGTTAGTTAGTTAGTTAGTAACTTGCCCAACATTGGTATGGAAATTTAGGAAGATGCATAAATGCGGATGTACTAACAAAGACAGAGCAAGCTACAGAGAGCAAATTGAAAGCATGTGAACATGCAAAAGGACTCATGCAGTCGGCATCAGAACACTGAGAGTAGGCAGCCAAAGGTGGCACAGTCACTGAGCTGTGAATGACATTAAGTAATCCCACTCTTTGCATTTGAAGTCTGCTGATGTGTTTTAAGGTACGGGTTACCAAAACACACAGGGTGACAGTGTTTTGTTCTTTTTCCTGAGGAATGCAACAGATGCTGTCTGGAGCCGCAGGGGGGCCGGTTAGCAGTCATAGCACATGTCGTTGACCTTGTCTGCACCCCTGAGAAACCTGGATCCATTGGTGTATCTGATACATACGCGCCTTTGAAGTGCAGACAGACAGGTACGCATGCACAGAAAGGGCATGTGTGCCATTTAGAATCACTGAGTGTGCCAGCAGGGACACTTCATTAGCTGACATTGTTTATAAAAATAGAAATCAATGCATAAGCCATGTGTCCTGAAAGGTACTTATGTTGCAAAGAAATTTCCTCCTCATCTGTGCAGCACCGCTTTACACTGTGTTCACATTATAAAATCTGTGGTAAAAAATTTTTAAAGCATAATTACAATAATACAGTTTATGCTTTCAGTCACTTCCATCATGATGTTCATGTTTGACATTATGGTGCAAAATAGAGAAGAACAGGACAACATAGCAGGGTATTCTGTATCCATAGGGTGGGTTCACTTTGTAATCCACATTTAGCTGCAGGTACACCACATCCAGAGTTGGGCAGTAATGAGTCAGTTTTATGCACTCAGGTACGTCTGTCACAAAAATATAGGTGCCAGTGTAGATTTATTTTGGGATACAGTACATTTTACTAGGGGTTAGGGGTGAAATTATCAATTCATAAATGGGTTGTTGATTCACCCTCTCGATCCATAAATGATTCATTGATAAGCACAGATTTTCCTGAGAATCTGAATTTCCCATTTGTTGAGTTGTAATTTAGATGTTGTATTTTGGGCTAAATCAGGTCCGTCGATGCAAGCACTAGTTTAGCCCTTAAATAGACACTGAAAATTGGTCTGTGTTGGTCCATCTACCACAGACCATATTTAATCAGAAAAAAGTTGTTGAAAATTGGGCAAAAAATAGTCCAGTAACTGGGCCGTTTAGTTCACAAGATTTGGCCCAAATTTATTCTCAAAATAGTTTTTGGCCTTTGGTGATGGTGGTGGGGAGGGTCTGTCTCTCAAAAGTCAAATATACACTGTATCCTTGTTTTGTTTTTTTTTAAAAGGTAGCTTTTCATCTTCATTTTTCAACCAAATTATGTACATTTTAGACAGTTGGCAAAGCCATCTTTTAAACGTTTTTTCAACCATTTTGTGCTCGGATGGCAAATGCAAATCATGAGCACAGATTAGAAGAGAGATGGCAAAGGTTAACAAAAAAAGTGAGAGGCTTTGCAAAGGAATCATTTTCACTGAAAGTACAAATTTAAACAACTAACTTAAGTACAGAAGGTGTGATTGTGTGTGCACCACTTACAAGAGTAATTTGCATCCTTAGAGACATCAGCCAGGAGCTGCTGACTGTAAGAAAAATAACATGGAATGTTACAATAACTGCATCCGCCTCTGCTCCTCGTCCATCTCTGCCCCCTACTGGGGGCCTACCCACCAGGTGGGGGCCCTACCAGTATGGCATTGGGGTGGAGGATGCAGTGATCTTCCTCCTACATTGTTCCCTGTCCACCTGGAGAAGCCTGGGAGCACTGTGAGAATCATGTTCTTTGATTTCTCCAGTGCTTTCAACACCATCCAAACAGTGATCCTGAGGGACAAGCTGCTGTGTGCAGGAGTGGACCAGAACCTGTCATCATGGATTCTGGACTACCTCACAGACCAACCACAGTTTACGAGAACCCACAAACCGCAAACCCAGGGCCGTGTGTCTGACACCATCATCTGCAGTATGAGGGCTCCCCAGGAAATAGTTCTGGCTCCCTTCCTGTTCACCCTCTACACTGCTGACTTTTCACACAACACACCACACTGCCATCTACAGAAGTTCTCTGACAACTCTGCAGTCGTCGGCCTCATTCTCCGATGGGGATGATGTTGAGTACAGAGGACTTATCCAGGACTTTGTGGACTGGTGCCTGCGGAACTGCCTCCAGATCAATGTGAGGAAAACCAAGGAACTGCTGGTGGACTACTGCAGGCGTGGAAAAACCCCCATAACACCGGTAAACATCCAAGGAACAGACATTGAGATGGTGACATTTTACAAGTACCTGGGTGTTCACCTGAACAATAAACTGGACTGGTCACACAGCACCAACGTGCTCTACAAGAAGGGGCAGCACAGGCTGTTCCTCCAGAAGAAACTCAGGTCTTTTGGAGTGCTAGGGGCACTTCTGAAGACCTTCTACGATTCGTTGGTGGCATTAGCCATCACATTTGGAATGGTCTGCTGGGGCAGCGGCATCACGGCAGCCAACAGGAAGGGACTGAACAGGCTGATTAAAAAAAAGCCAGCTCTGTTCTGGGGCGACGCCTCGACCCAGTGGAGATGATAGGAGAGAGGAGGATGGTGGCTAAGCTGTCATCTCTGCTGGAGTCCAAGTCCCACCCCACATAGGACAAGCAGAATGCACTGAGGAGCTCATTTAGCAGTAGGCTGTGTCATCCTAAGTGCTCGAGGGAGAACCTACGGCTGTCAGACTTTATAATCTAACCGGGGCTGTTCATAGAGGCTGTATTACGGTAAATGCCACAACTTTGCACAATAGAGAGCGTCCCCTTCAATACACAACTAAGGCAATTACTATTATGATCAAGGGTGGCAACAACACTGTTGATTCAAATGTGAAATACTGTCTGGGTCCATATTTGCATTTTTCTGGGTAATTTAAGTAACTGTAATGCTGTTGATACCATCTAGCTGCAATGCTCCTGCACTGTGTATATAACTGTGTACATATGTATATTTATTTACTACTTTAGCTAACCTATTCAATTCAACTTTTTATTTATTTATATAGCACCATATCACAACAACAGTCATTTCATAGCACTTTGAAATGTTGGGAAAACCCCACAATTGCAGAAAGACCCCAGCAATCAGACAATCCCCCTGTGAGCAAGCACTTAGCGACGGTGGAGAGGAAAAACTCCCATTTAACGGGAAGAAACCTCTAGCAGAACCAGGCTCAGGGAGGGGCAGTCATCTGCTGCCACTGGCTGGGAGGTGAAGGGATAGAGAAGAAGAAAAGAACAGACATAAAGAGAGCAAACATTAACGGGGAGAAGCCAAGTACATTACTGGAGGTCACCCAGCAGTCTAAATCTATTAACAGCAAAAACAAAGACGAGGGGGAGGTTAAGAGACACAAGATCCCTCCCTAATCGTAGGCTATACTGAAGATGAAGGTTTTTACCCTATTCTTAAAAACAAAGATCGAGTCTGACTCCTGAACCCAGATTGGTAACTGGTTCCACAGGAAAGGAGCTCTGTTCTGGGGCGACGTTACTGGGATAACCTATTCTGATCTTATCTTATTTATTGTTGCTCTGAGTGCTGCTATCCCTTTGCTGCTGCAATCCTGGAATTAATAAAGGCTTCTTATTTTATCTTATCCATTTCCAGACTTTTATAGTAACATGGGTATCTGAATGATTAGAAATGACCCTGAAATAAATACTGTACTTATAACACTTTGATTACACTAGCTGTTGATTGGAGATACCAGAAATTGTTTGCATGTAAATACTTGTTTCTGTCTTTAATTGGTGCTTACAAAATTAGTTACGTTAAGTGAAGTGCAGTTTCAACTTTAACTACATCTAAAAGCACAATAAATAAATCAGAAAAAAGGAGAACACAACTGCTGTCAAAACAGCCTTGCTCAGTGTAAGAGTGATTATTATTATTTTGATAGACAATGATATCTGTCATAATTGCCCCTCCGAGGCATATTAATGGACCCAAATGCCAGACTGAAGTTTGTGGAATTTATTATAGGCTTCACACAGCTCGAGGGATGGGAAAACAAATACAAAATGCCGGTAACGGCAAGCAACTTACAAAAGGGTGGTGAATGTAATCCAAACGCCAACCGTAATGATGTGGAGACAGGTAGAATCAACTTCTTGCTAGGGTGCCGCAAGGAAGGACAGAGGGCGGCAGAATAAATAGACAAACTAATGATTAACAAATAAAGAACAGCTGTGATAAATTACAAACTAAAGAGAATGGAACTGAACGAGAAATGCATTGCGCTAAAACAGAGAAAAACAAAGAGTACTGTCAAAATAAGAGTCGACTAAGAAACAATAATAATAATAATGATAATCAAACCTAAAGGTAACAAAGCGTGGACATGGTCACAGGCCATGTCCAGGTCATGATAATATCATCATTGTTCAAAGACAGCATTTCTGGTGTGTCTAAAACATTAGAGGGCACATCCTCCCTATATCAAATATACAGGACAGAAATCATATATCTTTACCCTGCATCATGGACGTTGTCTCTGCAACATCATCAGATCTGCAGTCACCCCTGCAGTTGTGTGTGTTATACTATCCAGTGTGGCCTTGGCAGATAGACATGAGTTTTGTTATTTAGAGAGGTGGAAGTGGTTTCAGTGAACTCTGCTGCACACAGTTCTGCCAACTCTGTGTTTGAGGAAAACTGGGATTGAACGTAACTCCAGCAAGATAATCCCCATCCCTGACGTCTGTGTTCAGACCCTAATAGAAAACAGACACCATTAGTAGCAGATTCCTTCATCTGATTAATTATATTGATTTAGTTTTCCAAGCTAGTGTTTTTTTTTTTAACTTGTCTCCTTCTGACATATTTCCTCAGCTTTGCCATGCCCAATTAGTATGATTGGTGAGGGGAGTGGGTCAAATTTGAGTAGAGTGGTTGACATCCACAAGGACAAATTAACAAGCCTCCTGTTTCTTGTCAGAACCCTTTGTGAGGATTTATTTCAAATATGTATTTCAGTGCTGCTTGCATTGATGGCTGCATAGACTGAAGTGTACCCTGAACAATTTGAAAGTGGTTCCAAAATTTCCTTTGTGTTGAGACATGGAGGTGCAAAGATGGAATCATGTTTTGTTCGCACAAAATGTAGTGGCATTGACTTGGACTCATTATCATTGGACACTCCCATGTGCAAAGTGCAAATCTTTTCGAAGTTAAATGACTCCAGAAGAAATGATATTCAAAAAAAATGTCATTCAACATGGGATTAATAATGCAGAATAAACTTGAAACAACCACAGCTGAGCAAGGGAAAGAACAACAGCCAGAAAAGCACAAACACCTGCAGCATTGTCCTTCTTCCAGTCTTTACATTGCTGGGCTACAGGACAGAATTTAATGGAAAAATTTCTGACTCCATTAGTTTGAAATTAATATTACATACACCAATGTTTTTGATATTTAACAAAAATAGTACTAAAATATGCACAATAATAGTTAAAGTACAAATCCAGTACTTGTCTGTATAGTACACACTGCAAATAATGAGTAAACAATTTCAGTCTTTTGACTTTTGAACTCTAACCTGCCAAGAAGTTTTAATCATTTATCTTGTTACACATGCATCTAGATCAATTTTAAATGTCAATAAAAAAGTAACTCTTTCATATTATTACAGTAATTTGATTGGGAAATATTGATTCCAGGAGTTACTGTATAAACACAAACACTTCACCTCCAATCCCTTGTCCTCGTTGCGGGAGATGGAAACAGGTAATTCTGGCCGATGGCGCTCTGGTGAAGCTGTGACTGGCTTAGCAGACCTAGAGTGGATTTTCAAATTGATTATGACAACAAAATGAGAAAATAAACACTTCACCAGATACAATATTTATCACTCCGCCTCGCTGCTGTCCATCAGTTCAAATGTCAATCAGCATGTATCGTTGGGGCCTTCGCTCATCACCAGCTTATATTTGTGGCAACCCAGAGCAGACAGCACATCATGTCCTGTTAGAGTACCCTGACCTTGGACGACCTGAAGGTCCTCATGTGGATCTCACCAACCCCACCCCGGAGACAGTGACCTGGCTTCACAGCTTACATGACATTGCTTAGTGACTTTGGGAGTCATACGAAAGAAGAAGTTCAAATTTTTTTTTTTTTTTTTTTTTATTTAAGTTTTTGTAAAGGGTATACAGGTCGTTACAGCAATGCATTGTTTACATTTTCATCACATGTTCCCTTATTTTCTGATATCTGACAACATTGGAAGATTAATTCTTACAACACCCCTTTTTTTTTTTTTTTTAAAGTGAAAGAAAAAGTGAAATTAAAGAGAAAAAAAAAACGAAAAACAAATAACAAAAAAAACCCCAAACAAACCAGTAAAAAACAAACAAAAAGAAAAAGTAAGTAAATAAAGATAAAAGAGCATCTGAGTAGCATTGGAACAAAGAGCGGAACCATTATTGAAATGGTATTTGTCAAAGATTAGATCTAATGGAAGACACATATGCGGTCCAGGGTTGCCAAAAGTTCATGAACCCATCCATGTCCTGTCTCAGTGCGAATGTCAACTTTCCATCGAGTAAATGTCTTGGATCACGTTAGTCCAATCTTCAGGTGTAGGACAGTCCTTCAACATCCATTTTTTAGTTAGAGCTTTTTTGCTTGCCAATATTAAAACATTGAATAAGTATTTTTCTCCTCGTCTTTCCAGTGAGTCCGGTAGTAAACCCAAATACAAAGTTACAAAAGAAAAGGGAACTGTAATTTTGAATATTTTCCCCAATATTGTCTGTACCTTGGTCCAATATTGGTGGATAACTGGGCATGACCAAAACACATGAAAATGATTTGCAGTCTTTTCACCACACAAGCGCCAACAGTTCAATCCTTTATGGGTAAATTTGTTTTGTGCAGGTGTTCTGAAAAATCTTGCCAAGTTTTTCCATCCAAATTCTCTCCACTGCAGGGATGAGGTACTTTTCCATTGCTGTTTATTTAGCTTTTCCCATATTTCCAGTTGTAAAGTGAAATTCCCCTCTTTTTCCCATCTCTCTTTTATATAAGATGTGTTGTCTCCTTTTAAGTCTTGAAGACCTTGGTATATTTTAGAAATGTATCTGATCCCTGGGATCCCTTTATATGCCATTAAGAAGACCTTCAGAACACCTGACTGGGCCCTTTCCAAAACCTCCTTTTTAAGTATATTGTTTATGTGGTGTCTAAGCTGGAAGAACCTGTAAAGGTCTTGATTTATTAGGCCTTGTTTTTTCAAATCTTCAAAACTTCTTAAGATTTGCCCTTTAAAAAAATCGTAATATTTTATCAGCCCTTTCTCCTTCCACTTTTTAAATCTGGTGTCTGTTTTATTAGGAGTAAAGTCCTGATCATAGGCGATCCATTGCAGAAGTCGATAGGGCTCTTTAGTTTGATTCTCTCTGACTATCTTAAACCAAATTTTTAGCGGGGTCTCTATCCACGGGTTAGTGTTATTCAAAAGCTTAGGTAAGACATTGTTCCCTATTATCGCCTGTAGGGGGATGTCACTTGTTATTTGGCATTCGATCTCCTTCCATTGTGCAGTGTAGACTGGGTTACATATCTCTACTAAAGTTTTAATTTGTGCGGCTTTAAAGTAGTCCCTGATATTTGGCAGCGCGAGCCCACCTTTGTCTTTGTTTAGCTGTAGGGTTCTATATCTGATTCTAGGTCTCTTGCCCTGCCATATGAATCTTGAGATCCTTCTGTCCAGCTCCTGCCATGTTTTTTTGGGAGGTTCTACCGGTATTGTTTGGAAAAGGTATAGAAGACGTGGAAGTATATTCATTTTGACTGCTTCAATTCTTTGTGCAGTACCCAAGAATGGTATCATATTCCATCTTGCTAGGTCAGATTTTATTTTTGTCACCAGTGGATCATAGTTTAGTGATATAATTTTGTTGAGTTGTTTCGGGATATTGACCCCCAGATATTTCATAGATTCCGACTCCCAGTTAGTTTTGAGTTTGCTTAGAGAATAATGATTTGGGTCATAGTTGAATGTTAAAACTTGGGTTTTATGCATGTTTAATTTGTACCCCGATAAATCTCCATACTCTGAAAAAACTGAGGTTAGTTCTGGTAAAGAAGTGTCCGGCTGCCCTAGCTATATTAAAATGTCATCAGCAAAGAGTGATATTTTATGTTCCTTCTGACCAAGTGTAATACCTTGAATTTTTTGGTTTTGTCTTATCCATTGGCTCAGAGGTTCTATGAAGATTGCAAAGAGCAGTGGAGACAGGGGGCAGCCCTGACGACATCCTCTTTCCAGTTCAAAAGATGATGATAAATTACCGTTAATCCTTATTTTAGCTGTTGGTTTTTTATATAATGCCTGTATAGTTCTAATGAAGTTGTTATGAAAATTGAAACTGGATAAGATTCTATATAGAAAAGACCAGTCAACCGAATCGAATGCTTTTTCAGCATCTAATCCCAATATGACTGCATTTAAGTTATATTTTTTTATATGATGAATTATGTGTTAAGTGCGTCGAATGTTGTCTTGTGTCTGTCTTTGTCTTATAAAACCT
The DNA here is from genome assembly GCA_020510985.1 of Pholidichthys leucotaenia. NCBI lineage: Eukaryota > Metazoa > Chordata > Actinopteri > Cichliformes > Pholidichthyidae > Pholidichthys > Pholidichthys leucotaenia. The sequence continues at coordinate 266,228,841 of CM035849.1, read as the reverse complement.
GTTTGGTCTAAATGAATTAGGTCTGTCAGTATATTTTCTAACCTTTTGGCAAGGATAATGGTAAAAAGCTTATAGTCCTGATTTAGTACACTGATTGGTCTGTAGTTGGAGCACTCTAGTTTATCCTTTTCAGGTTTAGGTATAACTGCAATGACCCCTTCTCTCCAGGAGGGGGGGATTTCCCCTGTGTGGAGGACATAATTAAATGTTTTCAGGAGGAGAGGAGATAGTTGCTGTTTAAAGGTTTTGTACCACTCTGCTGTATAGCCATCAGCTCCTGGAGATTTGTTAGCTTTAAGTTTCATAATTGCTTTTTCCAATTCTTTAGGATGTATTTCTGACAGTAGTGTTTTATTTTGTGACTCCGTAAGTTGGGGAAGGTTTAATGTGTTTAGGAATGCCTCGGATGCGTTTTTATGTTTTTTGTGGGAGTATAAGTTCTTATAGTAATTCTCGAAGTTTTTAAGAATATCCTGAATTCTGAATTTTATTTCCTTTGATACTGGGTCTCTGATTTTGTAGATTGCTCTTTCTGTTTGATGTTTCCTCAATTTATAGGCTAGCAATTTTGCCGATTTACTGCCTGCTTCATAGTATTTTTGTTTCAGAAATGTAAGTTTCTTCTGGATTTCTATTGTGTAGATCTCATTTATTTGGTTTTTAATTTCCTTAATCTTGAGCGAGTCAGTAGAATGAGTGTTGCCTTTGTGTTCTTTTTCTAGGTTCCTAAGTTCTGACTCTAATGTGGATAGTTTTTCTTGTCTTAGTTTCTTTTGGGTTGCCAGTTTTGCAATAATCTTTCCTCTTATTACAGCTTTGCATGCATCCCACAGTATTAAAGGGGATACTTCTCCATTATCGTTATCTTCCAAATATCTGAGAATATCTGATTCCAATTCATCTTTCAATGGTCCTTTCAGGACATTTGAATTTAACCTCCAAGAAAATGTATTATTTGTGTATTTTTGGATATTTAAGTCCATGTAGATCGGACTGTGGTCGGAGAGATCCATCAGTCCTATTTTACATGTTTTTACTCTTCCAATGTCTCTATTAAACATAAAAAAATAGTCAATCCTTGAGTAAGATGAATGTGGAGTTGAGTAAAATGTATAGTCTTTTACACTGGGGTTGAGTTCCCTCCACACGTCACAGATTCCCAATTCTTTTAGTAGCATCCGAGTCTTCCTGTTTTGGGTGTTATTTTGATGTGGGGAATTACCAGAAGCATCCCAGTATGGATTCAGTCTAAGATTGAAGTCCCCACCACATATCACTAAACCTTGAGCTTTAGTTATCATTAGGTCGAATACATTTTTATAAAATTTCCAGTTAGCCCCTGGGGGAGCATACACATTCAGCAGGGTGATATCTTCTCCCTCTAGCCGCCCAGTTACCAAACTGTATCTCCCTTCTTTATCTTTGTGTTCTGATTTTTTTTCAAATGTAATTTTGGTTGATATCAATGTCGCTACTCCCCTCCTCCTCCCTGATTTATATGAAGATGAAGAGATCATTTTAAACCCTTGTCTACTGAGTTTATTGTGTTCCACGTCTGTTAGGTGGGTTTCTTGTAAAAATATTATTCCTGCTTTGTCTTTTTTCATTTTGCCTAGAATCTTGGATCTTTTAACTGGACTCAGGATTCCTTTTACATTATATGAAATTATTTTGGTTACACCCTGTTTCTCCATTGTGTTGTTTTGTTTAGTATAACTGTGTGGTGGCCCTCTTTTGTGCTACTCAGAAACTGAAAGAACATTAAAAACAAGAAAAACATTAAGAACATAGTGTAAAAAACTTTAAAACAAAAAGCTGTCATAAGAACTTCCTGAGCTGAGGTCTTTTTAAAGACCCTGTAAGAGCCTTGATGGAGTGAAGGCCCTGAGGGAAATTCCTCAAACTCTGTTACGTGTTGAGGGCCCTCTCTTACCACTGAAAGTAGTCCCATGCTTTTAACGTGAGTTTCAAAACCCAATCCAAACTTGTAATGATTTTTTTTTTTCCTTTTATGCCTAAACCCTGTGAAATTGTGTGCACCCTCCCACCCCCATCACATCAAACATTCACGCAAAAACAGTATTTGTTAGTATGAGGAGAACATGTGGATTATTGTCACATTTCTATTTTAACAAGTTTTTTTTTTTTTTTTTTATTACAAAGACTTATTTGTTTCAAATAATATGATTGTTCCATGAAATGTTTTACCACATGCTGAATATGCATCTCCTTTAAAGTTTGTTACCTTGTATGAGGGGGGTTGGATGTGCGGATTGATTCAAGAGAAAAGAGAAAAAAAAAAAAGGTCGCTATTCCAACCTGGAAACGGATAGTTTATCCGCGACGCTCTGGTGCTGGGTTTCCCGCTGCTGGTCCGTGGATTTTGAGGGTCTTTGTGTTGTCCATGTTTGCGCTTTGATCTTCTCACTCGGGTCTGCTGCGGGTTTAAATACCGTTACCGGGAGCCCTCTTTTCGCCATGTCAGCTGTTGCTTCTTCCGCCGAATTATAGAGACACGTTTCATCGCCGTAGAAGACCCTTAACTTCGCAGGAAATGGTGTCTGAAAGCGCAATTTCTTCTCTCTTAACACCTTTTTCGCGTCATTGTATTCCCTGCGCTTTTTAAGGACCTCCGGGGCGTAATCGTGTTCCACGTAGACTTTTCTCTCCTGGTGCATAAATCCTTTTTTCTGCCAGGCCAGTCTTACAACCTCTTGTTTTATTTTGAAATTGGAAAATCTTACCAACACCGAACGTGGGGGCGCTTCCGCCGCCGGCCTAGCGGCTAATGAACGATGTGCCTTTTCTATCTTCAAGTCGGTGGTTTGTGGAATATCCAATTTCTCTCTTAGTAAGGATTCCACGCATTCTGCCATTGAGTTAAAACCATTTTCGGTTCCTTCTATCAGACCATGAATTCTTATGTTGTCTCTTCTTTGTTTTCCTTCTTGGTCGGTTAGCTTAGCCTCTATAGCTGCTTGTCTCTTGCGTAGGTCTAGCACAGAATCTTCGAGCACTTTTATTCGATCCTCTGTTTCCAAGATTTGGTTCTCGGCCTGGTCCACTCTGCTGTTTGTCCTTTTCAATTCTTCTCTGAATTCCCGAAATTCGGCCGTAACTTCTCGGCGAAATCGTCGTAGCTCCTCAAATAGTGATTTCGGGCTAACCCTTTTGTTAGCTATCACCAGTTCCTCGTCTTCTGAACGGAGATCTTCCAGTTCAGATTCTCCGGCCGATACGTGTCCTGGCCTGGAGAATTTCAGTTTCTTCTGTTTTCCTTTAGACATGATGATTTTGTCTTTTGATTTTCACTCCTCCAAAAATCCGTTAAGTTTGATTTTCAAGGTGTTATCCTGGATTGGGTCTGAGAGCTTCAGTGTTAAGCTGCAGTCGCCATGGCGTCCAGACCGGAAGTCGAAGTTCAAATTTTTAATCAAGAGTTTTAACAATAATTAATTTCCCCCCAACAATTAACTTGTGATTAATCCTATGTTACTCACACATTTTTTTATTGGTTCTAAATCCATCCATCCATCCATCCATCAATCTTCTACCACTTTTCCGGAGGTCCGGGTCACGGAGGCAGTAGTTCAAGCAGAGAAGCCCAGACTTCCCTCTCTCCAGCCACCTGCTCCAGCTCTTCAGAGAGGATACCAAGGCGTTCCCAGACCAGCTGGGAGACATAGTCTCTCCACCAAGTCCTGGGTCTGCCCCGGGGTCTCCTCCCAGTGGGACGTGCCCGAAACACCTCAAGTGGGAGGCGTGCCCCTCATGGATCGTCACCTTATCGTGGTGGTGGTGGGTTTGCGTACCCCAGTGGTCCCAGGAGCTATGTTGTCCGGGGCAATTTGCCTCTGATAGGGTCACCCAAGACAAACTGGTCCTGGGTGAAGGGCTAGACTAAGAACGATCCAACAGACTCTCAAGATAAATTCTATATCAAGGATTCAGTGTACCCCGCCCGGTATGGGGTTACCGGGGCCCCACCCTGGAGCCAGGCCTGGGGGAGAGGCTCGAAGGCTAGAGTCTGGTGGCCGGGTTTCCACCCATGGGACCCGGCCGGGCTCAGCCCGAAGGAGTTACATAGGTCCGCCCTCCAGTGGGCTCACCACCTGCAGGAGGGATCATGGGGGTCCAGTGCTATGTGGATTAGGTGGCGGTCAAAGGCGGAGACCTTGGCGGACTGATCCCAAGCTTTCTAAACTGGCTTTTGGTACGTGGTTCTAAATATACCTTTAAATTGATTTATTTTTCTAAATTTAAAGTCATACACACAAGTGTCATGTTCAGCAGCAGGCATGGAGAGAGGACCTAATATGCAAGCAGTGAACAGCTCAAGGATTTTATTAATAGAAAACCCAAGCGTCGGTAAATGCCAGAAAATGAGTAAACTTAAACACTGATTAAACTAGAAAATAAACAACAGCATGGGAGCTGCAAAATGAAAGGATAAAGCAAACATGAAGTGGTAAACAACTGAACACAGGATAAAATCTCACCCAGCACAAACTGGTTCAAAAAACATTAAAAAGACAGCTTTGACAACTGTCTAAAGCGCGTACAGATTTGGTTGAAAAGTGAAAGATGATAACCCGCCTTTTTAAGATCGTTGAAAAGGCGTCTTGATATAGACGTCTCTATATTATCTAAATCTGGTTGAAAAATGAAGATGAAAAGCCGCCTTTTTAAAAAAAGAGCATATACGAGGGGGGCTAAAAAGTTCATAGTGGTCAAATTTAGCCAAATGTGGTTTATTTTTCCACTGCAAGGATCCATACACTGCAATACCGATGGAAGAAGTGTGTGGACTGAAGGGGGACTATATTGAAAAACAAAACACATTTGGTCAAATTTGACCACTATGATCTTTTCAGCCCCCCATAGTCACCAACATCCTGATACTTTTTTGAGTTGTGTGGCACCTATATCAGCATCTTGGGGCAGATGTGGTGCAGGTGTAGTGTGGCTGACTACTGATTAGAGAGCCAGGGGTTCAACTCCCGCTCTGTCTGCTGTCTGCATGTCAAAGAATCTTTGAGCAAGACACTGAACCACCAGTTGTTCAGGCCAGTGCCTGTGTATGGCAGATCTGCTGCCATCAGTATGTGAATGTGTGGATAGCAGGATCTGTAAAGCGCTTTGGTCATCTAGAGATGAGAAAAAGCGCTATATAAGTGGACACCATTTACCGTCTCTGAGCAAGAGGCAGAGTACATCATGGACGGATCACCAGTCCATTACAGCACCTGGTATTTCCAAGCAGTCTCACATCCAAGCACTAATCAAGGTAGACCCTGCTTAGTTTTACAAGATCTGACAAGACCAGGGGTGTCTAGGGACACCCAGAGCCCAGGGTATATACATCAATAAAAAGACCCAACACAGAGACAAATCTGTAGAATGCACTTGTATTCAAACTGTTCTTTTTTAAGTGTACAGCACAATAGCACTAGCACTGGTTTCAGATTGTTGCAGATATCATGTAACAAGCATATGCCAAATGTCGAACTTAAAAAAAAAGCTGTTAAAAATATGCATTTTTAAAAAGCACTTTTAACAGAGTCCCATTGGTTGTAAAAGTGTATTTGAATTTTGAGAGACAGACCCCCACCACCATCACCAAATGACAAAAACTATTTTGAGGGTAAATTTGGGCCAAATCCTGTGGACTAAACAGCCCAATCATTGGACTATTTTTTTTCTGATTAAATATGGTTTGTGGTAGTAGGACTTGGCAAAGTCCAACTCTCACTGGAAACAAGTTTGACTGGGTGTTGGCAATATGAACCAAGCTTTTGCAAAGATTCATAAAATGTGTTGAAATAACATCCTGTTGCAATGGTTTGTCTATGAATTATTCTTGGAAAAACATGATTATTATTGCGATTTATCTCCATAACTCGACTTATTGAGTGCAGTGAAAACCCAATGAATAATATCTAATTTCCCTCAAATAACCTGCCTCACTCAATGGACCACAGCCAGCACTGCTGTAAACTGGATTCTGTTTCTGTAAATGTGACACTGAGAAAATAAAATTTGCCTGAGCCTAGAGTTGAAGCATGAGGCAATGCGCACAGATCCATTTCTCCTGGGAGGAATTTGTGCTGGCAAAATGCACTTTTGCCACACTGAGTTTAGTAAAATTTACTTTAAATAATTATTTGATTCCCTAGATGATATATAATTAAGACAAAGTCAGTGGTGGCATTTTGCAGTCAAAGATGCATTGCACTGTGCATGTATATGCAGCATACTGTATTTGTGGAACGCAAACTAAAATTATTTCATAAATCAGTTTAATAAAGTAAACTTTATTGCAGTATAGCCTACTCTGTATTCATACATACAGCAAAGTGAGCCATTAAAGCCTTTATTTTATTTTGATTATTACGACTGAGCTCTCTGAATGAAATAATGAACCATATTCTGACTTTTAGATGCACCCTACAGCACCACTTGGATGAGATACAAACTGGATTACAAAGAGCAAAATTGAGACTTTTCATGTTTTATAACCACTTATTTGCATCATCCATCCATCCATCCATCCATTTTCTACCGCTTTTCTGGAGGTCCGGGTTGCAGAGGCAGCTGCTCAAGTAGAGAAGCCCAGAGTTTTCTCTCCAAAGCCACCTGCTCCAGCTCTTCAAAGAGGATACCAAGAAGTTCCTAGGCCAGCTGGGAGGTAGAGTCTCTCCAGTGTGTCCTTGGTCTGCTCTGGGGTCTCCTTCTTGTGGGACGTGCCTGAAACACCTCAAGTGGGAAGCGTCCAGGAGTCATCCTGATCAGATGCCCAAACCACCTCAGCTGGCTCCTTTCAATGTGGAGGAGAAGCGGTTCTACTCTGAGCCTCTCGCGTATGACTGAGCACCTCACTCTATCTCTAAGGGTGAGTCCAGCAATCCTACGGAAAAAGCTCATTTCAGCTGCTTGTATCCACAATCTCATTCTTTCAGTCATTACCCAAAGCTCATGACCATAGGTGAGGATAGGAATGTAAATTGACTGGTAAATCGACAGCTTTGCTTTAAAGCTCAGCTTCCTGTTCACTATGACAGACCGGTACAACATCCGCATCACTGCAGATGCTGCTCCAGTCTGTCTGTCAATCTCTTGCTCCATTTTTCCCTCACTCGTGAATGAGACCCCGAGATACTTGAACTCCTCCACTTGGGGCAGGAGCTTGTCCCCGGCCTGGAGAGGACAATCCACCCTTTTTGGGCTGAGGACCGTGGACTCGGACTTGGAGGTGCCGATTGTCATCCTAGCTGCTTCACACTCAGTAGCAAACCATCCCAGCAAGACCTGTAGGTTATCGCTTGATGAAGCCAATAGGACAACATCATCTGCAAACAGCAGAGATAAGATCCTGTGGTTACCAAATATGATACCCTCCATTCCTTGGCTGCGCCTAGAAATCCTGTCCTTAAAAATTACAAACAGGACCAGTGACAAAGGGCACATCTGGCGGAGTCCAACTCTCACTGGAAATGAGTTCAACTGGGTGTTGGCAATATGAACCAAACTCCTGCAACAGTCGTATAGGGAACGGATAGCTTGAAACAACAAGCCCAATACCCCATACTCCCACAGCTCCCCCCTCAAGAGACCACAAGGGATGCAGTCGAATGCTTTCTCCAAGTCCACAAAACACATGTGGACTTGTTGGGCAAACTCCCACAAACTCTCGAGGATTCTCCAGAGGGCAAAGAGTTGGTGCGACGTTCCACGGCCAGGATGAAAACCATACTGCTCCTCCTGAATCCAAGGTTGGAATAACGGCTGGACTGTTCTCTCCACTACTTGGCATAGACCTTCCCAGGGAGGCTAATAAGTGTGATCCCCCTTAAGCTGGAATACACCCTCCAGTCCCACTTCTTACAAGGAGGAACCACCACCCCAGTTTACCATATCAAAGGCACTGTTCCCATCTTCCACGCAATGTTGCAGAGGCATGTCAACCATGACAGCCCTACAACATCCAGGACATTGAGGTACTCAGGGCACATCTCATCCACCCCAGGGGCCCGGCCACGAAAGAGTTTTTTTTGATCACTTCAGTGACTTCAGCCCCTGTGATGGGTGAGTCGTCTCCCTTGTCCTCAAGCCCTGCATCCTCTGTGGAGATCCTCAAAGTATTCCTTCCACTGCCCAACAATGTCCCCAGTTGAAGTCAGCAGCACCCCATCTGCACCATACACAGTGTGGACAGGGAGCTGCTTTCACCTCATGAGCCACTAGACAGTTTGCAGAATCTCTTTGAGGCCAACTGAAAGTCTTGTTCCATGACCTCACTAAATTCCTCCCACACCCGAGTTTTTGCTTCAGCAACCACCCGAGCTGCACTATGGTTGGCCTGTCGGTACATCTCAGCTGCTTCAGGAGTCCCACAAGCCAACCAAGCTCGATAGGACTCCTTCTTCAGCTTGATAGCTCCCCTCACCACTGGTGTCCACCACTTGGTTCTGGGGTTGCCACCACAAGATGCACCAACAACCTTGCAGCCACAGCTCCGGGTAGCTGCTTCAACAATGGAGGTGGAGAACATGGCCCATTCAGACTCCATGTCTCCAGACTCCCTTAGAATGTGGTTGAAGTTCTTCCAGAGGTGGGAGATGAAGACCTTTCAGACATAGGCCTCAGGCAGACATTCCCAGCACACCCTCACTATATGTTTAGATCTACCAGGATTGAGTGGTGTCTGCCCCTGCTGTTGGATCTAGTTCACCACCAGGTGGTGCTCAGTTGACAGCTCTGCACCTCTCTTTACCGAGTGTCCAAGGCATATGGTCACAGGTCTGATGGCATGATAACAAAATCGGTCATTGACCTGTGACCAAGGGTGTCCTTGTGCCAGGTGCATATATGGACATGCTTGAACATGGTGTCCGTTATGGTCAAACTGTGGTTGGCATAGAAGTTCAATAACTGAACACCTCTTGGGTTCAGATCGGGCAGGTTGTTCCTACCAATCACACCCCTCTAGGTTTCACTGTTGTTACCCACGTGCACACTGAAGTCCCCCAGTAGTACAATGGCGTCTCCAAGAGGACCACTTTTCAGCACCCCAGTCAGAGACCAATCAGTTCCAAGGTTGTCATAGCCAGGAGCGGCACTGGGGTTAAGCTCCCGGTGCTCATAAAATGCTCCTTACGGCGTGCGTCTCAAAAAGCCTCTGACAACTAAGTCCAACTCCTAGTCTGCCCATGTGGTTTAGTCTCTAAGCCCGGCGGAACTGCTTTTACTAATAGGAGAAGGGGCGAGGGTGGATCTCTGGCGCCTTAAAACCAGATGCTTCGGGTAGATGGTGGCTCGTCAACCTGGGAAGGTAGCCCATCTAGGGGAAGGTAAACCCTGATTTCAAACCTCCGCTGCCTTGCGGCACACCCGGTCAAGGGAAAGGCTTCGGGAGTCAACCCTGAGGAAAAATCCGGAGTCGGAGCCCCTAAGGCAGTTCTCTGTTGTGCTCAACATCGTTCTGGCAGCTCCTGCGACAGCGCCGGTGCCAAACTATAGCAGCCCTGCTGTTCCTTTGGATTCATCAGTGACGTGGAAAGGGGGGACATGCTGCATGGGTAACATCTTGTCCTCCATATCTTCCTGCCCAGGCTTGAATCCTACCAACGCCCAACGCTGGAAGGTAGAACACCGGTGCGCATCGGCCTGTTCAGCCACAGGCGGTGCTGTTCCAGCAGAGTAGACATTTAGGATTCTCTTCCATGGTCATCATAGACCGATGGAGGCCGACGACAAGTCAGAGACTCCAAAAAGGGTGGGTACTCTGAACCATTATTTGGTGCATAGGCACAAATGATGGTCAGGACCCATTTCACAACCCAAAGGCGTAGGGAAACTACCCTTTCGTCCATTGGAGAGAACTCCAATGTAGATGTAACCCTTGCCTTACGTTAATTAGGTGAAAGAATTTATTGAGTGTAGACTAGTTGCTAGGTTCGTAAGGATTACAATAGGGAATTAAAATGATTGTGGAATGAAATAGCTGGAGGCAAGAATTGAGCAATTCATGGCTGTTATTTTTAAAGATAAAGAGAGCAAAATATACAAACAATTTACAAATATACAAATATAACAACGGCCGGCATGAAATAAAACCCAAAAAATGTCTTACTGAGCTCAGTGTTTGTTTGTCTTTTTGTTTTAGTCGTTTGACCAGTCAAGATATCTTGAATTTCCAGACTCAGGTTTCTTTTCCTCTTGTAAAGCGGCAGCTTAAGTTGTTACCACTTTGAATTTTGTGCACTGGAGAGAGGAAGGATGTTCTTCAATTGAGATCTTGGTTCAGATCTTGGTTCAGTCTCCGTTCAGGTCTTGGTTCAGATCTTGGGTCAGGCTCGCCATCTCCATACGGAGAGAATCCAGGATCCAGAAGATTCTTAATCGGCAACCAAAAAAACCTAGCCTGCACAACAATAATGATATCATTGTATACAGCTAAAGTAATTCATTTTCCAATCTCTTCTCATATAACACTATAGCTTAGTGTTGAAATTCTTCTCTCATATTACTATTGTTACAATCCAGTAATATAGTAATATCTTACATTTCACATTTCACATCTTACATGCATGTTTTTTTTTTCTCAAAATCTTTCTGGTAGTACATGAAATACTTTTTTCTCTCATGTAAGCAAAAAAATGAATTTATCTTTTTATCTCTACATCATTTAACCATGAAATTATGATTAATATTTTTAACCTTGTCTTTGTAAATCATGAAATGAATTACAATTAATTTATCACATGACCAGGGAATATACTGTCCCATTACTTCCAATATCCCCTTTTAAAATCAGTAAAACCCTGTCTGAGCTACTGGGTTAAGCATAACCTATGAATTTACATAGGAAACCAACAAAGTGTGCTTTTAGCATCAAACTACACATTACATTCGACAGAAATAGTGCAAAAGAACTAAAAGTACTTCAGCATACTGTTGTGAACTGAAATCACATTTAGAAAAACCATACAGAAACAAAAATAGCCTTTTCCATTGCTTTTAAACAGAAAAAATCCACTCGTGATTAGCATTAGTATAACGCTAACATTAGCATGGTGCTAGCATTGCTTATCACACACTTGATTTCCACTCACCAAGATGAGGTATCAGCGTGAACACAGCAAAGGACACATCCACCATGCCTCTCAAGCTCGTGCTCCCGTCAACTTAGGACAATAAGGGTTTCAAATGAGCATTTGGACAGTGTTTAGATTTAGTTATAGCACTTCTCTACACTAAACTCACCAAGACGACCCACAGGCCTCCACACGGATCGTCCACAGCCTCTCTCGTCAGCCCTCAGAGCGCAAAAGACCAAAAAATGGGTGCGCGCCCCAGCACTCTGCTCGGAAGGCGGGACTAATACTGCTCTCAATGAATGAAAAGGTCAAGATCGCCCAACGTGACCATGAAACAGGAATTTAAAAGTTGGATAACGAGGATCACACTTCCTCTTCCCAAAATAACTGTTTTTCAAAAGAAAATCACACAATTGCATTAATACAAATGAAATATGAGAAAAGGGTCATTTTCTCAGCTGGGTTACATAGAGGCAGTGGGGGGGGGGGGATACAAGAATACCCACCCGTGTTCACCACATCTTGCCTGGTGCAACTCTAGAGTACGCCAAGCTCCAGGCCCTCTCAAGGAAACTGGTTCCAGAACCAGAGCTGTGTGCTGAGGTAAGCCCAACAATATCTAGCCAGTATCTTTCAACCTCATGCAGCAGCTCTAGCTCCTTCCCCACCAGAGAGGTGATGTTCCACATTCCAGAAGTGAATTTAGAAAGCTGGGGATCAGACTGCCAAGGTTTCTGCCTTCGATCGCCACCTGATCCACATTGTACTGGACCCCCATGATCCCTCCTGCAGGTGGTGAGCCCACTGGAGGGCGGACCCATGTAACTCCTTCGGGCTGAGCCCGGCCGGGTCCGATGGGCAGAAAGCCAGCTACCAGACACTTGCCATCAAGGCCCTCCCCCCAGGTCTGGCTTCATGGTGGGGCCCTGGTAACCCCATACTGGCCGGGGTACAATGAATCCTTGATATTTTATTCATCATGGGCCCTTCACCCAGGACCAGTTGTCTTGGGAGACCCTACCAGAGGCAAATTGCCCAGGACAACATAGCTCTTGGGATCACTAAGGCACACAACCCACCCCCCACCCACCCACTCCCACGATAAGATGGTGATCCATGGGGGGCTAACCATGCATTGTGTGTTGGGGGCAGCTGTAGCGCAGGTGTAGTGTGACCGACTACTGATCAGAGGATAAGTGGTTCGATTCCCGCTCTATCTGCAGTCTACATGCCGAAATGTCCTTGAGCAAGACACTGAACCCCCAGCTGCTCCTGGTGGGTCAGGCCAGCACCTTGTATTGCAGCTCCCTGCTTGTTTCAGGGACAACAGATTCTGAAATCTGACCTGAACTGCTTTCTATATGTGTTGTTTTTCTTTTAATATGTTTCTGCCTGGCTCAGGGGCTACAGATGGAAATTAGTGAGAATGCTATTATCTGGTTCAGAGCATCTTTACCCTGTGTTTAATGTTTGTTTTTTTTTCTGTACATGGTCCTGTTATGTCTAGAAAATAGGGACAGCGATGGCAATGGCTGTGATGAACGGTGGTTTTATTAAAGACAGCTGGTAGCACATATTACAGACAAACAAGCTAGTAAGCTAACTATACAGGAGCATGGGCTGGTGTTGTACAAGAGGCAGAGCACCAAAGAGATTAGGTTGACACCATCAGTTCCTTAATAAAGGCACGGCGTGATGACGTCAACCTGCGCCTGTGTCACCACGTCCGTGCTGTCTGTTGTTATGTTGGAATACACAACATTCACCTCTCCCCTGGTAAAGCCAAAAACATTCTGAACTTTTACAGTGTCACATTAAAACTCACAACAGTTAAACTAGAATCTGGGTCACCGGGTGGACCACCGGTTGACCCTGCACAACTGAATGGGTTATTCTGCCACTGTGAAGAGTCGTGCTCTACTAAACAGTTTTTGAAACAGAGTCACTGTTGTGATTTGAGTTCAGGGTGCCTCCGGTGAGCCCGCGGTAGGCGTGGCCCCGGAGGCGCTGGGTACAGTGGATCTGGGTGTCCTGTTGCAAAGTCCCAGTCCAGGTCCCACACTGGCTGGATCAGCTCCAAAGTTGCGGCTTGGTCTGAGGCAGCTGCTCTCACCCTTCGCAGATGGCTGGCATGCCATCTCGACCCATCAGCCATCTGGAAGGTGGCTGGCCCCAACTACACAGTGATTCTCATCGGCTATGATGGAAGCATTTGTGGGTCCAGGCATTCGGATCGTCAGGGTCATTCGAACCCAGTCCAGCATTGCGAGCAGTTTGGCTGCACTCGGCGCTGCTCTCTAATTCCCGATGCTGGTTGTTGTTGTCGCAGCAAGCCTTTCATGCCAGCAGCAGGATGTGCTCTCTCTCCTGCAGCACTGCGGCAGCTCCCTGAGGCTGATGCCAGGTGAGGATCCGAGACGAGTTTGGTTTCCTCCCCCTCTCTCCTGGTGCTGATTGTGGTCATGGCGATGTGTCGCTTTCGCCAGTGACGAGACATGCGCTGGGTTGTCGTTGTTCACTGGGGTCCCCTTTAGCCATGAACTCCCTCTCCTGCAACTCTGCGGTGGCCCCTTGAGGCTCATGCCAGGCGAGTCTGGTTTGTGCCCTCTCTCCGTGCTGTGTTCTCTCTGCAGTGTCAAGTGGGGGGCAGCTGTACCCTTGTCTGGGTGTGTAGCACTCCCATCATCAGTGGTCAAACAAAGGCCAAAATTGTCATGGATGGTAAAGCCCAGTTCATAAAAGAGATTACACCCCAGGATGTTGTCCCCGTGTGTGGCTACCTGGAAGACGAACTCTGGGAGGATTCTTGACCCATAGCAAACCATCAGCGATATGGTCCCTACGAGGCTGATGCGGGTGTGCCCATAGCCGTACAGCTCCGCTGCATTCTTTCTGATAGGATTTTTAGAGAAGAATTTTTAAACAGTGACCCAATTCATCATGGACCTCACAGCGGCGGTGTCCAGGAGCAATGGTAAGCTGATGTTGTCTAACCTCACTGTGCACCACTTGTACGCCACCCTTCTGGAGCCCACTGCGTGGATGGTGGTTGTTGGTGGGACTGTTGAGCTGGGTAGCGGGCTTGATGTTAGTCGTGTTGATCAGCACACCTTGGCGAAGTGATTAAGCTTGCTGCATCGCTGGCATTGCTGCCCCCCGCCCGGGCAGGATCACACTCACTCTCACTCTCGGTGCATCGGGGAGCCGCAGTTACTGCATGAATAGTGTCTCGTGATGTTCCTCAGTCCCGCAGTGATCACCTCGGCATCCTCCATGAAGGTCGCGGTGTAACCGGGTTCCTCTGCTGGGATAACTGAGTGTGCTAGCGGAGCTCATTGTTGCGGCTCACCTAACTGTGAAGATAGCCAGTTGGCAGCCTCTAGCTGGAATGTTAACTCCACCGCCTTCGCCAGCGGAGGGTTGTCCGGCACCATCAGCAGATTTGCCCGCAGCCGCCAGTTGTTGGTGTGCTCCGTTAGCTGGTTCAGCACTATATCACCCTCTAGTTGACCAAACCTGCATGTGCTCGTCAGACAGCGGAGGTCCACAACGTACTGCTGGGTCATCTTTCCCACTCTCTGTCGGCACTGGCAGAACTTTATCCTCATCGCCAGCATGCTTTCAGGCGTTGTGAAATGTCCAGCTAACAGTGTGATACACTCCTCGTATGTGTCCGCTGGCTGCAATGAACTAAACACCCGCTGTCCTTCGGTACCTAGGCTGTGAATCAGGAATGCTCACAGCTGTATCTTACCGGCTCTAGCTAGGTCCATAGCCGATACATATGTATGGAATGAATCAAACCAGCAAGGCCATGGGATGGACGGCTCACCTGGGGGATGGGAGGAATGGTGGCAGGGGTGCCAAGCACACTTCCATGTTGATGTTATAAAGGTTTATCCTCATTGCCGTTATGTTTGGAAAACCGGGACAACGGAGGCGGTGGCTGTGCTGAATGGTGGTTTTATTAAAGACAGCTGGTAGCATATGTTACAGACAAACAAGCTAGTAAGCTGAATATACAGGAGTACGGGCTGGTGTTTTACAAGAGGTGGAGCGCAAAAGAGACTAGGTTGCTGCTGTCAGTCCCTTAATAAATGCACGGCGTGATGATGTCAACCAGCACCTGCGTCACCACGTCCGCGCTGTCTGTTGTTATGATGGAATACACAACAGGCCCCTGACAAACACACCACATTCAAAATTATTATGCAAATAGGATTTTAGTGTCATAAACATTCAATTTTTTTGTTTTTCAATTAAACTCAGGGATGGTATTGTGTCTTAGGGCTCTTTGATTACTGATATCAATCTCAGACACCTGTCATAATTAGTTTGCCAGGTGAGCCCAATTAAAGGAAAACTACTTAAGAAGGATGTTTCACATTAAGCATGCCACAGGTTTCAAGCAATATGGGAAAGAAAAAGGATCTCTCTGCTGCCAAAAAGCGTCAAATAGTGCAATGCCTTGGACAAGGTATGAAAACATTAGATATTTCCAAAAACTTAAGTGTGATCATCGTACTGTGAAGAAATTTGTGGCTGATTCAGAGCATAGACAGGTTTGTGCAGATAAAGGCATAATGAGTAAGGTTTCTGCCAGACAAATTCATCAGATTAAGAGATCAGCTGCTAAAATGCCATTACAAAGCAGCAAACAGGTTTTTGAACCTACTGGTGCCTCTGGAGTCCCACGAATCTCAAGGTCTAGGGTCCTCCAGACGCTTGCAGTTGTGCATAATCCAATGTGGCTGAATTACAACAATTCTGCAAAGATAAGTGGGCCAAAATTCCTCCACAGTGCTGTAAAAGACTCATTGCCAGTTACTGCAAACGCTTGACTGCAATTGTTGCTGCTTAGGGTGACCAGTTATTAGGTTTAGTGGGCAATCACTTTTTCACACAGGGTCATGTAGGTTTGGATTTTTTTCCCCCTTAATAATAAACACCTTCATTTAAAAACGGCATTTTGTATTTACTTGTGTTATCTTTGTCTAATATTTAAAATTGTTTGATGATCTGAAATATTTAAGTGTGACAAACATACAAAAAAAAAAGAGAAATCAGGAGGGGCAAACACTTTTTCCACACCACTGTACTGTAGAGTTTCTGACTGACCACTTTCTTCCATGGTACAAAAAGAAGAACTGTGCCTTCTGTAGCAAAATTATCTCATGCTACAAACAATACCTCAGTGTCATTGGCTGCTATGGGCATAAAAGGAGAGAAACTCATGGTGTGGCCCCCATCCTCCCCTGACCTCAATCCTTTTTCTTCTTCTTCTTCTTCTTTTAGATTTGATTGGTGGTTGGCAACAGCTTACAGGTGCATTTGAGAACCTTTGGAGCATCCTCACACAAAAGATCGATGAGGGTGGGTGGCATTTCACATCATAACAGCAGCTGTGGGATGCTATTCTGACATCTTGCAAAGAAATTCAAGCAGAAACTCTCCAAAAACTCACAAGTTCAATGGATGCAAGAATTGTGAAGATTATATCAAATAAAGGGTCCTATGTTGTAACTTGGCCTGTTAAGATATTTTTGATTGAAATAGCTTTTGATTTCAGTAAATATGACCTCCTAATGCTGCCACTTCAACAAATGACCATTTTTAGTTCTTTACAACCAATAAAATGTTTTGACACTTTGTTGTGCATAATAATTTGGAACAGTGCATTTTGATTTTTTTTATTTTTGCAAAAAAAGTAATTGATGGGAGGTTTGTTCAATAAAATTTGACTTATACTCTAACAGTTGATGACTTGAAAATTATACTGACTGTTATTTGTATGGACTATTTAGGAAAATCAGAGACATATCCTTTGCATAATAATTTGGAACACAGTGTAAACCAATAAACTAAACTAAATCAGTGTGTGAATGTGTGTGTGAATGGGTGGATAGCAGGATCTGTAAAGTGCCTTTTATCATCCAGAGATGAGTAAATGCCATTTACCTTTTGTGCATAACCACTTATTTTAATGTTGTACAGTCGTGAAAAAATTTGGACATCCCTTTAAGTATTCAGTTCTTTATTAAGAAATGTTCAAATATCTATGTCTAACCTTGTTTTTGTTTTTATTTAAATTTTTTAACATTTATTTTAGCCATTGTAAATGGGAATGAATGTGGAGGTGTCCTAACAAGAGGGGGGGGGGGGTGTCCTAATTTATTCCTCACTATTTGTTTAAAATGACATTTTACAGAAAATTTTGAGAAAAGTCTTTAATTCATTTTTAATTGTTTAATTGTATTATGTGAATCTCCCAGTATTTTTAACACTGATATTAAATATCCATATGTCCAAATATGTTAAAAGAACACACAGGATTATACAGGGTGTCCTAATTTTTTTACATGACTGTAATTCTGTCACCACAAATATTAGGCCTATATATCCTACAATGATTTCCTCCTGCTGCTCCCATGTAACCATCAGACTGACTGCCTCCCCTCAGCAGTGGGACCAGTGGATCCCTGCTGCCACGACTGGCCCCAAACGCATGGTCCTGCGGACTGTGGGGATCTATCCTTGGTACAACATATCTCAGATTCAAGATTACAGTCTGCAAGTAAAATACATTTATACTGTGTAACTCAGTGTGTCCCGCCTGCTTATCGTGTGAAATTCCCTCCACCAACAGTGGTGTATCCAGAAAATCTTTACTGGATACGCTTATCTTCAGGCATGACAACGCACCATTTCATGCTACAAAGAATTCCTCTGTGTCATTGGCTACTATGGGCATAAAAGGAGAGAAACTCCTGGTGAGGCCCCCATCCTCCCCTGACCTCAATCCTTCTTCTTCTTCTTCTTTTAGATTTGATTGGCGGTTGGCAACAGCTTACAGGTATATGCCAGCACAAGCAGGCATATAAGCTCGGACTCAGAGTTTATATGCGGTGGCCAAGTCAGGAAGAGGTATAATAGTTTATTGCCACCTGACTATGTTTAAATTTCACACTGCTTTTCTTCAGCATATGTATAACTATTAATTTAATTCAGACTCATGTTTACGTTCAACAAATGTTTTTACTGAATTCTTGATGTTTGTTTTGTCACTTTTAGAACTCAAACATTCCATGCAATGAACAATCTTACTTTACTCTTGCACAAACCAGATTACTTTTCCTGTCAAAGTGCTGTCACAAACTATAGCACAAGCAGGCTCTGTGCTAACCCACCTAAAGGAGACTAATTTTCCTGTTTTGGTGATGGCTTGCAAAAACTTTAATGAACCTGTCCAGGTCAAGTGATTTAGCTCTTCTGGCCTCAATGCTAAGACACCCAGGTTGCTCAGTCTGTTGTCTAACATAGTTGTGCACAAATGAGTTTTGATCAGTTTAAGAGCAGAGAAGCTTCGCTCACATGCTGCAGTACTTAGTGGTAGGGCTATAGCTATCTTGCACAGATAAAAAAGTTCATGAAAAATGTACAAACTGGCAGGTGTTTGAAATAGACAAATCAAACAATTACAATTTAGATAGCTCAACATAATATTGCAAGTGGTTTCTCAATATTAAACACAAAATTCCTCTTTTAATGACTACTGCAGTTTCATATTTATTCAATATTTTCATGACAAACATCTTTAGTACTTGGTAGATCAACCTTTTGCTGTTATGGCCTGCTGCAAACGTGATCCATAGCCAGACACCAGTTTCCAGCAGTGTTGTGAAGAATCTTAGCCCATTCCTCATGGGCAAAGGCCTCCAGTTCACTAGTATTCTTGGGTTTGGGCAACAACTGTCTTTTTCAAATCTCAACAGAGATTTTTCAATGGGGTTCAAGTCTAAGTGATTGTGATGGCCACTCTAGTATCTTTCAGAACTTTCAAACCTTGGTGGGCTTTGAGTAAAGCATGGTGGTGGCTCAGTGATGCTCTGGGGCTGCCTCACTTCCTTTGGCACTAGAAACCTGCAGCATGTGGAGGGCAGGATGGATCCAATCAAGCATCAGGAAATCCTGGGAGAAAATGTCATGCTGTCTGTGAGGAAGCTGAAGCTTGGGCGTCATTGGACCTTCCAACAGGAAAATGATCCCGAGTGTGACAGAGATCATCCTGCGCAGTTCGCCCCACACGGGACACGAACCCGCGATCTCTCAGTCAACTACACAGTTCGAGCATGGGAGACACAGCACGATCGCGCTGAGCTAAAGGTCCGACCGGTAGCTCAGCGCTACCATCTGGGGCTCACAGCACCACTTTGTAACTGAGGTCATCAGCGCAGTTCGCCCTACACAGGACACGAACCCGCGACCTCACAGTTAACTGGTCAGAGACACGCACAGCACGATCGTGCTGAGCTAAAGGTCCGACCGATAGCTCAGCGCTACCGATACTGTATGAGGCTTTCGGGAGGGAGGTTTTTTACTAACGTTCTACGCCGAACAGTACTAGTTGGCATCCGTTACACGAGCATACCTTAAAATCCACCAAGGCTTGGTCTCAGAAGAAGTTCTGGAAGATACTAGAGTGGCCATCACAGTTGTCTGACTTAAACCCCATTGAAAATCTCTGGTGGGATTTAAGAAAGACAGTTACAGCACACAAACCCAAGAATATTAGTGAACTGGAGGTCTTTGCCCATGAGGAATGGGCTAAGATTCCTCACAACACTGCCACAAGCTGATGTCTGGCTATCCATCATGTTTACAGAAGGTCATAACAGCAAAAGGGTGCTCTACTAAGTACTAAAGGTGTTTGTCATGAAAAGATTGAGTAAATATGAAACTGCAGTAGTCATTAAAAGTGGAATTTTGTGTTTAATAATGAGAAACCTCTTGTAATAGGCCAGTGTGGTGGTGGAGTGGCTATCATTGTGGCAGCACAGCAACTCACCCTTGGGCGAGGGATCCTGGGTTTGATCCCAGCCCCTGACTGTTTGGAGTTTGCATGTTCTCCCCGTGTCTGCGTGGGTGTACTCTGGGATTTCTCCCGGGGTTTCCTCCCACATGCCAAAAACATGCAAGTTAGGTTATCTGGAGACTCTAAAATGTCCCCAGGTGTGAATGTGTGTGAATGGTGAAAGGGTTGGGTGCCGCACTAGTGGCTGCCTCATACACTCATGTGGATGCCCTGTAATTTCCCCATTGTGGGACTAAAAGGAATGTAAATCTAAAAAAAAATCTGTTATTAGTTGTGTTGAGTTATTTAAATTCTTGATGTTTGATTTTTTTTTTTTTTATTGCAAACAGCTGCTAGTTTGTACATTTTGACAATAAACCTCATTTGCAGTGGGGGCTGAATGAGTGACTGCAATTGCAACTGTATGTTACAAGGTGAAGCAGTAGTCAGTACTACACCATTAACCATGATATTTACATAGAAGGCACATGGAGCATTGCCACAGACCATCAGGACCAGGTGGTGCAGCATTTGTGTTGGCAGCATGAAGGTCTACACCACCCATCTCAGCATGACCTGTTGACATGGCCTCAGAATCAATGTCTTCACTCACTAAAGTACCTGAAGTAATAAAAAACTGTAATCATTTCCACAGTTGGCTCCTGGACACACTGCCATTACAATGTTCCTTTATCTTTCAGTTTTCTGTTTAGGTCTAAATAACATCATGTGCAAACTACGGTCAGGATTTGATTTACCAAGATAAGCCAGCGGCCTTTCAGACACTGCTGGCTGGTCCAGTGAAGCTGATTCTTCCTCACCTAAATTCACAGAGAAACATCATTAGAGGTTTTGCTTCGAATGCATTTTCAGAATGTGGCAACATGTTCACATGTCTCTCTCATGTGTGTCCGTTTAATACTGTTACTCTGTCTTTAAAGTTACCTTCATTTTTTTCTTGAGTAATTGTTTAAGAAAAATGGACTTGTATAACTGGAGTGACAACTTGAATGAAAAAGAAAATGGCATATTCCTACACATTTACCCAGGACTCACAGGAACTTTGTGAACATAAGTTAGCATGTTGTGCAGATGGAGCCGACTGCTCTTCATCCCTACTGTCTCCAGGCTGCTCACTTCATTCTGACGCTCTTCTTTTTTGAAGAAGCTTTGAATGTCCCTCTGCCTTTTCATGTGTATTTCTCCATTATGCCTGGGAAAAAAACAATACCGATCATTAACAATCAACAATACATACAGCAGGATTAAATTTAACTTTGGTTAGTGGTCAGTGTGTGAAATACAGGGATTCTTGGGTGCCTGGAAACCCTTAAATAACAGATTTAAGACCAGTTTAATGATTTAAAAAAAGCCCATTTTTACACAGGTTTGTTTTGCATAAGTTTTGGTAGCTTCAATAACAGCCCTGATCATTTTTTAACACTGCATAATAAAAAGGGGAAAAAAATAATGCAGTCACACCAACTGGCAGTTAAATCAAAAATTGTAAAACAAAGAATTTTTTATTATACAATCTTTTAAAATGCCCTCTTGCCACTGCAGAACTAATGGGTATTCCGAAGAAAAACTAATCAACACAACTGCTGTTCGTTGTTGTAGCTGGATGAATCTACGGGCTAAAGTTCAGATGTGGATCTTAGTTAGATTTACTCAAGTACATAATACTCAAAAAACATTTGTGCAAAATTGTATTTTGATTAATTTCATTGTAAGATATTTTTACTCTTGCTTGATTACATTTATGAAGAAAAAACTGTCTTTTTACTTCAGTACATTTAGTGCAGGGGTGTCCAATCATGTGCCATGGAGGGCCAAGACCCTGCAGGCTTTACCTCCAACCAGTGTCTTCAACAGCAGAGTCCACTGAATTTCTTCCCGCTGATTGCTGATAAGTGAAAACACCTGCTGAAGAGGCTGTGTAGAAGAGAAAACCTGCAGGGTCTTGGCCCTCCATGGCACATGATTGGACACCCCTGATTTAGTGATACTCTGAGTAACTTCATTTCACTGATTTATAAGTAGGTTAGACACGTTCTTGTTTATACTGCAATAAACGGTTCTTACCAGATATTAATTTCTCTACTCTTTCTTTATTTAATTTGGTTTGATGTGGTACATGTTGACATGTTGCCCAGTTTTCCCAAGACCAACACATGTTAAGAACTTTCCACATTGGTTAAGGGTAAAGTTACAAATATAACAAATACACAATAAAACGTAGCAAGGTTTACAAATAAATGGTGAATTTATGGCACAAAAGTCATAGATTTTTGATTAGAAGTCATAAATTATTAAGAAATAAGCTAAAAGTTTGCTAGAAAAATGTCTCAAATCAAGGAGAAAAACCTGAGTCAGAAAGGTACAAGAAAAAAGTTGCATTTTGTGGCAAAAATTTGAACATTTAGAACAAGATTGGCAGAAGAAAAAGTTGAAAATTTATGAAGGCCACAAATTTACAGCAAAAAAAACATATAAATTTATGAGAAAATAGTTTTAAAAAAATGGGGGGAGGGGTTTACATATTGGCAAATGTTTCTTACTACCTTTACTTTTTAAGATTACAGTTTCCTCTAATATTTTTATGACTGCTCCTACTTACAACTGAGTAAAGAATATCACAACATTTTACCTTTACTTGACTGCAATTTCTGATGACTCTGCCCACCTCTGCTGAATTGGCTCCGTTTTAACGCCACGCCCTGATCAGCCATGTTAGCCTCACTGAACAAATGCATCTGTAGTCTGTATCATTTTTATACACCTGTTAGTAGAGTCATTTTTGGGGGTTTCGTGACCAACCTCCCAGGACCTTTTTTTCTCACTGGATTTAGCATTCTAGACCCATTTTAATGAAAATAAGCTCCCATGTACCTCCCAAAAATTACGGGAAACCTTTTTTTTGCCCAAAATTCAAAATGGCCACCAAAATGCATACCACCACCTATATCTCAGTAACTAATTCAGCTAGGAGGTTGATTTTGGTGTCTAGACATAGGTTTTTGGGGTCAAGCATTCCATTAATGCTATTAGTTTACTTGTGAAACAAACCCATCACGATGAAATCCAATATGGCCGCCAATATGGCCACCGATTAACATTTTTTTTGTTTCTTGACTACTAAGGCACCTAGAAAGCTGATGTTGGTGTCAAAACAGAGGTTTAAGGGGTCATACTATCTGTTTATTCCAATAAAAGTGTGTTTAAATGATTACATAATCGAGAAATCCAAGATGGCGGCCGGCTGTCATTTTCACATGCAATGGACTTTTTCATATCTGTCACCAAATGAGCTAAAAATGTCAAATGAGGTATCCTTACATTCATTTTTAATAATTATTAGAAAGCTCCTGCATTGATTCAGTGATTTCACTGAGGAACACTTGGGTAATCCCCTTAGGATTCCCGGAATCCTATGCTTGATTCATTGATTCCTTTTTGCATAGCAAGAGAGAGGATGCAGTGATTTTGTAACGTCTGTGCTGCCATAATATGTAGTCCTAATCTTTCCAATTTAACCAAGGTTGCCAGGTATGTATAAATTTAGCTTTAAACTTATCTGGAGAGGTTAGAATCCTGAATCTTGTTCCATACTGTATAGTCAGGTAATGTTAGCATATTGACCATGCTGCTTGCTTAATGCTACCGTAATGACAGTAGACAGTACAAGGGCCTTTGACTCTAGGTCTTGTCATCCCTCCTTTTTCTCTCCTCTGTTCTGATAATGACAAATTTGTTTTTGTTTTCAGACACTTATTCATATAAAGTGAGGGATAAAATGGATACTGCAAGTGACAACGATGAATTACCATCAACGTCTTCCGGTGAATACGAATGCATTCTACGTTGTGGTCAACCATGTACCAAAAGTGACTCTTTGGATAATACCAAGGACCAAAAATGGAATTCAATTCGTGAAAAAACTCTACGATGGAAAGGACTTGATCGGTTTCAATGTGGGAATATTGATTGGGCCAAAGGGCCAAAAGGGCATTATATGCACCAGACATGTTACACCACGTTATCTAACAAGCGTTGTCTATCTCAAGCCGAGAAACGTAAGCATAAATTAGAGGTAGATCTTGAAAGAGACAATCAGTCAGTTCAGGGGGATCCATCTCCATCTGCTTCTCTCTTTTCACCGAAGAGGCTCCGGTCCAGCATTGGTATTGTGCATGATGCATTAACATAAGGTCTAGAGAAAATGTGCCTGCGTAAAGTGTATTCCAAGATGGCGGCTGGGGGCCATTTTGAGCTTGATAGACAATGAGGGCACTAATGAACACAATGGATGGTTCACAGGAGCCTCACTTGACTTTTTTTAGCTCATTTGGTGACGGATATGAAAAAGTCCATTGCATGTGAAAATGACAGCCGGCCGCAATCTTGGATTTCTCGATTATGTAATCATTTAAACACACTTTTATTGGAATAAACAGATAGTATGACCCCTTAAACCTCTGTTTTGACACCAACATCAGCTTTCTAGGTGCCTTAGTAGTCAAGAAACAAAAAAAATGTTAATCGGTGGCCATATTGGCGGCCATATTGGATTTCATCGTGATGGGTTTGTTTCACAAGTAAGCTAATAGCATTAATGGAATGCTTGACCCCAAAAACCTATGTCTAGACCCAAAATCAACCTCCTAGCTGAATTAGTTACTGAGATATAGGTGGTGGTATGCATTTTGGCGGCCATTTTGAATTTTGGGCAAAAAAAAGGTTTCCTGTAATTTTTGGGAGGTACATGGGAGCTTATTTTCATTAAAATGGGTCTAGAATGCTAAATCCAGTGAGAAAAAAAGGTCCTGGGAGGTTGGTCACGAAACCTCCAAAAATGACTTTACTATGTCATTATTATTACCTCCGCCAAGGAGGTTATGCTTTTGCCGGCGTTTGTCTGTCCGTCTGTTTGTTTGTTAGCAACATAACTCAAAAAGTTATGGATGGATTTTGATGACATTTTCAGAAAAGGTGTATCATGGGACGGGGAACAGATGATTAGATTTTGGTGATGATCTGAGAGTGCACACCTCCACCAAGGGCTTTGTTGGCATTTGTGCAGCAGGATTACACAAAAACTACGGAATGGATTTAGATGAAATTTTCACTAGAGTTCGTTCTTGGGCTAGAGGGGAAGCCATTACATTTTCAGAGATGATCTGAGAATGCATACCTCCACCAAGGCTCTTATATTCTCACAGACTGTTAGCAACAATACTCCAAAACTACTGGATGGATTTGGATGAAATTTTCACCAGAAGTGGTTCTTGGCCTACACACAAACCCATTACATTTTGGGGGTGATCCATGACTGCATACCTCCGCCAAGGCTCAATCTTCTTAGAGTGGTTTAGTAGGATTATGTAAAAACTACTGGATGGATTTTGCTGAAATTTTAACCACAGATGGTCCTTGGCCTGCAGACGAACCCATTACATTTTGGAGCTGATCTGTGAGCGCATACCTCTACCAAGGCCCAATCAATTGTTTTTACTGTGGCCTCAGCAATCAGAATGAATTAATACATTCACTTGAATGGAATATAGTACTTTAACTGCGGGGGACACTTAATCGTCGGAACAAGGCTGTAACATAACAAAATGTGGAAAAGGTGAAGCGCTGTGAATACTTTCCGGATGCACTGTAGTACGCCCCTGGGGCCATTTGGCCTCGCCAATTCCCCAGCAGTTTTTCAGAGCTTAATAAATGATGTACTCTGGGATTTCATAAATGTATTTGTTTTCATTTATCTTGATGGCATTTTGATTTTCTCATGCACCCCTGAGGAGTACAAGATACATGTCAGAAAGATACTACAGAGGTTGCTAGAGAATAAACGTTTGTCAAGGCTGAGAAATGTGAGTTTTCCACCATCTCCACCACCTTTTTGGGGTTTATCAGTCTAGCAGGCAGGTGAAGCCAGATCCAAAGAAGATAAAGGCAGTGACAGACTGGCACACTCCAGACACCATAAAAGGATTTGGTCCACTGCCCCCTCTGCTGCAAATACAAGTTGTGATGATGCCAAGCACGGATCTTTTCCGCGCTCAGGTTTTTGTTATTATTCTTTTTCTGTGTATATATTTTGTTCTGTTCCCCTGTTGTTTGGGTTGTGCTTTTATTTTGACAGTGCCATGACAGGACTTCGGGCTGTCAGTCTGTTCGCGGCCGGTCACAGCTGTCAGTGCTTTACTGATTGCTTTCATTCAACACCTGTTTGTCCTTTGTGTTAGTAGTGTTATTTAAGCTGGCAAGCGAGGCTTATTCCTCGCTGTGTCCTCGCTTCACTCAGGCTGGAGTCCCCTACCCCGACTCCAGTCCATTTTAGGCAGAAGGTTTCATCCTCGCCACTTTATGTAAGTTGTCATATTGACTCTCCACTCTTTATGTACTTGGTATCACCCCACAGGGGTTCATCCTTAGTTTTTGTATGTCCGTCCCTCGAGGCGAATGTTTGTATTGATTATTATTTCTTATTAAATCACTGAACTCACTGCAGGCGAGTGGTGCCTCATTAATGCTCTTAACGGGCCAAACATAACACCAGCCTCCTCAGTCTCATTCTACTCTTTCTCTCTCAAGTTCAAGTTCAGCAGCCATTACAGTCTCTGCCACCCCACTCACCTCTGTCTCTCCTTCCTCTTCCAGGCACACTCTTTCATCCTCGCACACCGAGGCCACCTATGTTTTCAAGAGTGTGGTATTTGCACCTGGGTCCTCTCCGGTTCCTGCTGCTATCTTATGTAAAATTAAAGATTGTTTAAATAATAATGCATTAATTAATAATGCCAAATCTGACCTATTGTATTAAAGTCTGGGGAAGTAGTTGTACAGCTTACGTCACAAACCCCCGTGTGCCATAACACGGCACACGAGGGAGAGAATGAAAAACCCAATTGCAGGAGTAGAGAGTGCCATGTTTATTTAAGTTCACCACAAAAATATAGTTCAGTTCAACCACAAAGTACAGAATGATGAGATGATGGAATAAAGGCCACCAGACATATAATGCGCCTGCCGAATGCTCTACAGCCTGGTGTATACGGAGCCTAGTGCTGCAGGGCTGCATTACGCACAAAACAGGAAAGGCGATCAGCCTAGTGCTGCAGGCCTACAAACAGCACGGGAAAGAAAGGTGAAAAAACACTTACAGGGCTGGAGCTAATCCGGGGCGAACCGTGCAGTCTGGAGGATGGGGTGAGATGCAGGGCCAGCCGAAACACCAACGGAATAAACAGGTTTGCAGTGACGGGCTGGAGAACAATGAAGGTAATGGGTCATATGCACTTTAATGTGTTTTTAACAAAATTCTCTGTGTCGTTTCTGTCCTGGAATGTTTGTGGACTGTATGGCGAAGAGCTCCCTGGTTCCATCAATATGGATTTCCTCCCATTTTTTGCACTGCTGCTACTTTTCCACCGGGTCTTTGTCTCTGAGGTATGCGCGATCGGGATCATGCCGGGCAGAATACATTATTCCAGGGACAGGTTGCTGCATTTAAACATGGTTGATGCAGCGTCTGTGATTGAGTCTAAGTCGCAACTGCCGGACTTTATTTTGAGAGACGTTCATGGACACAGCGGTGAAAAGAGAGACGGGAGAGACGAGAGAAGGAAACGTGAAAAGCGTGGAGGCGTGAAATTACGCCTGAGAAGACATCAGTTTGGTAACATTCCTCTTCCTTCTATGATTTTTGGGAATGTACAATCTCTGAGGAACAAGGTGGATGAAATTCAAGGGAATGTACGCTACCAGAAGGACTTTAAGAACTGCTGTGACATGGCTTATACCGAGTCTTGGCTTACTGCACATGACCGGGACGCGGACCTGTGGATTGATGGCTTTAGAACCCCACTGCGCTCGGATCGGCAGGAAGAGGTAACGGGGAAATGTCAGGGGGGCGGCGTATGTTTATATATTAATAAGCAGTACTGCACATCTGCCACAGTCAGAGAGCGCATCTGTACACCCAATGTGAAGCTGCTGTCTGTGTCACTACGCCCCTTTTATCTGCCTCGCGAGTTCCCCCAGCTTTTCATCACCACTGTTTACATCCACCCGAAGGCAGACGCTGACTCCGCCTCCAGCACCGTCTTTGATGTGGTGCAGCGGCTGCAGTCAATTTCTCCAGGGGCGCCAAACTTTATTCTTGGGGATTTTAACCATGTTTCTTTAAAGAAGACACTTAAAAACTTTTATCAGTATGTCTCCTGCCCAACCAGGCGAAAAAAGACATTGGACCTGTGCTATGGATCCATAGAGAGGGCCTATAAATCACTCCCCCTTCCTCCTTTAGGATCCTCAGATCACAACTGTGTACATTTGCTGCCCACATATAAAACTGCTCTCAGAAGAGGCAAGGTGGAGACCAGAGACATAGATGTGTGGACAGAGGATTCAGTGCACTGCCTCCAGGAATGCTTTAACTGTACAGACTGGGAGGTGTTCACACTGTCCTGCGGGGATGATTTGGACTCTTTGGTGGACGTCACATGCTCATACATGGCTTTCTGTAAAAATACGATCGTTCCACGTAAACGTGTCAAAATATATCCCAACAACAAGCCATGGGTTACAAAATCAGTTAAATCCTGCTTACAGAGGAAAGCACTTGCCTTTAAACAGGGGTCTGTTTCTGAGCTATAGGTTGCCACAAAAGAGCTGAAGTCCGAAATTTAAAGAGCAAAACAGAATTATAAATCAGAGTTGGAAAGTAAGATGGCAACAAAGAAACTTGGTTCAGCCTGGGCCTGTATGAAAACTATTGCAGGCCTTCAGAGCACAGAGCGCAGTAATCGTGTGTTTTTAGATGGTTTTAATTCAGACACAGAGCTGGCTAATGCTCTTAATTGTTTTTATGGTCGTTTTGACTCCTTTGATTTTAGCACTGAAACCCAAGATTTGAAACAGAAACTCAAAGACAATCAGCACTTTAATATTGAGGTGCAGGATGTTAAAAGGGAGTTCTGTGCTGTAAAAGTGAACAAAAGTCAGGGCCCTGATAATATATGTGGGCGTTTGGTAAAGTCCTGTGCACATGAACTGAGTCCTATATTTCATTACATTGTGGCGTAACATTATGTAGCTCACATATTCCTTGGCAGAGACCCAGACATGAGGGAACTTGGAGCTCGCAGTGTGTATTGACATCACGCCTCAAACGGACATTGAGTCTGGACCCCCTGCGGACTAGAGGAGAAGTGAGAAGATCTGAGAGTGAACCTGAAGAAACTGTCTGACTCCTAGGGTCAGACAGAGAAGCAGAGAGGACAATAGGAGGATTAGATATGAATGGAATTCTGTGTTTGATGTGAATGTGATTTGTGTCTGATGTAACAGTATAAAGGTATGTGGTTTACCCCAGCTCGCCCTCTTCATTCCCTGACTGAGAGAGGAGCTGTAGGACTTGAGATGGAATAAACCAATACTGAAAAATCATTCGGTCTCTTCATTTCAAGTTTCCTACAACATTTTCAATAAGTCCTTACAGACACAACATGTGCCTAAGATCTGGAAAGAAGCCGTGGTTGTTCCCGTTCCAAAATCCAGCTGTCCTAAAACGGTAAACAACTTTAGACCAGTTGCTTTGACTTCAATTTTAATGAAAATTTTTGAAAAACTGGTCAGAAGTGAGGTCCTAAAGCAGACTGATCATGCATTGGATCCTCTGCAGTTTGCCTATAGGCCTCACAGAGGAGTGGAGGATGCCACTGTCACTCTGTTTAACATGCTTTTTAAACATCTGGATTTTAATGGGACACACGCCAGGCTTTTATTTGTGGACTTTTTCTCCGCCTTTAATACAATCCAACCTCATATTTTAGTTGAAAGGCTCCTGCAACAATTTGATTTGAGCAATAATCTGGTGGGTTGGATTCTGGATTTCTTAACCAACAGGACACAGAGAGTAAGGGTCAATGGTACATTATCTGACCTAAAGTGCTCTTCTACTAGCTCTCCTCAGGGGTGTGTGTTGTCACCACTACTCTTCATCCTGTACACAAACATGTGTCGGAGCAGACATGACAACAGACACATTATAAAGTATGCTGATGACTCAGTTATTGTCAGTCTCCTCCAGGATGGTGAGAGTGGCCACGGCCCAGTAGTTGATGACTTTGTTCACTGGTGTGAGGATTCCTACCTGCAGCTGAATACGACAAAAACTAAAGACATGATTATTGACTTTAGGAGGAAAACTCCCAGGCACAAAGTCACCATACTAAAAGGCCAGACCACCGAATGTGTACAATCCTACAAATATCTTGGGACAATTATTGATAGTAATTTAAACTTTGAAGAGAACTGTGAAAGGGTGTGCAAAAAGGGTCAGCAACATTTGCATTGCTTGAGAAAACTTGCACGCTTCCAAATTGACCGAACCATAATGACAATGTTTTATTGGGCTTTTGTTGAATCTGTTTCATCCTTTTCTTTAGTGTCATGGTTTGGTCAGATAAAACTGAAACAGAGGAAATCCTTGGATCAGGTAGTTAGATGGTCCAGTCGTTTGCTTGGTGAGTCACAGCTGAGCCTGACATCCCTGTACACCAGACAAGTACAGAGGATGGCTACCTCCATTTTAAATGATGACTCCCACCCTTTGCACTGCAACTTTCAGCTTCTTCCCTCAAGACGGAGGTTTGCTGTCCCAAAAAGAAGAACCCAGCGCTACAAAAACAGCTTTGTTCCTGCTGCTGTCAAAGAGTTGAACAAGTTGTAACAATATATTGCACATAATTTAGGTACCTATTTATTAACTCCATTGTATATTTACTTATTTTTGTAGGATGTTATTTGGGTTCTAAATATTTTTTGGGGTTTTAGACCTTTGAGTTTTTAACCTCTTTGACTAGTCTTTAACTTTTTAATATGACCCTTCTCTCTTATCTCTGGTTTTTCTCTCATCTCTTTGTCTTTATACCCTGATTGATAGAGCCTTGAGTATTTTTATCATGTTTATAGTCAGCTTCATGTGTGCCTGTGTTGGTGTCTATGTTGAATGTAATTGTGGCTTGTAAATATGGATGGCACCAGACTGCAAAACAAATCTACCCTACGGGTACAAATGAAGTAACCTGAACCTGAATATACGGAGAGAACTAGCTGCCGCGTATAGAGGCGAATGCCCCGACAATCTCCCTCCTCAGAAGCGGCGAACATATACTCCTGAAGCTAACGAGGAAAGAGGTTGCCGGTGCAAGAATGCATGGGCAGAACTGATTGGCACCAGGTGTGTGAGAGAGCACATAAGAGCGTGTGAATGGGAATGAATGAAGTGTGTGCATATGTGTGTGTGCGTGTGGTATGTGTATGTGTGTGAACACCGGTGACAGTGCAGCTGGCGGCACTTGACAGAAGGAGGGGGCGTGCCAGAGCTGTCAGAAGGAAAACTAGGCCAAAGCGTAATAATAAGTCAGAATCGGGTTTGGCCTCCAAACCTGGATTCATGACAGCTTTCTTGAATTCTATTTTCGTTGTACAAAAAAGAGCCATAAGAACCATCAGAAGTAAATACAGTAATCCATCAAATCCATTATTCATCCAGTTAAAGATGTCAAAGTTTCATAAATTGGTAGATTACAGTATTTTGCTAATAATGTACAAACCTGATAAGAACACACTGCCTTCAAACATTCAGAAAAGATTTGAAAAAAGAGACAGTAAACATGATTTAAAAGGAAAGGAGAGTTTTAATAAACCCAGATTTAGAACCCAACTGAAGGACTGATGTATCTCTGTAAAAGGAATTAGTTTATGGAACAATCTGCAGAAATCAAAGAAGCTAAATCAAGCAATATTTTCAAAAAGCTCATAAAAGCAAACATGTTAAATATAATAACTACTAAGGGCTTTCTGTTTGGTTGTGATAAAATGAGGTGTGCCTTGGCAGGTAGTTGTGAGAGGCTATACCATCCTTATTAGGGATGGGAATTGTGAACCGGTTCCTGTTGGGTAAAGGTTCTAAATTTTTTGAGCCCCCGGAATCATACATCACCAGTGTTGCCAGACGTACGATAATTATCGTATTTGTACGATAATTTTACCCTCTGTATGATCAATAATTTCAAAAATCCCATAATGTACGATAATTTGACCCCTTCAACATGGCTAAGTTAATACAATAGCAAAGACAGCCAGGATACAGATCCCACGCAAAGTGCGCATACATACTACGCTTGTTTTTATACATCGTCTCACGTGCGCGGACTGCGTGGAAGGAGAAAGAAGACTCGCCTGGTGGTAGCAGAGAGGCGGCCTTGGATGGAGGCTACTGATGGGACCACAGTTTACTGAATCATACTGAGTTAAGCTAAAAAGATCCATGAGAAATAGTGGCACACCAAATCACTCAGTGCTGTACAGGAGCTCCAACTGTCTACCATGACAGTCGGCTGAACGGAGCAGGCAGGGCCCGTTTGCTACTCAGGGTGATGATTCAGCTGCTGATCCCTGGCTTTCACTACATTTCTGGTGATCGATTCAGTACAGTCCATCCACAAATAAAATCTAGTACACTTGATGGAATCGTCCGTGTACGTTGCAGCACTAATGCAGGCACGGCAGACTCAACAAGTAAGCAGCATTACCAGCAGGTTGAGAAATGAATGGAAGGAAACAGACCTCAGTTTTACTGGGTGGTTCAAACTTGCTGTTGGCATTAGCACTAAAGCTTTCTGTTGCTGCTGCAGTGTGCAAATGTTTGTACAAAAACGTCATGGGATTGTGGTTCTCAATAAAACTGTGAAACAGGTTTCTGCTTCTGTTATCAGAGGCATTTTAGTAGTGGTTTAGGCAGATTGATTAATGTTTATTCCTAATGTATAAACAGATTACTTCTCAAAATATTCATGAGGAAAGACCTTGATACTTGATGATTCAACAGAAGCCATGTAGAAGATAGTTAAGTATGACTGATATTCTGGGCTGTTCAGTGCAGGCCAGGGGCTAATCCTGTACTGCATACAGGTAGAGGTGCTGGTCTGCAAGAGGCACTTTTTTTTTTCAGTTGATCTGTTAGATTATTAAAGGTAAAACTGTTATGTTGTTATGGGGACATATTACTGTGTGACACGGGTGGTGGCCCCGCCTTTCTGGTTCCGCTGCCACCTGGGGTATAAGAGGGCTGTGAGGAAGAGGGGTGGTCTCTTTGGCCTCCTCTCAGCCTGACGGCAGCACCTGTATTGTGAGAGTGAGTCAACAATAAAGTCGTGCTCAGTTCAACGTTCAGTCTCGTCCTTGGTTCCCATTTTACCAACATTGTGGGGAGCAAGGTGTTGGACTTCTCCATCCAGAGATCAATGGACCAAGAGAGGAGACATCACCGGGGGGTCCAGATGGAACAGTAAAGGCTAGGGACACCCCCCTGAGGAGAGGAGCAGATGCCGGGCCTCCAGGAGAGGAGTGAAAGGCAGCACCTGTGTAATATTATGTTAATGCACCGCACAGGCTTTGCTCTATACTTAATGTGAGGTCGAAGCCTCAGGCCACCATGCACGTAATTAAAGGTGTAAAAGACAGTTGCATGGTGGTCTGGGGGCTCTTTTTGTGATCCTGTTCTGTTAGAGGGAGAATAAAGTCTGTGGTGATCAGCTCGTTGCCTCACTTGCATTATTCCCTCTACACTGGTGACCCTGACGTGCCATGGAAGGCGAAACGAGCACCCTGGAGACATCCTGAAGGGAAAGCACCAGCGCTGCGTGCGCTGTGTCAGTCAAGCTCCTGGATTTCTGGCTGCATGACCCGACAGCGTGGTTTCTACACATTGAGGCCCAGTTCACTCTCTGCGGGGTAACAGCAGATGACACGAAATATTACTATGTGGTCGCTGCACTGGACGCGCACGCCACACAACAGATGGCAAGCCTGCTCCAAGAGCCGCCATTCCAGGGAAAATACGAGGCACTCAAAAGGATGCTTATCCAGCGCTATACCCTTTCGGACAGTGAAAGAGAAGAGAGGCTCCTAACACGTTCAGAGTTAGGGGGCAGATCGGCTGTGGAGTTGATGGACAGCATGTCTTGACGAGTCTTTCCTGTTCGTCCACCTTTTTCTCAGGAACCTCCCGGCTGCAGCGAGGGCAATCCTGGCCAATTTTCCACTGCTGGTGATGAGGAACTACCGCGCACTAGCGCAAGAAGCGGATCACATCATTTTAGCGACCAGAGCCTTCGGCCTGAACGCAGCGACACTGGAGCCCAGGAGGGTTGCCAGCGAGATCGAGGAGCCATTGGTGGTGGCCAGAGCAGACCCCAGGAGACACAAGAAGGAGGCGATCTGCCACTATCATCGCCGTTTTGGCTCAGACGCCCGGCGATGCTTGCCGCCATGCCAATTCAAGTGGTCAGGAAACGCCAAAGCCAGCAGTCAGCAGCAGCTGCGACCCCTGGCAACAGAGACAAGCTGCTGCATATCACAGACACACATTTGGGGAGATGGTTTCTGGTGGACTCCGGCTCCCAGAAGAGCCTCATCCTGCCGTTTAACACAGACAGGGTGGCAGAGCAAAGCGGTCCCAAGCTGGCGGCCGCCAGTGGATCAGACATCAGGACATTTGGTGAGCCGACACTGACAATATGCTTGCATGGGCGCAATTTTCAGTGGAATTTTGTGATAGCCGCATGTTCCTCCCCCATTCTGGGTGCAGATTTCTTATGCGCTCATGGTTTATTAGTTGATGTTGCTAATAGAAGACTAGTGGATGCTGTCTCTTTTGCTTCTCTGCCCTGTACAGCTCGGGGAGCCGGGTCGACAACACTGGCCACCGTTACAGCTCCAGGGGGTAAGAACCAACAGTTACTCGCCCAGTTCCCAGCACTTACGGTTCCGAAATTTTCAGCGGCGGTAACTAAACACGGGGTTGAGCATTTCATCACCAGTAAAGGTCCACCAGTATTCGCACATCCTTGGCGCCTGGACGCAGCTAAACTGGCCAGCGTGCGCGAGGAGTTTGCCAACTTGGAGAGGCTGGGCATCGTCAGGCGCTCAAACAGCCCGTGGGCATCCCCGCTTCACATGGTGCCTAAAGCCGACGGGTCGTGGCGACCATGCAACGATTTTCGGCGCTTGAACAATGCTATGGCACACGTTCGTTACCCAATTCCCCGCATCCAGGATTTTTCCGTGCACCTGGCCGGGGTGCACATTTTTTCCAAAATGGATCTGGTCCACGGTTACCACCAGGTCCCGGTACGAGCAAAAGATGTCCCAAAAACGGCTGTAATAGCTCCATTCGGCCTTTTTGAATTTTTATGCATGCCATTTGGATTAAAAGGCACGGCGCAGACCTTCCAAAGAATGATGGACGCAGTGCTGCATGATTTGCCCTTCGTTTTTGTCTACTTGGATGACATTCTGGTAGCCAGCGCGTCCAAGGACAAGCACATCGCCCATCTCAAGATGGTTTTCCAGAGGTTGGAAGTGCATGGTTTGATAATTAACTCGGCGAAGTGCCAGTTCGGTGTGCCAGTGATTGATTTTTTGGGCCACTGCATTTTGCCGGAGGGGGCGATCCCGTTACCGGACAAGGTGCATGTGGTGTTGGACTCTCCATGTCCGCAGACCGTGAGGGCACTACAGGAGTTTTGAGGAATGGTTCATTTTTACAACCGTTTCCTCTCCTGGGCAGCCCAGCTGATGCAGCAGTTGTATGCCGCGTTTAAAAAAAAGAGGCCTGCAGAAAGCATCGACTGGACTCCCGAGCGGGGCCAGGCTTTTTCAAACGCCAAAACAGCGCTGGCAAAGGCCGCATTGCTGGCCTACCCAGATCCATCTGCACGGATAGCGCTCACTACAGATGCGTCTGGTGTAGCCATAGGGGCAGTGGTGGAGCAGTTTGTCTCAGGTTTGTGGCAGCCACTCGCATTTTTCAGCAGAACTTTGCGCGACAACGAGTGCAAATACAGCCCATTCGACAGAGAGTTGCTGGCTCTCCACCTGGCGACACGCCACTTCCAGTTCTGGCTGGAGGGGCACGAGTTCACCACGTTTGTAGACCATAAGCTACTGACATATGCCATGGCCAGGGTCTCTGAACCGTGGTCGGCCTGGCAGCAACAGCAGCTGGCCGCAATCTCAGAGTTTACTACCGACATTCGACACTTTGCTGGTAAACTCAACGTGGTGGCCGATTGCCTCTCGCACGCATTGGTCACCCCAATCTACAAGGGAATAGATTTCCCTGCCATGGCCGTGGAGCAAGCCGGGGACGCAGACATTTGCGCGCTCCTGTCTGCGTCAACAGGGTTGGAAAGCACCACCTGCCACCCTGGAAAGCAGGGTGGTGCAGGAAGGGTGTCCTCCCCTACTCTGTGACGTCTCCACAGGCAGACCACGCCCGGTGGTTCCGAGCTCTTGGCACATCCACGTGCCACCAGAGGGGTTCCACCAGATCTACGTGGATGTGGATCTGGTGGAACCCCTCCCGCCGTCGCAAGGTTTCACGCACCTTTTGACGATCGTGGACTGCGCCACATGCTGGCCCACAGCAGTCCTGATGGCTTCTACCACGTCCGTGGAAGTGGTGCACACTTTTTTGTCGGTTTGGGTGGCACGGTTCGGATCTTCATCGAACATCACATCCGACAGAGGCCCACAGTTCATTTCAGAACTCTGGTCCATGATGGCCCAGAGCCTGGGGGGTAAAAATTCACCGGACTACCACGTACAACCCCCAGGCTAACGGGTTATGCAAGCATTTTCATAGGTCGCTTAAAGCAGCGCTCAGAGCTTCACTCACGGACACAAATTGGGTCCACCGCCTGCCTTGGGTTCTTTTAGGGTTGTGTTCCGCACCAAAAGAGGATTTGGCAGCCTCCCCAGCAGAACTTGTTTTTTCCCAACCGCTGCAGAACCCCGGAGAATTTTTACCGGAAAACCCCACGCCAGAGGCCAAGCCGCCCACACATTCTCTACGCAACACAGAGGTTGTGAGTATACCGGGCCGGCCCACCATTATTTTCCCCGCATATTCCACCGGACCGGCGGCGCCACACGAGTCGGCTGCCTGTTGCAACAGCCTTTTTTTTTTATCTTCCTTCTTCTTTCTACACCTTTCACTCTGTATATATATCACGGACGCACGGATCACCCCGGGGGTCTCCCGGGTCGGCGGACGGAGCCACGGTTTGCAGCGGGAGACGTTACAGCGGGGAGGAGCTAGTGCTAGCTAGCACTTGGCCGCCGCCCAGTGCTAATGGGAAACTCGACATACCGGGAGCTGTAGCGAAAATGACGCGGGTACCGGGCTGGAGTTTAGGCGGCATGAAAGAAATATAAGACAGAATAATAAAGAGCGATGGCAAGAACCAAGCAGACCGCCCGTAAAATCTACTGGAGGAAGAAGCCCCCCCCCCCCCCCAGGAGACAGCTAGCCACCAGGGCTGCTCGGAGAGGCGCTCCGGCCACCGGCAGAGTGAAGAGGCCTCGCCGTCACAGGCCCGTGGCTCTGAGAGAGATCTGTCGCTGCCAGAAATCCACGGAGCTGCTCATCCGTAAGCTGCCCGTCCAGCGCCTGGTGAGGGAGATCGCTCAGGACTTCAAGACCGTCCTGCGTTTCCTGAGCTTCACCGTCATGGCTCTGCAGGAGACCAGCGAGGCCCACCTGGTGGTCTCTTCTTCGCTAAGGGGGTCACCATCATGCTCAAAGACTTCCAGCTGGCCCGCTGCATCCGCGGAGAGAGAGCTTAGACTTTCTGCTGCACATTCACCAGCCATAATGCTCTGCACTGTGTGTCTATATATATACATTTATAGTAATATGGACATATGTTTACTAGATGTTGTTTTTTCTTGCCTTCTGATTGTTGCTCTGAGTGTTGCTATCCCTATGCTGTTGCAATCCTGGAATTTCCCCATTGTGGGACTAATAAAGGCTTATCTTATCTTATCTTAAAAGCTTGCAGACGCCAAGTTTGTTTTTGTCATACACGATGCGCACCGGACCCCGCTGCACCCACCATACGACGGACCGTTCAGAGTGTTGGAACCTGGGGAAAAACATTTCGTGTTAGACTTGGGGGGACGTAGACAGACCGTCTGCATTGACAGGCTAAAGCCCACTTTTGTGTTGGCAGACGAGCAGGTGATGTTGGCCCAGGCTCCCCGGCGCGGACGTCCACCGTTGGGGGCTCCACAGGTTGGTGATTCCTCATCAGGGACTGGCACTCGCGAAGAGGATGTGTTTTCTCCCCCTCCCTCTTTCCCCCCACAGACTGACGTGCCCTCCTGTGCCCCCCGCCAGCAGGGCAGTTCAACTGGGTCGGCGAGCCCCCCGCTACAGCCACTATGGACACCGGCTCAAGCCCAAAGGACGGGGGGGTTAAGGCCCACTCTTGGTGTTCGGGGGGGGGCAGTGTGGGGAGCAAGGTGTTGGACTTCTCCACCCAGAGATCAATGGACCAAGAGAGGAGACATCGCCGGGGGATCCAGATGGAACAGTAAAGGCTAGGGACCCCCCGAGGAGAGGAGCAGATGCCGGGCCACCAGGAGAGGAGTGAAAGGCGGCACCTGTGTAATATCATGTTAATGCGCCGCACATGGTTTGCTCTATACTTAATGTGAGGTCGGAGCCTTGGGCCACCAAGCACGTAATTAAAGGTGTAAAAGAGAGTTGCATAGTGGCC
The DNA here is from genome assembly GCA_020510985.1 of Pholidichthys leucotaenia. Classification (NCBI taxonomy): domain Eukaryota; kingdom Metazoa; phylum Chordata; class Actinopteri; order Cichliformes; family Pholidichthyidae; genus Pholidichthys; species Pholidichthys leucotaenia. The sequence continues at coordinate 266,190,247 of CM035849.1, read as the reverse complement.
TGGAGGCTCTTTTTGTGATCCTGTTCTGTAAGAGGGAGAATAAAGTCTGTGTTGATCAGCTCATTGCCTCGCCTGCATTATTCCCTCTACAACATAACAATTGGCGATGAGGGTAATAGCATGGACACAGGGGTTACTACTATTTGGCCATTTTTGAAGTTTCTGGGTGAGCCGCCAGTCCCTTGGGTGAGGTGGTTCGCCGCGTTTCAAAATTACTTGGTGGTATTGAACCTTGGTAGACTGGAGAAGTTATGAGCACGGGCACTGTTGGTTCATAATTTGGGAATGGAAGGACAACCTATCCTTAGTACCTTGGGCGACATTGATAGCTTTGACATAGTGGTTGAGCTAATGGTGTGGCAGTTTCGCGCCCCGGAAAACGTCATCGTCCAGAGGATTCAGTTTTGGCAGCGCCGCCAGCGGACGGGTGAGTCAGTGCAGCGGTATGTAGCTGACCTACGTCAGCTGGCCAAGGACTGTCAGTTCGGAGCATTAGAGGAGGAGATGGTCGGCGACCAGTTGGCGGAACATACCCTTTGCCAAGGGTACAAGGTCGAAGCTCCTCACACACTCGGGCGAGCTGACGTTAGCCATGTCCATCGAGTTAGCTCAACAGTGTGAGGTGGCAGACAAGCTATCACGAGAGCTCAGTGAGAGAGTGACGCTCCACCAATTTGAACCACAGTCGACGGCACAGGCAGTGGACCCGGACAGCGACGATGTGTGGAGGATGATGAAGAACACGTTAATGCTGTGAAGATGAGGTCTGCCCCGTGATCGCCCAGGTGTTTAGGTTGTGGGTCTACCAAGCACCGTTATAAGGCTAGAGAGTGTCCGGCAAGAGGAAGATGCTGCAGCAATTGCGGACTCCTGCATTATTTTGCCAGGGCATGTTATAGGTTCGAGTGAGAGGACCCAAGACTGAACGAGGACCCCACCGCTCCAACTCCCACAGTCATCCAGACCGTATCCCCGAGTACCAACGGTCGTTCCTATTGTATGGTGGAATTGGACGGGGTAGCGGTGCCACTACTGATTGACACGGGCATGGTGAGATCCATGTTGAATTGGTCTACCGTGAGGAGTTTCTTCCCACATTGTCAAGTGACAGGTCATTCAGCACCGCTGTGTGGGTATGGTGGAGGAAGATAGGCCACGGTGGGATCGGTGGAACTGACGGCTCGGTACAAGTTGGCAGAGGTATCCAGTTTGAAGTTCATTATGACTGCCCACTGTGAGAATATTATGGGGTGTTATCTCTTTTATGGACTGGGCTTCACCATAACCAGCAGTGTTGGAGAAAAGTGGTTGGGCTGTGGTTTGTGGGACCAGCCGGTTCCGTGAGTGGTGGACGAAGCTGTGTGGGATGAACCTTTGCCTAGTATTCTGGACCAACCTCACCCAGTGGTATCACAGGAGGGTCCCGGTGCCAGTGCCCAAGTAACCCTAGCTGAGGGAACTGGGCAGTGCGGTGGGATGCCTGTGACGGCGGGTGGAGCCGAGAGGATGGCCCATTCTGTTCCTGGTGTTCGGCTGGAAGGTACCAGTGAGCAGGGGGTCAGAACTGCTTCGCCGGCAACTAAAATGAAAGACAGCGGGGCAGGACCGGCTGGCATGGTGAAACAATGTGCCAAACAGAGACACTGGAAACCGAGTAGGGCTCCTCTGGGGGCGGATTTGGTCCGACCCAGAGAGGAGGCCCGGTCAAGAGGTGTTCGGGGCAAACACCAGCGAGAAGATGACCAGGGGCGGCTGCAGGTGGTGGCTGTTGGGGAGAATGGCTACCTCCAGCTATCTGATGGCTTATGGAGGCATCCCAACGAGCTGCGGTGCACCCAAGAGGAGAAGGAGGTGTTTGGGCTTCGACGTGGGTCATCCCCGGGAGCAAAGAAAAGAAGGTGCACCGGGGGGAGCCATCTGACGGTTTTCCTGGGGGTGGTCCCTCTAGTGGGGCAGACTGATGGTTGGGAAATGTATATGATGCATGGAAATAGGGGATAACCGCGTTGCAAATTAGTTCTGCTGAGGGGATTGTTTTATGTTTCATATTATTTTAGGAACACGGCAGTATTTTGGTTTTATATGGACTGTTTATTTAGCTCAGATGGCAGAATAATCTGTCTTGCCGTGTCAGGGTGGGACGGTAGTCCACCTGTTCCCCCCTAGTTTTAGTTGTTTTGGAGAGAATGTGATAGATTGTTTAGGTATTTCTGTTTAGCTTTAGTGCATGATTCGGGTTCCAAATTGGGGAGGGTTTCAATTGTATGCGTGTGTTTGGGCCATTTTTTTTAAGGGGGGGTGTTATGTTGTTATGGGGACATATTATTGTGTGACACGGGTGGTGGCCCCGCCTTTCTGGTTCTGCTGCCACCCGGGGTATAAGAGGGCTGTGAGGAAGAGGGGTGGTCTCTTTGGCCTCCTCTCAGCCTGACGGCAGCACCTGTATTGTGAGAGTGAGTCAACAACAAAGTCGTGTTCAGTTCAACATTCAGTCTCGTCCTTGGTTCCCATTTTACCAACATAACAAAAACTGTGTTATAGGCCATAATATACACAATCTATGATAATGTGTTACTGAAGCAGATGGTCCTGAGCCACGTCAGAATAAAAACGGTGTGTACGATAATTTTCCTCAAAATACGATAATTTTAAGCCACTGGTACAATACTTCAGTACTTCCCATCTGGCAACACTGTATGTTGCTGCCATTACCAAGAAACGCCATGACGCCTGTCGCTACCGCGGGATAATTGCGGAAGTGTATGTAAACATTAGCAGTATGGCATATAATAAACATGAATTGAAACATCTCCTGATGCAGCAGCATGGGATAAAATGAAAGACTGCAATGTGTTCAGCAATCTACAAAGTGCGTCCGCACCTGGTTTTCAAACAGCAGCACCTCCTTTAGTGACAGTAATATTAGCTTATTATTAGTAGTGTGGGCACCCAGCACACGTGTGGGCACCCAGCACAATGCAGACTGATAATATTCACGCTCAGCAGGGACTGCATACGAACAGAGAGCCCTAGGGGGACAACCAGAACAATGACTATTATACATCCCCGGAGTAAGGAGAGGAATTCCAGTGCCAGTTAATCACGCGATTGATATGTATTGACTGATATGTATATCAATATGTAAATGTGCCATGCATTCTCTCTTGTCTGTATAAAAGAGCTGACTTTACATGCCTCACGACAGCGCACTCACAGACACACACACTCACACACACAGCACAGGGCACAGCGCTGCAGTATGTTTCATGATGATGGAGGAATAAAACTCTGAAACCTTCAGCTCGCCGTGTCACGCCTGAACTTATTTTGTTCCTCCACACTGGTGACCCTTGACGAAGAATGGAACACGAAGCAAACACCCCGGAGACGACCCGGACGGAAAGCCTCAGCACGCTTCATGGTGCAATCCTCGCCCGATCTTTTACCTCCACACTGGTGACCTGACAAGGGAGAATGACCGTCTGCTCCCTCTCACCACGCTGTGGATTCCAGAGGCCGGGGATCACCTACATCTTTCGCATCCACACGGGAGCGCGCACGCCTTGTCCTCTCTCCACGATGGCGACATCCAGGGCCGGACGGAGAGCGCGGCGCTTGGACCGAGACGCACGAGGATCAGCGACACAAGCAACACACAGAAACAGCCTGAACAGGGAAGACCATCGGCACCGACTGCGTTGATTTCCATCAAGCTCCCTGACCCTGACTCACCTCTCGACAACGGACCTTCCGCGCACAGAAGCCACACGCGCACACTGCAGGATTACGAGGACAGTGCAACTTTCAGCTATGTGGTCACTGCGCCAAGAGCGCGCCACGCACCAGGGACAAACCGGGTCCACAGACTGATACAGCGTCCTCCGCCGCTGCACATGCCCGAGAAAAACGGCTGATCGCCACCCTCGGAACCTTCAGGGCTGCTCGCGCACCTGGAGCGGACGTGCAGCTCGCACGCAGGACTTTGTATGGGTTTCCAGCCATGGCGCACAAAGGGAATTTAGCCGATTGCTTTCCCCGATGACTTTAGGGCTGCTTCCCACACCTAAAGCCAAACTGCCGAGTCCCTGACACAACTTCAGTTTATCACAGCCGCTACGCATCCTCAGGGAATTTGGCCGCTTGCCTTCCCCACATCCTCGCTAGATCGAACAGCGAGAGAAGTCAGAGATATAATTTTTTTTCATAGCCGCTGTGGATCTCCACCACGTTTAACGGGACAGTCCCTCACCTTTGCGGATCCACATGCAATTTTTAGCACGACCCAGGAACCTTTGACGTCCCGGGCCGGCACTCACTTACTCCCACTCCCCTCCCTCTCCTCCTGCATAGAGCTTTTCCCGCACCTCACTCCCTAAGCCGGCCGATCGCCGTCTTGTTCCATTATGCACGACTGCACACCGGCCCGTGCACCCACGATCCACGGCCGTTCAACGTGCTGGAACTCGGAGTGGAGCACACTGACCTTTCCACCCCTCCCCCGTCCCCCTCATGGACTGACATGCCCTCCGACAGTTCTACCGGAGCTGGAGCCAAACGGGGTGGGGGGGGGGGGTGTCATGGCCCCTTCTGACCATTCTAGGGGGAGCCGTGTGGGCACCCAGCACAATGCAGACTGATAATATTTACGCTCAGCAGGGATTGCATATGAACAGAGAGCCCTAGGGGGACAACCAGAACAATGACTATTGTTATACATCCCCGGAGTAAGGAGAGGAATTCCAGCACCAGTTAATCACGTGATTGATATGTATTGACTGATATGTATATCAATACACTGGGGGCTGCACGGTGGTGCAGTGGTTAGCACTGTGGCAGCACAGTTTACCCTCGGCCGGGGGATCGCGAGGATCATGAGATCGTGGGTTCGATCCCTGCACCCGACCAACAGTGATCTGTGTGGAATTTGCATGTTCTCCCCATGTTGCGTGGGTTTACTCCGGGATTTCTCCGGTTTCCTCCCACATACCAAAAACATGCAGGTTAGGGATACGGGGCGCTTGCGCACGCAGCAACCGGCAGCTGGTGGCTTGTCACCAGACTGCAAAACAAATCTACCTACGGGTACAAAATAAGTAATTAAAAAAAAAATGTAAATGTGCCATGCATTCTCTCTTGCTTGTATAAAAGAGCATGCCTCACGACAGCGCACTCACAGGCACACACGCTCACACACACAGTACAGCACACAGCGCTACAGTGTGTTTCATGATGATGGAGGAATAAAACTCTGAAACCTTCAGCTCGCCGTGTCACGCCTGAACTTATTTTGTTCCTCCACAGTAGTAGAATATTAGTGCAATGCCAGCAGCCTTGCAGGCTAAGTTTAATTTGTTTTTTTAACTCACAAAACCCAGCTAAAAATATCTGATATTTAAATATGAGCTCATTCTTTTTAGATGATGACAGCAACAGGTAGCTTTGAGGTTTTACCAACCTGCTCGCTCTCCAATCCTTACCAGGATAACCCATTGCTGCTAGCTGCACATGGAGCTCTAATGAAGTTTGTATTTAAAGGCTTGCATTCATTCATGACAGAAGAGCAGCTGGTGTTTGGGTAGGTGGTACGTATAATCGTCGTTGGCCTCCGTCGGTCTATGATGACCATGGAAGAGAATCCTAAACGTCTACTCTGCTGGAACAGCACCACCTGTGGCTGAACAGGCTGATGCGCGAATGACAGTCCCTGTCACACAGGTCACACTTGTGGGTGGTCTCTGTGCTGCTGGGTCTGTGGCGGTTCTTCCTGCGGGTCCTTTTTTCATCTGCTGCAGCAGTCAGTCTCTCTTCACCCGCCTTGAGCTGTCAGGTCAGGGTGCCTCTCCATTTGGAGCGGTCCGTTGCAAGGTCCTCCCAGCGCTCTGTGTTGATATCCAGGGCCTTCATGTCTCTCTTGCAGACGTCTCTAAAGCGCAGCTGTGGGCGGCCAACGTCTCTCCTGCCAGTTGCCAGTTCTCCATAGAGGACGTCTTTGGGGATTCTGCCATCCTCCATACGGTGAACGTGGCCTAGCCAGCGGAGCCTGCGCTGCCTGAGTAGAGTGAACATGGAGGGAAGGCTGGCGCGGGACAGAACTTCTGTGTTGGGCACTTTGTCCTGCCAGGATATGTCCAGGATGTGGCGAATGCAGCGCAAGTGGAAGGAGTTCAGTCTCTTTTCCTGCCGGGCGTATGTTGTCCACGTCTCACTCTCATAGAGCAGTGTGCTGATGACGCAGGCGTTGTACACTGCCATTTTCGTTTTGACAGAGAGTTTGGGATTCTCCCACACTCGTGTGGTGAGGCGAGCGAGTGTGAAGGCTGATTTTCCAATCCTCTTGTTGATCTCTGTATCAAGGGAGAGGTTGTTGCTGATCGTGGACCCCAGGTACGTGAACTGATTCATGACCTCCAGCTTGTAGTCATCAATGGTGATGGTTGGTGGTGCTTCCGTGCCTTGCGCCAAGACGTTAGTCTTCTTCAGGCTGATGGTAAGCCCGAAGTCCTTGCATGCCTGGGAGAAGCGATCCATCAGGGTCTGAAGCTCCTGCTGTGTGTGGGTTGTGACTGCAGCGTCGTCTGCGAACAGCATGTCTCTGATTAGAGCCTCGCGTACTTTGGTTCTGGCTTTCAGGCGGGCGAGGTTGAAAAGCCTGCCGTCAGATCTTGTGTGCAGGTAGATTCCCTCTGTTGCTGTGCTGAAGGCATGCCTCAGGAGCATAGCAAAGAAAATCCCAAAGAGGGCTGGTGCAAGTACACAGCCCTGTTTCACTCCGCTGCGTATGTTGAATGGCTCTGAGACGTTGCCATCGTGCTGCACTATCCCCTGCATGCTGGTGTGAAACGATTCAATGAGGCTTTGCAACTTTGGTGGGCATCCTATCTTTGGCAGGATCTTGAAAAGGCCCTCTCTGCTGACCAGATCGAACGCTTTGGTGAGGTCGATGAAGGCGACGTACAGGGGCATGTTCTGCTCTCTGCATTTCTCCTGGAGTTGGCGGATGGAGAATATCATGTCTACCGTCGATCGCTCAGCGCGGAAGCCACACTGAGACTCGGGGTAGACACGTTCGGCAAGCTTCTGTAGACGAACGAGAACAACTCGTGCGTAGACTTTGCCAACAACGCTGAGGAGGGAAATGCCCCTGTAGTTGTTGCAGTCGCTTCTCTCCCCTTTGTTTTTGTAGAGGGTGATGATCTTGGCGTCCCTCATGTCCTGTGGTACGGCACCTTCCTTCCAGCACTGGCAGAGGACGTCATGCAATGGCAGCAGTAGGGCGGTCTTGCAGTGCTTGATCAGGTCAGGGGGTATGCCGTCGTTGCCGGGTGCCTTGCCAGCGGCCAAGCTATCAATGGCCTTACTGAGTTCGTCGATGGTTGGCTCGGCGTCAAGTTCGTCCATGGATGGCAGGCAGTCGATGGCATCAAGGGCTGACGGTGTCACGGTGTTCTGTCTAGAGTAGAGGTCGGAGTAGTGTTCCGTCCATCTCTCCATCTGCTTGTTCTTCTCTGTGATCATCTCCCCAGTGGAAGATTTGAGGGGGGCCGTCTTGCTCTGAGCCGGACCAAGTGCTTTCTTGATGCCATCGTACATACCACGGATGTTCCCTGTTATGGCAGCGGTTTGAATGTCTTGGCTGAGCTGAGTCCAGTACTCGTTGGCACAGCGCCGAGCAGTCTGCTGAACTTTGCTTCTCGCAGCCCTGAGAATCTGGAGATTCTTCTCATTTGGGTACTTCTTGTACTCAGCAAGTGCTGAGCGCTTGGCTTCAATGACGGGGGTCATCTCGGTCAACTTGGCATCAAACCAGTCCTGTGACTTCGTGGTCTTCCTCCCAAAGGTAGCCAAGGCTGTGCGGTAGATGGTGTTTCGCAGCTCTTCCCACTTCTGCTTTGCAGATTCTCCTCCTTGTGGTACACCAAGTTCCTTCTCAAAGGTGGAGGCAAACTGCTCAACAAGTTCTGGTTGGGCCATCTTGCTGATGTCAATCCGTGCCTTTCCAGGTTGTCTAGCACGATGGAATTTCTTCAGCTGCAGCTTGACCTTGCAACACACCAATGAATGGTCTGTGTCGCAATCTGCACTCTGGAACGAACGGGTGATTAGCACGTTCTTCAGTGAGGTGCGCCTGGTCAGGATCAAGTCTAACTGGTGCCAGTGCTTTGAGCGCGGATGTTACCTGGAAACCTTGTGTTGGGGCTTGGTCTTGAAGAACGAGTTTGTGATGCACAGATCGTGATATGTGCAGAACTCGAGCAGCCGCTGTCCGTTGTCGTTCATTCTGCCCACGCCAAAAAGTCCAAGGCAGGAGGGCCAGGAGTCGTGGTCAGCACCCACTCTGGCATTGAAGTCTCCAAGGAGAATGAGTTGTTCAGAGTTGGGGATGATCCTGACAGTTGTTGCGAGATTCTCGTAGAACTCGTCTTTTGCCTCTGGTGTGGCTGTCTGTGTTGGGGCATACACACTGACGAGGGTGACTGGGCCTTGAGTGGTGTTCAGGCGGAGGGTGAGGAGTCGTGCAGAGCCAGTGCTGCCCGGTTCCACCATCTTCAGCAAAGTGTTCTTCACTGCAAAGCCCACTCCGTGTTCCCTGTGTTCGTCACTGCCCTTTCCCTGCCAGTAGAACGTGTAGTCCTTCTCTCTCAGTGTGCCTGCATCAACTAACCGTGTTTCCTGGAGAGTGGCGATATCCACATGGTACGTATAATAGGTTACAGATTAATACTGAACTAGACTCTTTGTGATGTCTTGAGGGTTTACCAGTATGTCAATATAGAATTGAGTATTTTATGCATGTGTGTGTGTGTGTACACTGTGCATACAGTATACTGTATGCACAGTGTACACACACACACACATGCATACATTTATTTTAAAAAATGCAAAAATTACACCCAAGTACAACATGTATATTTTTGTGATTGCTAAAATAACAGTTGTGCAGTTGTTTCTAATCATTTCAGTATTTCATTTACCCTGCTTTTATTTATATTGGTTTTCAGCATTTAAACATTACAAATGGTACAAGGCATAAATGCCCATTTTTCTCAGAAATGCTTGTTTACAGTCTTATATTTGATTTTATTATATCTTTTTAAGAGAAGAAACATTGTTTAAAGTCAGAAAAATAACAAAATTCCTGCATTGATGCAGAAATCCTGTAAAGGCCTGCTTTTTTTCTACACGGAAAACTGATCAAGAATCGATAAGGGAATTGATAAAGAATCGGATTGATAAGCAAAATCGACAATGCCATTGATAAAATCTTATCAGTTCCCAACCCTAATCCTTATTTCATATTATATCTTTAATATCCATCCATCCATCTTCAACCACTTAATCCTTTTCCGGTCGTAAGAGGGCTGGAGCCTATCCCAGCATCTCTGGGCGAGAGGCAGGGTACACCATGGACAGTTCGCCAGTCCGTTGCAGGGCCAACAGAGAGACAGACAACCATTCACTCTCACATTCACACTTAAGGACAATTTAGAATCCCCAGTTAATGCCAGTTAACCTAGCGTGCATGTTTTTGGCCTGTGGGAGGAAACCGGAGTAACTGGAGGAAACCCACGCAGACATGGGGAGAACATGCAATCTCCACACACAATGCTCACCGATGATTACGGTGAGATTGAACCCATAACCTTCTTGCTGTGCTGCCACAATGCTAACTACTACGCCACTGGGCTGCCCATATTTTTAATATTTCTTTTGTTCATATGTTCTTGTAAATCAGGTTATATAAAAAAAAGAGGCCGTTGATGTAAGATTTTTCTTCCTTCTCCTTTTCATTCTTATTTTCGATTGTTTTTGTTTGCGTTGTTTTGTTTCAATAATAAACAAATAAAGTAACACGTAGGGGTGCCCAGATTTTGTGCATACAAACATATTGTCACGATGCTGAGCACGGGTGGAGAGCCGTGCTCATGCTTTAAGTTCAGTTTGATTATTTTTAGTATTTCCCCTCTTTCTGGTTAGTATTTATCTAGTTGGTTTTGGTTGTCTTATGTTATTTGAGTTTGTCTTTTGTTTCTGTCTGTTCATGAGAGTTCCTGTTCCTTCGGTTTGTTATTTCTAGTCTTGTCTATTTGCATTATGCATCCTTGATCATCTAGTTTTGTATTACTAAGATTATCTGCTTTTTGACATGAGCCTACCTTCACCCTTGTTTGTTGTTCTCTTTTGTAATGTAGTAGAATTGCATCTCTGGTTTGTGTATTTATCTTGTCCTCATTTTAATGGGTCATTTCTCTCAATTTACTTTATCTGGTCTGTTCTCATTTTTCTATCAATTCATGTTTGTAGTTAGCTGCCTTTTGTCGTGTTTTCTTATGTTCTTATTTTGACAGTGTCCCTTATTGACTTCCTCCGTAGCTTAAGTTTGCGGGTTGTCACAGCTGTCATTGGTTATCTGATTTCTCTTGCTCATATCACCCACACCTGTTCCTCATTTGTTATTATTGTGTTCATTTCCTCTTTGCCCTATTTAAGGACCGCTGCTCTACTACTCGGTGCAACGTCCTTCTCAATGTTTAGATGGGAGTTCCCCGTCTCAGCTTTAATCTTTTCCTCGGTGTTCCTGTACACCTCAGCATAGTTCCATCCAGGCTCTTCTGGCATTCCTGCACACCTTACCTGAACCTTACCCTGCTCGTTTATGTAAGTGTTTGTCCTTTGTTATGTTTTGTGTTTTTTTGTTATTAAACATCTTTGCAATTCACAGTTCAGCGTTTGGGTCTTTGTCCTGCCCTGAGGGGCAGTTTATAACTGGAGGACATTGCCAGTGTGGACCCAGCGGACTCTGAGTTTGCTTTTTATGTCTCCCTCCCGTACATTTTGTTAAGTTCGTGTTTTTGCTGGAATGTCAGCTCACACGGACTACAGGTATGGTTGGACTTAGTGAGGTGGACTGTTGGGCTGTCAGAGTCCTGGAGGGCATTATATCGATGGCTCGTGCCTCTTGCACTCCCAAAGTGGCCCAGGAGTGCTTAGTCAGTGTGGCACAAGTACTAGAGGCTTGCCCTAGGCTCTGGAGCCATCCAGAACTCATGGGCCTTCTCATCTCAGCCACCAACCTTCAACCCATGCTTCACAGGCTGGGGGAGACCTCTTCCTCATCTGTATCTGTGCCAACGAAGAAACGTCCGCTGGTGCAGCTGTTTCCAGCCTCCGTCCCTCACTGTTTTCCATCTGTACCTGTGCCAATGAAAGCGCATCCCCGGATGCAGACATTATCAGCCTCTCACAGCCACCTCGCTGAATCCCGCCTGAGGAACTCCTCCGCCTCCCCAGCAGCTCCTCCCTTGCTGCTTCGGAGAACTGTGGCAGCAGCCTCCTCATCACTCCAGACTTTTTCCTCATCACCTGTTCTGTCAGTTCCTTCCTCTTCGGCTGCTGCTGCTGTCCCCCTCTCCTCTACGGTGTCACCTCCCACTGCTGAGAATCCGGCAATCCTCATGCCTGCAGAGCTGGCTCCTCTACCTTCTACATTGGTGCCCACGCCCGCTTCAGCCATTGTGACAGATTTCCCTGGGTCTTCTGCAGCAGCCACCACCACACCTCAGGAATTAAGGCAAATACATTTTCATTCTCTAACACCCATTAATGAATTGTCTTGCCTTATTCCCGGTGAGGGGATCAGCAGCGGCCATCCACTTTAGCTGAGCCCTCACCACCTGCTGCTGCATCCATTCCCCAATCCTCACCTGCTTCTCCCGTGTCCCTCTCTGTTTTTCCTGATGATCCGCCAGTCCTGGGAGGGAGCCGCCGGATGATGGAGGGATCTGCGGTTTCGGAGAGTCCTGTTCCATTCTCACAGCTACATCCTGGATGAGAGAGGAGCACCTCCTGGATCCTGAAGCCTGAGCCGACAAAAGAGTGTCCCCTGGTTTCGGCATCACAGGACCCGACGCCATCGGTGAGACACTCCCTAGCTTCAGTCGGCATTTTGGGATGTCCACCAGTGTTAGTTGCCTCATCTGGGGTCCCGCCAGCATCAGCCACCACGACTGGGATTCCGCCAGATTTACCCACCATCATGCCTGCTGCTTGGGTTGCTGCAGCAGAGTCGCCGGAGTCCTGGATGGCGGTGGATGGCGATGGAGCTCGAGACAAGGCAAATACTCCTTTCTGGTTCTACTTTATCAGTTTTAGAGAGATCTTGTCTTGCTGGTGGTGGGGAGAATCAGTTGCAGATGCCCTCTGCTCCTGAGTTCTCCTCGCCGGGCTCCACTGCTGCCAGTAATTGTGTTCTGGTGTCTATCTCTTCCTCCCCGCCTGAGGTGGCCATGTCAGGGATGGATTCCCAAACAGAGGGATTCGAGATGCTCCAACCTCTTTCGCTGGAGTCCTGGATGGTGGTGGAGGTTGAGTTAAGGCAAGTCCTCTTTTTTGTTTTCACATTATCAGTTTTAGAGAGGTCTTGCTTTGCCCTTGATGTGTAGAACCAGTTGTGGCTGCCAACTGCTTCTGAGTTTTCCTTGTCGGGCTCCACTGCTGCCAGTGATGTTGACCCAGTGTCTGTCTTTGTTTTCCTGTCTAAATCCTCGTCTGGTCCCACTGATGATCCTTGGTCCCCTTTGCCTGGTCCCCATGAGGCTCATTGGTCCTCTACGTTGGGTTTCACCAATGGTCATCTGCCTTCGCCTGAGGTCACTGAGGGTCCTCCGCCTTCACCTGAGGTCAACAAGGGTCTTCCGCCTTCGCCTGAGGTCACCGAGGTTCCTCCACCTTTGCCTGAGGTCGTCGAGGGTCCTCCGTCTTCGCCTGAGGTCGCCGAGGGTCATCTGTCTTCATCTGAGGTCGCCAAAGGTCATCCGTCTTCACCTGAGGTCACCACTGATCAGCCGCCTTCACCGCTTGGCCTTCTCACTGGTCAGCCGTCCTTTTCATCAGGTTTCCCCGCTTATCAGTCATCTCCTTCGCCTGGTTTCTTCATTTTGCAGCAATCATCGGCAGTCAACTCCCCGTAGCTACTGTTCCAGCTGATCCATGCTGCAGTCCCTGTGGTCCGGTGGGGCACGGGTTTCAGCTACCTGCTTCCAGGAGGGGGCGCGTCATGCCCCGCAGTCCGTTGGCTCAGGGATGTTGGGAGACCACCTGATGGACTATGCCCTTTGCTTAGGTGGTCTAGAAACTCTGGGAGGCCACCCAGTTCATTCCACCATGTGATCCAGTGGCTTTGGGACTTCTGTAGACCACCTGAACTGCTTTACTTTTTCACCCAGTGGTCCTAGATTTCTGTTGTCACCTTATCTGTTCTGGTTGTGGCGTCTTGAGCGTGTTTTTTTCTTTGTTTGTTTGTTTGTTTCAGTCCCTCCTAGCCTGTGTTCCCTCACCGCCCTCCCAGGATGGGTTATTTTTCTATTCCTGTTTTTTTTGGGGGGGGGGGGGGGTGTCTTTTTGTGTTTTCTTTTTTTTCTTTTTTGATGTCACCACGGGTGTCTGGAATCCACCCCTTGAGGGGGGTGCTCTGTCACAATGCTGAGCATGGGTGGAGAGCCATGATCGTGCTTTAAGTTCAGTTTGACTATTTTCTGTATTTCCCCTCTTTCTAGTTAGTATTTACAGTATCTGGTTGGTTTTTGTTGTCTTATGTTATTTGAGTTCTTCTTTTGTTTCTGTCTGTTCATGAGAGTTCCTGTTCCTTAGGTTTGTTATTTCTACACCTGTCTATTTGTATTGTGCATCCTTGATCATCCAGTTTTGTACATATTACTAAGATTATCTGCTTTTTGACATGATCACCCTTGTTTGTTGTTCTCTTTTGTAATGTAGTATTTCTGGAACTGTATCTCTGGTTTATGTATTTCTCTTCTCCTCATTTTAATGGGTCACTTCTCTCTGTTTTCTTTATCTGGTCTGTTCTCATTTTTCTATCATTTCATGTTTGTAGTTTGCTGCCTTTTGTCATGTTTTCTTATCCTCTTATTTTGACAGTGTGCCTTATTGACTTCCTCCATAGCTCAAGTTTGCGGGCTGTCACAGCTGTCATTGATTATATGATTACTCTTGCTCATGTCACCCACACCTGTTCCTTATTTGTTATTATTGTGTTCATTTCCTCTTTGCCCTATTTAAGGACCACTGCTCTACTACTCAGTGCGGCATCCTTCTCAATGTTTAGACGGGAGTGCCCCGTCTCAGCTTTAATCTTTTCCCGGGCGTTCCCGTACACCTCAGCCTAGTTCCTTCCAGGCTGTTCTCTCCGGTTCTCCTGGCATTCCCACACGCCTTACCTGAACCTTACCCTGCTAGTTTATGTAAGTGTTTGTCCTTTGTCATGTTTTGTGTTTTTTTGTTATTAAACATCTTTGCAACTCACAGTTCAGCATTTGGGTCTTCGTCCTGCCCTGAGTGGCGGTTTATGACACATATACAATATATGTTTTGAAGATGTCAAAACTTAAAACTAATTACTGGAAATGACTTAAAATAAGACCTTTCTCAAACTTTAAACTATTTTGTACTTTCATTAAATTTCCGTTCTGTAGCTCCCAGACACTTCTTCAGATATCAAGCAGAGACCTCCTTAAAGCAACACTGTGCAAGTTTTTCACCTTAATATAATATTTTCAAAATAATTTTGATGGTAAATCGACCTTTGACTAGGTGAATGTAACTTGCTGCATAACATGAGTGGGAATGCATAATCTGGAACAGCATGTTGTAACTTTCCTGTTTCTGGTATAGACACACTGAAATGACTACAACTGAAATGTTTCACACAATATATCCCATTAGCCAATTATAGGGTGTGACATTAGTTACTAACAAAGCACCCTGTGATTGGCTATTATGACCCAGACTGTAAAATGTGCCATAGTGCTGCTCTAATAGCTAACAGTACTGTCACCTTGGTAATTACTTTAATTGGAAAACCATTACATGACTTCTTATCCAAAAAAAGTGATTAGAGTACTTAATTTTTACAGAGTACTTACCCCAACACTGTTCACACACACCTGAAACACAAGTGAGGGTATGGTGGACAAGGAAACAAGTCATCCTAAAAGCAAAAAGAGTAGATTGTCATGTTACAGGAATTGTGTAGAATACATTTTACAAAGAGTTGAGTCTTTGTTGCACACCGTGAGCCCAAACATGCTAATGAAGCTTTATCAATTCAGTAATGACGTTCTAGTTCACTCCATCTCCACAGGGTGCCCCACCCTAACTCAATCCAGATGAGGTCCATCATGTCATACTTGGAGGGAACCCAATCTTACATGACAGAAGTGGGTGGGTATTTCTATACTTCTGATAAAAATGAGGAGAGTAGGAAAAACATTTCTAAAGGAACACTCTATTAAAGAAAAGGCATGAGGCCGTTTACACAGCTGTTTTGCACATTGGCCTGTGTAAAGCAGGGCGGCTGGTAATGGAGTGATAGGCAATGTGAAAGCTTGTTCCACTGAGGGCTATTTTATAGTTTTTAGAATGTTGAAGGAGGACACAAGTAGGACCTCACACGCTTGCAGCTTGTCTTTTTGTTTCTCAATCAAACACAGCTACTCTTCCCATATGAAAGATATAATCTGGTGAAAAAAACATAGATAAATATAAAATATTACCTAAATTGGTGATTTTAAATTTTTAGTAATTCTGTAATCACATAACATTTAAAATTCAATCCCCATGCAACGCAACTCATTTTTATTTGAAAGCAGTCATGGGCGGTTCGAGGATCAGACCTTTAGGGGTGCTAAGCACCCAATGAGCTACACATGCACACACATTATTTTGTCAGATTTATCATCTTTCATACATCTCCTCCCTGGCTTCTAGTTAGTGAACAGCTGTCTATAAATGCATGGAATCTGTCTGTCTGTGTGTGTCTGTCTGTTTCACGCATATCTCTTGAACCGTTTGTCAGACTGACCTAAGATTTTATAAGTGTTTTGTTGAAGTTACGAGGGTGTGCATCCCCGAGTATAGAGGTGTTCAGTCAAAATATGTAATTTTTATCAATAAAAGTTTAGTCATCGCTCTCTCCTCATGCTCTGACTTCTAGAGGTGTGGGCGGGGTTTTGCACTGACTCCGTACTGATTGGATAATATGCAGCATCACGGCATCAGTAACCACAGCACTCCGTGAGCAAAACAAGGAGGCCAAAAGCAACAAATTTGACCAGAAAAAGATAATACTGAAGATTTAGGGGCAGATTTACTAACGTGCTGTGCCACCGCTAAACCCTGTTTCAGTGTTAAAAAGAACTACCGTACTGTCGAGACTTAGTAAAAGGCGCAGGGCAAAATTAGCGGTGGAAAGGCGTGGACTAGGTTAATTTTGTGCCTGGCCTCATTGCATATGCATTTGTGGGTGCTGTCATGTCAAAGTGCAAATATGAGGGAGGGGAGTATTTAAATAACTGGCGCAAGCTGATTTATTAAGGTTTGTGATTGCCAGTCTCCTGCTAAATGCACGAGGATTTAACACCACAAAAAAGCTTGTCTTAATTCATCTGTGCCTGACATGATAGCTATCAGTGGTGCCAAGAGGAGACACTGGCAAGAACCGAGGGCGTGTGGCTGCAGAGACAGAAGCTTTTCTCTGCCCGTGACTTTATTTGGCATGACAAAAGAACAGATTATATGAATATCAACAGTCTCACAGAAATCGGTGTTATGCTGAACTGGACATCAGGCCGACAGTTTTTTTTTTTTTAATTTCATTTATTTATCAGTGGTATTAAAAAGTATTTGCCCCCTTCTTGCTTTCTCATTTTTTTGTGTGTTTGTCACACTTAAATATTTCAGATAATCAAACAAATTTAAATATTAGACAAAGATAACACAAGCAAACACAAAATGCAGTTTTTAAATGAAGGTGTTTATTATTAAGGGAAAAAAAACAAACCTACACGGCCCTGTGTGAAAAAGTGATTGACCCCTAAACCTAATAACTGGTTGGGCCACCCTTAGCACCAACAAGTGCAATCAAGCATTTGCGATAACTGGCAATGAGTCTTTTACAGTGCTGTGGAGGAGTTTTGGCTCACTCATCTTTGCAGAATTGTTGTAACTCAGCCACATTGGATGTTTTTCGAGCATGAACCGCCTTTTGAAGATCATGCCACAGCATCTCAATTGGATTCAGGTCAGTGACTAGGTCACTCCAAAGTCTTCATTTTGTTTTTCTTAAGCCATTCAGAGGTGGACTTGCTGGTGTGTTTTGGATCATTGTCCTGCTGCAGAACCCAAGTGCGCTTCAGCTTGAGGTCATGAACAGATGGCCAGACATTCTCCTTCAGGATTTTTTTTGGTAGACATCAGAATTAATGGTTCCATTTACCACAGCAAGGCTTCCAGGTCCTGAAGCACCACAACAGCCCCAGACCATCACACTACCACCACCATATTTTACTGTTGGTATGATGTTCCTTTTCTGAAATGCTGTGTTACTTTTACACCAGATGTAATGGGACACACACCTTCCAAAAAGCTAAACTTCTGTCTCGTCAGTACACAGAGTATTTTCCCAAAAGTCTTGGGGATCATCAAGATGTTTTCTGCCAAAACTGAGACGAGCCTTTATGTTCTTTTTGCTCAGCAGTGCTTTTTGTCTTGGAACTCTGCCATGCAGGCCATTTTTGCCCAGTCTCTTTCTTATGGTGGAGTCATGAACACTGGCCTTAACTGAGGCAGGTGAGGCCTGCAGTTCTTTGGATGTTGTTGTGGGGTCTTTTGTGACCTCTTGGATGAGTCATCGTTGTGCTCTTGGGGTAATTTTGATCGGCCGGCCCCTCTTGGGAAGGTTCACCACTGTTCCATGTTTTCTCCATTTGTGGATAATGGCTCTCACTGTAGTTTGCTGGAGTCCCAAAGCTTTAGAAATGGCTTTATAACCTTTTCCAGACTGATAGATCTTAATTACTTTGTTCCTTATTTGTTCCTGAATTTCTTTGGATCGCAGCATGATGTCTAGCTTTTGAGGATCTTTTGGTCTACTTCACTTTGTCAGGCAGGTCAGGCAGGTAAGTGATTTCTTGATTGAAAACAGGTGTGGCAGTAATCAGGCCTGGGTGTGGCTAGAGAAATTGAACTCAGCTTTCCAAAGACGTGATAAACCACGGTTAATTTATGTTTTAACAGGCGGGGTTGGGGTGGAGGGGGCAATCACTTTTTCACACAGGGCCATGTGGGTGTGGATTTTTTTTAATCCTTAATAATAAACGCCTTCATTTAAAAACTGCATTTCGTGTTTACTTGTGTTATCTTTGTCTAATATTTAAATGTGTTTGATGATCTGAAACATTTAAGTGTGACAAACATTAAAAAAAAGAGAAATCAGGAAGGGGGGAAACACTTTTTCACACCACTGTTTACTGTGTATAGCCTACTACATGAATTTGAATTTTGTACAACAGGAACCCTTATACAGTGGTGTGAAAAAGTGTTTGCCCTCTTTCTGATTTCTCTTGTATGTTTGTGACATTTGCTTCAGATCACCAAATTTAAATATTAAACAAAGATAACACAAGTAAACAGAAAATGCAGTTTTTAAATGAAGGTGTTTATTATTAAGGATAAAAAAAAAAAATCCAAACCTACATAGCCCTTTGTGAAAAAGTGATTGCCCCCTCCTGTTAAAACATAAACTAACTATGGTTTATCACATCTTTGGAAAGCTGAATTCAATGTCTCCAACCACACCCAGGCCTGATTACTGCCACACCTGTTCTCAATCTAAAAATTACTTAAATAGGACCTGCCTGACAAAGTGAAGTAGACCAAAAGATCCTCAAAAGCTAGACATCATGCTGTAATCCAAAGATAATCAGGAACAAATGAGAAACAAAGTAATTGAGATCTATCAGTCTGGAAAATGTTAAAAAGCCATTTCTAAAGCTTTGGGACTCCAGCAACCCACAGTGAGAGCCATTATCGACAAATGGTGAAAGCATGGAACAGTGGTGAACCTTCCCAGGAGCGGCCGGCCAATCAGAATTACCCCAACAGTGCAGCGATAGGTCACAGAAGACCCCACAACAGCATCCAAAGAACTGCAGGCCTCACCTGCCTCAGTTAAGGTCAGTGTTCATGACTCCCATAAGAAAGAGATTGGGCAAAAATGGCCTGCATGGCAGAGTTCCAAGACAAAAACCACGGCTAAGCAAAAAGAACATAAAGGCTCGTTTCAGTTTTGCCAGAAAACATCTTGATGATCCCCAAGACTTTTGAGAAAATACTTCGTGGACTAACAAGACAAAATTTGAACTTTTTGGAAGGTGTATGTCCCATTACATCTGGCATAAAAGTTACACAACATTTCAGAAAAGGAACATCACACCAACTGTAAATACAGTGGCAAATATATTGACTTGTACAACAGTAAGTATAGTGGTGGTGATTGTGTGATGGTCTGGGGCTTGTTTGGTGCCTCAGGACCTGGAAGACTTGCTGTGGTAAGTGAAACCATGAATTCTGATGTCTACCAAAAAATCCTGAATGAAAATGTCTGGCCATCTGTTCATGACCTCAAGCTGAAGCGCACTTGGGTTCTGCAGCAGGTCAATGATCCAAAACACACCGGCAAGTCCACCTCTGAATGTCTTAAGAAAAACAAAATGAGAACTTTGGAGTGGCCCAGTCAAAGTCCTGACCTGAATCCGATTGAGATGCTGTGGCATGATCTTCAAAAGGTGGTTCATGCTCGAAAACCGTCCAATGTGGCTGAATTACAACAATTCTGCAAAGATGAGTGGGCCAAAGTTCCTCCACAATGCTGTAAAAGACTCATTGCCAGTTACCGCAAAGGCTTGATTGCAGTTGTTGCTGCTAAGGGTGGCCCAACCAGTTATTAGGTTTAGGGGGCAATCACTTTTTCACACAGGGCCATGTAGGTTTGGATTTTTTTCCCTTAATAAAAAACACCTTCATTTAAAAACTGCATTTTGTGTTTGCTTGTGTTATCTTTGTCTAATATTTAAATTTTTTTGATGATCTGAAACATTTAAGTGTGACATAGAAAAAATGAGAAATCAGGAAGGGGGCAAACACTTTTTCACACCACTGCACCTGCAGTGGACATACAGATGGTGTCAGACAATAGTGAGTTTTTTTCTCTTTTCTTCGGAGGTTCACACTTGGACTGCAGAGTTTTTCTCTCCTATCAGCTCCCTCTTGCTCTTGAAGCAAAATCTTCCACATTGACAATTTTCTCCATTTTTTTCTCTATCCATATTTCTATATTTCCAGTATTTCTTTTTGCTGTGCATAAAACGGTAATTCAGTTCCCTCTTCTCTCTATTTCTCTCTCCCAATTCAGGATACACAACATAGGAGGAAAACAACAACAATATTATTAACAAAAAGAGCCCACATCCATAGAAACTTCCCCCAAAATTGCAACACCATAACTCAATGGCATTTATAAAAAGTTTTGAACTGGGAGACCTGTAGATTTTGCTAAAACAAAGTTATTCACATAATAAACCCCAGAGTCTCCATCAGACCATCTTGATGGTTTTCGTGTTAATAAAATAAACACGTTGGTCAAATAATCAATTTATTCATGAGTAGTCCTTTTTTAAAATTTGATACAAATGTTTCATTTATACATATTAAACAAAAAAGTCTGCCATGTTAAATGAAAATCTCGATTTTGAAATATAATGAGCAAAAATAAACTATTTTAGTAGGGTTTGCCCTTAAACAAAAACGTTAAAAAAAGCTCCTCATCAGCTGTGCCTGTGTGCAATTTTGCGGTGCTCTTGGTGGATGGGTGGTCATTATTGAAATGAAGTGTTTGCGTCTGTGTTCATAATTTTGCGTGTTGATAGTAGATCACTGGCAAAAATTGGCCACTCCCTTAGGCACTCTGTCTAAATTGCCCACTGACTAATTTGCCCTTCCTTAGTAAATCTGCCTCTTAATGCTTAAAAAAATATACCATAAAGTTGCCATGATTGCGTAGGGCTAAAGGATCATTTGGCATATGTGGAGAACATGAGGTGCACAAGCAGACTGGGCAGAGTGTCAGTGGGGACCTGGGTCTGACAAGAACGCCAGTGTATCCAACACAGACAGAGCATGGTGGGGAGAAGCAGCGACCCGACTGGGCGGACCACAGTCCTTCGTGGGGAGGCACACCCAGCCTGCCCAGTCAGTGGTAGACGGAGTTTCTTCTGATGCTTCACCCATGTGGTACCACTGTACATTGCAGGACCGCGAGTCCCCCCTCCTGTGCGAGTATCTAAAAATTAAAAATTTAATAATGATACTGCCATGATTGTGGAACGGAATGGCCGGAATGACTTAACGACCAAACAGGACACAAAAATGCCCAGATAATGAAATAAATCATTTTTAGTTAAATATTTACTGACAAATGGACAGCACTGATGCAACAGTTGCAGTCAAATGGGTCCTTCTTCTGTGTATAATAATGTTGGGTGTTTTGTAGTTAATTTGGTTGATTAGTTTTAAAAAAGCTTTTAGTAACAAAATATTGCTAAAATATAAACTGATGCACCACAATGGGTCCCAAATATTTATGAACGTGTCCTGTTATAGTACTGCATGAGTTTATTGATGATACACAGAAGAAATTCAATATTACACTGAACTCCATCACTGAACAGTGATATAAACTAAAATAATTATAATGGTGACTGAACAACTCCCATTCCCCAAAGTGCAAGATACACTATTATGAACATAAGTGATAAAAGTGACATGTTTAGGACCCAGGAGACAGACACTGACACGGGTAGATAGTGACAATAATCCTTTATTGAAGGGTGAGAGTGTGTAGTGCGTGAGTGAGTGCAAGTAATGTGTCCTGGTCGCTGGAGCTGAGCAGTCCGGATGGAGACCTGGCCACCCTGTAACACACAAGCAAATACAATTACCGCTGTTCAGCACTCGAGAGTAATTGTAGGTGAAAGGGCTTACTTGGGTGATCCACAGGTAGCGTCCTGCTGACCTCCAGCGGCCGTGTAACGTGGAGGTGAAGGTGCTCGTGGCTGTGGTAGTGAATCCACCTGTTGCTGTGGCGATGGCAGTTTCTGTGATGGTGACGGTAGCGATTCCACTGACCGAGACGATGACAGCTCTGACAGCGGTGTTGACAGTGATTCCACTGACCGTGATGATGACAGCTCAGATGGTGGCGATGACAGAGATTCCACTGATCGTGGTGATGATAGCTCCTGCAGCTGAGACAATAGTAACTCTTGCAGCTGAGGAGTAAGATGTACCCGTAGCAGAGGTGGTAGCGAGGAGCTACGTGGCTGAAGTGGCAACGCCCCGTCGGCTGGGGAAGCTGGTCCGCCGCCTGGGAGGTCCACCTGTGCACAGGGGTAAAGGCAAGGAGTTGAGTAACACACAGTTCTCTTACGTGGTAGTTCTTGACGAGGTGTTCTAGACGTAGCCTGAGAACGAAGCTCTGGTTCATGCTCCGATGAGGAGGACAGACGACTCCGTGACGGGCTGTCAGTGACGCTGGCTTTTAACAGCCGCTGATTGGCACCTGCTGGTCTGTGCGCAGCTGGAACTGATGACGCCAATGACGGCCCAGAGGCCGCCATGACAGTACTCCCCCCTCTAGCAGTGCCTCCAGGCACCTGCCCAATTCTACCTGGATTCGCAGGATGGAAATCGCGGATCAGCTGTTTATCCAGGATCAACGCTGGGCGAATCCAAGAACGATCCTCCGGTCCAAAGCCCTCCCAGTCCACCAAATACTGAAGACCACGACCTCGCCTGCGAACGTCCAAGATGGCAGTCACCCCCCAGGCTGGATGGCCATCGATCATCTTTGGGGGGGGCGGGAGCCATGGGAGGCGGGCACAGGGGGTCAGAGACGTACGGTTTGACCTGGGAGACATGAAAGGTGGGGCAGATGCGCATCGAAGAGGGGAGAGACAGGCGCACAGACACAGGATTAATAATACGTGTGATGGTGTAGGGACCAATGAAGCGCTTGGTAAGCTTACGCTTCTCGGCCGGTACACCAATATTCCGGGTTGACAACCAAACCTTCTGACCCACCTTGTAGTCCGGGGCAGGTCTCCTATGCCGGTTGGCCACCTGGATGTTGCGTTTTGTAGTCTTCAACAGGGCTTGGTGGGCGATGAGCCAAACTCGCCAACAGCGCTTGATGTGGGCTTGGACCGAGGGAACTGCTACCTCCCTCTCCTCCTCCGGGAACAGCGGTGGATCAAACCCAGATGACGCCCTGAAGGGGGAGACGCCCGTAGCCGTAGAGACTGTGGTGTTATGAGCGTACTCAATCCAAGGAAGATACTTGCTCCAGGAGGATGAGCAGGAGGAGATGACACAGCGCAACGCGGCCTCAAGCTCCTGGTTAGCCCGCTCACACTGGCCATTGCTCTGGGGATGATAACCAGAGGAGAGGCTGGCTGTGGCTCCCAGCGCCGCGCAGAAAGCCTTCCAGACCTGCGAGACAAACTGTGGTCCCCGGTCCGACACTATGTCGGCAGGGATGCCGTGGAGACGGATCACATGTTGCACGAGGAGGTCCGCTGTTTCCTGGGCTGAAGGCAAACCCTGAAGAGGCACAAAATGGGCTGCCTTTGAGAAACGGTCCCCAATGGTTAACACTGTAGTGAAATTATCCGAGGTGGGCAAACCAGTCACAAAATCCATAGCCACGTGGGACCAGGGGCGGGAAGGGACCGGCAACGGGTGTAACAGGCCCGCTGGGGGGGGATGATGTCGTCTTCCCGGTGACGCACTGAGCGCAAGCCCGGATGTAACCTACAACGTCCTTCCATAGCCCTGGCCACCAGAAGGTTCTCTGGAGAAGGTCCACAGTCCGGCCCACCCCAGGATGACAAGCCAACTTGGAGGCATGACCCCACTCAATCACTTGGCCCCGAATGGCACGTGGAACAAACAGGCGCCCCCCCCCCCCCCAGGTCCGGCTCAGTCCTCTGAGCCCGGCGAACCGTCTTGCAGATACCCCAGGACAGAGCGCCCACGACGCAGGAGGGCGGCAAGATAGGAGTTTCTTGGTCCTCAGAGGATGGTGCGTCAAACTGCCGCGAGAGGGCATCCGGCTTACCGTTCTTGCTTCCCGGCCGGTAGGTGATGGAAAAATTGAACCGGCCGAAGAAGAGGGACCAACGAGCCTGGCGTGCATTCAGGCGCTTCGCCGTCCTGAGGTATTCCAGGTTACGATGATCAGTCCACACCACGAACGGTTCAGCAGCCCCCTCCAGCCAGTGTCTCCATTCCTCTAAGGCGAGCTTCACTGCCAGCAGCTCCCTGTCTCCTATGCTGTAATTTCTCTCTGCTGGGGATAGACGATGAGAGAAGTAAGCACATGAGCGAATCCTACCATCCTCGGGAGAGCGTTGGGAGAGTACCGCTCCTACCCCCGAATCAGAGGCGTCCACTTCCACCAAGCACTGCAGCTTCGGGTCCACCTGAGTTAGGACCCGGGCCGAAGCGAACTCCTTCTTCAGTTCCTCAAATGCTCCGGCTGCCTCCTCACTCCAGCAAAACGGGGTCTTAGGGGAGGTGAGCGCAGTCAGAGGGTGAGCAATATTACCAAAATTGGGCACAAACCTCCTATAGAAATTAGCAAAACCCAGGAATCCTTGAAGCTGCTTCCTAGAGGAGGGTGCAGGCCAATCCACTACTGCCTTGACCTTGGCCGGGTCAGGAAGCACCTGGTTCCGGGCTATTATGAACCCTAGGAAGGAGGTTTGGTCAGTATGGAACTCACATTTCTTGGCCTTGACGAACAGTTGATTCTCCAGGAGGCGCTGTAGTACCTTTCGGACGTGCACCTGATGCTCTTCTAGTGTGCGAGAGAAGATGAGTATGTCGTCAAGATATACAAACACAAACGAGTTCAGGAAGTCGCGCAAAACGTCGTTTATTAAACGCTGGAAGACGGCCGGAGCGTTGGTTAACCCAAACGGCATAACAAGGTACTCAAAATGCCCACTTGGGGTCCGGAAAGCCGTCTTCCACTCGTCACCTTCTCTTATGCGCACTAGGTGATAAGCATTCCTAAGGTCTAACTTAGTAAACCAGGATGCCCCCTGGAGAGAGTCAAAGGCAGTGTTCATCAAGGGCAGAGTGTATTTGTCTTTTACCGTTATTTCAGTGAGACCCTGGAAGTCGATGCAGGGGCGTAATGAGCCGTCCTTCTTCCCGACGAAGAAGAACCCAGCTCCCACAGCCGAAGACGACGGGCGGATGATTCCAGAGGCCAGTGACTCCTTGATGTATGTGTCCATAGCCTCGCGCTCCGGGGCTGATAGGCTGTATAGGCGGCTAGCAGGAAGAGGGGCCCCAGCCTTCAGATTAATGGCGCAGTCGTAAGGGCGATGGGGGGGTAAAGACAACGCCCGAGACTTGCTAAAAACTAACCCCAGGTCATGGTAAACCTCTGGCACCTTGGACAGGTCCGGTGGTGACGAATGAGGTGGAGGCACCTTGACCAACGGGGCACACGCCGCAGATTGGAGACAGGCACTCAGGCAGAACGTACTCCACGCTGTTATACTCCCAGCTTGCCAGTCAATGGTGGGGTTATGCAATCGAAGCCAGGGGTACCCCAGGATGACGGGCGAAGAAGAGACGGGCAGGACTAGGAACCTAATTTCCTCCCTGTGATTTCCTGACACAATTATAGATACTGGGGCCGTCTGATGGGCAACGGTGGTCAGTGACGCCTTGGACAGGGTGATAAGTTTGACAGGGGGATCTAGAGTCTGACAGCTAAGGCCCATCCAGGTTGCCAGGTCTCTAGAAACAAAATTCTGCTCAGCTCCTGAGTCAATTAACGCTAAAGTGGAGTGTTCTGTATGTGCATGGATCAGTCTGATGGGTAGACGACAACTAGTAGGGGGTTCTTCTGAATTCTTGCCCGTGAATCCCCCTACTGCGATCCACGGACCTTCCCTTTTAACCTACTGGGACACTCGAAAACCCCATGTGATTCTTTCCCACAGTAGAAACAAAGGCCCTGATCCCTGCGGCGCTGTCTCTCAGCTGCTGACAGGTTAGATTGACCTATAACCATAGCCTCTTGATCCGGGGACTCCTCTGACGCGGGTAGAGCGAGAAGAGGAGAGTTAGTGACGCGAGGGCGGGGTCTAGCCGAACGGGAAGTAGCTCGCCGTTCGGCCACCTGCTCCCTTAATCTGCTATCCAGGCTAACCGTTAGGGCAATCAAATCACGCAAGTTGTCCGGTTTATCCCGTGCCGCTAATTCATCCTTCAACTCATCACTAAGACTGCGCAGGAAAATACCACACAGTGATGGCTCCCCCCACCCAATCTCTGCGGCCAGGACCCGGAAGTCAATAGCGTAGTCAGCAGCTGATCTCTTTCCCTGCTGTAAGCTCAACAGCCGCTCTGTCAACACCTCACCCCTATCTGTATGATCAAACACAGACATGAATTCTGTCACAAACTCCTGGTAAGTCAGCATGGGGTAGCTTGGTTTAGCCATGATGGAATAAGCCCAATCTAAAGCTCTACCCGTCAACAAATTAATGACATAACCAATCCTGTTAGAGTCTAAGGTGAAATCTCCCGGAACGCGGAGAAAAACTGATTCACATTGTAATATGAATCCTCGGGCTTCCCCGAGTTTTCCGCTGAACCGGGCAGGCGTGGGAACAGGGGTGAGACGAGAGGTTGAGGAGGTGTTAGCTTGACCTACCGCTAAGCCCGCAGGGGCTGAGATATTTGCGGTCGGGGAGAACGTCTGGTGTCCTTCCAGACGATCCAGCCGACTGTTAATTAAAGTTAACTGATTTAGGATTACTGTCTGCTGGTGTGCTAACAAATCTACCTGAGCGCTAAGTGTGTTGATTTTGCGTGACAGTGAACTGTCCGCTGGGTCAGCGGACGGAGTCGTATTGATATGTTTAGGACCCAGGAGACAGACACTGACACGGGTAGATAGTGACAATAATCCTTTATTGAAGGGTGAGAGTGTGTAGTGCGTGAGTGAGTGCAAGTAATGTATCCTGGTCGCTGGAGCTGAGCAGTCCGGATGGAGACCTGGCCACCCTGTAACACACAAGCAAATACAATTACCGCTGTTCAGCACTCGTGAGTAATTGTAGGTGAAAGGGCTTACTTGGGTGATCCACAGGTAGCGTCCTGCTGACCTCCAGCGGCCGTGTAACGTGGAGGTGAAGGTGCTCGTGGCTGTGGTAGTGAATCCACCTGTTGCTGTGGCGATGGCAGTTTCTGTGATGGTGACGGCAGCGATTCCACTGACCGAGACGATGACAGCTCTGACAGCGGTGTTGACAGTGATTCCACTGACCGTGATGATGACAGCTCAGATGGTGGCGATGACAGAGATTCCACTGATCGTGGTGATGATAGCTTCTGCAGCTGAGACAATAGTAACTCTTGCAGCTGAGGAGTAAGATGTACCCATAGCAGAGGTGGTAGTGAGGAGCTACGTGGCTGAAGTGGCAACGCCCCGTCGGCTGGGGAAGCTGGTCCGCCGCCTGGGAGGTCCACCTGTGCACAGGGGTAAAGGCAAGGAGTTGAGTAACACACAGTTTTCTTACGTGGTAGTTCTTGACGAGGTGTTCTAGATGTAGCCTGAGAACGAAGCTCTGGTTCATGCTCCGATGAGGAGGACAGATGACTCCGTGACTGGCTGTCAGCGACGCTGGCTTTTAACAGCCGCTGATTGGCACCTGCTGGTCTGTGCGCAGCTGGAACTGATGACGCCAATGACAGCCCAGAGGCCGCCATGACAAAAAGATCACACAAATAAGTGATCTGACAAACAAATAAACAAGGGATCTGAAACAGTCGCTAATATTGGATGTCCCATTCATTTTCAATAATTAGGTATTCTGTAATTAATATTCACACAATCAAATAAATCTTAGTGCCATTTACTCCCTTTTATATTTGTCAGATATAGCTGCTTGGAGATGGTCTTATAGCCTTTACCTTTAACATGCTTGTCTATAATTTTCTTTCTAATCTCCTGAGACAACTCTCTCCTTTGCTTCCTCTGGTCCATGTTTAGTGTGGTACACACCATGTCACCAAACAGCACAGTGACTACCTGTCGCCCTTTAAATAGGTCGACTGACTGATTACAAGTTTGTAGACACCTGTGATGTTAATTAGAGGACACATCTTGGTTGAACATGTCCCTATGGTCACATTATTATCTTTTCTGGGGGTACCATCATTTTTGTCCAGGCCTGTTTCATGAATTTGTTTTTTTTTGTAACTTAAGATTTTTATTAATTTTTCATTATATATATTGCATTCAGATCACAGTCTACATTTAAAAAAAACAAAGGGGCTAGAGTAAAAAAGAAAAAGGAGAAAAAAAAAAAAGGGGGGGGGGACAAATGTTGGAGCATCAAGTTTTTAGTTTCCATCTCTTAATTCTTCTGGTTTTTCCAGCGTCTTTGGTTATTCTTTCAATATCTGTCTCGTTGTTGCACTTTGTAGTGTGTCCATTTCCGCCATTTTTTTTCCCATAGTCCTTCTTGCATTCTTTGTCGATATGTTAGTTTTTCCATCATACGTATGTCCTCAATAATGTCAGTCCATTGCTCTTGGTCAGGAAGAACTTCTGATCGCCATTTTTTTGTGATTGTTTTTTTACATGCAATCAACAAGATTTTAACTAGATATCTGTCCTCAGCCTGTATAACATTGTCTCTTTTAAGATCACATAGGTACATCAAGTTACAGTTCATTGGTATATTATATCCTAATATCCTCTGTATTGTCACATGTATAGATTTCCAGAATGATGAGATTTTGCAGCATTTCCAAAACATATGCCAGTGGTCTGCATTTTGAGCCCCACATCCCCTCCAGCATATAGATTGGGTATTTGTATACTTTCCTTGAATCTGTGGTGTAATGAAAAAGCGAATCAGGTTTTTCCATCCAAATTCCCTCCATGTTCTTGAATTTGTTGACGTGTGTTGTGTTTTCCATATTTCCTGCCAGCTTTCTTCTGTTATGTTTAAATTGAGCTCTTTCTCCCATTTCTCCTTTATATAGTTACTTGAATGATTGTTTGCCATAAGTTTCTGATATAGCTTTGAAATAATTCTTGTTTTATTTCCTGTATCCATCCATCCATCCATCCATCTTCTACCGCTTTTCCGGAGGTCCGGGTCGCGGAGGCAGCAGTTCAAGCAGAGAAGCCCAGACTTCCCTCTCCCCAGCCACCTGCTCCAGCTCTTCAGAGGGGATACCAAGGCGTTCCCAGACTAGCTGGGAGACATAGTCTCTCCACCGAGTCCTGGGTCTGCCCCGGGGTCTCCTCCCAGTGGGACGTGCCTGAAACACCTCAAGTGGGAGGCGTCCAGGAGGCATCCTAATCAGATGCCCATACCACCTCAACTGACTCCTTTCAATGTGGAGGAGCAGCGGTTCTACTCTGAGCCTCTCCCGGATGACTGAGCTCCTCACCCTATCCTCTCCCTATCCCAAGCTTTCTAAACTGGCTTTTGGTATTTCCTGTATATGAGCTTAAAATGAATTGTATAATCTCGCTCACATCTGTTTGGAGGTTATGCCTAATCTTCTTCATATAATAGTCTCTCATCTGCAGATATCTGAAGAATTCCGATCTTTCTAATTTAAATTTTCTCCTGATGTTTACAAAGCTCCCGAGATCTTTTTTTCCGATATTGCCCCATGCTGTGATTCCCTTGTTCACCAGATTTTTGTATCCCCTATCTTGTTTTGCCGGTTCAAACTGACTGTCAAATGCTACCCATTTCAATAGTTTTATGTCTTCCTTTATATTATACTTTTGTACTATTTTATACCACAGTTCTAAAGTAAATTTAGTGATTGGGTCTATTTGTTTGATTTGCTTATATGCATCTTTATCTCCTATTATGCTTTGTACTGGGAGTCCCTCAATTTCCTTTTCCATTTCTTTCCATTTTGCCTCATATCCCTCGTCGCACCAACATATGATATATCTTATTTGTGCTGAGTAGTAATATTCCTTTAGACTCGGTAGGCCCATGCCTCCTTTCTCTTTTGGTAACTGGAGAGTTTTATATTTCACTCTTGGTTTTTTACCTCCCCAAACAAATCTCGATATCATCCTGTCCCACTTTGAGAATTGGGCATCTGGAATCTCTGTTGGTATAGCCTGGAAGAGGTAAAGTAATCTAGGTTGTATGCTGATTTTGACTGTCTCAATTTTTGAATTCAGATCCATATTTAAGATTGACCATCTATCAATATCTTTTTTTATTTCTTGTTCCAACCTATCATAGTTTGCTTTATAGATTTTGCTTAGGTCTTTAGGTATGTTCACTCCAAGGTATTTTATTTCTTTTTGTTTCCAGTTTAGTTTGATCTTATCAGTTATCTGGTTTAGAGGGTTATAGTGGAATGTCAGTATTTGTGTTTTTGTTATGTTTATCTTGTATCCTGATAATTTTCCAAAATTTTCTATCAAGTTCATCATTTCCATTATTGATTCATCTGGTTGTTCAAGGTAAACTATAATATCGTCTGCAAATAGCCCAATCTTGTGTTCCGCCCCCTTTATTGTTACACCTTTTAATTTCTTATTTTGTCGTATCGCTTGAGCCAATGGTTCTATGAACAGAGCAAACAAGGTAGGCGATAAGCAGCATCCCTGCCTAGTTGATCTTTGTATACTTACTTTGTCTGTTAAGCTACCGTTTATCTTGATTCTTGCCACAGGTTCTTGATACAGCGTCCTTATGCATTGTACTGATTTTTCGTTAAATCCAAAGCGTTCCAGCACACTATATAGGAATTTCCAGTTAACCCTGTCAAATGCTTTTTCTGCGTCTAAACTCATTATTACTGCGCTTTTCTTTTCTTTATGTATTTGATTAATTATATGTATTGTTCTCCTGATATTGTCATGTGTTTGGCGTCCCTCTATGAAACCAGTTTGATCATCTTCTATCAATTCCGTCAAGAATGTCTTTATTCGTTTACATATAATTG
This sequence comes from Pholidichthys leucotaenia, assembly GCA_020510985.1. Lineage (NCBI taxonomy): Eukaryota > Metazoa > Chordata > Actinopteri > Cichliformes > Pholidichthyidae > Pholidichthys > Pholidichthys leucotaenia. Next base: position 266,159,311 of record CM035849.1, on the reverse strand, counting down.
TTGTATATATTTTATAATCCACATTTAATAAAGAGATTGGCCTATAGTTTCCGCATTGTTCTCTATCTTTCCCTGGCTTTAAAATGACTGAAATAATGGCTTCGTTCCATGATGGAGGTATTTTGTTGTTGTTCAACGTCCAATTAAATGACTTTAGAAGCTGTGGCGTGAGTTCTTCTATAAACAGTTTATAAAACTCAGATGGGTATCCATCACTACCTGGTGATTTACCGTTTTTAAGTGACTTAATCACATCTCTAATCTCTTGTGTTGTTATTTCTGCTGTTAGCTTTTCATTTTGTTGATTTCCTATTGATGGCAAGTCCAATGTGCATAGAAATTTTTTAATATCTTTAGTATTTGTTTCTTCAGGTTGCGAGTATAGTTCTTGGTAGAAATTATGGAATATTTCTTCGATGTTTTCTGGGTTAACTGTGGTTTTATTTGTGGTGGGGTCTTTAATCTTATATACATTATTCATTGTTTGTTGTTTTCTTAACCGTTTTGCCAGCAGTTTTGTGGCTTTTGGTCCCGTTTCATAATATTTTTGCTTTAGATATCTATTTTTCCTTTCAATTTCATCCATTTGTGTTTCTTTTATCTTTATTTTTTCTTCTTTAATTTCTTGATATATTTTTGGGTCATTTGTGCTTTGATGTTTATGTTCTAATTCCCTCAGTCTCTCACATCTTTGTCCATATGCTTCCAGTTTAGTCTTATTTGCTTTTCCTGTTTCAACAATTAATTTACCTCTTAACACGGCTTTTAGTGTGTCCCATAGTATTGTTGGGTCCACTTCTTCATTGTCATTCTCTTGGATATATTCATTTATGTTTACTTTTATTCTTTCTTTCATTTTATCATCATTTAACAGTCCTACATTAAGTTTCCATGTTGTTTGTCGTTTTCTATTGTTTAAATTTATTTCCATGTATATAGGATTATGATCTGATATTTCTGCCCCTCCAATCCAACAATTTCTCACCCTGTGTCTTGTCACCTTCATTCATAAGGAAGTAATCTATTCTAGAGTGTACTTTATGGACTGCTGAATAATGTGTATAGTCTTTTTCGAGTGGGTGCAGGTCCCTCCAAATGTCTACCATACCCATTTCTGCCAGTGAGGTTCTTATGAATTTTGTTACATGTTTTTTTGTCTTCTTAACACTTGTTGTATCACTTTCATGATCCATGACAGCATTTAAGTCTCCTCCACAAATTAGGACTCCTTCACTGTGTGTTGCTATGAGATCAAACAGTTGTTGAAAAAAACCCTTGTCACTTTCTGGTGGGGCATAGATGTTCACTAATGTGATCTGCATACCATCTATTCTTCCCTTTATTATTACATACCTGCCTTCTTTATCCTGGATTTCCTGTTCACATTCAAATTGTATTTTATTTGAGATTAGTATCATAACCCCCCTTTTAGTTCCTCCCTTAAATGAACTGTAGTAGGAGTTCTTATAGCCAAATCTCTTTAGTTTCACATGTTCTGTCTTGCTCAAATGTGTCTCTTGCATAAATATAATTTCGGCTTTTTCTTTCTTGAATTTTCTTATTATTCTTTCCCTTTTAACAGGTGAGTTCAGACCATTCACGTTTAGTGTTATTATCTTAAGATTTTTACCCATAATCATGTTTTTCCATTTTTTTAACTTGTGCTCCTAGCCCCTTTAACAACAAAAATAACACATATTTATATAAAAACACATTAAAAAATCTCGACCTCCGTACTTTGGGCCTTTCTTCTGCCCACTGGTCCCTGTTGGTGGGTGGAGGGAATGTCCTCACCGAGTGTAGGGCCCTCCCTAGACCTGTATTTACTATCCAAGAAATAGTCATTAGTCTAGAAATGTCCAACAAATATCACTTAAACCTCTCCTAGCCGTCTGTTTCTCTTTTACCTTGTCTTCTTGGCCTTCATTTCTTCTGTGTCTTTCTTAATCTTTGTTATAATCTAGGCTTTCAGTTGAAAGCCTTGTAGTCTTTCCTGGGCCCGCTGCGCCACGTCTCCCCCCGTCTTTTGCCGTTCACTCGCCTCCACTCCGTCTGTCGTGATGCGTTCAGGGCCTCCGCTGCTCCTACCGTTTCCTCCGGCACGTACACCTCAAGGCCCCGCTCCATCATGTCCTGCGCTGCCTCTCTGGCTGTGTTGTAGGTTCTTACGCCGTTCTCCCAATGAATCCTCATCTTCGTTAGCGGCGTTTGGAATCTAATTTTTTTTTCTTTCAGCGTTTTTTTAATGTTGGCATATTTCTTCCGCTGCTGCACAATTTCCGCCGGGTAGTCATGATCAAAGAATATCTGCTTGTCGCCGATTCGTATCTTTTTTTTCCACGCTCGTGTCAGGATTCTTTCCTTTACATCATATTTCAGAAAGTTTACCACAACTGACCTGGGTGTAGAGCGTGGGTTCGGGTTCTGTGCCGAGGCTCTGTGCGCTCGTTGAATCTGCAGATCCGCTTCGCTGGGCAGTTCCAGCTCTTTTTTTAAGAACTGATCCATGAATTTCGTCATCGAGTTGCCTTCAATGCCCTCCGGGATCCCGAAGATGCGTATATTGCCCCGTCTGGACCTGCTCTCCAAGTCGGTTACTTTCTCCTGCATCCTCTGCATTTGTGCCGTCAGGGTCTGCAGCTGTTCGCTTGCCTCGCTATTCCAATCTTCCAGCTCTGATATTCGGGCCTGCGCTTCTGTCATACACGCCCGCTGGGAGCGCAGCTCCTCCATGTTTTCTGCTAGCTTGCGCTCCATTTCTCTTCGGAGGCCCATAATTTCTTCCTTAATCTCTTTTTTCAGCTCCTCCTTAAGAGCCGCTAAATCCTGTTGTAGCTGTCGTTTGAAGTCTCTCAACTCTTTACCCAAACTGGCGATGCCAGCGTTCATGGTATCAAGTTTTGTGTCCTCCATTTTCTCTGCTGCGGTCACCTCGTTTTTTTGGGCCCCGTGTTCAGCGGTTTCTCCTGCGTTGTTGAAGAGGAATTCTTTAATTTTATTCTGCTTTTGTCCTTGTGCCCGGCTCCTTCGTGTTTTCATCCCTTAGTTTATTGATCCGCTTATGTCGAGTTGGCCATTTACCGATGATTTTTAATCCGGCTAGGGAGAGCTCTCTGTTTAAGCGTTATGTCTCTCCACCATCTTCCCGGAAGTCCATGAATTTGTTTTTTTAAAATAATTCTGTTGAACCACAATTCAAAAACATTGTCTGATTTTCATTGGTTAATTTTCATAGAATTTTTATTTATTACCACTTTTGTCAGATTCAAGTTATTTCTGTGACCATTGTGGGTTTTTTCTTTCATTAACAGAGGGGTACCAACAATTTTGTCCACGTCTGTAATTGCACCTCTTCGCCAGTCAGGGATTGTGCAGGTGGAGCCAGGGGTAGCCTAACACATTGGAAACGGTGGAGGAAGGGATTACCAGGAAGTGTATGTGTAACCCACATGGTGAAAGGATGTGTGTTACGCATACACGACACTGAAATAATTCACACGTAAAAATGGATTAATGTAGCAACTACATTATAAGTATTGTTTAAAAGTTCTTAGGCAAAACTTAGATATAAATGTGCATTTTTCATGATTCACATAGTATTTCCCTTGTTAGAAGTTGTAGAAAATAGTGACACATAGTTCAACCACTCAGAATGCAGCAGTCCTGCCCGCCCGTTTCGGTTAGTAGTAGTGCGTATGAGTGACATGAGCAGTTGTGAATTCAGAGTGAAGGAGAGACGCTGGTCGGAATAGCAGTGAAAGCAGACATTTTTATGAAAGAGAAATCGGATTTAACCAGAAATTACAGATGAGAGGCTACAGAGTACTGTCTATGCACTGCCTAAGTGTTCACTTGCTAAAGTGTCTAAAAGTGAGTAAAATTAATCCAGTAGTTGTGTGATCGCTCATGAGCTAACGCTAGCTTAGAATGCTACATGTCTGGTTTCTCTCGGTTCGTTTAGCTTACAGAAAACGTTACAGAAAACGTTTGACCTCTGTCATTGCCAACAAAGGGTATATAACAAAGTATTGAGATGAACTTTTGTTATTGACCAAATACTTATTTTACTGAGGAATTTACCAATTAATTCATTAAAAATCCTTCAATGTGATTTTCTGGATTTTTTTTTCTCATTTTGTCTCTCATAGTTGAGGTATACCTATGATGAAAATTGGAGACCTCTCTCATCTTTTAAGTGGGAGAACTTGCACAATTGGTGGCTGACTATTTATTCATATTTATTCCATCTAGCTACAATGCTCAGCACTGGGTGTGTTTATATATTTATATATCTACATATTATTCCATCTAGCTACATTGCTCCGCACTGTGTGTGTTTATATACTTGCATATTTATTCCACCTAGCTGCAATGCTCCGTACTGTGGGTGTTTATATATTTACATATTTATTCCATCTAGCTACAATGCTCTGCACTGTGTGTTCATATATTCATATATTTATTCCATCCAGCTACAATGCTCTGCACTGTGTGTCTGTGTGTGTGTGTATATATATATATTTTATAGTAATACGTACATATGTTTATTAGCTGCTCTTGCTTGCTTGTTTTTTTTCTTGCCTTCTGATTGTTGCTCTGAGTGTTGCTATCCCTGTGCTGTTGCAATCCTGGAATTTCCCCGTTGTGGGACTAATAAAGGCTTATCTTATCTTATCTGACTAAATACTTTTTTACCCCACTGTATGTACAAAAATGTGTTAAAAACATAATAGCATTTCATTTAAATGGTTGATATTAAAAAGCACTATAAATAACACATTTCGTGATATTTACATGTAAAACAGATTTGATATTTGATAACCTTTCTGGACACCTGGTCAGGTTTTTTTTATGGTTCATTTCATCATAAGAATTCATCCAGTGAAGGATAGTGAGCCCCCCCCCCCCACACACACACACCAGGATCTAGAGAGAAGGAAGTACCGACATTCCCTGTGGACACTGGATGGTTCTGCTACACTCGGCAGTGTGGTAGGCCCAGTATCAGCAAACACCCTCACACTCAGTCCCAATGCACCCCCCCCCCCCCCCGGAACTTTACACTCCTCTGACTTTTTCTTCATATGTCCTGGGAACTGTGGACTAATGCATACTTTCTGACTTTTCCTTAGATTTTGAACCTATTTTGACATACCTACCTTGTGTTCTCTAATTGTGTATTGATGGCTGATGTGTAGGAAATATTCCTGCTGTGAGAAGTGTTTTGTAAAACAAATCTGGTATTTTCTTTGCTGTGAACTGTGAATAAATGTAATTTGAGTTGAGGTCAACATACACAAAATTCAGGTTACAAGGGTGCACCCGATTAGAAACATACTTACCCAATTTAAAACAACACTTACCTGAATTAGAAAAGTATTCACTTTAGGTAAAACCATTATTGGCCAATAAGATATTTGTTAATTGCAATTGTCGGACACTGTGATACCGACTACTGTTGTTTTATTTGTTTATTTTGTTTTATTTTTTTCTTCTTTTTTTAAAGCTAAAGCTGGCATTATTTTTACAATCAAATCCTGTCTCTGTCTTTCATTTGGACATTCCACTGGGCTCCTGTAGTCAAACCTACTGGTCCATTTTTACCACTAAATTGTAATGGTACAATTAAGCTCTCCCAATACGGTGTTCTAAGCAAGTTAAAAAAAAAAAAGGGAGAAACTCGTTATATATGCTCTCTCTATGATTACCAGAGATCAGCACAGGGAGTGGGAGAGTAATTTTGGAAACAGTGAAAAATGGTTTACCAGATAACACCACTAGCCTGAGAGGTTCTTGAAGGACCTTATATGGGACATCCAACTGGGTTACCAGACTCTGAAATAAAGTTCTTCTCTGCTCCTGAATCTATTGTGGCAAAATCTGTGTGGTCAGAGGTGGCCAACAGGATGCAAAAGGGAAGTAATTAATGCGTCTTGAGATGCTGGTTCATCACGGCTGGCTAGCTCGTCCCACAGATTGGAGTTGAGGCCGCCGATGAAAAATGAGCAAAGCGTGGTATCATCCCAACCTGCTTTGGTCACGAGCACCCAGAAATCTATGGAGATCTCAGCAACAGATTTGGCCCCTTGATGCAAGTTACAGAGGCAGGAGAACACACTGCCCTCACGGTCAAAGTGATCAAAGATCTTAATAAATTCCCCCGAAAAATGAGCAAACGTATAGGATGAATACTCAGTGCCCATGGTGATAGCGCATGCCCAGGTGAGCGCATGACCCGCGAGCAGATTAACCATGTAGCTTATCTTGCTATGCTCGATGGGAAACTCATCCGGGAGACGCTGAAAAACCAGGCTGCATTGCAAGAGAAACCCCCCCTGGAAATAGTTAGGGAGCAACCGGGAGTGGGGGTGACTTGGGCGGAGGGAGGGTTTTGTGGTTGGTTAAGATGGGCTAAATGATCTGTTAACCTTTGAAGTTAATGACATAATGTCCGGCTCAGGAAACACGCACGCAGGCTCAGGGACGATTTAACAGCTTTATTCAACAAGCAGGTGTGTATGGATGGATGTGTGAGATATGGATATGTGATGAGGGTGAACGCCGATGCACAGGAAACAGAGCAGTGCGCCGTACAGCCAGGCAACCTTGTAGGAGATGGGTGGCTGGCGTTGGCCAAGGGAGAAGCCCAGAAGACAGCGTCCTGCTGAGCCAGTGACGACGATGAGGGAAGGATGGCGATGGCAGGGTATCCGCCACCAAGGAATCCACCTGTGCACAGGGGAGAAGACTTGCAAGAGGTAAGGGTAATGATGCTTACGTGAAGCGTAGCTCAGCTGTCGTGGAGAGACGATCCAGCTGCGAGAACGTGCCGATGCGAACAGACGGCTCCAGACCGCTGCACAGGGCTGCGTGGGCTAAATAGCCCGTGGCTGACGAGGCGCAGGTGTGCGCACAGCTGAGGCGGATGATGAGCGGCGAGTTGTGACAGTGCTCCCCCCCCCTAGCAGCGCCTCCTGGCGCTGGTTTGTCCGGATGCGCCCGGTGGAACTCCGTGATGAGACTCCTGTCCAACACCAAGGAAGAGTGCACCCAGGACCTCCACTCAGGACCGAATCCCTCCCAGTCTACCAAGTACTGCAGCCCGCGACCTCGGCGCCGGGAGTCCATGATGGAGGCGACTCTCCAGACCAGGTGGCCGTCGATCATCAGAGGCGCGGGTGGCGCCTTGGGCGGGGGACAGAGTGGGTTGGAGACCACGGGCTTGATCTTTGACACGTGGAAGGTGGGTCATATGCAGAGGGAGGGGGGAGGGCCAGACGCACAGCCACCGGGTTGACAATTTTAGCGATGTTGAAGGGGCCAATGAAGCGCGGGGCCAGCTTCCTCTTTTCAGCCTTGAGATTTATGTCGTGAGAAGACAACCAGACACGTTGGCCCACCTGGTAGGCAGGGGCAGGTCTCCTGTGGCGGTTCGCCGTCGAGCTGTTGCGTGCCTCTGTGCGTAATAGCGCATTGCGCGCTCTGGTCCACAGACTCCGACAGCGTCTCAGGTGCGCCTGGATGGAGGGAACGGCCAGCTCACCCTCCTGCTCAGGGAACAAAGGTGGGTCATATCCCAAGGACGCCTTAATGGGGGACATCCCTGTGGCAGAAGACCGTGCCGTGTTGTGGGCATACTCCACCCAGGCCAGGTGCGCACTCCCGGACGACGGGTTGGAGGAGGTGACGCAGCATAGGGCAGCTTCCAGTTCCTGGTTGGCACGCTCACACTGCCCATTGGACTGTGGGTGGTGGCCGGAGGAGAGGCTCACCATGGCCCCCAGAGCGTTGCAGAAACACCTCCATACCTCAGAGACAAATTGGGGACCCCAATCGGAGACGACGTCCACCGGTATCCCATGCAGCCTGATCACGTGCTGGACAAGAAGGTCTGCTGTCTCCGGCGCCATAGGGAGGCCCCGGAGCGGCACGAAGTGGGCAGCCTTAACACCTGGACTCCCAGGACATAATCCTGGGTGTCAACGCTGAGTGAGGGTCACCAGAAGGCCCGGTGGAGGTGGTGGATGGTGTAGGCAATTCCTGGGTGGCAGGTGAACCGGGTGGTGTGGACCCAGTGGATGATCTCTCCCTGCATCGAAGATGGAACATACAGTCTGCCCCGGGGGCCACCTCCCGGGTTAGGTTCTGTCAGCTGAGCGGCCCGCACCTTCCTCTCAATGTCAAAGGAGATGGCCCCCTCGACACATGAGGGGGACAGGATGGGTTCACTGGGGGTAGGAGCCACCTCTGGAGAAAACTGTCGAGAGAGAGCGTCTGTCTTGACGTTCTTGGACCCAGGCGGATAGGTCAGGGTGAAATTGAACCGAACATAAAACAGGGCCCACTGGGCCTGGTGTAGATTGAGGCACTTAGAAGGCGGCCTCATCCTCCCTTAAGTACCTTAAGTTTGGTGAAGGCCACCTCGAGAGAGTCGGATCACTTAAAGGGAGCCTTGGTGGAAGTGAACTAGTTGTGTCAGGGAGGTTGCAATGTGGCTGTAATTCTTGATGAATCTTCTATAGAAATTAACAAAACCCAGAAAACATTGGAGCTGTTTCTGGTTGGATGGAGTGGGCCATTCAGTGACAGCTTGTATTTTGGCTGGATCAGGCTTCAGTTGCCCATTTGCGATGATGAAGCCCAGAAATGACGTAGTGCTGGTGAAAAACTCACACTTTTTGGCCTTGACATTGAGTCTATTCTCCAGCAGCCACTGCAGCACTCTCCTGATGTAGACCCGGTGCTCCTCCCAGGACCGCGAAAACACCAGGATGTCATCTGGGTAGACAAATACAAAGACATTCAGGAAGTCACGTAGAACATCATTAATTAGCCTTTGAAAAACTGTGGGGCATTGGTGAGCCCAAACGGCATGACCAGATATTCAAAGTGACCTAGTGGAGAGCGAAACCAAGTAATCCATTTGTGACCCTGCTTGATGTGGATAAGGTGGTAAGCATTTCTCAGGTCTAGTTTAGTGAACACGGTGGCACCCTGGAGGAGATCAAATGCTGAGATGATAAGAGGCAGGGGGTATTTGTCTTTAATGGTTATCTTATTTAGCTCCCGGAAATCAATGCACGGTCTCAGCGTACCATCCTTCTTACCAACAAAGAAGAATAACGCCCCAAGTGGAGAGGAGGATGGCCTTATGATTACAGCTTGGAGAGACTCTGTCATGAATTGCCCCTTCGGGGCAGAGAGGAAAGATCCAAGCGCTGAACTGCAGTTTGTGGTATTTATTAATGGCAACACAAAGTCCAAAAGGTGCACAAAAATAAACTTACAAGTTCTAGGAGAGATGAGTGCAGGAATACACGTCGGAACAGACGGGGATGAGTAGGTTACAATAATGAGGCTCCAACAAGGAGTGGGTGAACAGGCAGACAATAAATAAGGTATGCAATCAATTAAGGCAAATGCCATCAGGTGTGGATCACATGAGCGGGCAGGAGGTGACAGTGATTACACAGTTGAGATCAGCTGTGAATGATGAGAGGAGAGGAGACGGGACTGACAGCTTGACAGGTGCACCACCCATTATAGAACAAAACCCGGAAGTGCCACTGACAGCTGCAGCCCCGGAGAGAGAGAGAGCAAGAGAGAGAGAGAGAGAGAGAGAGAGACAGAGAGAGACAGAGAGAGACAGAGAGAGAGAGAGAGAGAATACAAAAGTACAAATATAAAGCCAGGACAAAAATGACGACAAAGACTGAGGGATAAATACAAGCAAATACCAAGTAAATAAATAACAAGGAGAATGAGTAGAACTAAGAAGCAACACAAGATATATGGAAACCAACCAAGGATAAAATGACAGGAAACTAGGAACTCAAAAATACAACAAATATACAAATATCGAAAAAGACCACGAGATTGAGCATGGCGAAACCCTCCGTGCTCAGATCATGACAAACTCCTTTATGTATTTCTCCATAGCCTCCCTCTTGGGGCCAGACAAACTATAAAGGCTGCTGGAAGGGAGGGGTGCCCCCTGCTGGAGTTTAATGGCACAATCATATGACCTGTGTGGTGGTATTGACAGCACTCTGGCCTTGCTAAACACGGGGGCTAAGTCATGAAACTCACTGGAGACTTGACAAAGGTCAGGCGGGTCCTCCACGGAGGGGGATGAAGGCAGTGTGGGCAAACATGGGACAGAGTGAAGGCAGGAGGACAGACAAAAATTGCTCCAGGAAGTAACTTCACCATGCAACCAGTCAATAGTGGGGTTATGTAAATGTAGCCAATCGAAGCCCCAAACTAACTGTGTGGTATTAGAGGGTAAGACCAGGAAAATGAGGTTGTCCTGGTGATTGCTGGACAGCACTGATACAGGTGTAGTTCTCTTGGTTAAAACCGCTAGCTTGGACCCAGAGAGGGAGACTACAGAGATGGGAATAGCCAAATCTTCAGTGGGAATTTGGAGTTGGGCTACAAGTCTGCTAGGAATGAGGCTTTATTGGACCCCTGAATCAACTAGAGCAGTGAGAGAATGTTCAGAGAAGTTAACCCTAAGTAGTATTGGCAAGGTGAGCTGGTGAGGGGGGATAGATTTGGTGACCTCACCCGTTAGTTTCCCTACTCTGACTGACGGGCAGGGTCTTTGGGGCGCTCTGGGCAAGTGGCCAAAAAGTGTCCAGGAGCGCCACAAGAAATACATAAGCCTGCCGCTCATCGTCGCTGTCACTCCACCGGCAACCGTCGAGTATATATGCCTGGGATTGTCTGTTTCCGGAGGCGGACACGGAGGGAGAGCATGAAGACGCAAGGTGGCAATGGAGGAAGAAGCTGCGGCGGTGGTGAAATGAGGTCGCCTGGAGCCACAAGAAGGAGTTTGGTTATCCAACTGGATGGCCAGCGAAATTCTAGGGAAAAGGGCTCATCTCGAAGCATTAACTCCTCCCTAAGAGTGGAATTGAGGCCAGGCATGAGCGCCCCCCCCCCCCCTCCCGAAGGGCGACGTCATTCCAGTCCGACTCGGCAGCCAGAATGTGGAAATGAACCGAAAAATCAGCCACCGATTGGGTGCCCTGATGGAGATCTAAAAGGCGGCTGGAAACATCTCCCTCACGTTTAGAGTGAGCAAAAACCCTGTCGAACTGGGAGACAAACTGAGGAAAGGAATAACTGGAACAATGTGGACCACTGACTAGCGCCTGCACCCATTCCAAGGCAAGACCATCTAAGAGGGTAATCAAGAAGCCAATCTTGCTTTGATCAGATGGGAAATCATCAGGGGTCCGTTGAAAAACCAACTGACATTCAGTCTTTCCTCTGACTTAAAGACTTTGGCGTGGTGGCAACATATTTTTCTCATTGAGTTAAGGGTACAAAGAGCACCCACTTAAAAATTTGAGTAATGACTTCAGTGTCACGGTGGCCCTCACGAGCCACCATAAGACGCCAGCAGTCATCAGTGAGTTGCAGTGATGTTTATTAAGAGGTGCAGGAGCAGAGAATGATACACACAATAGTACGGGTAAGACAATCACAGGACGTACCTTAACAGGGAAGTACAACAGGAACTTCAACAGAGTGTATCATAACAGGTAGCTTAACAGATAGCTTAACGGGAAGGTTAACAGGAAGGTTAACAGAGACTGCTGCATCGGGGAGCATTCAGCGCCTGCTTTTAACCCCGGTCACTAATGACCCCGAATGCAGCACAGCTGTTGACTCTGACAGCAGGGAGCTCCACCGGGCGCTGTCACAAATAGTGTCGGTTAAAGCATGCTGGGTATAGTGGAAATAGCGAGAAAGTGAAACGAGTAGAACTAAGTAAGGCCAAGGCGATACTAATGGAAATGGCCCTTAAGAGCCCGGGGAGCTAGAAGGAAACCTCTGCTGTCAAAGCCTGGAAATGATACAAGATCCGAGTGCGGACGGAACCAGCACTCGGGCTGTAACATTCAGTCTTGAAGGTTTGAGGTTTTTCTCCAAAATTTAAAACAATTTTCTTAAAGTTTTCTACTTTTCTCTGTAAATTTATCTAAATTTCAAACCATTTTCCTCAAATTTGTATTTTCCTCTTGTACAATTGACTTTTTTTGTACATTTGAGACTTCATTATAAATTTGTGGTTTATTTTATGGCTAATTTTTGTCTATTTTTTAAAATTAAATTACTGTTTTTTTAATAAATTTGAAATAGACAAGTAATTTTTTAACTTTTTCTTTATAACAATTTAAATTTTTGACCATAATTTTGCAGAGCCAGAACAAAACAATAATTTAACTCTGATTTCAAAGAAAAAAATTAATAAAATTGCATTTAATGAAATAATGAAGAAATCACCTCACTACCCAGACAGCAGGAAAAACCTCCCTGCCGCCATCAGTGTGTGAATGTGTGTGTGAGTGGGTGGATAGCAGGATCTGTAAAGCGCTTTGGTCATCAAGAGATGAGAATAAAAGCGCTATATAAGTGAATGCCATTTACCATTTACCATTTTATTTTGAAATCCAAATGTTGGCACGTTTAGTATGTCTGAAGGCTGCTGACGAATTACAGTCATTGACTTCGTGAATTTCATTCATCTTAACTTGCCAGGTACATAATAATGAACATATTGTGGAGGTAATAGATCAGGCGAGACGTGACGAGCTGGAAGGGTACAAGGTTTTATTTCCTCCAACATATTGAAACGCGTTTTGTAGCTCGGTGAGCTACTGCGCTGCTGAGGCATGTATAGCAAGCTCTTTTATACACGTTATACAGACAGACAGAATGCATGGCACATTAACATAGTGATATATATATATATATCAGTCAATACATATCATTAGTGTGACCAACTGGCGCCCGGATGTCCTCTCCCTCATCCAGGGATGTATACCCAACAGTCCATTGTTCTGATTGTCCCCTGGGGCTCTCTGTCCATATGTAAATTGTCCTCCATTTCCTCCAGCCCTGCTGAGTGTGAAATAGTGTCAGTCTGCAGTGTGCTGGGTCACCACAATATATTAGTTAATATTAACTAAGGTAAAGAAGACAAAATGAATCAACTCAAGCTCCTAACCACACCTGTTAGCTAAGCGACTCTTCCATTATTGCTCCCGTTACCAATAGGTTAAAACCACGATAAATGCCTTCACTGCTTACATATCTCCTCTGATTTTTTTCCACGTTTAAAGTACTTTAATAAGCTCATTGTCATGAATCTGGGTTTGGAGGCCAAACCCGATTCTGACTCATGGTTATGCTTTGACCTAGTTTCCTCCTGACAGCTCGGGCACTCCCCCTCCTCCTGTCAAACTCCGTCAGCTGCACTCACCAGCACACACACGCACTGCGCACACACACACACACACACACACACGCAGGCACACTCCATTCACTCTCATTCACATGCGCTCTCACACACCTGTTCCCAATCAGTTCTGCCCACGCATTCACACCACCAATTTCTTTCATCGTTAGCGTTTGGAGTATTTGGTTGCCACCGCTGAGGAAGGAGATTGTCTGGACATTCCCCTTCATACGTGGTAGCGTTTTCCTCCAAGTATGTTATTCACTCCCTGCGTTCTACTCAACCGGACATCTTAAGACGATCTATACCTTGGTGTTTTGGTTAGTCCACGTCTCTGCCTCTGCCTCCAGTCTGCATGGCTCACCCCGGATTAGCTCCAGTACTGTAAGTGTGCCTTAGCCTTCTCTCCTGTGCTAGCAGGCCTGCAGCATCACTCTGCTTGCCTTTCCTGTTTCATGCGTTATGCAGCCCTGCAGCACCAGGCTTTATATTCACCAGACTGTTGAGCATTTCAGCAGGCGCCCTGTATGTTGGTGGTCAATACTGTTATTACACCCCCCCCCCATATATTATGTGGTTGACTGAACTGCATTTGGTGATCATTGAACCAGTTATTTTGTGAACTTTAATAAACATAGCACTCTCTACTCCTGCGACTGGGTTTTTCATTCTCTCCCTCGTGCGCCGTGTAATGGCGCACAGGGGTTCATGACAGAATGTCCCGACCGTAAAAAAAAAAACCCAGCGGAGTAGAGTTGTGTTTTTTTTTCCCCCTCTCCTTTCCTCCTCATATGTGGACATAATGACCTGGACAGACGAGGAGCAGGAAGCCCAGGATTTACTAGAGGAGGCAGGTTTCGCCTTTCAGTGGTCTTGGTCTCCCGAGGAGCGGGAGTGGGCACGACTGTTCGCGGAGGACTTCGAGTGGCGCTACCCTTACCTTTGGGAGCTCTATAGGGTAGATGCCATCCTCTCTGTCATCCTTCCCGCTCCTGACGCAGAGCTGGAGGATGCCTCTTCGCGATCAGAGCCAGCCCCTCACCAGAAGAAATGCTCCCATCAGAGGAAGACTTCCCCTCTCCTCGGACCTCCTTCGTCTCCCAATCCAGTGTCCACCCAGCCTGTGGACGAGAGGACGGAGATGGAGTTAGACAGGGAGCAGCACTCGTTATGTCAACTGGAAGAGGTTCTCTCCTAGACGCAGACACCCCATCCCTCTCCGACAGTTCATCAGGCTCAGGACACCACGAGGAGGGTTATGGAGCGAGACAGCCTCTGGGATCATCCGGAGGCGATGGAGATCCTCCGGGACATCTTCGCCATGCCATGTGAGGAATTGTCTGAGGATCTCCCGGTGCTCGAGCTCCTCGCGGCCACCTCGCTCTCCTTTCCCGAGGACATGAGGTCTCTCTCTGTGCAGGTGACCCGCTTCCCGACACGGTGCTCCACGTTCCGGATGACCTCATCCCCACGTCACCCAAGAGGAGGAGAGGGAGGAAGCCACGCAGCAAGAAGCGTCCAGTCCCGCATACCGCAGCTTCGCCCTCCCGCTCCGAGCAATGCTCCGCCCTGTCACAGGAGGAGATGGAAGAACGTAGGTGGGCTCTCCTGGCTGAAACGGACCTCATCTTGGAGGTGAAACCGTGGCTCCTCCCGGAGATGGCTGAGAGACTGAAAGAGCTTTCCCCGAGGGAGGAGGAGCTTCAACCCGACAAGGAACGCCAGGAGAGTGGAGAGGACGCCTCGGAGGCCGCTGGGGACCTCCAGTGCCAGGAGAACAGGCAAGTTTCTTTTCATTCGAGTTACACAATCAATGATCAATGTTGCCTACCTCCTGGTGAGGAGACTTGGGGGGTGCAGTGCCCTGAGTTCTCCGCCCCAGTGGCATACAGTACTCTAGTGCCGGGTCTCAATGACTCTTCTCTATGTGCCCCCACGAGCCCATTGGTCCCGGATCCAGGTCGCTAGGGGGAGGAGGAGCCAGAGGACCAGGAGGATCAAGCCCATGAGCCAGCTAAGAAGTGGTCCACGGCCGCCACACCAGAGGAACCAGAGGCGTGAAGGATGGCGCATGAGAGTTCCACTCCTGCAACCGTCATCACGCCCGCTGCGGGGGCCGCCGCAGTGGAGTTGTCCCCCGGACCAGACCTCCAGCCAATGGGACCCGGGGCATCGTCGTCGAAGTCCTGGACAGCGGTAGAGCTTAAGCACAGGCAAGTAGTCTCTCCTGTAGGTCATTTGTTGATGGTGGAGGGATCTTGCCTGGCTTTTGGGAAGGGGAGTCGGGTGTGGCCCCCAGCTGCATTTGGACCCCCCTCGCTGGGCTCTGCTGCTGCCAGCGATCCTAATCACTCTTCTTCTCCTATCCCCTTCGAGCTCCATCCTAGGGCCGCCGGAGAGGAGCAGCCACCACCTGGACTGCCCATTGATGACGAGGCGGGTCCAGCTTCTGCAGAGGGGGCCGATGGGGATGAGGCACCTGACAGACTGGAGGAACCCACGCACCCAAGATCGCCGGAGTCCTGGTCGATGGTAGAGCCAGAGTTCAGGCAAGTGTGTTCCATTATACTGGAAATTTCAGCATTAATGTCGCACTGCCCAACTCATGGTGAGGTGGACCCGGGGCAGCTCACGGTAGCCCTTGGGACCGCCACACTGGGCTCCACCGCTGCCAGCGACCCTGACCCGGTTTTTCTCTTTCTCCCTTCGGACTCAGAGCCTCCAGCCAGGGTTGTCGGAGAGCTGTTGGAGGCAAACGAGAATTGGGGACCAACACCAGAGGATGTGAGGATCATCACCCCCCTCACTGGGGAGGCCACTGCGGGAACAATGAGGCCCCCGATGGGGGTCAGCGCAGGTGCAATGGTGCTCCAACCGGAGTCCATGGCGGGTGCAGCAGGGCCTGAGCCAGGGTCCACCATGGATGCAGCAGAGCCTGATCCATCACGGGTACAGCCACATCCCAGACCGGGACCGTTGCAGGTGCAGTCACGTCCCAGACCGGGACCGTCACGGGTCCAGCCACGTCCCAGACTGGGACCGTCGCGGGTGCTACGGTTCCCCTGCCCCAAGCCTCAAATGGCAGGGGGGCTCCCGTTCCTGGGCTTCCCCGCCGAGGTCCCTGAGGTTGGAGGCTGCCTCTCCGCCCTCCTCTCAGGGCCTGGTATCTCCACCACGCTAGTCGGCCACCTGAAGGACTTGGCTTATGGGTCGGGTGGCCCATCGGCCTGGGCAGGCCACCGGACACTGTCCCATGAGCCGCCTGCTGGAATTGGGACTTGGGCAGGCCACCCGATCTGCCACTCCTCACCACACTGGGGGCCTGGGACTCTGGTCGACCTCCCGAACTTTGGACTTCTGGAGAGGGGGGTTAGTGCTCCAGGTTGGGGGCTTATTAAGAGGGATTGTTATTCATTCTGTTTTTGTACTATTTTGTTTTCACGGGTTGCTTCCCTCTTAACCAGTTTTCCCCCCACCTCCTACCCTGGGTTAGTGTTTGTTGCCGGGGGGAGGGGTTCCCTTGAGGGGTGTTGTCTCCTTTCTTTGTTGGCTGATGGTGCTGGGGTGTCTGGTGTCCACCCCTAGAGGGGGGGCCCTGTCATGAATCCGGGTTTGGAGGCCAAACCCGATTCTGACTCATGGTTATGCTTTGACCTAGTTTCCTCCTGACAGCTCGGGCACGCCCCCTCCTCCTGTCAAACTCCGTCAGCTGCACTGACCGGCACATACACACCGTGCACGCGCGCACACACACACACACACACACACACACACACACACACACACACACACACACATGCGCACTCCATTCACTCTCATTCACATGCGCTCTCACACACCTGTTCCCAATCAGATCTGCCGACGTATTCACACCGGCAATCTCTTTCATCGTTAGCATTTGGAGTATTTGGTTGCCACCGCTGAGGAAGGAGATTATCGGGACATTCCCCTTCATACATGGTAGCGTTTTCCTCCACGTATGTTATTCACTCCCTGTGCTCTACTCAGCCGGACATCTTAAGACGATCTATACCTTGGTGTTTCAGCTGGTCTGTATCTCTGCCTCTGCCTCCAGTCTGCACGGCTCACCCCGGATTAGCTCCAGTACTGTAAGTGTGCCTTAGCCTTCTCTCCTGTGCTAGCAGGCCTGCAGCATCAGGCTGCTCGCCTTTCCTGTTTCATGCATTACGCAGCCCCGCAGCACCAGGCTTTATATTCACCAGACTGTTGAGCATTTCGGAAGGCGCCCTGTATGTTGGTGGTCAATACTGTCATTACACCCCCCCCCCCCCCATATATTATGTGGTTGACTGAACTGCATTTGGTAATTATTGAACCGGTTATTTTGTGAACTTTAATAAACACAGAACTCTCTACTCCTGCGACTGGGTTTTTCAGTCTCTCACTCGTGCGCCGTGTAATGGCGCCCAGGGGTTTATGACACTCATGCTTCTCTTGGACAGTGACGTTAGTGAGACACTCTTCATTCTCTCCTCCAGCCTGCCGACTGGAGTGGTCATGCGGGCGGAGCGCTTCTGAACTCTGCGCGGATGACGGTCATACACGTTGTTCATGTGCATGCTTGCGGACCGTCATTTCTTCATATTTTTTCTTAAATTTATATTTCCTCATAGAGTGGCAGCATAATTTCAAGCGTGCCCAGCCGACACCAGGAAATGTTACCAGAGGAAACCCTGGACATTGGAGAAGGAATCCTTTGCAGCTCCCTACTCTCCTGCTGTAGCGGGATGGAGAAGGGATGGATGAAAAGGGTTCGACCAGCAGAGACAGGCTCAGGGGGAGAAGATTCGGCCGTGGCTGAGCCTGATGCGGCAGCGACAGTAAACTAGGTTATAAATTGGCTCATTTGGCTCTGAGTGATGGCTGTGAGATAAGATAATTGATCAGTTTTCACCTTGAGAGCAGTGAGGCGTTCAGTTCGGGAGGCCTGTTGGGTTTCTGCCGAGTCCTGCGTTTGGTGGGTTTATAATGACATGATTTTAGTAATGCAGAAATCAAATGACAGAAACCACAACAAGAGACAACTGGCAAGGTGCAAAAGATAAGTATTTTATTGTACAAATTGTGATGTGAACTGACTGGTAGCCCTGTTGGGAGAAGAGAAGAACAGAGTAAATATCTGGGAAAAATATGCTGGGTATACTGCAGTGCAAACTGAAGCTTACTTGGTAATTGTTTGTTGGTTGCTGCTGCAGAGGGCAGGAGGAAATTAATTGCTGCAGAGCGGCTTCGGTGGCTGTGACGTTGAGTTGGAGGACTGCAGTGGGAGGTACTTGCTGACGATGAGTGGCGATAAGCCCAGGCCTGGGGCTTGTTCCTAGGGGGGAAAGGGAACAGTTTGCTGAATATTCAAATATTTGTGTCTTACTTGGTTGCAGGGAGTCCAGGGTGGGGGGTGGGGAGTCCATGCTGCACAGCCAATAGTCCAAAATCTGGGGGCGGGGGGGACTCTGGCGGGGCACACTGAGGAATTGAAGGCAGAGAGCTCTAAAAAGCACAGAGGTGAGAGTTTTGGGAGGTCAGGCTTACAAGAAAATCCAAGGGAGAAGTCAGGCAGCGGGGGGGAGCAGACAGAGCTGGGCTGCAGGTAGCGAGCAAGTGTGAAGCACACATACGGGAGTTTGAAGAACACAAGGAGCAGGAGATCTCGGAGGCAACTTGACTGTGGCGTCGAGACAAACCCACATTGATGAATGCTGGCTCACCCTTTAAATAGGGTGGAGCTGGCCCACAGAGCAGCTGGAGGAAATCGGAGGCAATTAAAGCAAAGTGCAATGTGTGTGTGTGTGCATGCTCACCACTGCCATGACAGACATATATTTTTAACAAATCTCATTCCATGTGCCCTTTTTTTATTATTAATTTGCACCCCTGCCTCTCAAATGGTCTCTGCACAGCCCTGAAATTAATTCATGAAGCCAGTAAACTGAAGCTGATACAACACATTGGAGAAAAATTATGTTACAAAACACAAGCTGTGATAACCAAATGTTGCTGTTTTAAGTCTCAAAACTTTTAAGGTTTTTTTTTCTCCTTTGCTCCACTTTGAATGTCCACCATAATGGAGTTTGAAATGTGGAGTCTGCCAGCTGCAGCCAGAGGGCCCCGGCATCCCGCCTGTAGAGGGCACCCATTTGCCACAAATACACACTCACCACACATAATTATGAATCTTTTATTAATATTTTTACTTAGGTATGACTGTGAGGTTGTCTGTCTCTCTGTGTTGGCCCTGCGATGGACTGGCGATCTGTCCAGGGTGTACCCTGCCTCTCGCCCAAAGATGGTGGGATAGGCTCCAGCCCCCCCACTACCCGAAAAGGATTAAGCGGAAGAAGATGAAAGAATGATTCTCATGGCACGCTCCAAAGAATGGCGCCCTGGGCGCCACTCATATGGCACATATCTGAGTCCACCACTGGCTACAACCACCCCATTTTTCAGTCAATGAACCCTTTAACTAGCTCGAGTAGATTCATTCTGTCTTCTTTATCAGTATTAGCTTTTATTTTTCTTTTATCAGACAAGGATTACAAGGAGATGTTAACTTTACCTTGACATGTGACTGGTGTCTGCAGTCTTCCTCAGAAGCATCAGCTGATTGCTGTGACGTGTCATTTATCAGCTGTTTTTTTCTAGGCGTGGCCAGCCCAGCGGAACTGCCAGATCCACTTGGCTGGCCATGCCCCCTGCTGTCTGATGGTTTCTGGAGAACGTAGTCCCAGGTGTGACAAAGCATGAATGTCACCTCATCCCGATTCATGCTGCCTTTGCCTTGGTTCCTGACTTCTATTCTATAACCCTTTAACAAATTTAAGGTCATTCACCCAAATTTATTGAAATCAGGCATTCACCCTTTATAAATTTTATTAATATGGAAGGATGTTAAAAGTTGGTAAAATGATCAACAAATGTCCATCTGTTTTGATTTTATTTTGCCTGTGCTGTTCATTACCTGGAAGAACATGCCAGCTGCACATCTCCACATATGTATATGTGCATTTGGTGTGCATAACACGTTGGATGATAACATAGATTAATTGGTATTTCAGACTGTCAGATTAGTTTAAATGAGATAATGTGAGTTTTTATACAAAAGAAAGATTGGTTTTTTTTCTGTGCATGTCCTTCTGTCATAATCTTCTTTATGTTCATTGTAGTCCTTGTTTTCCTTATTATGATTGTTTTTATTTGCTTTATGTGTCTCCTGTGTTTCCCCTGGTCTGCTGTGCTCATCCACTGTTTGTCCTGATTTTCATTATTATGGTCTGGTGTGTATACTTGTCTCCCTATTGTCCCCAGCTCCTCATGTTCCATACCCATAGCCATTTCCTCACGTGTGCACTGTTTAGCCCTTGATTGTTCTCCCAGCTGCCATGTGTCTGTGATCATTGGCTTATTAATGTTATCATCCTTATGGTCTTGCTTCCGATGGTTGTCTCCGTGAGTTCCTGTGTCCCAAGTTTTACCCCTGTGAGTGTGCTTGTCAGTTCTGTTTCGTTTTCAGCCCCCGTGCTGCTATTTATTTTGATGCTTAAGTTTGTTTAATAAATCGTTGTCTTTGCACCATTGTCCTGCCTGCAACCCTGAGTCCTCCCTTCTACTCTCTTCTGCCTGGAAGGCAGAGCTATGACAGCTTCTTGGAGTCCTGTACCTCTCAATGATAGAAAAGTCTCCAATTAGAGGCCCAAGCTCATGTCACACATCTGCTGATCCCATCCACCTAGCTCCTGGAGTTTTCTACCTATTTATGAGAAAGCCATCCATTCGCCTTCACGCCTCCTAATCCCACGGCCTCCATTATTCCTAGAAGTGCACTGTCACCATAGAAATCAGGAGTGAAAAACAGAAACACACCACAAAGGGACATGAAGGGGGGAGGCGGGGAAGAACTATAACGCAGGAATGTGGAAGAGGAAAACGGATTGGGGCAGGGAACAATTGTGAAAATGCTCCATATGTGTACATAAATAAAGAGTGAGTTTGTGTTCGTGTGAGAAAGAGAGAGAGACAGAATGAAAGAAAGAGAATGGAAGAAAGAAATGAACAAAGAGAAGAAAGAATAAGCCATGAAAGTCTCAGTATGGAGTTTGTGACGCACTGTCGGTGCAGGGTTTGCCTTCTCAGGCGAATGGGTCTCTGGGGCTCTTTATTTTTAAAGCTTGACTGCAATTTGGATAAAAGAGGCAGTGGTCTCGAGGAAAAAGCTGCCAACTCTGACAAGCTGCTGGAGGAGCCCGATGCTGGGCCACTGAGTGAACCCTCTCCCCTACTATTCTGGAAGACACCACACTCACATGCACCTTCTGCATGTGCACACACCCATGCATGCAATGCCTCGTATCGTTTGCTCTGTTTTCCTTTCACTATACATCACATCTGTCCATCACTCCTTAAATCAAAATATAAGCACCATATTACTTTGAAAGTGAAATGTCCATTTGACCTATAAAACTAAATTGTGACTGATTCGAGACAAAAAGGGCAAGACATTCTGCACATGAGATAGGTGTTAACGGCCCGGTCAGTTTCTGGCACACACTGACATACAGTCGTATGAAAAGGTGTTTGCCCCCTTCCTGATTTTTCATTTTCTGTATGTCTGTCACACTTAAATGTTTCAGATCATCAAACACATTTAAATATTAGACAAAAATAACACAAGTAAGCACAAAATGCAGTTTTTAAATGAAGGTATTTATTATTAAGGGTAAAAAAAAATCCAAACCTACATGGCCCTGTGTGAAAAAGTGATTGCCCCCTCGTTAAAACATAAAGTAACTGTGGTTTATCACATCTTTGGAAAGCTGAATTCAATTTCTCTAGCCACACCCAGGCCTGATTACTGCCACACCTGTTCTCAATCAAGAAATCACTTAAATAGGACCTGTCTGACAAAGTGAAGTAGACCAAAAGATCCTCAAAAGCTAGACATCATGCTGCGATCCAAAGATAATCAGGAACAAATGAGAAACAAAGTAACTGAGCTCTATCAGTCTGGAACAGGTTATAAAGCCATTTCTAAAGCTTTGGGACTTCAGCAAACCACAGTGAGAGCCATTATCCACAATTGGCGAAAACATGGAACAGTGGTGAATCTTCCCAGGAGTAGTCGGCCGACCAAAATTACCCCAAGAGCACAGCGACGACTCATCCAAGAGGTCACAAAAGACCTCATAACAACATCCAAAGAACTGCAGGCCTCACTTGCCTCAGTTAAGGTCAGTGTTAATGACTATACCATAAGAAAGAGACTGGGCAAAAATGGCCTGCATGGCAGAGTTCCAAGACGAAAACCACTGCTGAGCAAAAAGAACATAAAGGCTTATCTCAGTTTTGCCAGAAAACATCTTGATGATCCCCAAGACTTTTGGGAAAATACTCTGTGGACTGAAGTGACAAAAGTTGAACTTTCTGGAATGTGTGTGTCCCATTGCATCCGGCATAAAAGTAACACAGCATTTCAGAAAAGGAACATCATACCAACAGTAAAATATGGTGGTGGTAATGTGATGGTCTGGGGCTGTTTTGCTGCTTCCAGACCTGGAAGACTTGCTGTGGTAAGTGGAACCATGAATTCTGCTGTCTGTTATGTATGGAAAATACCTTGGCTGAGGATGAGGCAAGATGAGTTAACGAACACAGCTTTATTGAAGCTAAAGGGCAGCAGCATACAGCATGGCACGTAGTGTGGGCATCGGGCATAAGAGAGCCTAAGGTGGCGGTCTGCCTACTATACATAGGGCAGTGCAGTGACATGACAGGACGTCCACGTCACCACACTGCACTTCACAATAAAGCGCCAGTTTCATATGCCACATTTCCTCCCCCCTTTAGAAAGTGCAAAAATACACACACAATTGACCTCCCCCCCACAATTTAGGACCCAAATCATGCACTAAACTAACAAAAAACAATGTACTAAAATGGCCTAACACATTCACACAAAATAGGGCTGACAGGTGGACTACTGTGCAGCCTGCAAGGCGGGGTGGATTATTCTGTCACCCATATCTAAAGAAAAGTCTTTTTTATTAAATTCAGGTCTTTCCACGACGAATTCAAAGCTGCGCAATGAAGGATTAATGTACTGAATCTACAGAAGAAATACAAGTCTTCTCTGTGATCAGTCCTATTTGGCATTATTATTTCCCCATGAAAATTCCTCCTGGCTGTCTGCAGACTGTGTTTTTTCAAAATCATGAGCACAAGGCCTTGGACAGCCAGCTGCAGCGCCAGATAAGACTGGGCGCCAGACAGACAAAACATCTTCTGCCAAGGGTCCTTGGGTCTCTCTTATTATCATCAACACTGCTCAACACCGCACACACATTGATTCATGAACTGATTAAAGATATACTGTACACTGCTCTCTTGTGTCTTGTGAAATTCTGAGTTGTTGCTCTGTGCTATTGTGAGATTTTTTTCCATTGTAATCATAATCTGCTTAAAAAATAAGCTGTATTCTGATAACGATGTTTTTTTTCTCCTCCCCCCTTGTGTCGTTCCCTCCCTTCCCCTCCCTTCTTATCTATCTCTGTTTGATGAGGCGCCTATTATGGCTGCCGTGTCGTTGTGTCGCGCGCATGCGCACCAATGTCAAGTCAAGTTCCTCGTGTGTTTTTTACATGCTTGGCAATAAAGTTTATTCTGATTCTGATTCTGAAAATCACACATCGTGCTCTTAAACTAAAAGAAAAACACGTAAAATAACCCCATACTATAACATACAGTATCTCACAAAAGTGAGTACAACCCTCACATTTTTGTAAATATTTTATTATATCCGCGATCTTGTGGGAGATCGCGGTACAAGCGGCTGATATGAGTTTTCTCCGTAGGATTGCTGGACTCACCTTCAGCGACAGGGTGAGAAGCTCAGTTATCCAGGAGAGGCTCAGAGTAGAACCGCTGCTCCTCCACATTGAAAGGAGTCAGTTGAGGTGGTATGGGCATCTGATTAGGATGCCTCCTGGACGCCTCCCACTTGAGGTGTTTCTCCCACTGAGAGGAGACCCCGGGGCAGACCCAGGACTCGGTGGAGAGACTATGTCTCCCAGCTGGTCTGGGAACACCTTGGTATCCTCTCTGAAGAGCTGGAGCAGGTGGCTGGGGAGAGGGAAGTCTGGGCTTCTCTGCTTGAACTGCTGCCTCCGTGACCCGGACCTCCGGAAAAGCGGTAGAAGATGGATGGATGGATGGATTTTATTATATCTTTTCATGGGACAACACTGAAGATATGACACTTTGATACAATGTAAAGTAGTCAGTGTACAGCTTGTATAACAGTGTAAATTTGCTGTCCCCTCAAAATAACTCAACATACAGCCATTAATGTCTAAGCAGCTGGCAACAAAAGTGAGTACACCCCTAAGTGAAAATGTCCAAATTGTGCCCAATTAGCCATTTTCCCTCCTCGGTGTCATGTGACTCATTAGTATTAGAAGATCTCAGGTGTGAATAGGGAGCAGGTGTGTTAAATTTAGTGTTATTACTCTCACACTCTCTCATACTGGTCACTGGAAGTTCAACATGGCATCTCTTGGCAAAGAACTCTCTGAGGATCTGAAAAAAAAGAATTGCTGCTCTACATAAAGATGGCCTAGGTTATAAGAAGACTGTCAACACCCTGAAACTGAGTTGCAGCATGGTGGCCAAGACCATACAGCAGTTTAACAGGACAGGTTCCACTCAGAACAAGCCTCGCCACGGTCGACCAAAGAAGTTGAGTGCACGTGCTCAGCGTCATATCCAGAGGTTGTCTTTTGAAAATAGACGTATGAGTGCTGCCAGCATTGCTGCAGAGGTTGAAGTGGTTGGGAGTCAGCCTGTCAGTGGTCAGACCATATGCCGCATACTGCATCAAATTGGTCTGCATGGCTGTCATCCCAGAAGAAAGCCCCTTTTAAAGATGATGCATAAGAAAGCCCACAAACAGTTTGCTGAAGACAAGCAGACTAAGGACATGGATTGCTGGAGCCATGTCCTGTGGTCTGATGAGACCAAGATAAACTTATTTGGTTCAGATGGTGTCAAGCGTGCATGGCGGCAACCAGGTGAGGAGTGCAAAGACAAGTGTGTCTTGCCTACAGTCAAGCATGGTGGTGGGAGTGTCATGGTTTGGGGCTGCATGAGTACTGTGGGCACTGGGGAGCTACAGTTCGTTGAGGGAACCATGAATGCCAACATGTACTGTGACATACTGAAGCAGAGCATGATCCCCTCCCTTCGGAAACTGGGCTGCAGGGCAGTATTGCAACATGATAATGACCCCAAACACACCTCCAAGAAGCCAACTGCCTTGCTAAAGAAACTGAGGGTAAAGGGGATGGACTGACCAAGCATGTCTCCAGACCTAAACCCTATGGAGCATCTGTGGGGCATCCTCAAATGGAAGGTGGAGGAGCGCAGGGTCTCTAATATCCACCAGCTCCATGATGTCATCATGGAGAAGCGGAAAAGGATTCCAGTGGCAACCTGTGAAGCTCTAGTGAACTCCATGCCCAAGAGAATTAAGGCAGTGCTGGGAAATAATGGTGGCCACACAAAATATTGACACTTTGGGCACAATTTGGACATTTTCACTTAGGAGTATACTCACTTTTGTTGCCAGCGGTTTAGACATTAATGGCTGTGTGTTGAGTTATTTTGAGGGGACAGCAAATTTACACTGTTATGCAAGCTGTACACTGACTACTTTACATTGTATCAAGGTATCATATCTTCAGTGTTGACATATTTCAGGACCCAGGAGACAGACGCTGACACGAGCAGATATGGACAATTATTCTTTATTAATGGAAAGTGAGTGTTGTGCGTGTGTGAGTGCGAGTATAGATGTCTGGTCACAGGAGCTGGGCAGTTCTGGTGGCGACCTGGCAACCCTGGAACACACACAAGCATAAACAATTACAGCTGTTCAGCGATGGCAGGTAATTGCAGATGATTAGGCTTACTTGCATGTGCCACAGGTTGTGTTCTGCTGGCTCCGAGTGCCCGTGCGACGTGATGGTGATGGTGCCCATAGTTGCGGGGGTGAGGAGGAACTCCGTGATGGAGGAGGCGATGCCCCGTTGGCCGGGGAGGCTGGTCCGCCGCCAGGGAGGTCCACCTGTGCACAGGGGAGAAGGCTAGGAGATGATGAGTGCAGAGATCTCTTACGTGACCGGTCTTGACGTGACGTTCTCGGCTTGGCTTGAGGTCGTGGTCTTGGCTCATTCCCAGGCAAAGACGACAGACGACTCCGTGCCGAGCCGTCAGTGATACCGGCCTTTAAAGGCCACTGATTGGCACCAGCCGGTGTGTGTGCAGCTGGAGGTGATGAGGCAGATGACGGCCCAGCGGCCGCCATGACAAGTGTTGTCCCATGAAAAGATATAATAAAGTATTTACAAAAATGTGAGGGGTGTACTCACTTTTGTGAGATACGATACATGCAAGAACAACAGAATTATAAACAACCCATTATTTACAGCACAGTCTCTTAAATGGAAGTGGTAGTACCAGCATGTGGAAAAACAGTTCAGTCGAAGGAGCTTTGAAGCGGCCCTGTGGCGGCCTCCTCACTAGAGCCCTGAAGCAGGCTCTGCGTTCTCCTTCGATCTGGCGCCTTTGTTACACTGTGGCAGTTCAGCAGTCACCATTGTCGCAATGGACCCCTCACCTGTTGCTGGCTGAAACTCAACCTGAGTGCTGAAGGCGTCCAGTGCTTCCCTGGTGTCGCTCATCAGAACGGACCCTCCGCCCGCCAACTCAGTTGCTCCCACTGCAGCCAGCTGAGCGTGGGCATTGAAGTCATCTGGTTCCTCCACTGAGCCATATGAAGTGCTCTGCTGCGCTGCGCCGTGCGCTGCATCCGAGTTTGTCTGCTGTCGCTGTGCGTTGTTGCCCCCTGCATGCTCGGGCCCCCTTTCCGGGCAGCTCTCCCCCTGAGACCGTAGTGCGGACTTCCAGGTGTTGGTGATATCCATAAAAACCTCGTCAGTGTTGGTCTCACCTAACTCGGGCTCTCTCTCCTCCAACTCCAGTTCTGGCTGTGCAAGGGGCGGAGGCGATCCCGGCCTCTCTCCTTCTTCCATGTCGTCTTCACCGCCCGAGCCATATCCACTCTCTGCATTACATTCACAATCCACACTGTGCTCTTTGGCTGCACCCATATCCGCGAAGCCTGGGCAAACTGGGCCTGGGCTGCTGACCATTTGCCCACCAATTGTGAAAGTAAACCCCAGCTCACTGAATAAATCCCACCCCATAACATTTCCACCCCAGTGTGTCACCTGGAACTGGAACACTGGAATCACTTTTTCTCCATACTGCTCTGCAAATGTGATGTTCCTGCCGGCACCAGAGCTCCCGTCGTCTGGTAATTCCACCGCATCAGGGCACTGGGGAGTGAGCCTCCAAACCATGGCCTCGCTCACTATGGACTCCGTGTTGGCAGTGGCTATCATCATGGGCGCACTCACACCATCCAGCTTCACAACACGTTGCAGTCCTGACCAATCTTTGGGGCTCACAATGTTTATGCTGTCTCCGTAGGGTGTGGGGTTAGCTAGCTTAGCTCATCATCGATGGCGGCGGGTTTTCGTGTGCTGTGCCATGTTTTCAGGCTTAGCAAAGTAGCCTGTTAGCATCTCAATAGCCTTTTCATAACAGTCTGTTGGGCCAAGCATTTAAAAAACTCTGACCTTCTGAGCCTAGGAAGTGGACAAGCAGCGCTCGCTTTGTAGGACCTTGGGGAAGTCAGATTATTTATCACCTCAGACAGAGACAGTGAATAAGCATGGGAGAACAATGCCCAGGGAGTCCCTGGGCATATAGCAGGAAACCCTCCAATGTGTGTGTGACAAACATACAAAAAAATTGAGAAATCAGGAAAGGGGCAAACACTTTTTCACACCACTGTAGCTGTGACCGACAGTGTCACCATGCCATCCAAGAGCAAGAAAGGCAAGGCTAGGGATAGGGGGGTTGCTGTCCCTAACCCACAGGCCTTGATACATAATATGCATATATTGCACATATTGAGCATGCACGTGCAGAGGGGAGGAGTTTTAGGGGCTTTAGCCCCTCCCCTTCACCAAAGTGCCCAAAGTACCCTTTTGATTGGCCATTTAAATTTTCAGCATTCAATATAAATAGACACAGAATCAGCACCATGGAGGGTCATTCTGGGTTTGTGGCCCCATAATAAGTTACTATGTCCCCCCAAAGCCCCAGACTAAGCCTTTGGCATCAAACTTTGTTTTATTAATTGATAATGAATATTTATGAAACTTCAGATTTCTGAGTGGAAGTGAATGCAACATTACTGTGCTGGTAGTTACCCCTCTCTTCCCCTGACAGCAGGTTGATCACTTTTATTTTGCCTCGATGAAAACGGAGGCATACAGTAATCACTCAATGGGTCTGTGTGTGTGAATCTGTCTGTCCGCCTGTCTGTTTCAGCTTGCCCAGTCAAAATTAAGTGCAACTAAAGGCTTGTATTATTGTATGGCCATATTTTCTCAACTTTTAATTTGCCAGAATTTTGAGAAAACACTTTGTTTTTGGAATAAATACAAAAATAGCTCACCTTTACCGTCAATGCAGCTGAGATGTCATTGTAATTCCTATGCCAGCCCAGCAGAGGTGGCAGTGCGCCTTTATTACAGCCCCACTGAGCACTGCCTGTCAACGATCGAGCTCGTGCTGCACTTTTAAAATAATTGTTTCTGCAAACTAAATACATATTCAGGA
Source organism: Pholidichthys leucotaenia (assembly GCA_020510985.1). Lineage (NCBI taxonomy): Eukaryota > Metazoa > Chordata > Actinopteri > Cichliformes > Pholidichthyidae > Pholidichthys > Pholidichthys leucotaenia. Next base: position 266,130,300 of record CM035849.1, on the reverse strand, counting down.
ACTACACCATTTATTCAACACATTGTTTCTTTTCAGAAACATTTTGCTGTTTTCTTTTGAAAATAAAGGACAACATATATTCTTCCTGTAGTTTATAGCTCATCTGTTAAAACTACAATTCCCATATTGCTCAAGTGCAATGCGCCAATCACAGCAGAGCTTCCTCTGAAGTCAAAGAAACTGGCAGACAACATCAGAAGAGCAGGAAAAAAATGTTTGATAAGTAAGTTTTGCCGATAAATTATGCAGCAGTTTCATTGTTAACACATTAACACTTCATAACATGGCAACATTTGATTCTTAAAGCTTGTGCTTTGCCACATTATTTTTTCTGATGTGCTCTACTACTGGTGGCGCCATGATTACATGATTCATGTGTTAATAATTTATTAATGTTAAATTGGTTTCTCTAAAGTTCAGACAAGTTTTTCAACTCTTAATACTAATGTCCGTAATATAAAAACACCACAGTGTGACATCGTTGAATCATTTCCTTTAAAATAACTTATACAGTCCCGTCATTTCTTTATTGATTTATTTACTCAATTAAAGCTGATGTGAGGTATGAAATATAAAAACCACTTGAGGTTATTTTTTCAGAAAACCAAACAATTTCTTAAGCTGAGTAGGACCATGACATCTGTAATAGAATTTATCTGATAACGCTGACTTTAAAAATGTTCCATCACATCTGTAATAATAATCACATTGTGGAGAAAGGAAACAGGCGAGGCAGCGAGCTGGCGACACACAAACTTTATTCTTTCTCCAACATCAAGTACAATAAAAGAGCTCCTGGGTCGCTGTGCATTCCTCTTTTATACCTTTAATTCCATGCATTGAGACCCAGAACTTGCGACCATCATACATTGTTTGGAACAAAGACCTGTGTGGCACATTAACATGACATAACGCCGGCACTGCTCTCACACCCTTTCCTCTTCCAGCAGCTCCGGCAGTTCCTCCTCTCCCTGGGGGGCGCATAGTCCTTACTGTGTTGTTTGATACCCCCCGGTGACACTTCCTCCTTCGGTCCATTTCTCCCCCCCTTCCCTAGCTGCCTTCTCTGGGTGGGGAATCCCCCACCCGTACCACCACACAGCCCCCCCCCCCCCCCGAACACCCAGAAGGGGCACTAACCCCCCTGTCCTTTGGATTTGAGCCGGTGCCCATAGCGGCTGTAGCGGGGGGTCGCCGATTCAGTGGAAACACCCTGCTGGCGAGGTGTACAGCAGGGCACGTCAGTCTGTGAAGGGAAAAAGGGAGGGGGGGAAAACACATCAGCTTCGTGGGCGCAGGTCCCTACCGAGGGAGCACCAACTTGCGGAGCCACCAATGGTGGGCGTCCATGCCGGGGAGCTTGGGCCAACACCACCTGCTTGTCTGCCAACACAAAAGCGGGCCTCAGCCTGTCGATGCAGATGGTCTCCCTACACCCCCCCCCAAGTCTAACACAAAATGTTTTGCCCCAGGTTCCAACACCCTGAACAGTTCATCGTACGGTGGGCACGGCAGGGTCCGGTGTGCATTGTGCCTGACAAAAACAAAGCTGGCGTTCTGTAAACTCTTGGGGACGAAAGTGAGGGGAAAACAATGGTGGGCCAGGCCCAGTATGTTAAAAGCCTCCCCGCTGTGCAAAAATTGCATGGGCGGATCAGTCTCAGGCGCAGGGTTTTCCGGTAAAAACTCCACGGGGATCCGCAGCAGCTGAGAAAAAAACGAGTTCTGCTGGGGAGGCTGCTAAATCCTCCTTAGGTGCGGAGCGCAACCCTAAAAGAACCCAGGGCAGGCGGTTGACCCAATTTGTGTCCGTGAGCAAAGCTCTGAGCACTGCTTTAAGCGACCTATGAAAATGCTCGCATAACCCGTTAGCTTGGGGGTTGTACATGGTAGTGCGGTGAATTTTGACCCCCAGGCTCTGGGCCATCGCAGACCGGAGTTCTGAAATGAATTGCGGACCCCTGTCGGAAGTGATGTCCAACTGGGATTTGAACTGTGCAACCCAAGCCGACAGAAAAGCGCGAGCTACTTCCACGGACATGGTAGAAGCCAGCGGAAACACCAGGCCAGCGCGTGGTGCAGTCCACGATTGTCAAAAGGTGCGTGAAACCTTGCGACGGCGGGAAGGGTCCCACCAAATCCACGTTAACGTGGTCGAACCTCCTGACTGGGATTTGGAAGGGCTCGAGGGGGGCTCTGGTGTGCTTGTGAACTTTGGCTCACTGGCACGCAACACAAGCTGCAGCCCACTCTTTCACATCCTTGTGCAAGCGCGGCCAGACAAATTTCGCCCCACTAGCTTCACCGAAGCGTGCACCCCTGGATACGAAAGGGAGTGGACTAACTCAAAAATGCTGTGGCGCCAAGAGCTTGGAACCACCAGGCGCGGGTGGCCGGTGGAGACGTCGCAGAGCAAGGGAGGGCGCCCTTCTTGCACCACCCTGCCCTCCAGCCTTAACCCAGTAGGCGCCGACTGGAGCACGCAAATGTCCACGTTCCCGGCTTGCTCTGCGGCCATAGCAGGGAAATCTATTCCCATGTAGACCGGGGAGACTAACGCACGTGACAGACAATCGGCCATGGCGTTGAGCTTACCAGCAACGTGTTGAATGTTGGTCGTAAACTCCAAGATCACAGCCAAATGCCGTTGCTGCTGGGCTGACCACGGTTCCGAGACCTTGGACATCGCGTACATCAGCGGCTTATGGTCCACGAATGCAGTGAACCCGCGCCCTTCTATCAATCAATCAATCAACTTTATTTATAAGGCACTTTAAAAGCAACACTTGCTACACAAAGTGCTGTATAGCAGTGGTCCCCAACCCCCGGGCCATGGACCGGTACCGGTCCATGGATCATTTGGTACCGGGCCGCACAGAAAAAATAAATAACTTACATTACGTCTGTTTTATTTATTATCTGAGTCTGAATGATGTTTTATTTTGAAAAATTACTGGATTTTCTCCGTTACACCTGTCTATGACTCACTCTTGACGCACGTCAAGACACTTGTCTCGGTGATGTGATACGTTACCGCTAAAATTAAAGGCTGTTGCTACACGGCAGACATTTATGTCTGCACTAAGTGGCTGGGAGCCACTTAGTGAATGAAAAACCCACGTGCAGGAGTGGTTCCGTGCGTTTTATTGAAAAAAACTCCAAAACATGTTAATGGGACAGAATGAAGTGTGGATGTGTATGTGTGTGAAACACCTGAGCTGCCGAGTGCCTTAGCTGTCAGGGAGCGAAGGACCCAAAAGGCTCTCTGACGTGCCTGATGGAAGATAAATAAACATGTGCATTTTTTAATTTTTTTTTTTAACCAAATAACCAAATTAGGAGGTATTTACTTGTATTATTAGCAAGGTTCCAGGGTTGTCATAGCCAGGAGCGGCACTGGGGTTAAGCTCCCAGTGCTTATAAAATGCTCCTTATGGCGTGCGTCTCAAAAAGCCTCTGACAACTAAGTCCAACTCCTAGCCTGCCCATGTGGTTTAGTCTCTAAGCCCAGCGGAACTGCTTTTACTAATAGGAGAAGGGGCGAGGGCGGATCTCTGGCACCTTAAAACCAGATACTTCGGGTAGATGGTGGCTCGTCAACCTGGGAAGGTAGCCCATCTAGGGGAAGGTAAACCCTGATTTCAAACCTCTGCTGCCTTGCAGCACTCCCGGTCACGGGAAAGGCTTCGGGAGTCAACCCTGAGGAAAAATCCGGAGTCGGAGTCCCTAAGGCAGTTCTCTGTTGTGCTCAACATTGTTCTGGCAGCTCCTGCGATGGCGCTGGTGCCAAACTGTAGCAGCCCTGCTGTTCCTTTGGATTCATCAGTGACGTGGAGAGGGGGGACATGCTGCATGGGCAACATCTTGTCCTCCATATCTTCCTGCCCAGGCTTGAATCCTACCAATGCCCAACGCTGGAAGGTAGAACACCGGATCACTGGAGAGGACACTCCAGCTTTGTCTTTGGCATAGACAAAACACGGGGAATGACAGTTACCGGTTATAAGCCACCACTCAATTGGCGTAGAGCGCAGCGCCAGGGGTTGTTCCCGACGGTGGGAGGGATCATTGGATCTCACTGGACAGCTACCGCCCGCCTCAAGCTGGGCAGCCCCCAGCCAATAAGGTGTTGTCCCGCCACAGCCTGCTTTCCTCATTGGGTGCATGGGGATGAGGAGAAGTCCGAACGGCAGGCTGAGAACTTTCGCACAAGGCAAGACAAAAAAACAAAAGAGACCAACTCTAAAACTGGGAACTTGGAACATCCGCACTATGATGACAGGACTCGCTGCTAACCTCAAGGACATCAATGACACCAGGAAGACTGCCATCATCAATAATGAGCTGAAGAGACTGGAAGTGGATATCGCCACTCTCCAGGAAACACGGTTGGCTGACGCAGGCACACTGAGAGACAAGGACTACACGTTCTACTGGCAGGGAAAGGGCAGTGACGAACACAGGAAACACGGAGTGGGCTTCGCAGTGAAGAACACCTTGCTGAAGATGGTGGAACCGGGCAGCAATGGCTCTGCATGACTCCTCACCCTCCGCCTCAACACCACTCAAGGCCCAGTCACCCTTGTCAGTGTGTATGCCCCAACACTGACAGCCACACCAGAGGCAAAAGACGAGTTCTACGAGAATCTCACAACAACTGTCAGGATCATCCCCAACTCTGAACAACTCATTCTCCTTGGAGACTTCAATGCCAGAGTGGGTGCTGACCACAACTCCTGGCCCTCCTGTCTTGGACCATTTGGCGTGGGCAAAATGAACGACAACGGACAGTGGCTGCTCGAGTTCTGCACTTATCACGATCTGTGCATCACAAACTCGTTCTTCAAGACCAAGCCCCAGCACAAGGTTTCCTGGCAACATCCACGCTCAAAGCACTGGCACCAGCTGGACTTGATCCTGACCAGGCGCACCTCACTAAAGAATGTGCTATTCACCCGTTCGTTCCAGAGTGCAGATTGCGACACAGACCATTCATTGGTGTGTTGCAAGGTCAAGCTGCAGCTGAAGAAATTCCATCGTGCTAGACAGCCTGGAAAGGTGCGGATTGACACCAGCAAGATGGCCCAACCAGAACTTGTTGAGCGGTTTGCCTCCACCTTTGAAAAGGAACTTGGTGTACCACAAGGAGGAGAATCTGCAAAGCAGAAGTGGGAAGAGCTGCGAAACATCATCCACCGCACAGCCTTGGCTACCTTTGGGAGGAAGACCTCGAAGTCACAGGACTGGTTTGATACCAAGTTGACCGAGATGACCCCCGTCATTGAAGCCAAGTACTCAGCTCTTGCCGAGTACAAGAAGTACCCAAACGAGAAGAATCTTCAGATTCTCAGGGCTGCAAGAAGCAAAGTTCAGCAGACTGCTCGGCGCTGTGCCAACGAGTACTGGACTCGGCTCAGCCAAGACATTCAAACCGCTGCTATAACAGGGAACATCTGTGGTATGTACGATGGCATCAAGAAAGCACTTGGTCCGGCTCAGAGCAAGACGGCCCCCCTCAAATCCTCCACTGGGGAGATGATCACAGAAAAGAACAAGCAGATGGATAGATGGGTGGAGCACTACTCCGACCTCTACTCCAGACAGAACACGGTGACACCGTCAGCCCTTGATGCCATCGGTTGCCTGCCATCCATGGACAAACTTGACGCCGAGCCAACCATTGACGAACTCAGTAAGGCCATTGATAGCTTGGCCGCTGGCAAGGCACCCAGCAACGATGGCATACCCCCCGACCTGATCAAGCACTGCAAGACCGCCCTACTGCTGCCATTGCATGACGTCCTCTGCCAGTGCTGGAAGGAAGGTGCCGTACCACAGGACATGAGGGACGCCAAGATCATCACCCTCTACAAAAACAAAGGGGAGAGAAGCAACTGCAACAACTACAGGGGCATCTCCCTCCTCAACGTTGTTGGCAAAGTCTACGCACGAGTTGTTCTTGTTCATCTACAGAAGCTTTCCGAATGTGTCTAACCCGAGTCTCAGTGTGGCTTCCGCGCTGAGCGATCGACGGTAGACATGATATTCTCCATCCGCCAACTCCAGGAGAAATGCAGAGAACAGAACATGCCCCTGTACGTCGCCTTCATCGACCTCACCAAAGCATTCGATCTGGTCAGCAGAGAAGGCCTTTTCAAGATCCTGCCAAAGATAGGGTGCCCACCAAAGTTGCAAAGCCTCATCGAATCGTTTCACACCAACATGCAGGGGATAGTGCAGCACGACGGCAACGTCTCAGAGCCATTCAACATACGCAGCGGAGTGAAACAGGGCTGTGTACTTGCGCCAACCCTCTTTGGGATTTTCTTTGCTATGCTTCTGAGGCATGCCTTCAGCACAGCAACAGAGGGAATCTACCTGCACACAAGATCTGACGGCAGGCTTTTCAACCTCCCTCGCCTGAAAGCCAGAACCAAAGTACGTGAAGCTCTAATCAGAGACATGCTGTTCGCAGACAATGCTGCAGTCGCGACCCACACACAGCAGGAGCTTCAGACCCTGATGGACCGCTTCTCCCAGGCATGCAAGGACTTCGGGCTTACCATCAGCCTGAAGAAGACTAACGTCTTGGCGCAAGGCACGGAAGCACCACCAACCACCACCATCGACGACTACGAGCTGGAAGTCATGAATCAGTTCACGTACCTGGGGTCCACGATCAGCAGCAACCTCTCCCTTGATACAGAGATCGACAAGAGGATTGGAAAATCAGCCTCCACACTCGCTCGCCTCACCACACGAGTGTGGGAGAATCCCAAACTCTCTGTCAAGACGAAGATGGCAGTGTACAACGCCTGCGTCATCAGCACACTGCTCTATGGGAGTGAGACGTGGACAACATACGCCCGGCAGGAAAAGAGACTGAACTCCTTCCACTTGCGCTGCATTCGCCGCATCCTGGACAAATCCTGGCAGGACAAAGTGCCCAACACAGAAGTTCTGTCCCACGCCGGCCTTCCCTCCATGTTCACTCTACTCAGGCAGCGCAGGCAGCGCTGGCTAGGCCACGTTCACCATATGGAGGATGGCAGAATCCCCAAAGACGTCCTCTACGGAGAACTGGCGACTGGCAGGAGAGACGCTGGCCGCCCACAGCTGCGCTTTAGAGACGTCTGCAAGAGAGACATGAAGGCCCTGGAAATCGACACAGAGCGCTGGGAGGACCTTGCAACGGACCGCTCCAAATGGAGAGGCACCCTGACCAGACAGCTCAAGGCGAGTGAAGAGAGACTGACTGCTGCAGCAAATGAAAAAAGGACCCGCAGGAAGAACCGCCACAGCTCCAGCAGCACGGAGACCACCCACAGGTGCGACCTGTGTGACAGGGACTGCCATTCGCGCCTCGGCCTGTTCAGCCACAGGCGGTGCTGTTCCAGCAGAGTAGACATTTAGGATTCTCTTCCATGGTCATCATAGACCGACGGAGGCCAACGACGATTAGCATATTTTGGTTATCCCGAGGGATATCGCTGGCCAGTGTTTGAATTACGAGAACCGCTGCAGAGATTTCTCTCAGAAAAAAAGTCACCGCTGGCAGCACATTTCAGTGACAAGGAATGGGTCGCAAAACTCGCTTACTTATGCGACATATTCAGCCTGCTCAGTGAACTCAATCTGTCACTTCAGGGGAAAATGACAACTGTCATCAAGTTGGCAGATAAAGTAGCTGCATTTAAATCCAAATTGGATGTGTGGGCACGGCGCGTGAACAGAGGTATATTTGACATTGTGGAGAGAGGAATAATCAGGCAGAGAGGTCCAGAGCAGAACAGGCTTTATTCATCTCTCTCTCCTACATTCTCTAGAATCACGAGCATCAAAAGCGTAACAGGTCACAGGCACCTCTGCTCTTATAGCATACCACTCGGTCAGCCTTCCGTGGTGCTGCATTAACATCAAAGCCCTTGCAATTCCCATTCTCTTTGTCACTGTTCACATCAACCCCCGCATCAACACACAAACCCCCATGACAATGCTCCTTGTCCTTCCGTCTGAGTGTAAACATACTGAGGTGGATTCCCACGCTGCCCCCCCAGAACTCAGACTGAACCTTAACCCTCATGTCCTTTGGGCTTCAGCCTACATCCATAGCGGCTGTAATGGGGGGTCTGCGGCTTCGAGGCGCTGCTGTGCCGGGGGGGGGGGGCTCTTGGGGGTGCGTCCATCTGTGGGGGGACATCGGGAGGGGGGGAAACATCTTTAGCATGCCATTGTGACTGATCTGACGAGTCATCTACCTGGGGAGTTCCCAGTGGGGGGTCGTCGGCGCCGAGGAGCTCGGGCCAACACCACCTGCTCGTCTGCTAAAAGCCTGTCTGTTTCCCTCCGTCCCCCCAAGTCTAACACAAAAAGTTTGTCCCCGGGTTCTAGCACTCTGAACGGGCCATCGTAGGGCGGGCGCAAGGGGGTCTGGTGGGCATCGTGCCTGACAAATACGAACGCCACATCCTTCAAGGCCTTTGGCACAAAAGCGCGTGGTAAACATCGGTGGACCGGACCAGGTACCATCCCTGCCACTGCACTATGTGGTGAAAGCGGGGATGGATTGGTGTTCGGCGCGGGGCTGTCCGGCAAAAATTCCCCTGGGAGCCGCAGCGGCTGGGAAAAAACCAGCTCTGCTGGGGAGGCTGCCAAATCCTCCTTAGGTGATGAACGCAACCCTAATAGAACCCACGGCAACCGGTCTACCCAATTTGCATCCGTAACCGAAGCCCTGAGAGCTGCTTTAAGCGATCTATGGAAACGCTCGCATAACCCATTGGCCTGGGGGTTGTATGCGGTCATGCGATGAATTGTGACGCCCAGGCTCTGGGCCATGGTGGACCAGAGGTTGGAAACAAACTGCGGGCCCCAATCGGACGTGATATCCGAAGGGGCTCCGAAACGTGCCACCCATGTCGTCAAAAAAGCATGTGCAACTTCCGCGGACACGGTTGAAGCTAGCGAGACTGCTTTGGGCCAGCGTGTGGTGCGGTCCACCACTGTCAGGAGGTGCGTGAACCCCTGTGATGACGGAAGGGGGCCCACGAGGTCCACGTGGACGTGGTCGAACCGCTTAACCGGGATATGGAACAGCTCCAAGGGGCCTTTGTGTGCCTGTGCACTTTGGCTTGTTGGCACACTACGTAGGCTGCCACCCACTGTTTCACCTGTTTGCGCAGGCTTGGCCAGACGAACTTCGCTCCCACCATTTTGACTGATGCGCACACTCTTGGGTGCGCCAGGGAGTGAACCGACTCAAAAACACAACGGCGCCAAGCACGTGGGACCACCGGGTGCGGGCGGCCCGTGGAGACGTCACAGATTGGGGGGGGGGGCCGTCCTGCAGTACTCTGCTCTCCAGCCTTAACCCTGTTGGTCCAGACTGGAGCGCGCAAACGTCCGCATTGCTGATCTGCTCAGCGGCCATGGCCGTGTAATCTATCCCCATGTAGACTGGGGCCACTAATGCGCACGAGAGGCAGTCCGCCACCACGTTGAGTTTACCGGCCACATGCTGAATGTTGGTCGTAAACTCCGAGATCACGGCCAGCTGTCTCTGCTGCTGGCCCGACCATGGTTCCGAAACCTTGGCACTCACGTACGTTAGTGGCTTATGGTGCATGAACGCAGTGAAGGTGTGCCCTTCCAGCCAGAACTGGAAGTGGCATATGGCCAGGTGGAGAGCCAGTAACTCTCTGTCAAACGCACTGTATTTACGCTCACTGTCACGCAAAGACCTGCTAAAAAAGGCAAGCAGCTGCCAAGGACCGGCAACATGCTGCGGATGTGGCCATAGGCGCACTGCTGGCGCCCCGGGCCCGGCACGCCAGCAGTGTGGCGTTCACCAGGGCTGTTTTAACCTCGGAAAACGCCTGCTCTTGCTCAGGAGTCCAGTCGACTCTGTCTGCCGGTTTCCATTTCTTAAGCGCAGCATACAACGGCTGCATGAGCTGGGCTGCTCAGGGGAGGAAACGGTTATAAAAGTTAACCATCCCCAAAAATTCCTGCAGCGCCCTGACTGTCTGAGGCCGGGGAAAATCTGCCACCGCGCGCACTTTGTCCGGTAAGGGTATCGTGCCCTCCGGTGAGATGCGGTGGCCCAAAAAATCGATACCTGTCACCCCGAACTGGCACTTTGCCGGGTTGATCATTAATCCGTGCTCCTCCAACCTCTGGAAATCTGTCCTGAGGTGGGCTACGTGTTCGTCCTTGGACGCGCTGGCCACCAGGATGTTGTCCAGGTAGACAAACACAAACGGCAGATTGCGCAACACTGCATCCATCATGCGTTGGAATGTCTGTGCCGCACCTTTTAACCTGAAAGGCATGCGTAAAAACTCAAAAAAAGACCAAAAAGGGTTATTACCGCGGTCGTAGGTATGACCTCAGCGCGCACCAGGACCTGGTGGTAACCGCGGACCAGGTCTATCTTGGAAAAAATGCATGCCCCAGTGAAGTGAACGGAAAAATTCTGAATATGGGGGATCGGGTAGCGGTCGTGTGCTGTGGCGTTGTTTAATCTGCGGAAATCTCCGCAAGGTCACCACAATCCCTCGGCCTTAGGAACCATATGTAGCGGTGATGCCCATGGGTTGTTTGAGCGTCTGATGATGCCCAACTTTTCCAAGTTGGCAAACTCCTCGCGCGCTATGGCTAGTTTAGTTGCGTCCAGACGGCGAGGTCGTGTGAAAACGAGCAGCCCCATGGTGGTAATAAAGTGCTCCACCCCGTGTTTAGTGACGGTCGCCGAAAAGGTCGGGACCGTGAGTGCTGGGAACTGGGTGAGTAGTGTGTGGAACTTACCCCCGGAGCTGTGACGTTGGCTAGTGTTGTGGGCCCGGCTCCTCTCGCTGTACAGGAGAGAGAATCAAAAGACATTGCGTTAATCAGGCGTCTGTTAGCAACATCGACTAGTAGACGGTGAGCACACAAAAAATCAGCACCCAAAATGGGAAAGCTGCATGCCGCTATGACGAATGTCCATTGGTATGTACGGCCGTGCAAGGATACAGTCAGTGTCCTCTCACCAAAAGTCTTAATGTCTGAGCCGTTTGCAGCCGTCAGCTTGGGGCCACTAGGTCCCACCAGCCGGTCAGCGTAGGACGGCAGGATGAGACCCTTTTGGGAGCCGGAGTCCACGAGGAACCGTCTCCCCAAGCGTGAGTCTGTCACATAGAGCATCTTGCTTGCTTCACCGGCGGTTGCAGCTGCTACCGACTGCCGGCCCTGGCATTTCCCGAGCACTTGAATTGGCACAGTGGCACGCATCGGCGTGCGTCCTCTCCAAAACGGCGGTGGTAGAAGCAGAGTGTGTCTGTTTGGTGCTTCTTGGCTTCCGCTGCAGCCACCGTCGTCGGCTCCTCTCCCCCGCTGGCCATCTCGCAGGGTTCCAATGCCACTGCGTTCACTGCGAGGGCTCTGGTGGTGAGGATAATCCAATCTGCCTCTTGCGCTAGCACCCAGTAGTTGCGAGCAGCCAGCAGCGGCAAATTGGCAAGGACCGCCCTGTCTGCCGTCGGGAGGTTCCGGAGGAAAAGGTGGGCAAAGAGGAAATGCCCATCATCTGTGCCCATCAACGCCAACATCTTCTCCATTAACTCAACCGCCGACCCGTCTCCCAACTCGGAGCACGTCAGGAGCCTTTCTGCTCTCTCGCAGTCTGAGAACATATAGTGGTCTTGAGAGCCTTGTATTTGTCGTGGGCTGGGGGCCGTTGGAGCAGGCTCACTACCTGCTGAGTTGTGCACGCGTACAGTGCTGCAACTACGTAGTAGTATCTGGTGTCATCCACTGTTATTCCCCGGAGCGCGAACTGGGCCTCGGTATGGAGGAACCAAGACTTCGGGTCGTGTAGCCAAAAGTCAGGAGTTTGACCGAAACGGCACGCGCGTTGCTGGCACCTCCCATCCGAGTCCTCTCCGGGGTGTTCGCCTCGAGTTCCATTGTGCGTCAAGGGTCACCAGTGTGGAGAGAGGAATAATCAGGCTGAGAAGTTCAGAGCAGAACAGGCTTTATTCATCTCTCTCTCCTACATTCTCTAGAATCACGAGCATCAAAAGTGTAACAGGTCACAGGCACCTCTGCTCTTATAGCATACCACTCGGTCAGCCTTCCGTGGTGCTGCATTAACATCAAAGCCCTTGCAATTCCCATTCTCTTTGTCACTGTTCACATCAACCCACCAACCCCCGCATCAACACACAAACCCCCATGATGATTCCCCTTGTCCTTCCGTCTGAGTGTCAACATACTGAGGTGGATTCCCACACCATGTTTCAAACATTAGCGGGGATTTTGGAAGAGACTGAGCCCGAGCCTTCATTCTCCCAGCTGGTGCACAATCACCTATCTTTGCTTTTAAAAGAGTTCGAGCGCTACTTCCCAACAACAAAAAATACATGAACTGCCAAAGAATGGATGTGCGACTCACTTCTCAACAAACCAGGTGAATCCAACATGTCTGTGCAAGAAGAAGATCAACTGCTGGAGATCGCAAATGACGGCGGCCTTAAAAGTATGTTCGAGACAACAGCTCTGCCGGTGTTCTGGATTAAAGTCATGGCTGAATACCCTGAGATTGCCACAACAGCACTGAAAACGCTGTTGCCATTTCTGACATCCTATTTGTGTGAAGCGGGGTTTTCTGCAGTGACAGCAATCAAAACAAAATTACGAAGTAGACTGGACATAAGCAACACACTTCGGGTGTCATTGTCTCCCATTACCCCTAGATGGGACCGTCTCGTTGCAGAGAAACAAGCTCAGGGCTGCCACTGATTCAGCGTTGTGGAGAGTTGTATTTTTCATACACTTTATATTTGTGTTTGTGGTGTATCTTATTTTGAAGGCATGTTTAAACGTTACCATAGCGACCAGAGAGTGTTGTGGGCAGAGAGGATATTACTCATGTTATGTTTTTGTTGTTGTCGCGATGTTAAGAGGACGCTGCTAATAAAGTTGCAAACAAGTACACAGTGGATTCACGTTTATTATTATATTTAAAAAATACCACAGTTTTTATGCTGGTCATATCATGTTCTTTTGTTGTATTTATCCACCACACCTTAAAGGCCGGTTCCTGAAAATATTGTCTGACATTAAACTGGTCCGTGGCGCAAAAAAGGTTGGGGACCACTGAATGTACAGCAAGAGAACATAAAAGCAGGGCACTAACACAAAGGGCGCTAACACAGGAACCACAGTAAAAAAATAAATAAATTCATAAATAAAATAAAAGGTAAAATAAATAAATAAAAATCCATTTCATTCAATAAAATCAATGTCTCATACTGGGTCGAAGGCCAGGGAGTAAAAGTGTGTTTTAAGACGGGTTTTAAAAATCCAGTTTTCACAGAAACACACCATTTCCAGTTTTCTAGCCAAAACTGGAAATGGTGTGTCTCCAGGTGTAGAGCCAACAACTCTCTGTTGAATGTGCTGTATTTGCGTTCGTTGTCACGCAAAGTTCAACTAAAAAATGTGAGCGGTTGCCACAAACCGGAGACATACTGCTCCACCACTGCTCCTATGGCAACATCAGACGCGTCCGTAGTGAGCGCTATCTGTCCCGACAGATCTGGATGTGCTAGCAATGCGGCATCCACCAGTGCTGTTTTGGCGTCCGTGAAAGCCTGGACTCGCTCAGGAGTCTAGTCGTTGTTTTCCGCGGCTTCTTTTTTTTCAGCGCAGCATACAACGGCTGCATCAGCTGGGCTGCCCGGGGAAGGAAACGGTTATAAAAATTGACCATTCCCAAAAACTCCAGCAGGGCTCTCGTGGTCTGCGGATGCAGAAAGTCCGACACGGCTTGCACCTTTTCCGGTAGCAGAATCGCGCCCTCTGGCGAAATGTGGTGGCCCAAAAAATCAGTCACTGCCACACTGAACTGGCACTTTTCCGGGTTCACTATAAGTCTGTGTGCTTCCAACCTCTGGAAAACCATCTTGAGATGGGCGATGTGCTTCTCCTCAGATACGCTAGCTACCAGAATGTTGTCGAAGTAGAAAAAAATGATGGACAAGTTGCAAAGCACTGCGTCCATCATCCTCTGGAAAGTCTGCACCGTGCCTTTTAATCCGAATGGCATGCATAAAAACTCAAAAAGGCCGAAAAGAGTTATTACTGCTGTTTTCAGAACATCTTCCGCACGCACCAGGACCTGATGGTATCCGCGGACAAGATCCACTTTTGAAAAAACACGCGCCCCGGCCAGGTGCACAGAAAAATCCTGGATGTGCAGAATAGGATAACGATCGTGTTCCGTGGCATCGTTCAAGCGCCCGTAATTGCCGCACGGTCGCCATGACCCGTCGGCTTTAGACACCATGTGAAGCGGGGATGCCCAAAGGCTGTTGGAGCACCTGACGATGCCTGACTGCTCTAAGTTGGCAAACTTCTCACGCGAGCTGGCCAGCTTAGCCGCATCCAGGCACCGAGGACGTACGAACACCAGCGGGCCTTTTGTAGTTATGAAATGTTTGACTCTGTGTTTCGTTATCGTAGCCGAAAAGGTCGGCACCATGAGTGCTGGGAACTGTGTGAGTAAATGTTGGTACTTACCCCCTGGAGCTATAACTTTAGCCAGTGTTACTGACCCAGCTCCCCGAGCTGTACAGGGCAATGAGGTAAAAGAGACAGCATCCACTAATCGCCTATTAGCAACATCAACTAACAACCCATAAGCACATAGAAAGTCTGCGCCTAAAATGGGGGCAGCACATGCAGCTATCACAAAGTCCCACTGGAAATTGAATCCGTGCAAGCATATCGTCAGTGTCCGTTCGCCAAACGTCCTGATGGTGGATCCGTCGGTGGTCGTGAGCTCAGGACAGCTGCCTCCTGCCACCCTGTCTGTGTTGACCGGCAGGCGGCGGCTCTTCTGGGAGCTGGAGTCCACCAAAAACCGTTTCCCCGAACGTGTGTTCGTGACATAAAGCAGTTTGTTCCTGTCGCCAGTGGTTGCAGCTGCAACTGAATGCCGAACGTACCATTTTCCTGGCTTCTTGAATTGGCACGGTGACAGGCAGCATTGGGCATTCGAGCCGAAACGGCGATGATAAAAACAGATCATCCTGTTCCTTCATCTCCTGGTGTCCGTCCCAGCTACCACCAATGGCTCCTTGACCTCACTGGAGTCCCTCATTGATGCTGGTGCCACTGCCTGCACGCTGAGAATTCTGGTCACCAAAAGCGCATGCGGTGCTGGTGCTCTCCCTCCAGGTAGTCTCCGAGGCAGTGCTCGGCTTGCTTTCCATGGCATGTCTTGGGGTCACCAATGTGGAAAAAGGAAACAGGCGAGGCAGTGAGCTAGACGATACACGAACTTTATTTTTTCTCCAATATCAAGTACAGTAAAAGAGCTCCCGGGTCTCTGTGTATTCCTCTTTTATACCTTTAATACCATGCACTGAGACCCGGAACTTGCGACCATAATACATTGTTTGGAACAAAGACCTGTGTGGCACATTAACATGACATAACGCCGGCACTTCTCTCACACATTTTCCTCTTCCAGTGGCTCTGGCAGTTCCTCCTCTTCCCGGGGGGGCACATAGTCCTTACTGTCCTGTCTGATACCCCCCCGGTGACACTTCCTCCTTCGGTCCATTGTTCCCCCCCTTCCCCAGCTGCCTTCTCTGGGTGGAGAATCCCCCACCCGTACCACCACAACATTTTCATTATTTTTTTTTCCTTCTTGTCTGAGCAGTCAGAGCAGCTGTGAAGAGAACAGGCTGGAAGCTCCCTAACAATACTGCATGTTCTCTTTATAGAAAAACTGCATTTCAATTTTTTTATTTATTTTTTTTTTTTTTGCCGAGGCATCAGCACCTGCAGTGCTTTCATAATTTATTGTGTTGATGTTTAATAGTAATTTGCATTATTCTTTCTTTATGTAAATGTAAGAGACTAGAGCTGAGTTTGTTATTATTCCTGTTTGGACTGAAAAAGTTCAGACTGCTCAGACTTTTTTTTGAGAGAGACTGAACGGCCGATATTCCTTCATATAGAGACAAAGTGACATTTTCACCAAAGTAAGAGAGTTTAACGACTGCTTGAAAATTGCATAACTAGATTATTTTTATTTATTTTTTCATTTGAGAGAGCGGTCACAGTCTAAAGTTTTATTTCTTTGATTTTATTTTATCATTAGTGTTAATATTTGTAATAATCTTTGAATCAGAAGATTTTTGTGGGTTCTGGTCATTACCTTTAGTGAGTGAGGCTGTTTCCTGGTGTTTTTTGCAGAGTGGAGCTCCAACCACCAGGAAAAAGTGAAGTTTATAATTCCATTCTAACAGGTGGACATAAAACCACCTGCTAAATAAAGGCTTAGAGATCAGTATTTAAATGGATATAACTGTATGTTCTTTTAAGGAGGCTAAGTTAAGAGCATGACTGGACAGGTTGGTCTGCCAAGATGGTCATGACTGTACAGTCATGTTGGAATGCTGGAATTGTTACATTATAATTTTGAAAATCTAAAAACGTGTGTGACAGTTTAGTGACAACACTTATTTCTTGCAAAGTGATGCACTTTATATTAATTTTTCACTGTGATTTATCTCTTATAATGTTATTTAAAATGTCACTTAACTTAAAATTCCGGTGTTCCACCCGTGGAACACTTCATATTGGCTGGAATGCTACGGGGTTAAGATAAAATCGTTAGAAAGGGTAGCTTTTACAGGATGTTTATCTGTTTTCTCAGGCTTGAAACAGACTGGGTATCAAAAATTGATGTAACTGTGCTGCGTCACTCATTGGCTTATGACTGTTCTGTTTCTGATGACATAAAATAAATGTGGTGTTCTTTAAAACTTCTGTGGACTTTTATGCAGGAATCTGTTAAGCTGCCCATGTGCTAAAATGATTATAAATGCAATAAAATCTGTAATAGTTCAGAGGTGAAGTATATTCATATATGATAATATGCATACAAAGTAAAAATTACTTAATTATTTCATAGATAAACCCTAGAAAATTAACACTGAAAATAAATAGTAACATCTTGGAGTAACATACTAAGGAGAACAGAGTAAAATTTATTACCAATGTGCAAGTAAATTTTTAACCTGAAAAATAAAGTTCTTAGTAAACTTTACTAGAATATATTTGCAAAATTTACTTTAGGTAGTAAGTAAACTTTAGTTAAGATTAACCTCAGTAAAATTTATTAGATTTTTCGAGTGAAAACACTTGACAATGTTTTTTAAGTAAATACCACTCCTTTTTTTTTTTTTTTTTGGTGTATACATATATATTGTCAACAAATCTTGCGCCATGTGCCCCTTTTTCCAAATTTGAGCCCCTGACCCTCAGATGGTCTCTGCATGGCCCTGATATTGAGTATAGTTTGTCACAATAATATGAGCCAGGACTTCACTCCATGAGCGAACTCTGCAGCTATAAAAATCAAGCTCTCTTCACAACTGAACTTTCAAAGAGCAACTTTCAGGTCTCACAAACCTTCAAAATCAGAGTGAGCGACTGGCCAAAAGAAGAACTGCTTAAAGCAGACACATAAAAAATAAAAATATTATACTTCTGTCACTTATTAGACCACCAAGTATTAATTATGTGTCATAAAGTGAAATTTTTCTACCTACAGTGGGATAAAAAAGTATTTAGTCAGCCACCAATTGTGCAAGTTCTCCCACTTAAAAGATGAGAGAGGTCTCCAATTTTCATCATAGGTATACCTCAACTATGAGAGACAAAATGAGGAAAAAAAATCCAGAAAATCACATTGAAGGATTTTTAATGAATTAATTGGTAAATTCCTCAGTAAAATAAGTATTTGGTCAATAACAAAAGTTCATCTCAATACTTTGTTATATACCCTTTCTTGGCAATGACAGAGGTCAGACGTTTTCTGTAAGTCTTCACAAGGTTTTCACACACTGTTGCTGGTATTTTGGCCCATTCCTCCATGCAGATCTCCTCTAGAGCAGTGGTGTTTTGGGGCTGTCGCTGGGCAACACAGACTTTCAACTCCCTCCAAAGGGAGGGGTTGAGATGTGGGTTGAGATGTGGAGACTGGCTAGGCCACTCCAGGACCTTGAAATGCTTCTTACGAAGTCACTCCTTCGTTGCCCGGGTGGTGTGTTTGGGATCATTGTCATGCTGAAAGACCCAGCCACGTTTCACCTTCAATGCCCTTGCTGGTGGAAGGAGGTTTTCACTCAAAATCTCACGATCCATGGCCCCATTCATTCTTTCCTTTACACGGATCAGTTGTCCTGGTCCCTGTGCAGAAAAACAGCCCCAAAGTATGATGTTTCCACTCCCATGCTTCACAGTAGGTATGGTGTTCTTTCTCCTCCAAACATGACAAGTTGAGTTTTTACCAAAAAGTTCTATTTTGGTTTCATCTGACCATATGACATTCTCCCAATCCTCTTCTGGATCATCCAAATGCTCTCTAGCAAACTTCAGATGGGCCTGGACATGTACTGGCTTAAGCAGGGGGACACATCTGGCACTGCAGGATTTGAGTCCCTGGCGGCGTAGTGTGTTTCTGATGTAGCCTTTGTTACTTTGGTCCCATCTCTCTGCACGTCATTCACTAGGTCCCCCCATGTGGTTCTGGGATTTTTGCTCACTGTTCTCGTGATAATTTTGACCCCACGGGGTGAGATCTTGCGTGGAGCCCCAGATCGAGGGAGATTATCAGTGGTCTTGTATGTCTTCCATTTTCTAATAATTGCTCCCACAGTTGATTTCTTCACACCAAGCTGCTTACCTATTGCAGATTCAGTCTTCCCAGCCTGGTGCAGGTCTACAGTTTTGTTTCTGGTGTCCTTTGACAGCTCTTTGGTCTTGGCCATAGTGGAGTTTGGAGTCTGACTGTTTGAGGTTGTGGACAGATGTCTTTTATACTGATAACGAGTTCAAACAGGTGCCACTAATACAGGTAACGAGAGGAGGACAGAGGAGCCTCTTAAAGAAGAAGTTACAGGTCTGTGAGAGCCAGAAATCTTGCTTGTTTGTAGGTGACCAAATACTTATTTTACTGAGGAATTTACCAATTATCCATCCATCATCTACCGCTTTTCCGGAGGTCCGGGTCGCGGAGGCAGCAGTTCAAGCAGAGAAGCCCAGACTTCCCTCTCCCCAGCCACCTGCTCCAGCTCTTCAGAGGGGATACCAAGGCGTTCCCAGACTAGCTGGGAGACATAGTCTCTCCACCGAGTCCTGGGTCTGCCCCGGGGTCTCCTCCCAGTGGGACGTGCCTGAAACACCTCAAGTGGGAGGCGTCCAGGAGGCATCCTAATCAGATGCCCATACCACCTCAACTGACTCCTTTCAATGTGGAGGAGCAGCGGCTCTACTCTGAGCCTCTCCCGGATGACTGAGCTCCTCACCCTATCTCTGAGGGTGAGTCCAGCAATCCTACGGAGAAAGCTCATTTCAGCCGCTTGTATCCGCGATCTCGTTCTTTCGGTCATTACCCAAAGCTCGTGACCATAGGTGAGAGTAGGAACGTAGATTGACTGGTAAATCGACAGCTTTGCCTTAGAACTAAGCTCCCTCTTCACCACAACAGACCGGTGCAACGTCCGCATCACTGCAGATGCTGCTCCAATCCGTCTGTCGATCTCTCGCTCCATTTTCCCCTCACTCGTGAACAAGACCCCAAGATACTTAAACTCCTCCACTTGGGGCAGGAGCCTGTCCCCAACCCGGAGAGGACAATCCACCTTTTTCCGGCTGAGGACCATGGACTCGGACTTGGAGGTGCTGATTCTCATCCCAGCCGCTTCACACTCAGCGGCAAACCGTCCCAGCAAGAGCTGTAGGTCATTGCTGGATGAAGCCAACAGGACAACATCATCTGCAAACAACAGAGATGAGATCCTGTGGTCACCAAGCATGACACCCTCCATTCCCTGGCTGCGCCTAGAAATCCTGTCCATAAAAATTATGAACAGGACCGGTGACAAAGGGCAGCCCTGGCGGAGTCCAACTCTCACTGGGAATGACTCCGACCGAGTGTTGGCAATGCGAACTAAACTCTCACAACGGTCGTACAGAGACCGAATAGCTCGTAACAACAAGCCCGATACCCCATACTCCCGAAGCACCCCCCACAAAAATCCACGAGGGACGCGGTCAAATGCCTTCTCCAAGTCCACAAAACACATGTAAACTGGTTGGGCAAACTCCCACGAACCCTCAAGAATTCTCGAGAGGGTAAAGAGCTGGTCCGATGTGCCACGGCCAGGACGAAAACCACATTGCTCCTCCTGAATCCGAGGTTCGACCAACGGCCGGACTCTCCTCTCCAATACCTTGGCATAGACCTTCCCAGGGAGGCTGAGGAGTGTGATCCCTCTAAAGTTGGAGCACACCCTCCGGTCCCCTTTTTGAAGAGAGGAACCACACCCCCGGTTTGCCATGCCAAAGGCACTGCCCCCGACCTCCACGCAATGTTGCAGAGGCGTGTCAACCATGACAACCCAACAACATCCAGGGCCTTGAGGTACTCGGGGCGAATCTCGTCCACCCCCGGGGCCCGGCCACCAAGGAGATTTTTAACCACCTTGGCGACCTCAGCCCCTGTGATAGGCGAGTCATCCCCCTCGTCCCCAAACCCTGCTTCCTCTGTGGAAGGCGTATCAGTGGGATTGAGGAGATCCTCGAAGTATTCCTTCCACCGCCCGACGATATCCCCAGTTGAAGTCAACAGTGTCCCATCCGCACCATACACAGTGTGGACGGGGAGCTGCTTTCCCCTCCTGAGCCGCCGAACAGTTTGCCAGAATCTCTTTGAAGCCGACCGAAAGTCTTGTTCCATGGCCTCACCGAACTCCTCCCATACCCGGGTTTTTGCTTCAGCAACCACCCGAGCTGCACTCCGCTTGGCCTGCCGGTACACCTCAGCTGCTTCGGGAGTCCCACAAGCCAACCAAGCTTGATAGGACTCCTTCTTCAGCTTAATGGCCCCCCTCACCACTGGTGTCCACCACTTGGTTCGGGGGTTGCCACCACGAGATGCACCGACCACCTTGCGGCCGCAGCTCTGGGCTGCCGCTTCAACAACAGAGGTGGAGAACATGGCCCATTCAGACTCCATGTCTCCAGACTCCCTCGGAATGTGGTTGAAGTTCTTCCGGAGGTGGGAGTTGAAGACCTCCCGGACAGGGGCCTCAGCCAGACGCTCCCAGCACACCCTCACTATACGTTTGGGTCTACCAGGTCTGAATGGCTTCCTCCCCTGCCATCGGATCCAACTCACCACCAGGTGGTGATCAGTTGACAGCTCTGCACCTCTCTTTACTCGGGTGTCCAAGACATACGGTCGCAGGTCTGATGATACGATAACAAAATCGATCATCGACCTGCGGCCTAGGGTGTCCTGGTGCCAGGTGCACATATGGACACCCTTATGCTTGAACATGGTGTTCGTTATAGACAGACTGTGGTTAGCACAGAAGTCCAATAACTGAACACCACTCGGGTTCAGATCGGGCAGGCCGTTCCTCCCAATCACCCCCCTCCAGGTTTCACTGTCGTTGCCCACGTGCGCATTGAAGTCCCCCAGTAGGACAATGGAGTCTCCAGGAGGAGCACCCTCCAGCACCCCAGTCACAGACTCCAAAAAGGGTGGGTACTCTGAAACATCATTTGGTGCATAGGCACAAATGATGGTCAGGACCCGTTTCCCAACCCGAAGGCGCAGGGAAGCAACCCTTTCGTCCACCGGGGAAAACTCCAATATAGAGGCAGCAAGGTGGGGCGATACAAGAATACCTACCCCTGCTCGTCGCCTCTCGCCCGGGGCAACTCCAGAAAAGGCCAAGCTCCAGCCCCTCTCCAGGAGACTGGTTCCGGAACCGGAGCTGTGTGTTGAGGTGAGGCCAACTATATCTAGCCGGTATCGCTCAATCTCGTACACCAGCTCAGGCTCCTTCCCCACCAGAGAGGTGACATTCCACGTACCAAAAGCCAGTTTAGAAAGCTTGGGATCAGTCCGCCAAGGTCTCCGCCTTTGACTGCCACCTAATCCACATAGCACCGACTTCCATGATCCCTCCTGCAGGTGGTGAACCTACTGGAGGGCGGACCCATGTAACTCCTTCGGGCTGAGCCCGGCCGGGTCCCATGGGTGGAAACCCGGCCACCAGACGCTAGCCTTCGAGCCCCTCCCCCAGGCCTGGCTCCAGGGTGGGGCCCCGGTAACCCCATACCGGGCGGGGTACACTGAATCCTTGATATACAATTTATCATGAGAGTCTGTTGGATCGTTCTTCGTCTGGCCCTTCACCCAGGACCAGTTTGTCTTGGGAGACCCTATCAGAGGCAAATTGCCCCGGACAACATAGCTCCTGGGATCACTGGGGCACGCAAACCCCCCCACCACGATAAGGTGACGATCCATGAGGGGGTAAGGTGACGAATTTACCAATTAATTCATTAAAAATCCTTCAATGTGATTTTCTGGATTTTTTTTTTCTCATTTTGTCTCTCATAGTTGAGGTATACCTATGATGAAAATTGGAGACCTCTTTCATCTTTTAAGTGGGAGAACTTGCACAATTGGTGGCTGACTAAATACTTTTTTGCCCCACTGTACGTCGTCTTGTGCTGACTGCTCTTCATGCCTTTTTAATTGCCCCTCGGGGATCAATAAAGTGAATTGAATATGTGGATAAACTTGATTATCTGATAATGTGAGTTTTGTTAAACAAAGAAAAAAAAGACACTTTCATCAGTTACATATTGTTACTTGCAGCAATACCTGATGATGTATAACAGAGACATCAAGGACCTGCTGACCAACCTCTGCATCTCCCAGAGCTCAGCTGGGCTGCAATAAATATAATGTATAGCTTATGCTGACCCGACATGTACCTCCCCAGAAATGTAACCACATGTTGTGACAACGTTTCAAATAGGGTGGCCTTCCATATACAGACATGGACAAAATTGTTGGTACCCCTCTGCTAATGAAAAAAAAAATGCACAATGGTCACAGAAATAACTTGAATCTGACAAAAGTGGTAATAAATAAAAATCCTATGAAAATTAACCAATGAAAACCAGACAATGCTTTTGAATTGTGGTTCAGCAGAATTATTTTAAAAAACAAACTCATGAAACAGGCCTGGACAAAAATGATGGTACCCGTAGAAAAGATTGAAAATAATGTGACCATAGGGACATGTTCAACCAAGATGTGTCCTCTAATTAACATCACAGATGTCTACAGACTTGTAATCAGCCAGTCGGCCTATTTAAAGGGTGACAAGTAGTCACTGTGCTGTTTGTTGACATGGTGTGTACCACACTAAACATGGACCAGAGGAAGCGAAGGAGAGAGTTGTCTCAGGAGATTAGAAAGAAAATTATAGACAAGCATGTTAAAGGTAAAGGCTATAAGACCATCTCCAAGCAGCTTGATGTTCCTGTGACTCATCATCATAGCAGTCTGTCGGGGGCGACAATGACTGTTTCATTTAGGTCTGATCAGATTCCTCCACGCAGCTCTGTCCTTCACCCTCCGCTGCCAGGAACTCCTGACCTTGTTAACCCGGGCGACGTTTGAGCCGGTATGAGTTGCTTTCTGACTGACCATTTCATGAAACTGCTTGCAAAGTATTTGAGTACTGCTAGCTTTTGCTGGACTAGCAGCACATTCTTGGCAGATAGAGGTATTATCAGTGGCAACGACAGGCCAAGACAAACTGACTCCAGTATCTGTTGCAGTGATTGACCAGATGATAGGTTTGTTTATCTCTGCTCTTTGTGTGGTGCATGTCACAATTCACCGACTGGCAAAAGTCCACCACAGACCTTGCGACAGACGTGCTTATCTGCCAGGATGTCCAGTCTCACCCCGTGTAACTGGGAGTGGTCCACCACAGACCTGTGACAGAGATTGTTTTTAGTTCTGCCAGGATGCCCAGTTTCACCCTCCACACCCTTGGAAGGGCGGGGTTGCCGGTTGAGTTGCCAACAGCCCGACCCATGAGACAGATAGTACCGGTTTTCGTGGTTATCCGGTGGCAAGCAAACCAATGCCTGACCTGACATGAACCACTTATATGTGCTAGGGGTGGGACAAAAGATCAGTTCAGTGATGACTTGCAATACTCGGCACTAGTGATGATGCACTGATCCCTAAATGCATGCATTGACCTTTTACATGTATATTCATGTAAATGTTGCATACTCTTAGGTATTAAATCAACCAATTGCATTTTCAGTCCACTAGATGCAGGAAAGCAAGCACCCAGTCAAGTGAAGTCATATCTAGTCTCGTGAGATTTGCAGCTAGATAGCGCAAAAGCAGCATTGTCAGGTGAAGCCACATCTTGTCTCGTGAAATTTGTAACCAGGATTCAAAGTTGGGAAGCAATTGAATGTGCTGAAAAGTTAGCTCAAATGTCGGGCCTTTTTTGAATTTTATAACAAAGATGGAATGAAAGACCTTGGCATGTGACACACAACCCACAAGAAGCGCCGCATGAAAAAAAAAACCCTCTGAATATGCAGCCAAGCACACTTGTCTCGGAGCAGCGTTAGCAACAGCTAAGCTTAAAACACTTCAGCATAGAGCTTGTGACTACAGTTGAACATATTATTCAGAAATGTAAGATCCAGGGGACTGTAGCCAACCTCCCTGGATGTGGCCGCAGGAGGAGATGGATAATACGAATGGTAACAAAAGAGCCCAGAACAACCTCTAAACACATTCATGGTGAACTCCAAGGTCAAGGTACATCAGTGTCAAATCGCACCATCCGTTGTTGTTTGAGCCAAAGTGGACTTCATGGGAGACGACCAAGGAGGACACCACTGTTGAAAACAAATCATAAAAAACCCAGACTGGAATTTGCCAAACTGCATGTTGACAAGCCACAAAGCTTCTGGGAGAATGTCCTATGGACAGACGAGACAAAACTGGAACTTTTTGGCAAGGCACATCAGCTCTATGTTCACAGATGCAAAAATGAAGCATACCAAGAAAAGAACACTGTCCCTACTGTGAAACATGGAGGAGGTTCTGTTATGTTCTGGGGCTGCTTTGCTGCATCTGGCATAGGGTGTCTTGAATCTGTGAAGGGTACAATGAAATCTCAAAACTATCAAGGTATTTTAGAGAGAAATGTGCTGCCCAGTGTCAGACAGCTTTGTCTCAGTTGCAGGTCATGGGTCTTACAACAGGATAATGACCCAAAACACACAACTAAAAACACCCAAGAATGGCTAAGAGCCAAACATTGGACTATTCTAAAGTGGCCTTCTATGAGCCCTGATCTAAATCCTATTGAACATCTGTGGAAGGAGCTGAAACGTGCCGTCTGGAGAAGGCACCCTTCAAACCTGAGACAACTGGAGCAGTTTGCTCATGAGGAGTGGGCCAAAATACCTGCTGAGAGGTGCAGAAGTCTCGTTGACAGTTAGAGAAATCGTTTGATTGCAGTGATTGCCTGTGTGAATGGTTAAGGGATAGCACCGTACTGTGGCTGCTTCATCCATCCAGGTGGATGCCCTCAATTTCCCCTCTGGGGATCAATAAAGTATACAAAATCAAAAAATCAAAAAAGGTTGTGCAACAAAATATTAAGTTAAGGGTACCATCATTGTCCAGGCCTGTTTCATGAGTTTGTTTTCTAAAATAATTCTGTTGAACCACAATTCAAAAAACATTGTCTGATTTTCATTGGTTAATTTTCATAGAATTTTTATTTATTACCATTTTTGTCAGATTCAAGTTATTTCTGTTTCCATTGTGGGTTTTTCTTTCATTAACAGAGGAGTACCAACAATTTTGTCCACATCTGTAATTGGTCCCTTTCCCAGACGGCACCATACATACCACAATGTCAGCATCACATAACGTCGTGTTTAGTGTAGCATTTACTTAAAAAGCTGATGTTTCCAAATGTCGGTAATGCGTTGTTCTTGTATGGCATTCAAGGAGGGTTATTTCTCCAGTATTCCTACATTCTCAGGGGTATGTAAAGCTTTAAACATGTATTGTTTTCATATTAGGTTTTTATTGCACAAAGCAAAATGCACCACAGGCTGATAATAGCATGTACTGTAGGCTTTAAACACATACGTTACATTTATTTACCTCATTACCTCCGCCAAGGAGGTTATGTTTTCATCGGCGTTGGTTTGTCTGTCTGTTTGTTTGTTAGCAAGATAACTCAAAAAGTTATTGACGGATTTTCATGAGGAGAGTCCGGCCGTTGGTCGAACCTCGGATTCAGGAGGAGCAATGTGGTTTTCGTCCTGGCCGTGGCACATCGGACCAGCTCTTTACCCTCTCGAGAATTCTTGAGGGTTCGTGGGAGTTTGCCCAACCAGTTTACATGTGTTTTGTGGACTTGGAGAAGGCATTTGACCGCGTCCCCTCGTGGATTTTTGTGGGGGGTGCTTCGGGAGTATGGGGTATCGGGCTTGTTGTTACGAGCTATTCGGTCTCTGTACAACCGTTGTGAGAGTTTGGTTCGTATTGCCAACACTCGGTCGGAGTCATTCCCAGTGAGAGTTGGACTCCGCCAGGGCTGCCCTTTGTCACCGATCCTGTTCATAATTTTTATGGACAGGATTTCTAGGCGCAGCCAGGGAATGGAGGGTGTCATGCTTGGTGACCACAGGATCTCATCTCTGTTGTTTGCAGATGATGTTGTCCTGTTGGCTTCATCCAGCAATGACCTACAGCTCTTGCTGGGACGGTTTGCCGCTGAGTGTGAAGCGGCTGGGATGAGAATCAGCACCTCCAAGTCCGAGTCCATGGTCCTCAGCCGGAAAAAGGTGGATTGTCCTCTCCGGGTTGGGGACAGGCTCCTGCCCCAAGTGGAGGAGTTTAAGTATCTTGGGGTTTTGTTCACGAGTGAGGGGAAAATGGAGCGAGAGATCGACAGATGGATTGGAGCAGCATCTGCAGTGATGCAGACGTTGTACCGGTCTGTTGTGGTGAAGAGGGAGCTTAGTTCTAAGGTAAAGCTGTCGATTTACCAGTCAATCTACGTTCCTACTCTCACCTATGGTCACGAGCTTTGGGTAATGACCGAAAGAACGAGATCGCGGATACAAGCGGCTGAAATGAGCTTTCTCCGTAGGATTGCTGGACTCACCCTCAGAGATAGGGTGAGGAGCTCAGTCATCCGGGAGAGGCTCAGAGTAGAACCGCTGCTCCTCCACATTGAAAGGAGTCAGTTGAGGTGGTATGGGCATCTGATTAGGATGCCTCCTGGACGCCTTCCACTTGAGGTGTTTCAGGCACGTCCCACTGGGAGGAGACCCCGGGGCAGACCCAGGACTCGGTGGAGAGACTATGTCTCCCAGCTGGTCTGGGAACGCCTTGGTATCCCCTCTGAAGAGCTGGAGCAGGTGGCTGGGGAGAGGGAAGTCTGGGCTTCTCTGCTTGAACTGCTGCCTCCGCGACCCGGACCTCCGGAAAAGCGGTAGAAGATGGATGGATGGATGGATGGATTTTCATGAAATTTTCACAGATTGTCAGAAATGGGGTATCCTACAGATGATTAGATTTTGGTGGTGATCCGAATCACCGTCCAGAAGAAAACCGCCATTACGTAAAATGACATTTTCGTCAATAACTACTGAACCACTAATCTTATCATTGTGAATCCAATTGCTAGTCATATGTTTTCATGGTCAAGGAATCTGAAAATGTATACACAAACACTGTATGGGGGGAACTGTGGCGCTAAACCGCCATTACGGAAAATGCCATTTTCGTCAATAACTACTGAACCACTAATCCTATCATTGTGAATCCAATTGCTAGTCATATGTTTTCCTGGTCAAGGAATCTGAAAACGTACACACAAACACTGTATGGGGGGAACTGTGGCGCTTGGCGGAGGTCTGCGCTCTCCGAGTGCTTTCCTAGTTTACTGAATGTATTACTTTATTCTTAAGTCATGATATAGTGGTTTACACTTGTTTGTCCTTTCATTTTTACTACTGTTTAACTTTAGTGAAATTAATTTATTTTCTGGTATTTGCTGTGTTTCTCATGTCAATTTGTTGCTTTTGTCTGAATTTTTTTTTTTTTTTTTTTTTTTTGTTACTTATACAGTATGTACCCGTAGGTAGACTTGGTTTGCAGTCTGGTGACAATCCACCGGCTGCTGGTCGCTGCGTGCGCGAGCGCCCTAAACCTACATGTTTTTGGTGTGCGGGAGGAAACCAGAGAAATCCCGGAGTAAACCCGCGCAACACGGGGAGAACATGCAAACTCCACACAGCTCACTGTTGGTCGGGGGCTGGGATCGAACCCACGATCTCATGATCCCCGCGATCCCCCGGCCGAGGGTAAAACTGTGCTGCCACAGTGCTAAACCACTGCGCCACCGTGCAGCCAAAAATTTTTCTTCCCACTTTAATTTGTGTCTCATAAATTTGCAAAATTTTCTTGTAAATTTATAACTTTTTACCTCCGCCAAGGAGGTTATGTGTTCATCGGCGTTAGTTTGTCTGTCTGTCTGTCTGTTTGTTTGTTAGCAACATAACTCAAAAAATTATGGACGGATTTTCATGAAATTTTCACAGATTGTTAGAAATGGGGTACCCTACAGATGATTAGATATTGGTGGTGATCCGGATCACCATCCAGAAGAAAACCGCCATTATGGAAAATGTGATTTTCGTCAATAACTACTGAACCACTAATCCTATCATTGTCAATCCAATTGCTAGTCATATGTTTTCATGGTCAAGCAATCTGAAAACGTACACACAAACACTGTATGGGGGAACTGTGGCGCTTGGCGGAGGTCTGCGCTCTCCGAGTGCTTTTCTAGTCTTATAGAGGTGAAACTTTTCTCATTGACTATTTTTTTTTCTTCAAATTAACTTTTTTCTAGTAAATTTGCAATGTTCATATGAATGCCAGTTACATTTTATTGTTCTATGTAATGATTTATTTTTTTCTGCTGATCTGAACAATGATCCAATTTTATTTTTTAATGTTTTTTGTTAGAATGGAATTTGGTCAATTTTATCAAAGTTTTTTGTGGCTAGATGGATGGATCTTCATCAAAAGACATCTTCCTGGGACTGTTTACAAACATTTTGAGTCCACAATAATTCAGACTTTCTATCAGTATGCTAATATTGTTTTTAATAGAAGACAAATGTATCATTCGCATTTCCCTCACTTCCAAAGCAAATGCGATAAACAAAGTCAAAGGACTATATAGGAAGTTAGCAGATACAGAGCATTTGCATGAGTCGTTCTAACGCTAATAATTACTTAAATTGTTACATGATGGAAGCAGCGGTGGGTGTGCATATTGTTTTGTCTTTTTCCCCCCTGTTGTAGTGATCGTATGAAAAGTTGTTCTCCGCTCTAGTCTGTCACTGTTTAATGAGCAAAAAGACACAATTTGAACACAAATCACTGGACAGAGCAGAAGTCCATTTTGACAACACAGGAATGCATTCAAAGCAGCTCACAAATAGAAATGAGCAGATTAAACGGAGGTCAACCTCCCAGCTTCCAGCTATCTGTCTCCTCCTCACACCCCAACACGAACGGTCAGGGTGCACTCAATTCCATCACCAGAATACACCTCAACGAGGGTTATATGAACAGATTAAAGTAAATAAATGTGAATATAGTTGAATGTAATTATCGTTTCAGTGTCCCAGCACCCAACAGTAACCTGTATCGCCGTCTTTCCGTCAGTCCACAATGCCTGTATTGTGGAGAGAGGCCTGCAGATCCTAAACTCCACTGATCGTGTCAAGTGAATGAATGAATGAATGAATGAATGAATCTTCATTTCAGATAGATAAAAGTACAGATTAAAAGAAACAGAATAATATAACAAAGGGAGAAGGAAATCCAACAAGGTCAAATTAGACAATAACTCCTCTGATTATACAGTTCAACGTAAGTGCACTTGGTTCCTTCCCCGGCGTCCAACTCCACTGGTAAAAGTCAGTTAAAAATGGTCACCTTTGACCTCTTATGAGCAAGCAGTCAGTGAAACCATGTCAGGTGCAATCTTCAGGTATTGTGGCATCTCCATGCAAGAGATGAGAGCCTGCGATCAAGTAGCCTCTGAGTTAGCAGGGGGACAAAGTTTCTGCCACATACATATATACATACATACTGTAGATACATACCCACACTGCAGAATCTCTATCTATCTATCTATCTATCTCTCTCTCTCTCTCTCTCTCTCTCTCTCTCTGTCTCAGTGGGGCAAAAAAGTATTTAGTCAGCCACCAATTGTGCAAGTTCTCCCACTTAAAAGATGAGAGAGGTCTCCAATTTTCATCATAGAAATATCTCAACTATGAGAGACAAAATGAGAAAAAAAAATCCAGAAAATCACATTGAAGGATTTTTAATGAATTAATTGGTAAATTCCTCAGTAAAATAAGTATTTGGTCACCTACAAACAAGCAAGATTTCTGGCTCTCACAGACCTGTAACTTCTTCTTTAAGAGGCTCCTCTGTCCTCCACTCGTTACCTGTATTAATGGCACCTGTTTGAACTCGTTATCAGCATAAAAGACACCTGTCCACAACCTCAAACAGTCAGACTCCAAACTCCACTATGGCCAAGACCAAAGAGCTGTCAAAGGACACCAGAAACAAAATTGTAGACCTGCACCAGGAAGGGAAGACTGAATTTGCAATAGGTAAGCAGCTTGGTGTGAAGAAATCAACTGTGGGAGCAATTATTAGAAAATGGAAGACATACAAGACCACTGATAATCTCCCTCGATCTGGGGCTCCACTCAAGATCTCACCCCGTGGGGTCAAAATGATCACGAGAACGGTGAGCAAAAATCCCAGAACCACATGGGGGGACCTAGTGAATGACGTGCAGAGAGCTGGGACCAAAGTAACAAAGGCTACATCAGAAACACACTACGCCGCCAGGGACTCAAATCCTGCAGTGCCAGACGTGTCCCCCTGCTTAAGCCAGTACATGTCCAGGCCTGTCTGAAGTTTGCTAGAGAGCATTTGGATGATCCAGAAGAGGATTGGGAGAATGTCATATGGTCAGATGAAACCAAAATAGAACTTTTTGGTAAAAACTCAACTTGTCGTGTTTGGAGGAGAAAGAACACCATAACACCATACCTACTGTGAAGCATGGGGGTGGAAACATCATACTTTGGGGCTGTTTTTCTGCACAGGGACCAGGACGACTGATCCGTGTAAAGGAAAGAATGAATGGGGCCATGGATCGTGAGATTTTGAGTGAAAACCTCCTTCCACCAGCAAGGGCATTGAAGATGAAACGTGGCTGGGTCTTTCAGCATGACAATGATCCCAAACACACCGCCCGGGCAACGAAGGAGTGACTTCGTAAGAAGCATTTCAAGGTCCTGGAGTGGCCTAGCCAGTCTCCAGATCTCAACCCCATAGAAAATCTTTGGAGGGAGTTGAAAGTCTGTGTTGCCCAGTGACAGCCCCAAAACATCACTGCTCTAGAGGAGATCTGCATGGAGGAATGGGCCAAAATACCAGCAACAGTGTGTGAAAACCTTGTGAAAACTTACAGAAAACATTTGACCTCTGTCATTGCCAAGAAAGGGTATATAACAAAGTACTGAGATGAACTTTTGTTATTGACCAAATACTTATTTTACTGAGGAATTTACCAATTAATTCATTAAAAATCCTTCAATGTGATTTTCTGGAATTTTTTTTTCTTATTTTGTCTCTCATAGTTGAGGTATACTTATGATGAAAATTGAAGACCTCTCTCATCTTTTAAGTGGGAGAACTTGCATAATTGGTGGCTGACTAAATACTTTTTTACCCCCACTGTATCTATCTATCTATCTATCTATCTATCTATCTATCTGTCTGTCTGTCTGTCTGTCTGTCTGCGTGCATTAATATGAAATTTTATTTTTTTTCTAATAAAATGTAAGTAAAATCATTTTTTAAAGGACATTCAGTGCACAAAATACATATTGCGATATACTGTATAACGGGTATCGTGATACAGAGAAATTTTGTCAATACTTTTTGTTTTGCTGTATTGCCCAGTCCTAACTGTAGGTGTGTGAGTTCCAAGGCTCAGCTGAAAATGTCCTTTCCTCTTCTCCTCCAAGGGATTATTGAGGTTATGTCAGACAAAGCACAAAACAGGCCTGTATCAAGACTGCTAAGTAATGACGTGGTGACCTCAAGGATTGGAACAGCAAATTCAAATGAGGCATTTAAAGCAGAGTTGCAGTCCTACTCTTTGTGGGAGGGAAGAACTCCTGTGCAGGTGAATTTTGGGCTGTTGGACTTTGTAGACCATATAATGTGACCAACAAAATCCAACATAACACAATAAAATAAAGGGGAAACTCCAAAAAGATAATAAGGGCACTTTACATAATTACCAGTCATGGAAACCAATATAAATAAAAATAATAATAAAGCAGCTGTAAGAAAACCTCCCTAGTATTATCCTGTTCAAGTTCATTCAGCAAGAAATGGGAATTGTCCCCCTCACAGTGGTTTATGCATCCACGAATTTGTCAGGCTGGTTGTGTAATGAGAGAGAGAGAGAGAGAGAGAGAGAGAGATGTTCCTGTTTTGATCAGGAGATTCCATTATAACCACAATGGTTAAGCCTCCAGAAGGCTGGCTGCTGACTGCTTGATGGGATTAGAGAATACATAATTGTTCGCCAGTCACATGTGTCATAAAAAGCCATGCCAAACCCTTTGTAATGAGGATTATGTGTCTTTTCCATGGATTCATTTCTCCACTCCGTGACATTATTGTGGGAGCTGTGGGGGCCTGTGTCTCTCTCATCCTGACTGTCTTTGTCTGATTGCACTCCTGGGCAAACTACCTTGACTTTCCACTGTGCACTGTGAAGCGTTTACTGGTCATCATGGACATGGAGCACGGCTGGCCAAGACCTGTAAAACTAGCACAGTCATGCTTCATTGCACTACAAGGTACGAACTAATAGCGTCTTTGTATTTGGCAACTGTGAACCTTGAAGGGAATCCTCGGACTTGACCGACCTAAGCAGAGGTGTCTCTTATTTTGCTTTTACGCAGGTGAAGTGACAGTGGTTTATGATGGATACTAGGGGAGTTTTCTTTAATGTTTTATCTGTAAAGGTGTTAATTTATTGGTCATTTGGTTGACTTTAAGCACCCCCACAGGCATCACAAAGTCAAAGTAAATACTCACAGTTGAAGAAATCCTTCATTAGCAAGTGAATTTTTTTTTAAAAATGTAGGCGGTATGAGATTATGTATGTTCATGTAAGAATAAGGGTGAGAGAGAAAAGATGAAAATCAGTGGGAAAGTTTAGTTCTTATGTTGCATGCAAATGTTACACTTTAAAGTATTCTGTAGTCCAATGGTCCCAAACTACCAGGCGACTTGGTACCTGGCTGTACAGAAACAAATAAACTATTCATTTTTCCACTTATTGACTATTGCAATCTTCCGTGTGCGTTATTTGGAAAAATTACCAGATAGTTCTAATGACATACAGTACGCCACTGATACATATCAGAATCAGAATCAGAATCAGCTTTATTGGCCAAGTATGCACAACACATATAAGGAATTTGACTTGGGCTAAAAAGTTGCTCTCGTTGTTCAGGTGGAGGATTTAAATAAGATTTAAATAAGGATTCAATGACAACAGAGTATGTACAGTAAATTACAGTCTGTCCACGTTTCTATAAAACGATGCAAATATATACAGGAATATATGCAGTTATTTACTCGGACTATCCACACTTTGCAGAAATATATGAAAAAAATATACAGTCATACAGTATTTCAATGTGAACTCAGATTCAGTGATATAATGTGAATGAAGTAAAAAGCAGTGTGAGAGTTATGTGCAATGTAAGAATGGATGAAAAGTCATGAGTACAGCAACAGGTAGGACTAGGTGAATGTTAGGAGTTCATCAGAGTGATGGCTTGAGGAAAGAAACTGTTCCTGTGACGGGTGGTTTTGACCTTCAGTGATCTGTAACGACGACCAGAAGATAGAAGTTCAAACAGTTTGTGGCCGGGGTGTGACGGGTCAGCACAGATGTTTCCCGCCCGTTTCCTGGTTATGGACCGATATAAGTTCTCAATGGAGGGTAGGTCAGTACCAATGATCCTCTCCGCAGACTTAATGATCCGCTGCAGTCTGGTCTTGTCCTGTTTAGTGGCAGATCCAAACCAGACAGTGATGGAAAAGCAGAGGACAGATTGGATGATGGCGGTGTAGAAGACAACCAGCAGCTCCTGAGGCAAATCAAACTTTTTGAGCTGACGCAGAAAAAACAACCTCTGCTGGGCCTTTTTCCGGACAGTGTCTATATGGGAGGACCACTTCAGGTTCCGGGAGATTGTGGTACCCAGAAACTTGAAGGAGTCCACAGTGGACACTGTGCTGTTGAGGATGGTGAGTGGGGGGAATGAAGGAGGGTGTCTCCTGAAATCCACAGTCATCTCCACCGTTTTGGCTGGGTTAAGTTCAAGATGGTTCTGGCCGCACCAGAGGATCAGCTGCTCCACCTCCCGCCTGTATGCACACTCATCACCATCCCGGATCAAACCGATGACTGTGGTGCCGTCCGCAAACTTCAGGAGCTTCACAAAGGGTCCTCTGAGGTGCAGTCATTGGAATAGAGGGAGAAGAGCAGTGGGGAAAGGACACACCCTTGGGGGGCACCAGTACTAATATGTGTGCATTATGTATGTCTTTTGAAAGACAAGACAATAAAGGGATGAGGGAGATACTCAGGAATGCAGAGGAGAGATGTGGGTCTGAAACTCTAAGGGCCCTATTTTGATGATAATACGCACACTTTTTTACAGACTTTCCACCATGCACCAGTGTTTTTGTTATTTTCTGTCACTGGATTGTCTGTTTTTTTACACCTTGCGTCACACCATCAAATTACCAGTAGACAGTGCGCCTATGCACTCGGAGGAGGTGCCTCGTTTCAAAGAGGTGTGGCGGTGCACAATATAATACTACTAGTGCATTTCATCAGAATCCACTTTTGATCAGGAAAAAGGAGGTCTTTCCTCAGAAGCACATTGTTTAATAATATTTCAGTGGCGTATTTTGACATCACGCAGCTCCAGAGTTCAGGAAACGAAATGCGCTGGGATCTTGTAACAGTCATGGGGCCGTATTACGATGACGGGGTCAGTTGATCAGTTGTCTGACGCAGAATGCGTGTATGGGCATTTCCAAGTTAATTTTTTTTATCACAATGGTATAAAAACAAACTTTCCGCCGGCGCATAACACAAAGAGGCTGGTCTAATCATTCAGGGGTGTGTTTTGGATAATCCAATCCAAAGTGCTCCTTCCCATCCCTTTAATGCACAGAGGCATGTTATCTAAAGGGAACTGTGATCGTGATGGTTTAAGACAGGTTTTGTGCTGACCAAAGCCCGTGTGTGTGAGCCACCCGATAGTAATGCTGCTTGGTAATAAGGAAGACATCAATCACAGTTGATGTCCAGTTAGTTTTGCATTTTGGCTCATACACGCAGGCTTTGGCCCTAAAACTACTTTGTTAAGGTTACAGAAACGCCTCCCCTCACTGCAATAACTCTGCTTGTTACTACGTGGTACATTTGAACTGACTCAGTGCTTTGTTTGCATGTGTTACACACATAGGATAACAAGGATTCTGACCAAACAGCAATGTTTTATGCTTGCAGGTTGTAAGGTCTTTGTCTAACCTCTATAAATGCTAGCAATGAAGTAGGCCATTTGTGCAGACACAGTGATAAGTTCTATGTAGGGTTAACACAGGTATAATAAAGCGCCTGCTGCTATAGCATTTAAAATCACTGGTTCACACAAGCCTCTCAACCAAGACAAGATGCCCATTATGGGAAGTTTCTGCTGGACTTTATTATTTGTAACCCATATAATGCAAACTTCTGTAGTCCATCAGTTGGGAAACCGTGCTGCTCTTCTCTTCTGAGAGTAGAGCACCTGCACAACTTTGTGAACTATCAGCATTTAAATTGCAACCCGGGGGGGCAGGCAAAAAAAATCCCCTCGGCTCTTTCTTATGGTTGATATTAACCGATTATCCCGTTTGACTGTTTTCTCTCTATCTATTGCTACTGAACTTTCCACAGTCTCAGATGGCACAGATGGTTCTCAGTATACATGTATTTGGGCAAACAAACCATAGTAAGAGTCTCAATTATTACTAGACCATGCATTTGAATGTGACTTGGCAGTAGGAAAAGGAAGCATTAAACCTTGTACTGCACAGAAAAGATCAGAAACAACATTAAACATTAGTGTTGTGTTGAAATTTTACAGCCTGTTTTGGTATTGCCCTTGACTCTAATGTACTGCTGAGCCAAACCCTATGTGCAAATTTTATAAGCTCCCCCCCAAAAAAATCTTTGCAGTGCACACTCATGTAATGCGTTTTCTTACAGGCCAAGCAGTTAAATTGTGGCAGCTGGTGGACGGAGAAAGTTAGTGGTTGTCCGTTCAAGGCCTACTGTACTTACATGAACTATGTATACACACCAAATATACGTCCAAACCATTAGAAATTACGTGCCTAAAATAGTGTCAGTCATAAACTTTTACGACAAGAACTTAATTAACTTCTGCTTTTATCCTAGGAAAGCAGTTTCCCTTTCTCCCCCAGTCCGTTACCCCTCTGGCTTTTACCCCCCAGAACCAAATCTAAAATTCAAGTGTGTAATCTAATTCTACATTTGAAATGACTGGAATTGACATAAAAATGTATCTTGTATTCTTGATAATAAAAGTTGGAAAATATATACAGTAAAAATTTAAAAAATGCATAAATAAAAATATTAAAACTGAAGGTTGAAGTCTTGGATTGTCAGAAATGTATTAAACATTAAAAAAAAAGAACAGATATTTGAAAACATAAGAAGTACTTGTTATATCTGGAAACCTGGAGAGACTCACAGAGTGGAGCTGTTGTGAACACGAACATTATTACACAAAGTAACATAGCATACATGCAGGTGTGTTGAGCACTGAGCTCCTGTGGCTATGAATCGAGAGAGAGCCTAAGATGACCGAGTCTCCCTTACTTATAGGCTGGCGTGATGATGTCACCAGCCAGCTGTATCATCACACCGCTACCTGTTATAAATCCCCTTTATAACATTCACCCACCCCCCCACCCCTTGGAAAAACACAGAACACTTTAATAATTGTAACCCTCCCCAGTTTGGCTTAAACAACAACAATAATTGTAACTAAGGTTAGCGGGTGGCCTGCCGCTTAACCCCACGTGGCTGAGAGGATTATTCTGGCACTCATCTTCTGGCAGCCGTGCTCCTAACTAAATAGTCCCTTTTTCTTATAGTCTTCCATGGGGAAGGCGGTTCTATTGGAGGGGCCCTGTAGCGGGCTTGTGGTGGATGCGCCCCTGGCGGCGCCAGTTTTAGCAGGCCCAGGTGTCATCCCTCTGGAATCATGGCACGCTCGTCAGCAACGTCCCAGCCTGGATCCCACACCAGCTGGATTGGCTCCAACACCGCATCCCAATCTGCAGCAGCTGCTCTCACCTACCACGGATGGCCGTCCCGCCATTCCGATCCTATTTCCATCTGTGCCGCGATCTTCATACGTGTCAGTGGTGGTGATGATGTAAAGGCTGACTGTGAGCCCGGTCGCTTGGTTCCTTGGGCCTGAACCCAGTTCTTCACCGTGAGTAGTGCTCTGCACAGCTTCATATGGCATTGTGGTTGTAATGGTGTGGTACTCACGTTTGCTGCGGGGCATCCACCAGGCTGTGGTGGTTCTGTCACATCCTGTTGGGTCACATACTCTTCACCCAATGCTACAGCAGCAGTCCCTGGAGGCCAATGCTGGTCGTGGATCCTGACCGTCCGACATCTCTCCTGTGTCGTTTACAGTCACAGAATCTTCACCCGTTGGCTCAGCCGTGGCTTCGGTAGACTGGTGATGAGAGAGGATTCTGAAGCAGTCCTGTTCTTTCTCACTTTCTTCTGGTGCTGGTTTAGGTCGGGGTGATGTGTCGCTGTTGTCGGTAATGGGTACGCACCGGGCCGCCTTTGGTCACTGGGGTCCCCTTTCTCAACTAACTCCTTCTCCTGCAGCTCCACGGCAGCTGTCTGAAGCTCATGCCTGGCGAGGACGTGAGGTGAGTCCGGCCGCTGTCCCCTCTCTGGGCAGCATTCCTCCCATGTGCATGGGACGGCTGTGCTCATGTCGTCGCCATTCCCGGTAGACGCGGGCTCCCTCTCCTGCAGCAGCTCCTGGAGGCTTACACTGGGTGAGGAACTGAGGCGAGTCCAGTCGCTGTTCTCCCTCCGTGTTGTGTTCGTTCTCTATGCCGTGTTCACCCTCTGTGCTGTGGTCATTCTCTGTGCTGTACTCTTGGGTCAGCTTGTCATGGATTAGCTCTGTGGTTAGCAATAGCTTTTCCTTTAGCCACTCGTTGTTCATGCTATACACTAGCTTGTCACGGACTAGCTTGTCCTCCAAAGGCCCAAGGGTGCACGTGCTCGCTAAACTCCGGCGCTTCATAGCATAATGCTGAGTTGACTCACCCGCTCTTTGATAGCGATCAACGAATCTGACGTTGAACGTTGCACTTTTCACCGTAGAATTTTTGCATTAAGCTCACACGGTCGCCGAAAGATTCCGTCTGGCCCAGAGTGCGGAGCACATGTTGTCCTTCCTCGCCCAGACTATGAATCAGTATATTCTTCCATCTCTCGTCATCGTCATCACCCAGGCCAGCCACTCTGACAGAGTCAGTAAACAGTTTGAACCAGCAGTGCCGCGGTGTGAGTGGCTCACCTGGGCATTCCAGAAACGGACGTGGTGGTCCCACGCACGCTCCCGTGGTTTAGCTCTCGTCACCAAATGTTATGTCTGGAAACCCGGAGAGACTCACAGAGAGTGGTGTTGTTGTGAGCACAAACTTTATTACACAAAGTAATATACATGCAGGACTGCTGAGCACGGAGCTCCTATGCGGCTATGTATCGAGAGAGAGCCTAAGATGGCCGGGTCTCCCTTACTTACAGGGTGGCATGATGACATCACTAGCCGGCTGCGCCATCATGCCACTACCTGTTAAAAATCCACTTTATAACAGTACTGAAGAGAGAGCAGGCCCTCCGACAGGCAGATTTTTGGGCACACTACGCTCCCACACTCTGCACAAGGCCTGAGACTCTCACCTGCCTTAGTCACCTCAAACAATTTAAATGCTAAAACTAGACTGTTGCAAAGTTATAGTACATTGGGGCGGGCAGGATTTTAACAAAATGGATTACTTACATTTTTTGCTGCAGGCCTAATTAGTCCTCTTTTTAAACATACCTTGTCATGGCTGCCAATCATCCGCACCTGTGTGCACACCTGCTCTCTGTCCAAGCCTGGCTATTTATTCCGTGAGGCCCTGAGATCAGCGCGGAGTCGTCTGCCTCCTTTCCAAGGGATCTGCTCTCGCCATCTCCACGCTGAGCTTCCAAGTCTCGTCTACTCTCCAGTTCCGCTCGTCGGCTGCTAAACCTACCAGCTCCTTCACCCAAATAAGACATCATCTTTTCCTCTCACTGCTCTGAGTCCCCTGTGCACAGGCGGAGATCCATGGTGGCGGACTCCCTTCCTCCTGGCGGCGGACTCATCTGCTCTGCTTCACCTGCCCACACCATCTCCAAAGAGACTGCTAGCACTGTCCTCCTGGCCGTAGCCGCTGAGCTAGACCTGTGCTCCACCTCTCCATCACAAACAGTAAGCGCAGTACTACCTGGCGTATCCCCTGTCTGGTTAGCCTTTAACTTTCCCTCTGTTTGTGTGTCCATAGGGTTGCCAGGTTGCACGGTGCTCTGCTCGCCCCAGCGGATACATCATTACATTATATACATATACAGATACGCACACACGCACTCACACACTCACGTGATACTCAGTAAAAGGTTAATTGTGTTATTCTCGAGTCGTGTCTGCTCATTGGGTCTAAAACCATGTCTCACCTACTTTTATTCAGCAGAGAATTCGTTTATTCTCAGCTCATCTCTGTATCCATTCACAAGTGTGTGTATTTGACACAAACTCTGCTGTTTCAGATCTTCCTGCAGCAGAGAGTGTGAGTTATTTAAAGTGACACTACCAAAAATCAAGTTTTTTTTTCTTGTTAGCATATCTGTAACATGTTTTTTTTAATGACTTACAAGACATATTTAGAGCTAAATTGTGCAAATGTGTCATATCTCTGTTTTTTTGCTGTGAAATTTCACTTGAAAAAGGATGGATGAGCCCCTTAAATTTTGGTGATGATCTGAGAGTGCATACCTTCATCAAGGGCTTTGTTTGTATTTGTGCAGCAGGATTACACAAAAACTACTGGATGGATTGGGATGAAATTTTCACCAGAGGTGGTCCTTGGCCTAAAGAGGAACCCATAATATTTTGGTGATGATCTGAGAATGCGTACCTCCACCAAGGCTCTTAACTTCTCACAGTGTGTTAGCAAGAATCCCCCAAAACTACTGGACAGACTTTTATGCAATTTTCACCACAACTGGCTCGTGGCCTACACACAAACCCATTACATTTTGGAGGTGATCCATGAGGGATGGAAGGAGCCTTGGCAGAGGTATGCGCTCTCTGAGTACTTTTCTAGTTTTATGATAAGACCTGACATATTAATTTAAACAACTTACCTCACCCAGCTTTTCAGCAATCACATAAGGTTTTTTTTTTAGTAATTTTATTATTTATTTTAAAATATTTGCTCAAATACACTATGCATATAATTAAACAAACTATTACAAAGAAAACAGATTAAATTATTGTGAGCTGATGAAACCATATATGATTAGTTTGATTAAAAAAAAACAATTTGGTCAACAGGGTTGAAATTGGGGTAACAGGGTTGAATAAATTTACTACTTTTAATTGCAGATCATGACAAATGTGAACAAATACTCATGACAACAGAAATGGTGTGTAGTGGTCTGGACTGGGCTTCAGCCTCTGTCCACGCTTCATGTTCCCTTTTGGACTCATTATCATTATCACTACTGTTATTATCTGTGTCCTGCTTCTCTCATCATTCTGGGTTTATTTGTGGTGACAGCACTCTCAGTTACTTCTGCTCCTCATTAGTTGCCCTTTGTGTTGTTAATTACTGAGAGCTGTTTCTGATTGTGTTACATCACCACCTGCCCTTTATATTCAGCACTTGCCTCACTTTCAGTGTGGTGGTTTACTATTAAGTTTACTGTTAAGATCACTGTTTAATTGTCTGCTAAGATTACTTTTTGCTGCATTTCCACTTTGTTTGGCACAGCGTTATTATTTCCAAGTTGCTCACGGTTTAGGTTTGTTCTCTGTTTATCCTGCCATGCAGCTTTGTGTTATTTTTTCCAGCCTTGTGCTGTTTTGTGTTTTTCACAATAAATTATGTTTCCTTTTCACCTGGCGAGTGAGTCCTCTCCTCCGCCCTGATGGGGCCACCATGACATTGTGTTTAACAGTATTTTACTGTTGTTAAGAAGAATTACTAGAATAAGTCAGGATGATAAAACAAACTTTTGACAAGGACCTGTACTTATATAGCACTTTTCTAGACCACTCAAAGCACTTCACTAGCAGCTACACAAACCCTCTGTTCTCAGGGCCTATCAGAGACAGATACCTAGGGACAATTTAGAGTCACTGGTCAACCTAACATGCATATCTTTGGATTGTGGGAGGAAACCTGACATCCTTTCAAAGACCATTGAACCTCTTATTTATCAACAATTGAATTGAAATATAGAAAAATATTTGCTGTTCATATGACCACATGGTGACAGAGTTTGCTGGCTTAGACTCAAAAGCAACAAGGAAGGAGATGGTAAGTAAAGTGACAATAATCTTTATTACAATAATAGTGCAATAATGGTGATGAATAC
The DNA here is from genome assembly GCA_020510985.1 of Pholidichthys leucotaenia. NCBI lineage: Eukaryota > Metazoa > Chordata > Actinopteri > Cichliformes > Pholidichthyidae > Pholidichthys > Pholidichthys leucotaenia. Next base: position 266,088,412 of record CM035849.1, on the reverse strand, counting down.
AAGTGATGAGGATCTGGCAACCCTGTAGGGGAGAGCAGAGACAGGAATGAGTAACAGTGAGTGGGTACTGATGAGAATATAATACTGAATATGCTTACAGGTTCATCCGAGGAGATTAGCTGGAACAGGGGGGATACTCTCCAGGTGGGAGAGTTGGTTGTCAGCAGTGAGAGTGCAGAGGCGCTGCGGGGAAGTGCTGGTGACAGGCTGGCCAGGCCTGAGTCCAGAGGAGATGATGCAGGGAGCAGTGATATGTTCACGGTGGTAAGTCCACTTACTTGTGGGGGATGATGATGTGCACAAATCCAGGAATATCTAAATCCAAGTCTGTGATCCAAGTCCATGATCCAGGGTCCAAAGTCCAAGAGCAGACGGGGGTCAAAACATGGCAGTAGGGTAACAGACAAGTAGAGGCGCAAAGGCAGGAGGCAGGTTGATGGGTCTAGGGCAAACAGAGGTCAAACATGACAGGCAACACAAAGGTCAATAATGTTTAATAGAGCAGGATGCAGATGGGTGCAGAGTCAGACGTAACCAGACAGAGCAGTGGGAGAGCTTCCCCTATAAAGGGCTCCTTGATTAGCAACAGGTGAGGATCAGGGCTGCAGGGAGAGCACTAATCAGCAGGGAGAAAGGGAGGCAGACACACAGGCAGGTCAGACAGGATCCTTACTGTACCCCCCCCCCCCCCCCGCCTTAAAGGGATGCCTCCTAGCATAACCCTGGGCTTGTCTGGGTGATGGTGATAGAAATCCTTGATCAAGGTGTTATCCGTAATGAATGATCTAGGGATCCAAGACTGTTCTTCAGGCCCATACCCCTTCTAGTCCACCAGGAACTGGACTCCCCACCCCCTGTGGCAGGCATCCAGTATGCACGTGACTGCATATACCAATCCTCCATCAACCATCTTCAGGGGTGGAGGTGGTTTGGATGGGGGACATAGGGAGCTGGTAAAGACAGTTTTGATGTGTGAGATGTGGAAGGAGGAATGGACCCAGAGTGAGGCAGGTAGATTGAGCTGTACAGACACAGGGTTAATGATCTCCTTAATGGTAAAGGGACCCACAAACCGGGGGGGGGAGAGCTTCTTGGAGTCTGTCTTGAGGGGGAAGTCTTTGGTTGAGAGCCAAACCCTCTGACCGACTGCATAGGCTGGAGCCGGACATCTCTTCCTATTGGTCCCCCTCGAGTTTTCCTCGATTGACCTGAGCAGGGCAGCTTTGGTATTCCTCCAATACCACCACCGAAGTGGTGGCTCAGTTGGTAGAGCATCCGCCCCACACCCGGGAGGCAGGGGTTCAAATCCCGGCCGGGTCATGCCAAAGACCATATAAAAGTGGAACTTCCTGCCGTCCAGCTTGGTGCTCAGCAAAAATGGAATGGAGGAGGGAAATTTGTGGCGGCGCCTTGCATGGCAGCGGCCCTCTGATTCTACACTTGGGGTGTGTGTGATTAACACAGTAGATAGGTAAAACACAATCTCGTTCTACTGTACATGATTGGATGTACAGTTGAATGACAATAAAGGGTGATTTAATATGGCACATTCAGGTGGCTGCTTCAGACAGCAAGGCTTTGCGGGAGTCAGTTGGTGCAGTGCAAGACCCGGGCCGCAACATTATGAAGACTGGTCCCGGTCCGGGGGACCCAGCATCTCCAGAGGCGCATCCGGGTGCCTGCTACAAGGTCCCTCCAGCAGAACCTTCTTCCCCATGGAAGACTGTGAAAAAAAGTGACTGTTTAGTCATAAGCACGGCTGCCAAGACAAGTGGCAAAATAATCCACACAGCCGTGTCGGGTTGAGCAGCAGTTCACCCGCTAACCCTAGTTAGGACTGTTGAACATTGTTGTTTATGCCAAATTTTAGATTTTAGATTTTTTACATTTAGTATACTTTATTGATCCCCAGAGGGGAAATTGAGGGTCATCCACCACCTGGATGGATGAAGCAGCCACGATACAGCGCTATCCCTTAACCATTCACACACACATTCACACCTAGGGACACTTTAGAGTCTCCAATTAACCTAACCTGCATGGGAGGGTTATAATTATTAAAGTGTTCTGTGTTTTTCCAAGGGGGGTGAATGTGATAAAGGGTTAACCACAAGTAGCGGCGTGATGATGCAGCCAGCTAGTGCCGTCATCACGCTGGCCTATATAAGAGAGGAGTCGGCCATGTTAGGTCTCTCTGGGCTCATAGCCATCTAGGGCTCAGTATACAGTGAACCTGATAACCTGTATTGTATTATCACTAGATCATGTAATAAAGGTCAAGTTCCAGCACAGCTCATTCGTCCGTGGTCATTCCGGGTTTCCAGACATAACAAATGTCCTCCCCTCCACTACATTCTCAAAGGTCTCCAGCCTGAGGCCAATTGCAGAGCCAGCCTTCTTGATGATCTTGTCAAGTCTTAGTGTCGCTGGCTCTGATACTGCTACTCCAACAGACAGCAAAGAAGATGGCACTGGCAACGACGGCCTGGTAGAAAAGCTCCAGCATCTTGTTGCACACATTGAAAGATCTCAGCTTCCTCAGAAAGTACAGTCTGCTCATCCCTTTCTTGTATGCATCATTGGTGTTAGATTTCCAGTCCAGGCTGTTGTTGATCATGACACCCAGCTATTTGTAGTCCTCCACTACCTCCACATCCTCCCCCCTAATCCACAATGGCTGTGAAGGCGTTCTCTTCTTCCTGAAGTCAATCACCATCTCTCTGGTCTTGCTGACATTCAGCCTCAGGTGATTCTGCTCGGTCCACTCCACAAATCTGTCTACCAGTGCCTTGTACTCCACCTCCTCTCCACCTCTTATACACCCAACAACAACCGTGATACCATGGTTATTAAACCAGGTTTTGGTACTTTTGACAGTGTGGGTAGGTGCCAAATCCTGCTGGAAAATGAAATCAGCATCTCCATAAAGCTTGTCAGTAGAGGAAAGCATGAAGTGCTTAAAAATTTCATGATAGATGGCTGTGCTGACTTTGAATTTTAAAAAATAATCATTTTTTTAAAATGTATTTTATGTAATATTGTATTTTTTGAGAAATTGAATTTGGGGTTTTCATTAGCTGTAAGCCATAACCATCAAAATTAAAAGAAATAAACACTTGAAATACACTTGTGACGGCCCCTTCCATGGGTAATTGGTCAGTGGTGCAGGTCCTGACGCCATAGAGTATGCCTCCGCTACTAGCCAAGGGCTAGTGAGGAATTTGTCTTTGGCTCAGTGGTAGAGCAGGAGGTGTCGGGATCATGGTGTCATGGGTTCAAACCCCAGCCTGGGACACAAGGTGTAGGTCTGCCTTGGTGTGAGCAAAAAGAGACCAGGTGAATGTCTACCTTGCCTAAGAAAGGGTGAAAATGACAAAGTTTGTCCATCTTGGTGTAGGCGTCACAATGGACTTAATGATCCCAGGCTGAAATAGGCAATTCTGGCCTTGGCCCAGAAAGTGGGTCGTAATACGCTACTCACAAAAAGTTAGGGGTATCTGGTTTTTGAGTGGAATTTAAGGAAAATGTTAAAAGTTCACGCTACAGTGATATTATATCATTAAAGGAGGGCATTTAAGTAGAAGCAGGCAATGGTGATTTCCTCATTTTAAACAATTTATTGAAACCAAAGCCAACAACAGTGGTGGGTATACCACAACAAAAATTGTCAATGTCTCAATAATTTGTCATGTGCCCTTGACCATCTGTTACAGCTTGACAACGACAGCTCAAGCTGTTCACAAGTCGACTTATTGTCTGCTGAGGCATGGCATTCCACTCTTCTTGAAGGGTGGCCCTCAGGTCATTGAGGATTTGAGGAGCAGGGTTACGAGTCTCTATATGGCGACTCAGCTGATCCCATAGGTTTTCTATGGGATTCAGGTCTGGAGAAAGTGCAGGCCACTCCGTTTGAGGTACCCCAATAAGCGACTTTCGCATTATGAGTGCGCATGTGCGGACTATGTGAGTTCAAAGTTCACGACTACCAAACATTCCAGTAGCCGCCTTGCTTTTGTATTGAGACAGTATTATCACACCTGAACAACTGCCATTTAAAGTCTGCTTCAAGCTTTAAATTGCCGTTATGCCAGGTGCATATTGTGCCATAGTGAAGTGTGGGAACGGCATGTATCATCTAGAGTGGTGGAAAAAGCAAACTTGTAGCATACATGCGTGCAATGTAAATTTTGTGTGGTGAATAGGTAGCCAATAGTGATGATTTCTATAATAAAGAATGACACATAGCGACAGCCCCCCCACCACCAATCGACAGGAAGTTGCCATAACTCACATGTAGATTGTCTGATTGCTGCTTTATATATATGATACTAGTCAGACCCAGAAAAGATTTTTGTAATGATAACAAACATACAGTAGCTATAGCACCCCCTAGGAAAAAACCAAAGCTTTATAACTCAGGCATAATTTGTCCAAATTCAACCATATTTTGTGTGGTGCATCTTTAGCCTACATTGAACCTTTGTATAATGAAAAATGACACAGTTATAGCGCCCCCTAGCAGAAAAAAACAAAGCCTTATACAGTGTTTCCTCTGGCTTAAAGACCTTGGCGCGGTGGCAACATATTTTTTCTATTGCGGGGGGAGGGGGGGCAGAAAACACAGATGTATGAATATGTTAATTTTATACTATTTATTTCTTTTTTTAATTTTGCATATAATAATGCATCAGATTTATATAGCACTTTATCATAGACACTCAAAGACACTTTTTACAGATACATGATTCATTCACTCCGGACAGACAATGGTAGTGGCAAGCTACTGCTGTAGCCACAGCTGCCCTGGGGCAGGCTGACGGAATCATGGCTGCCAATCCGGGCCAACAGCCTCTCCCGTCACCACCGAACATTTATACACATTCATACCCAGTGTTATGGACACTGGAGGCAAGGTGGGTAAAGTGTCTTGCCCAGGGACACAACAACCCACTTAAAACTTGAGTAATGACTTCAGTCTTGAAGGTTTGAGGTTTTTCTCCAAAATTTATAACAATTTTCTTAGTTTTCTACTTTTCTCTGTAAATTTATCTAAATTTGAAACCATTTTCCTCAAATTTGTAAAACTGACTTTTCTTATACATTTGAAACTTTATTATAAATTTGTGGATTTTTTATAGCTTATTTTTGTCTGTTTTTTTTTAAATAAAATTAGTTTTTTAAATAAATTTGAAACAGACTGTGGTTTTTTTTTTTTTTTTTTACTTTTTCCTTATAACAATTTATATTTTTGACCATAGCTTTGCAGTCAGAACAGAACAATAATTTAACTGTCATTACAAAGAAAAAAATATTAATAAAATTGTATTTAATGATTTAAATTAACTTAAATGACCAAGGATGCCGTTATTTCTGTAATAATATTTCTACATATTTATAGTTTTTTTTTTTTAGAAATCTCCTCACCGCCAAGAAAAACCTCCCTTATTTTGAAGTCCAAATGCTGGCACGTTTAAGGCTGTTGACGGACTAAAGTCACTGACTTCGTCAATTTCGGTCATCTTAACTTGCCAGGTACATACAGATGTGGACAAAATTGTTGGTACCCCTCTGTTAATGAAAGAAAAACCCACAGTGGTCACAGAAATAACTTGAATCTGACAAAAGTGGTAATAAATAAAAATTCTGTGAAAATTAACCAATGAAAATCAGACAATGCTTTTGAATTGTGGTTCAACAGAATTATTTTAAAAAACAAACTCATGAAACAGGCCTGGACAAAAATGATGGTACCCCTAGAAAAGATTGAAAATAATGTGGCCATAGGGACATGTTCAACCAAGATGTGTCCTCTAATTAACATCGCAGGTGTCTACAAACTTGTAATCAGTCAGTCGGCCTATTTAAAGGGTGACAAGTAGTCACTGTGCTGTTTGGTGACATGGTGTGTACCACACTAAACATGGACCAGAGGAAGCAAAGGAGAGAGTTGTCTCAGGAGACTAGAAAGAAAATTATAGACAAGCATGTTAAAGGTAAAGGCTATAAGACCATCTCCAAGCAGCTTGATGTTCCTGTGACTACAGTTGCACATATTATTCAGAAATTTAAGATCCACGGGACTGTAGCTAACCTCCCTGGACGTGGCCGCAGGAGGAGACGGATAATACGAATGGTGACAAAAGAGCCCAGAACAACCTCTAAACACATTCATGGTGAACTCCAAGGTCAAGGTACATCAGTGTCAGATCGCACCATCCGTCGTTTGAGCCAAAGTGGACTTCATGGGAGATGACCAAGGAGGACACCACTGTTGAAAACAAATCATAAAAAAGCCAGACTGGAATTTGCCAAACTGCATGTTGACAAGCCACAAAGCTTCTGGGACAATGTCCTATGGACAGACGAGACAAAACTGGAACTTTTTTTTTATTTTCATAGAATTTTTATTTATTACCACTTTTGTCAGATTCAAGTTATTTCTGTGACCATTGTGGGTTTTTCTTTCATTAACAGAGGGGTACCAACAATTTTGTCCACGTCTGTAATTGGGAACATAATATTGTAGTGGCTGGTGAAATATATCCTCAGCAATTCAGTAGTCCCCCTTGCCTTTCCCTTCATATGAAGCCGGCTGCATTTAAATTCTAACCACATCTCTTAGCTAAGCGGCTCTTCCATTATTGCTCACGTTTCCAGCGGGTTAAAACCATGATAAATGCCTCCAGTGCTTACATACCTCTTATGATTTTTTTTTCGCATTTAAAGTACTTTAATAAACTCATGTTTCTGTCGGACAGTCAAGCCGTATTCATGCTGCATTTCCTCTCTAGTCCACCTTGGTCTGTGTATGCTTTGGACGAGCCCGGCACGCAGGCGGCGCTGTTCATGCTCACTTTTTTCATCTACCCAGGCCAAGCGGTTGATGCATGTGTGACAGAGATCATCCTGCGCAGTTCGCCCCACACGGGACACGAACCCGCGACCTCTCAGTCAACTACACAGTTCGAGCATGGGAGACACAGCACGATCGCACTGAGCTAAAGGTCCGACCGATAGCTCAGCGCTACCGATACTGTATGAGGCTTTGGGAGGGAGGTTTTTTTTACTAACGTTCTACGCCGAACAGTACTAGTTGGCATCCGTTACACTCTCCCCCCTAAACCTCACTCCCATGCCGGGTTCACGGCACCAGTGTGACAGAGATCATCCTGCGCAGTTCGCCCCACACGGGACACGAACCCGCGACCTCTCAGTCAACTACACAGTTCGAGCATGGGAGACACAGCACGATCGCGCTGAGCTAAAGGTCCGACCGATAGCTCAGCGCTACCAATAATGTATGAGGCTTTGGGAGGGAGGTTTTTTTTACTAACGTTCTACGCCAAACAGTACTAGTTGGCATCCGTTACACATGCACACAACTATCATTTGTAGTTTCACTCCCACCTGACAGGTAGCGCCAAGGCGCTGATGTGTCAGGATTTTCACCAACAAAGAAACAGCGGATTTCTTCACAAAGTTTCTCTTCAAATAGAGTCCATTCCTGCTGTTTGACTTCCCGGTTTTCACTCCTTTTTCACGAAGATGATGCTGCCGCGAGCGTGACACTGCCTGCTCACTGACTGGAAAGCTCGTGTGGGCGGGGCACTTCTAAACTCTGCGTGGATAAGGACCACACACGTTGTTCATGTGTGCGCTTGCGGAAAGTCATTGCTTCATATATTTTTCGTGTCTAGGCAGCACCGTAAGATGTGTGTTAGAATCAATCAATCTGGTGACGACAGTGACTTCTGGGAACAGGCCAGATGACTACCATGAAAGAGTGGCGACAGCTGGAGAGACAGCTGACAGCTGGAAAGACAGTAACCAGGGCAGGGAGGGTTAGCTCCCAAAACTGCAGCTCCCACGAGGGAAGCACCCATAATCGGCTACGGAAAGCTCAATGAAGATATACTCCCAGGGGTGCCCGAGAGGTGGGGGGAGAATGAGCACCCCACCAGGACAGATGCACAAGCATTGACCCCAAATTACGGACAAACAATTATGAGTGCAGTCTGTAAATGTGGCAAAGTCTGCAAAAACCTGCATGGCCTGAAGATCCACTAGGCCATAATGAAGTGCCTAATTAAGTGGCAAGTGGTGCAACGCACAGGTCTTACACCTGGTGAGACACAGGAGGAGCCCAGCCTGGAATCACCCCACAGTGCCCAGTCCCTCCACGCTCTACAAAGCCTCCCTCAAATCAGGCATTCAGAACACTGACAGGTTAAGTGGCCTACCGCCAACAAGAAGAAGGAGTGGCGCCAATTTGATGAAGATGTGGATTCGATTCTCAAAGCCTCATCCAGAGAGGCTGCTGACCAAAGGCTGCAGTTAATGCGCACCATTATCATCAGTATCGCAGTCGAGAGATTTGGAATTAAGGAGCAGTGCTTAATGGCCAAACCAGGTGGACCAAATTGACGTGAGGGAAAGATAAGCCGGCTCCGGCAAGAGCTCCGTGTGCTCAGATGTCAGTTTAAGAAGGAAAGTGAGGAGGAAAAGGTTGGGTTGGTAGAGCTCCGTAACATCTCGAGGAAAAAGATCACTAACCTCCGTCGAACTGAGTGGCACAGAAGGAGAGGGAAGGAGAGAGCAAGAAAGCGTGCATAGTTTATTGCAAATCCATATGGCTTCATTAGGAAAATCCTTGGACAAAAGCACAGTGGGCGACTTTCCTGCACCCAGGAAGAGGCTGACAGTTACCTCAGGGCCAGCTATAGTGACGCTGAAAGAGAGCATGATCTTGGTCCATGTAGTAACTTGATAATATCATAACATTCAACCTTAAGGAACCATCATTGACCGAGACCGAGGAGGTTGTCAATGCAGCTCAAACTAGCTCTGCGCCAGGCCCCAGTGGAGTATCTTATGTGGTCTGCAAGAGGTGCCCATGACTTCTAGTACAGAGACTATGGAAAATATTCAAGGTTATCTGGAGAAGGGGAAGAGTAGCACAGCAATGGAGATTCGCAGAGGGTGTTTGGATTCCCAAGGAGGAGAGCTCAACCACCATTGAGCAGTTCAGGAACATCTCACTCCTCAGCATCAAGGGAAAGATTTTCTTCAGTTTTATTGCTCGTCGCATGGCAGAGTTCCTTCTTGGGAATGAGTGCGTTGATACAGCTGTACAGAAGGGTGGAATTCCAAGAGTGGCAGGCTGCATTGAACACACAGGAATTGTCACACAACTGATCTGTGAAGCTCAAGAAGATAATGGTAATCTGGCAGTACTGTGGCTTGACCTTGCAAATGCTTATGGGTCAATCCCCCATAAGCTGGTGGAAATCTCACTTGTCCGGCATAAAATTCCAGTCAAGATCAGAGACCTAATTATGGATTACTATAACTGCTTCAGCTTGAGAGTTACCTCTGGAACAGTGTCATCCTCATTCCATCGGCTAGAGAAGGGAATCATCCATCACCGGCTGCATTGTCTCAGTGATTTTATTTGCCCTGGCCATGAATACACTCATAAAATCAGCAGAGGTGGAGTGCAGAGGTCCACTCACTAGATCAGGTGTGCAACAGCCCCCCATTAGAGCATTTATGCATGATTTGACAGTGACTACAACATCAGTCCCGGGCTGCAGGTGGATCCTTCAAGGCCTTGAACATCTCATTAGTTGGGGACGAATGGACTTTAAACCATCAAAGTCCCGAGCCCTAGTTGTGAAGAAGGGAAAGGTGTCTGATAAGTTTAGGTTTTTCATCAGAGGAGTCCAGATTCCATCAATTACTGAGAAACCAGTCAGGAGCCTGGGAAAGGTTTTCAACAGTACGCTAAGGGACACAGCCACTCTTCAAGAGACCAGCAATCAACTAGGAACCTGGCTTGGAGAGATAGAAAAGTTATGGTTGCCAGGAAAATTCAGGGCTTGGATTTACCAGCATGGCATCCTACCACGACTCCTCTGGCCACTGCTTATCTATGATGTTCCACTGAGCATCGTTGAAGGTTTTGAGAAGATCAGCAATTTCTTGCATAGGTGGTTGGGCCTGCCTCGCAGCCTCAGCAGCATCGTCTTATATGGGAGAAACAACAAGCTTCAACTCCCCTTCAGTAGTCTGTCAGAGGAATTCATAGTTTCCCGGGCAAGAGAAGTGATGCTGTACAGAGACTCTAGTGACATCAAAGTCTCATTGGCTGATATTCAGGTGAAGACGGGCAGGAAATTCAAAGCCCATGAAGTCATTGAACAGGTTGAGGCACGGCTGCAGTTTAAAGAGTTGGTGGGGACAGTTGCAGCAGGGCGGGCAGGCCTTGGGAGCAATCCAAGACCTCAGTACAGCAAGGTCCAGGGAAAGGAAAGATGCCAGTTGGTTCAGGATGAAATCAGAGTGGGAGTGGAGGAAACACGAACCAGCAGGATAGTTGGAATGTGCCAGCATGGGGCATGGACCAGGTGGGAGGGGGCAATGGAACGTAAAGTCTCCTGGTCAAAGCTCTGGAGAGCGGAGCCACACTGGATCAAATTCTTGATCCAGTTGGTGTATGATGTTCTTCCAAGCCCAACCAACCTCTTCTCCTGGGGCCTGATAGAAGCCCCTTCATGCTCTCTATGCCAGCAAAGAGGTTCCCTGGAACACATCCTAAGTAGCTGCCCTAGAGCCCTCAGTGAGGGGTGCTATCGGTGGAGGCATGACCAGGTACTGAAGGCTGTAGCAGAGTCCATCAGTGCAGGGATCTCTTTCAGCAGGCAGCAACACCCAGCAAAGCATGCCATACCCTTCATCAAAGCTGGTGAGAAGCCACAGCATTGCACAAACCCATTGGGGGGGGCTTCTGGCAACTGCACGAGACTGGCAACTGAAGGTCGACTTTGGAAGACAGCTGAGATTCCCTGACAACATCATAATGACCACACTTAGACCAGACATGGTTCTTGTGTCAGAATCTTCCAAGCAGGTGATCTTGTTGGAACTGACTGTGCCCTGGGAAGACCGGATGGAAGAGGCCTTTGAAAGGAAGAGGGCCAAGTATGGGGAGCTTGTTGGTGATTGCCGTAGTAGGGGATGGAAGACCTGGCTCTACCCCATAGAGGTTGGCTGTCAAGGTTTTGCCAGTCAGTCACTCTGCAGGGCCCTCAAGCAGTTGGGAATCAGGGGGAGACTCAACAAGAAAGCCATCAAGAACATCACTGATGCTGCTGAAAGAGCGTCACGATGGCTGTGGATCAGAAGGAATGATCCATGGACATCTTGAGCCACCTAGACACAAGTCGGGGATTGATCAACCCTGGCTGGGTTGCCTGTGAGAGGGTGTATGATGTATAATGACCCGAAACACCCGATGACTGCAGGTTACATCACTGATGATGTGTCTAGACAGCACCGTAAGGTGTGTTAGAATCTTAAATTCATATCTCCGGGTCTTGGTGCGGTGGTAAATTTTCTGGCGCAGCGGGCTGTCACCGAGAAATGTTACCAGAGGAAACTTTGCTTATAACTCTTAAATACTTTGTCCAAATTCAACCAAATTTTGTGTGGTGCATGGTTAACCAAATCTGAACCTTTCTATGATGAACAATTACACATAGCTCTAGCACCCCCTAGCAGAAGAACAAAGCTTAAGAACTCTAGCATACTTTGTCCGAAGTCAACCAAATTTAGTGTCTTGAATAGGCAGCCACTGGTGAACATTTCTATAATATACAGTGAGACACAGCAGTAGCGCCCCCTACCACCAATGCAAACTTGATATACATGGTACTAGTACCACCCAGAACAGAGTTATATGACTATACCACATATAGCTATAGTGCCCCCTAGGCTAAAAAAAACAAAACAAAACAAAACACATTTATAGCAATGGCATAGCTTGTTTAAATTCAAACAAATTTCCTGGTGAAATTTTCACCCGAAGTGGCCTTTAGGCTGTGGATTAGCATATTATATTTTTGAGGCAATCCACGAGCTTATAGAGTACCTCTGTCGAGGTGCTCTCTTGCAATGGACAGATGGACAGATGGACGAACTGATGATGGATGGCGGTATGGATTGATGGACGAATGGATGGTGGATGGATGGGCGTATGGAGTTATGGAAGGACATGTCACGCCGCGCCATTCATCAGCGGCGCCACCTGCTCCCGCACCTGCTCGTCATCAACGGCGAGGGATAAAAGCCGTCTCGCCCTGAGCTTCGGCCTGAAGCCGTCAGACTTCGTCCCTCACCGTTGTGAGTCACTTCCAAAACTTCAGCGCAAATATTTGGGTAAGAAGCCCTTACCTTCTTTTTCTCCAGTCTGCTCCCCTGTGCACAGGTGGATTTCCCGGCGGCGGACGACGTCCTTCCACCGCCCATTCCTCGCTGCTGCACCGAGCTCTCCAGGTGGCTGTCTCCCGGGTCTCGCCCCTTGCTGTGCCAGCTATCCTGTCCAATCCAAGTAAGTCCTTCTCTCGCCATAATCTCCTCTGTGTTGGTGTATGCCCGTCACCCTCTCCCTGTGCTTTTTCCATAGGGTTGCCCGGCTGTACGGTCACCTGCCTCTGTGCCTGAAGCAGACGCCGCCACCAACACATTGACATCCCACAGACACGCACTCATTCACGCCTGTTGTTAATAAACTATTTGAACTACTCTGAGCCTGTGTGTGCGTCTCCTGAGCCGTGCGTTATGTCAGTACGGCTTTAGCAGAGCGGCTTGGCAGACGGCGGGCTCGCACACCGTCTTACCACTCTCGAGGTTCGAGTGGATCAAATCGCTTATCAACAACAGGTGATCCTGAATCAATTAGTAGCAATAACAAACCGATTGGACCGCCTGGACCCCCAGCAGCCGTTCCCCCCGGCTCCTCAGGGTGGCGCAGCTCCTGCTGTTCCTGCGGCCGTTCAGCCAGCTCCGGTGGCACCGGCCCGTCTCACACCAATTCCGACCCCCGCTCGCCTTAGCGGAAAGCTCGGCGGAGCGCGGGGGTTTGTGATGCAGTGTGAGTCTGTGTTCGACCGTGTGCCCGGAGATTTTCCCTCAGATCACAGCCAAATCGGCTACATAGGTAACCTCCTGGAGGGGCGCGCTTTAACCTGGGCCTACGCTATAATGGCGAGACCCAGTTATGCCACCCTCACCTATGCCGAGTTCGTGAGGCGCTTCCTGGAGGTGTTCGACCATTCTCGCACCGAGACGGTCCAGGTCGATCGGCTTCTCGCTCTCCAGCAGGGAAGCTGGTCAGCCGCGGACTATGCTATCGACTACCGGGTAGTAGCGGAGGAACTGGGCTGGGACGAACGTTCCCTCTGTGGCCTGTTCCTCCGCAGCCTCAATGACGATCTGAGGGATGACCTGGCTGGACGGGATGTCCCCGGAACGCTAGCGGAGCTAACCTCACTAGCCATTAGCGTGGACAACAGGCTGCGCGAGCGCTCCTCAGGACGGAAGTCGTCTACTTCTCGCCCTCGGGGAGCCTCGCTGCGCCTGCCCCAAGCTCGCCCCCTGGCGACGCCGCCACCATCGCGCCCCGAGGAGTCAGAGCCGATGGTGACGGGCTGGACAAAGCTCTCCCCGGCAGAGAGACAACGCCGCCGTGAGTTGGGTCTCTGCATGTATTGCGGAGACAGTCAGCACACGGTGGAGCTTTGTCCACAGAAGCCAAACGGCGGGGTCCGCGAGTCACTGTAGGGGGCCTCGCGGACGTCAATCGGCAAAATCCCCTCACCCAATTGAAGCTGCCCATCCGTTTCTGCCACAACCCCACAGGGCATCTCACCCACGCACTGGTGGATTCGGGCGCAGAAGGCAGCTTCATTTCACAAAGCCTGGCAACCCGATTGGGCATCCGCTGTCAGGCACTGAGAAACCCCATCTCCCTGGTCAATCTCTCTCGTGCCTCCCTTGGGAGAGTTTCACATCAGACCGTCCCCGTCCCAGTCATCATCTCAGGGAACCACCGGGAGGAGATGGTTTTTTACGTCCTGCCCAACTCTGTGTCGCCCGTCATCCTGGGGTATCCCTGGCTACGCCTCCACAACCCTGTCCTGGACTGGAAGTCAGCTGGGGTATCGGCATGGAGCACGTTTTGTATGGGCACCTGCCTTCAGTCCGCTGCCTGCTCCCCATCCGCTTCCTCCCCTGTGGCGGACGCAGCACCTCTGGACCTGTCTCTGGTGCCTCCGGAATTTCACGACCTGGGTATGGTGTTTAGCAAGACGAAAGCTATGTCTCTCCCCCCTCATCGGCCCTATGACTGTGCCATCAACCTCCACCAGGGGGCTCCCTTACCTTCTGGTCGGCTCTACAGCCTGTCTGCGCCGGAGAAGGAGACAATGAACACCTACCTGAAGGAATCACTGAGCGCTGGGATAATTCGCCCATCGTCGTCACCCGTGGGGGCAGGGTTCTTCTTCGTTGGGAAAAAGGACGGGTCCCTCCGCCCCTGCATAGACTACCGTGCGCTCAACGACATCACTGAGAGGGACCGTTACACCCTGCCCCTCATGGACACTGCCTTTCACTCCCTCCAGGGGGCGACCTGGTTTACCAAGCTGGATCTACGCAGCGCTTACCACCTCGTCAGGATCCGGGAGGGAGATGAATGGAAGACAGCCTTCCGTACCCCGAACGGCCACTTTGAATACCTAGTCATGCCGTTCGGGTTAACCAACGCTCCTGCCGTCTTTCAGCGCCTCATCAATGATGTCCTCCGGGATTTCATCGGCCTCTTCGTGTTCGTCTACCTGGATGACATCCTTATCTTCTCCAGGTCCAGGGACGAGCACCAGGTCCATGTGAGGCGGGTCCTCCAAAGACTGCTGGAGAATCGGCTCTACGTAAAGGCTGAAAAGTGTGAATTCTACGCTAGGACCACATCCTTCCTGGGATTCATCATCTCTCAAGACCAGGTGCTCCCAGACCCAGAGAAGGTGAAGGCGGTGGTGGAGTGGCCTACTCCCGCATCCCGGAAGCAGGTGCAACAATTTGTTGGCTTCGCCAATTTCTACCGCCGCTTTGTGCCCAACTTCAGCTCGATCGTCGGACCACTGACCCGCCTCACGTTCCCGAAGGTCCCTTTCCAGTGGACAGAAGAGGTCGCTGCTGCCTTTAAGGTGCTGAAGGCGGAATTCTCCTCCTCCCGGGTTCTTCGCCAGGTCGACCCCGCGCTGCAGTGCATCATGGAGGTGGATGCCTCGGACATGGGAGTGGGAGCAGTTCTATCCCAGCGGTCACCTGACGATGGCGCCAAACGACCCTGCGCCTTCTTCTCCCGGCGCTTGTCCCCGGCGGAGAGGAACTACGATGTGGGGGACAGAGAGCTCCTGGCCATCAAACTCGCCTTACAGGAGTGGTGCCACTGGCTAGAGGGGGCGGACCTGCCGTTCGTGGTCCTGACGGACCACAAGAACTTAGAGTATTTACGATCTGCCAAGCGCCTGAACGCCCGCCAGGCGCGCTGGTCTTTGTTCTTCGCCAGGTTCCGTTTTACCATCACCTTCAGGCCAGGCTCCAAGAACGGCCTGCCTGACGCCCTCTCTAGGCAGTTTACCCCCGTGGAGGCTGAGGAGACACCCCACACCATCCTGCCCAGGTCGTGCGTCGTGGGTGCCATCTCTTGGGACATCGAGAGCAAGATCCGGAAGGCGCAGGAGGTGGAACCTGATCCTGGCGGCGGACCGGAAGAAAGACTGTTCGTGCCATCTGCGGTCCGAGGAGAGGTCGTCCACTGGCTCCACACCTCCCGGCTCACCTGTCATCCCGGCACCTCCCGGATGATCAACCTCCTCCAACGGTCCTTTTGGTGGCCAGGCCTGCGGAGGGACGCAGCCCGCTACGCCCGGGCTTGCCCAATCTGTGCCACCTGCAAGTCGGGAAATGCCCCTCCAGTGGGTCTGCTCCAGCCCCTGCCCGTTCCTGGCAGGCCCTGGTCGCACATCGCGCTGGATTTCGTCACCGGACTCCCCGTTTCCAACTCCTTTGACACCATCCTGACCATCGTGGACCGTTTCTCCAAGGCGGTGCACTTCGTCCCCCTGCGAGGTCTCCCTACTGCCCTGGAGACGGCGGATCTCCTCGTCCAACACGTGGTCAAGCTGCACGGGATTCCGGTGGACGTGGTCTCGGACCGGGGCCCCCAATTTTCATCCGAGGTTTGGAGGTCATTCTGTAACGCCATCGGAGCCAAGGTGAGCCTCTCCTCCGGCCATCACCCCCAGTCCAACGGGCAGTGTGAGCGGACCAACCAGGAGCTGGAGGCTGCGCTCCGCTGTGTGACCACATCCAAACCAACGTCCTGGAGCAACCATCTCGCCTGGGTTGAGTATGCCCACAACACCGCCCGCTCTTCTGCAACGGGGATGTCCCCCTTTAAGGCGTCCCTGGGTTACGACCCCCCGCTGTTTCCAGTGCAGGAGAGCGAGGTAACTGTCCCCTCAGTTAGGGCGCATCTCAGGCAGTTCCGCTCCATCTGGGCTGCCGTGCGTAGTGCGCTTTTACGCACAGCGGAGCGCAACAGGACCGTGGCGGACCGGCACAGAAGACCTGCCCCGGCGTACAGAGTTGGGCAACAAGTTTATGTGTCAACCCAGGACGTTACATTGAAGGGCGAGAGGAGGAAGCTGGCACAGCGGTTCATGGGTCCCTATCCCATCACCCGGATCATCAACCCGGTGGCTGTGCGCGTGGCTATTCCCCCCCTCCCTCCGCATACATCCCACCTTCCACGTGTCAAAGGTGAAGCTGGCAGTCACCGACCCCCTTTGCCCCCCTCCTGCTGCGCAACCCGCGCCCCGATGATTGATGGCCATCCGGCCTGGTTCGTCGCCTCCATCCTGGACTCTCGACGCCGGGGTCGTGGGTTGCAGTACTTGGTGGACTGGGAGGGCTATGGGCCCGAGCATCGACAGTGGGTACCCTCGTCGTTTGTGTTGGACCCATCGCTCATCGCGGACTTCCACCGAGCGCACCCAGATAAGCCATCGCCAGGAGGCGCTGCTAGAGGGGGGAGTACTGTCACGCCGCGCCATTCATCAGCGGCGCCACCTGCTCCCGCACCTGCTCGTCATCAACGGCGAGGGATAAAAGCCGTCTCGCCCTGAGCTTCGGCCTGAAGCCGTCAGACTTTGTCCCTCACCGTTGTGAGTCACTTCCAAAACTTCAGCGCAAATATTTGGATAAGAAGCCCTTACCTTCTTTTTCTCCAGTCTGCTCCCCTGTGCGCAGGTGGATTTCCCGGCGGCGGACGACGTCCTTCCAACGCCCATTCCTCGCTGCTGCACCGAGCTCTCCAGGTGGCTGTCTCCCGGGTCTCGCCCCTTGCTGTGCCAGCTATCCTGTCCAATCCAAGTAAGTCCTTCTCTCGCCATAATCTCCTCTGTGTTGGTGTATGCCCGTCACCCTCTCCCTGTGCTTTTTCCATAGGGTTGCCCGGCTGTACGGTCACCTGCCTCTGTGCCTGAAGCAGACGCCGCCACCAACACATTGACATCCCACAGACACGCACTCATTCACGCCTGTTGTTAATAAACTATTTGAACTACTCTGAGCCTGTGTGTGCGTCTCCTGAGCCGTGCGTTATGTCAGGACAGATGGACAAAGAGCGGGAGGGAGAGAGTTGGGGAGGTAGAAATGGAGCCTGTGCTGAGTTACGCGTTCTGAGTGGCAAGGCCTAGGTCTAGCAAGGATGCGATGGCCCGTTTATCACTGCTCGCAGCTTTAGTTGTTAGTATTGTTCTTTCTTTCTTTCTTTCTTTCTTTCTTTCTTTCTTTCTTTCTTTCTTTCTTCTTCTCCATCTAAGATGTCATTTTTGGGGTAGTCATCATGCATGAAAACTCACCATTTTTTGCTGGGACCTCAAGACTGGTAAAAATTTTTATATTTTTGAGGAAATATGAATGACAAAAATGGCTCTACAGCGCCACCTAACGTGAAGTCAATGGGGAATGGCACATGCTTACTTTCGCGTAGAAAGATGAAAATAGGGTGAGATATTTATCCTGTCAAGACATGCAAAAAACTCCACAGAAGTGATGGTCTATACCCATCAGGAAGCCGACCATTTTGGCAGGAAGTGGCAGTGACCTGATTTCCACCTCACGCATTTGATCAAACTCATCCTAGGGTTTTAGTCCGATTGAGCTCATTTGTGGTGACAATCATCTATACCCATGTGCCATTAAAAGTTATTGAAAACTTTTCACAAAACTCAACGATTTGGCCGTAGGGGCATGGCAAAGTTTGATGCTTCGCCATGATCATTCTTTGACCATTCTGATGTCAATAACTCTGGTATGCATTGTTGGATTTCAACCAAATTCAATATTATGGATATTAGTCCAATTCCAAACAGTTCTATAGAACAATATTCATAGAAATCTACAGCACCACCTACAGGAGGCAGAAAGTTTTGCATTAGAAAGTTTGCATCATGTTGTTTTTTTAATACTTCGGGAATGGAATGTCGGACTGGCACCAAGGTAGGCATGAAGTATATGGGTATGCCTCCAAACAAGTATAGCTATGAATATTCATGAGCAGCAATAGCACCCTCTCTTGGAGACATGAAGATTACACCAAAGGTTTTCTTCAATATCTCTGAATTAAATAGTCTGATTGGTACTGTTTATGGTGACAATCACCTATACCCATATGCCACCAAAAGTTGTTGAAAATTTTTCCAAACGCCCGACGGTTTGGCAGAAGGGGCGTGGCCAAGTTTGCAGTATTGCCATCACCCTTTCAGTTGCTTTAACTATGGCATACAATGACTGATTTCAACCAAATTTTGCGTGGTGAATAGGTAGCCAATAGTGATAATTTCTATAATAAAGAATGACACATAGCGACAGCCCCCCTACCGCCAATGGACAGGAAGTTGCCATAACTCACATGTAGAATGTCTGATTGCTGCTAAACTTTATAAATATGATACTAGTCAGACCCAGAAAATTTTTTTTTGTAATGATAACAAACATAGCTATAGCACCCCCTAGGAAACAAAAAAAACAAAGCTTTATAACTCAGGCATACTTTGTCCAAATTCAACCAAATTTTGTGTGGTGCATCTTTAGCCTACATTGAACCTTTGTATAATGAACAATGACACACAGCTATAGCGCCCTCTAGAAGAAATAAACAAAGCCTTATAACTCTGAAATACGTAGTTGAAATTCAACCAGATTTTGTGTGGTGCATGGTTAACCAAATCTGAACCTTTCTATAATGACCAATTACACATAGCTCTCGTGCCCCCTAGCAGAAAAACAAAGCTTAATAACTCTAGCATACTTTGTCCGAAGTCAACCAAATTTGGCGTGTTGAATAGGCAGCCAATGGTGAACATTTCTATGATATACAATGAGACACAGCAGTAGCGCTCCCTACCGCCAATGGACAGGAAGTTGTCATAACTCACATGTACATCATCCAAATGGACCCAAACTTGATATACATGGTACCAGTACCACGCAGAACAGAGTTATATGACTATACCACATATAGCTATAGTGCCCCCTAGGTAAAAAAAACAAAAACAAACATTTATAGCAATGGCATAGCTTGTTTAAATTCAAACAAATTTCCTGGTGAAATTTTCACCTGAAGTGGCCTTTAGGCTATGGATTAACATATTAGATTTTTGAGGTAGTCCTCGAGCTTATAGAGTACCTCTACTGAGGTGCTCTCTTGCAATGGACAGATGGATGGACTGATGATTGATGGCAGTATGGATTGATGGACAAATGGATGGTGGATGGATGGGCGTATGGCATTATGGAAGGACGGATGGGCAGAGAGCGGGAGGGTGGAATGGAGCCTGCACGGAGTTACGCACTCTGAGTGGCAAGGCCTATGTCTAGCGAGAACGCAAGGGCCCGTTTATCGCTGCTCCAGCTTTAATTTTTCTTTCACTTTCACAATCTTAGAAATATGCAGCTGAAAATTTCATTTCAAGACCAATGGAACAAAGTTGCAGAAGATTTTAAAGAATAGAATGATAAAAGAATTTGGAGTATAGGTCCAGAAATTCTTAAGATATTGGTGAAAATGTAAAACTTTTACTATTCTAGCACAGCCTATAGACACAAAACCTTGCTTTTGGTTCTCTTTATGTCATGGGCAGCTAGAGCGCGACCCTCCCGTCCTGTCTCACATTCATCAATTCATCACTGCCCCTGAGGCAGAAAACACAGCTGCCTTCGCTCATCAGCCAGCGTACTTAAGGAGGCTCCCTCCGCACATTCAACGCTGGCTCGTCTGGATTGCTGCCACCATGCAGGTGTGTCTCCAGGACTGCGTGCGCTCTCCTGCCACATCTCACCATTTCCTCAGCTTCCTATCTCCACCTGGTCAGGCACCATCAGCTCATCCCCCACACCCTACTGGTTCGTCTATTCACCGCTGGGGCCCTGCTGGTTCTCCCTGGATACCCAAGTAAGTGGCAGTTTGGCTCGCCCATTTCCCCTTACTCTGTTCCTCCGCTCACAGCTCTCATCTTCTGTCCACAGAGTGGTTCCTCTGGTGAGTGACTGTTTCCCTAGCTGTGCGCTTGTTTTGCAAATTAATAAAACTTTCAAACATGCCCCTTCTTGTGGTTCCTTTCCTGTGCTGTTGCATCGTACACGTGAGCTGTCAGCTTATAAACCATGACACTTTATTTGTTATATATCCCTAATAATTTTGCATTTTGCCATTTTGTAGTGCTGTCTGACTCAAGCACTGCATTCCATAAAATAAAAGTCACCAAAAGGAACCACGCTATAACTTGCCTAAAAGTATTTTGATATATTAAATTATTTAAAGTGGCCACAGTCAACAGGGGTTGCCAGTGTATATTCTACAGTTAGTAATATATTTGATTTCAAAACTTAAAATTAATATTTGGTTATTAAGCCATACATCATAGCAGGTTCTAGTATTTATCAATACCAGCCCAGCCCAGAGCTGCGGCCACAAGGTCGTCAGGGCATCTCGTGGTGGCAACCCCCAAACCAAGTGGTGGACACCAGTGTAGAGGGGGTCCATTAAGCTAAAGAAGGAGTCCTATCAAGCTTGGTTGGCTTGTGGGACTCTCGAAGCAGCTGAGGTGTACCGGCAGGCCAAACGGAGTGCAACTCGGGTGGTTGCTGAAGCAAAAACTCGGGTATGGGAGGAGTTCGGTGAGGCCATGGAACAAGACTTTCGGTCGGCCTCGAAGAGATTCTGGCAAACTGTCCGGTGGCTCAGGAGGGGGAAGCAGTTCCCTGTCCACACTGTGTATGGTGTGGATGGGGCGCTGTTGACTTCGACTGGGGATATCGTCGGACGGTAGAAGGAATACTTCGAGGATCTCCTCAATCCCACTGATACGTCTCCCACAGGGGAAGCAGGGCTTGGGGACGAGGGGGATGACTCGTCTATCACAGGGGCTGAGGTCGCCAAGGTGGTTAAAAATCTCTTTGGTGGCCGGGCCCCAGGGATGGACAAGAGTCGCCCTGAGTACCTCAAGGCCCTGGATGTTGTAGGGCTGTCATGGTTGACGTGCCTCTGCAACATTGCGTGGAGGTCGGGGGCAGTGCCTTTGGCATGGCAAATCGGGGTGGTGGCTCCTCTCTTCAAAAAAGGGGACCGGAGGGTGTGCTCCAACTTTAGAGGGATCACACTCCTCAGCCTCCCTGGGAAGGTCTATGCCAAGGTACTGGAGAGGAGAGTCCGGCCGTTGGTCGAACCTCAGATTCAGGAGGAGCAATGTGGTTTTCGTCCTTGTCATGGCACATCGGACCAGCTCTTTACCCTCTCGAGAATCCACGAGGGTTCGTGGGAGTTTGCCCAACCAGTTTACATGTGTTTTGTGGACTTGGAGAAGGCATTCGACTGCGTCCCTCATGGGTTTTTGTGGGGGGTGCTTCGGGAGTATGGGGTATCAGGCTTGTTGTTACAAGCTATTCAGTCTCTGTATGACTGTTGTGAGAGTTTGGTTCGTATTGCCAACACTCAATCGGACTCATTCCCAGTGAGAATTGGAATCCGCTAGGGCTGCCCTTTGTCACCAATCCTGTTCATAATTTTTATGAACAGCACCACTTTCATACAGTACCACACTTCCTCTCTTGTCAACCAATGATATACTTTCTGTAGATCCACAAAGACAGTGCAACTTCCTCTGACCTTCTCTATACTTCTCCATCAACACTCTTAAAGCAAACATTGCATCTATAGTACTGTTTCTTGGCATGACACTGTACTGCTGCTCACTGATTGTCACCTCTCCTCTTAACCTGGCTTCAACAACTCTTTCCCATATCTTCATAGTGTGACTGATCAACGTTATGCCTCTGTAGTTACTACAGCTCTGAGCATCACCCTTGTTCTTGAAAACTAGTGCCACTACACTTCTCCTCCATTCTTCAGGCATCCTCTCACTTTCCAAGATGGCGCTAAACAATCTGGTTAAAAAGTCCACTGTCATCTCTCCTAAACATATCCAATACCTCCACAGGTATGCCACCTGAAACAACTGCTCACTCTTGCACATTCCAACATATTGCACATCAAACATACACTATAGCCAGAAAAAAGTCACACACTCTAATATTTCATTGGACCACCTTTAGTTTTGATTATGGCACACATTCGCTGTAGCATCGTTTCGATAAGCTTTGTGGTGTAATCTAAGTATTACATATGTGGAGCCACTAGGGGGCGACACAGACCGGATGTTGTCAGGAGTACAACAGGATAGATATTAATATGGCGGAGTTCGTGTGTTAATGTGTTACAGCCAGTCAATAAAGGAGGCTCCGTGTTCACCCAAAGCAGCAGTCTTTATTTATAAAAGAACCCAACACAACATGGTGTCAGAAGTTGGTGCGCTTTGAGGTGAGAAAAGTCAGCTTTGCAACCGGCTAACGGCTATGACGGACGAAGTTCAAAGAGCTGCAGCTGCGCCAATTGATCCAGTAATGGCGGCGGCTACTCCAGCGGCAACCTTCACCATTAAACCACCGGAGCCCTTCGACTTTGCGAGACCCCAAGAGTGGGAAAAGTGGATAAGACGTTTTGAGCGTTTTAGACTGGCAAGTAACCTGAATAACTCATCTGAGGCAAACCAAGTAAATACACTGGTTTATTGCATGGGAGATGAGGCTGACGACGTGCTAAGAGGGCTCGAGCTAACGAGTGTGCAGCGCCAGCAGTACGATGCCGTTAAAACAGCCTTTGATAGACATTTCGTTCCCAGAAAGAACGTGATTTATGAACGAGCAAAATTCAACAAGCGAGTGCAACAGCCGGCAGAACCAGTAGACTCGTTCATAACAGCACTCTACGCACTGGCAGAAAACTGTGAGTACGGTGCACTTCACGATGACATCTTGAGAGACAGGCTTGTAGTGGGTCTAAAAGATCCGTCGCTGTCAGAAAGAATGCAGCTTGACAAAGATCTTACCTAGCTAAAGCTATAACAATGGCAAGACAATCTGAAGAAATAAAACGACAATAAACTGACCTAAGAGGTGAAACTAGCGTTAACAGAACAGCCGTGGATGCGCTACACATCAGAAAAGCCAAGCCAAACAAGTTCATAATCAAGGAACAAAAACAGATTAAGTCCTCAAGGCCTCAGCAGACAAAACAAGACAGTAAAGTTTGCTCCAAGTGTGGCAAAGCACCAGCACATGCAGCAGTACAGTGCCCAGCTAAAAACGCGGAATGCCATAACTGTAAAAAACGTGGACACTATATTAGAGTCTGTAGGTCCAACCCAACTGTGAATGAGGTCACTGACAATGCAGACAGACTTTTTCTGGGTGAAGTGGATCTAGGGGAGGATCCATGGCTGGCAGACATAAACGTGAGAGGAAATAAAGTGACTTTTAAGTTAGATTCCGGAGCGGACGTCACAGCGGTTTCTGACCAAACATTTGAAATCTTCAAGAAGAAAAATGAACAGTTGGAAAAGGCACAAAAACCACTCTACGGACCGGGTGGAACTGCACTAACCGTGTTGGGGTCTATGACAGAGACTATTACATATGGTGACAAGAGCGCTACTGAGAAAATCTATATTGTCAAAAATCTGCGCATGGCACTACTGAGTAGAACAGCTTCCGTGAGACTGAAACTAATTGCCAGAATTGACACTATAGACCAAGAGACAGTGAGAAAAGCGTACCCCAAGTTATGCGATGGACTTGGGCTTGTTCAAAAGCCATACACGATTAAACTGAAACCTGATGCTAAACCCTTTTCGCTCAAGGTGCCAAGGCGTGTGCCACTGCCGCTCATGGGTAAAGTGAAAGAAGAGCTCGAGAGGATGGAAAAGTTGGGAGTCATCAGTCGCGTGGAGCAGCCAACAGATTGGTGCTGTGGCATGGTTGTAGCTCCCAAAAAGGACAAAGAAAAGGTGCGTATCTGTGTGGACATGACACCTTTAAACGAGTCAGTGTGTCGCGAAAGATACATCCTCCCGTCTGTGGACCAAACGCTAGGCATGCTCACAGGTGCTCAGTATTTTTCAAAGCTTGATGCAAATATGGGATTTTGGCAAATACCACTGTCTAAAGAGTCGGCCTTTCTCACCACATTTATTACGCCATTTGGCAGATACCACTTCAACCGTTTGCCATTTGGTATTTCCAGTGCTCCTGAACATTTCCAAAACATGATGGTGACTGAGGTTACAGCGGGTCTCGACGGTGTCATCTGTCACATGGATGATATCCTGGTCTGGGGATCCACCAAGGAGCAGCACGACGCAAGACTGCACGCTGTCTTGAAGCGCGCGGAGAAAGCCGGCGTTACATTGAATATGTCAAAATGTGAGTTTGGCAAAAGAGAGGTTAAATTTCTTGGGTTTATTGTTTCAGCAGAAGGAATGAGGCCTGATCCAGACAAAACCAAAGCTGTTCAGGACATGAAAGAGCCAAGCAATGTGAGTGAGCTCAGGAGCTTTCTCGGAATGGTGAACCAGCTGGGGAAGTTCATTCCGAACCTTTCTGAAAAGGACAAACCATTGAGAGACTTGCTTTCAACAAAGAACATGTGGTACTGGGGGCATGAACAACAAAATGCGTTTTGTAATCTCAAACAAGAACTGTCCTCTGCTCCTGTATTGCAGCTGTATGACCCAAACAAACCACAGAAAATATCTGCAGATGCCTCTTCATACGGATTGGGGGCAGTCATGCTACAGAAGGAGAGAGACGTGTGGTCACCAGTTGCTTACGCTTCCCGATCATTGACACCTACAGAGCAGCGCTACGCCCAGCTGGAAAAAGAAGCGCTGGCTCTCACGTGGGCCTGTGAAAGATTCAATGACTTTATCCTGGGTCTGCACTTTGAACTAGAAACTGATCATAAGCCACTAGTGAGCCTGCTGGGAGGACAAGCTTTGGATGCGCTTCCACCGCGTATACAGAGATTTCGTATGCGCCTAATGAGGTACTCATACACTATAAAGCACATCCCGGGCAAAAGTCTCACCACTGCCGACACGCTGTCACGCTTACCGCTCACAAACAGTGTTACTCACACAGACACAGATCTTATGGAGGACACTAACATTTATGTTGACTCTGTGCTAGAGGGACTCCCTACAAGCAGCAAATATCTTGCAGATCTCCAAGAGCAACTGCAGTCCGACAGCGTCTGTTCACAAGTCATGAAATACTGCACAGAAGGCTGGCCGGATCGTAACCAGCTACAGGGAGTGGTGAAGCACTACTGGTCTGAGAGAGCCGTTTTGAGTGTGCATAACGGACTACTACTGAGAGGCACGAGGTTAGTTATCCCTGCTAACATGAGAAATGCAGTTTTGGATAAGATACATGAGGGCCACCAGGGGGTGGTTAAATGCAGAGAGCGCGCCCATCAGGCTGTATGGTGGCCAGGTTTAAGCAACCAGATCAGTGAAGTTGTACTCAAATGTAGACAGTGCATACAGGAAAGAGTTAATGTGAGAGAGCCTTTAATGCCCACAGATTTACCAGAAAGGCCATGGCAGAAGTTGGGAGCTGATTTGTTCACGCTACAAGACAAAAACTACCTGTTATTAGTGGACTACTTCTCTAGGTATATAGAGATTGCCCAGCTCAGCCCAACTCGCTCTGCCAATGTCATTGTGCATTTAAAATCAATGTTTGCACGGCACGGAATACCGGAGATACTGATCACGGATAACGGCCCACAGTTCGCAAGTCAGGAAATGGAAGACTTTGCAAAGGAGTACTGTTTTGAGCATGTGACCAGTAGTCCCAGGTACCCCCAAAGTAACGGTGAGGCAGAAAGAGCTGTCCAAACAGTCAAAAACCTTATCAAGAAAGCCAGTGATCCATACCGAGCACTGTTAGCCTACAGAACCACAGCGTTGGCAAATGGCTACAGCCCAGCACAGCTTCTCATGGGGCGTAGACTTCGTACCACCCTGCCAATGCTTCCAGAGGCCTTGCAGCCATGCGTGCCGAATCTGCAACAAATTCGTCACGTGGAAAAGGAGAGACGGATGAGGCAAACAGAATGTTTCAACAAAAGACACAGAACGAGAGATTTGGATAAACTGTTACCCGGAAACTCTGTTTGGATTACAGATGCAAAAGCACAGGGCACAGTGACATCTGTCCACAAAACTCCACGGTCCTATGTCATTAGTGGACCACAAGGGACAATCAGGAGGAATCGCACTCATCTTGTGCCTATGTCGATACCAAAGACTGAGATGGAACCACAACGGACCCAGTCAAATGGAAAAGACACTCCTACAGAAACTGTTTCTGAGCCCAATGCACAGGGAACACCAGGTGTTGTTAGAACCAGGTCTGGTAGAGAAGTGATTAAACCAAAGAGACTGGATCTGTAGAGTTGCATGTTAATATTTGTGAAAACAGAGTTGAGTTCTGAAAATGCCTTCTTTAAATAGAAAATAAGAGGCCTTTGCATAATATGTTCTTGCATGGCAACAGTGTTGGGAAAAAAAAAAAAAAGAAATGTTATAGATTTGTAAAAGGGGGTGATGTGTTAAATTTATGCTGTCATAGTTAGCTGACAAAAGGGAACGGAAATAAGAATGTATTTTGTGTTTTCAGCTAAAAGGGGTCAACTTGGCTTCAGTAAGGGGGATGTGGTGTAATCTAAGTATTACATATGTGGAGCCACTAGGGGGCGACACAGACCGGATGTTGTCAGGAGTACAACAGGCTAGATATTAATATGGCGGAGTTCGTGTGTTAATGTGTTACAGCCAGTCAATAAAGGAGGCTCCGTGTTCACCCAAAGCAGCAGTCTTTATTTATAAAAGAACCCAACACAACAAGCTTCTGCAATGTCAAAACATTTATTTCCGTCCGGAGTTGCATTAATTTTTTGCCAAGATCTTGTATTGATGATGGGAGAGTCGGACCACTGCGCATAGTTTTCTCCGGCACATCCCAAAGATATCTCAATGAGTTAAGGTCTGGACTCTGTGGTGGCCAATCCATGTGTGAAAATGATGTCTGATGCTCCCTGAACCACTCTTTCACAATTCAAGCCCGATGAATCCTGATATTGTCATCTTGATATATGCCCATGCCATCAGGGAAGAAAAAAATCCATTTATGGAATAACCTGATCATTCAGTATATTCAGGTAGTCAGCTGACCTCATTCTTTGGGCACATAATGTTGTTGAACCTAGACTTAGACCAGTAATTATCCAATAGGAGGCTCTTACCTATTTGCTTAGTTAAATCCAGGTGGTAACCTTTTTTTTTTGGCCAGGCAGTGTATTAAAACATGATAAAACATAATACAAAATAAGATAAAACAGTACTATGATAAAACTGCACCCCTGTGTAGACAGTCAGCATTGTTTAGGATTTTGAATGATACAGGTGAAAATTAGATTTTAAAGCTGTTTAATTTATATTGAGAGTTTGTATCATCTTCCAAAGGTAGGAATTTGTATTCTGGATGAAGAACATGAGATAGAGGGACTGATTTTCTTTTTGTCCCCATCACCTTCACGACCATCTGCATGAGCGAAAGAAGCTGGATTTTAACTGCACATTTAGCATACATTCTTCTAGTATGCTGACATCTCATTTCTGATAGAATAAAACCATTATTTTGGGCTCAGTCCTAAAAATCCCTGATCCTTTTGTCTCTTCATGTACAACCTGGGTTTTTTTGTTTGTATGTTTTATTTATTTTCAACCTTATCTGCAACTCTTCTGATTTGTTCACCATCTGAAATGTCTAATTAGTGGATTATTTGATGTTTTTAACAAGGGTGGTGGGGTATTTAAAAAATTCACATAAGGTATAATTCAAATACAAATTTGCAAGAATAAAGGTGAAACAATATTAGGGATGGACAATATTAGATTTTTATTTATTTGTTTATGTTTTGCTGATAACCAATATGCCGATATTTTGAAAATCCTTTTTCGGTGGAGGACGATGCATAAGTCTGTGGAGCTGGTTTGTCCCTGGTGCGTGGCGCGCGCCTGGTGCAGTGACCACATAGCTGGAAGTTGTGCTGTCCTCGTAATCCTGCAGTGTGTGCGCGGGGCTTCTGTGCGCAGAAAGTCCGCTGTCGGGAGGTGAGTCAGAGTTGGGGAGCTTGGTGGAAATCAGCGCAGACAGCGCCGATGATCTTCCCCGTTCAGGCTGTTTCTGTCGGTTCGCTCGTTTCGCCGTTCATGGTGCGTGTCGGTCCCAGCGCTGCCTGCTCCAGAGAGCGCGCTCCGGTGTGGATAAAGAGGATGCAGGCGTTCTCTAGTCCTCTGGAATCTACAGCGCGGTGAGAGGGAGTAGACGGTCATTTTCTCTCATCAGGTCACCAGTGTGGAGAAAATGGCATAGTCGAGAGACGCACCATGCACGTCCAGGGTCACCAATGTGGAGGTAATAGATCAGGCGAGATGCAACGAGCTGGAAGGGTACAAGGTTTTATTTCCTCCAACATACTGAAACACGCTTTGTAGCTCGGTGAGCTACTGCGTTGCTTAGGCATGTGTAACAAGCTATTTTATATGTTATACAGACAGAGAGAATGCATGGCACATTAGCATAGTGATTGTCATTCAATACCCAACATTAGCATGACATCAGCTAGCGCCCGGCCTGGACGTCCTCGCCGAGGATGCATACATAACAGTCCCGTCGGATTGCCCCCTGGGGCTCTCTGTCCGTATGCAAATTGTCCTCCGTTTCCTCCAGCCCCGATGAGTGTGAGATAGTGTCCGTCCGCAGTGTGCTGGGTCACCACAAGATATCTATTGTGCTCCC
Source organism: Pholidichthys leucotaenia (assembly GCA_020510985.1). Classification (NCBI taxonomy): domain Eukaryota; kingdom Metazoa; phylum Chordata; class Actinopteri; order Cichliformes; family Pholidichthyidae; genus Pholidichthys; species Pholidichthys leucotaenia. The sequence continues at coordinate 266,059,240 of CM035849.1, read as the reverse complement.
TCCTCTGTACAATATAGACACAAGAGAGAATATAAATGTTAGACCCCAGGAAGAATAGCCAATGTTTTATACAAGTGCTAATGGGGCTTTTAATAAAACAAACAAACTATATTTAATCTCATGTAATGTCATCTGGTGAGGCTGCAGATATCCTGTGCATGCCTGGGGAGCACAGTTGGTCATATTTAAATTTAACATTGTAAGCCTCGGCCTCTGCAAATCTTGCAATTAGAAAAAAATAGTAAAAAAAAATTGTTTATCTGTACTGTAAGCAACTGGTGTCACTGCTACCTCCTCATTAACAACAGGTGCTCGTCATTAGCATCATGTGTGCTCGTACAAGCAGCATTGCTATCTGTTCCTCGGGATGGTAAGTTTCCTCCCAGGTTGTCATGTATCTGAACTCAGGTTTTCTCTGAGTTCAGATCCTCACTTTATCTCCAAGTTTGATTGTTTGTTGTCATTTTTTTGTGGTTAGTTTTTGTTTATTTGTTTGGGGTGTGACAGAGTTCTTCCCTTTCTCACCAGACTTCCCGTACCAGCTGCCTCTGTCCGCTCAGCGGTGGCAGCTTGGTAATTACTGTAGGTCACGGCTCGCTCATGATTCACACCTGCAACTCATCCTCTGTGTATATTTAAGCACTGCTGTTTCACCAGGGCAGTGCGGCTGTTTTGTTTTGTCACCCCTCCACCAGAGCACAGTCTGCTCTGGTGATATTCTCACTGTAAGTACCCGGCACCTGCCAGTAAGTTGGAGCGTTTTGGGGGTTTTCTATGTTTTTTCACAGCTCTCGCCAGTTTGCATGTTGGAGACCTCTGGGTTATTCTGTGTGTCTTTTCCTGCCCGCTCACCAGTCGGTTTGGGAGCGAGCAGTGTTTGTATTTTCTTTCGCTCACCAGATCAGAATCAGAATCAGAATAAGTTTATTGCCAAGCACATTTACAAGTAAATAACAGGTAAATATACGAGGAATCTGACTTGACACTGAAAACGTCATAAATGACATTCTCAATGACGCGGCGAGCCGTGGAGGCGCCTGTCAGCAGGAGGGGAACAGTAGGCAGAGGGGGAGGATGGACACAGTAGGAGAGAGAAAAAAAGCATTGTTTATCAGAATAAAGTTCATATATGACCGATATTATGATTACAAGAAAAAAACTCTCAATGCACAATTAGCAAACAATAGAATCCACACAATGACACAAAGAGAGCAGTGAGTGAATATCTTCAGTCAGTATAAGTGAGTTGGGTGCATTGTGTAGTGTAGATGTGACAGTTGTTAGTGAGCAGCAGAGGGCGCCTCCTGGCAGTGGATAGATGTTGTAATCATGTGACTTATAAACAAGTCCAGAGTCTATCTCTCTTGCTTGCAGAAGGCACATGGGCACTGTCCTTGAGGGTCCAAATCCGCTGATACGACAACAACTGATTGTCGATTGTTTGGGTTAAGAGCCGGTCCTCCCGCTTATCTCAATCAGGAGGAATGTAAACACGGGGCACCAAACAAGGTCAAATCAAATCAGCACAGTGCACTCAGAGAATAGAATTTGTCCTCACCCATGCAAATTCTGTGCTATCATATATGCAGGATTAAACTGTTTTTCCTTGGAAAGCACAGGGCTCCAGATGTATTCCTCCACTGAATCACTGTCATTCAGTTCACCATTTGCTGCTACTCGTGCCTTCCCCAACTGGTCGAATTTGATGAAGGAGCTTGCCGGGTCCGCTTTGATCAGCTCTCTCACCTTCCTTCAATTTCTGATGCATCAGGGAGCTTCACAGCCAAAAATAGAAGTCCTGAGATCATAACCAATAATGTTTCCACGAATTCCAATGTCCATGAGTCTCCTCGCAGGTTCCAATTCTTGGGCTCCCCCTTGGCCCGATTCTTGTTGAAAAATAGTGACAATAGCACATTTAAGCCGCTTCCAAATCCATAATTTCCGATTAGATTAAGATTCAGCAGAAGAAGAGCGACTAGACACAGACAAAAACGCAACATTACAAAGCTGGGAATAGGTCAGGAAGGCAGGATAGGGAGCTGGGAAGAAAAGCGTCTGCTCTCTTTGGAGGGCGGAAGTGGAGTTGGAACATTTTGTTTTTTCCCTTATTTTCAGTAAATTGCACTGACACATCCTGCGAGTGGGTCCGTCTCTCCTTCCCCGCAGGGGCACTCATGACAGAAAATAGCCACCAGTGAGGATCCAGCGGTTGTGTCAGTGAATTTTTCTTCACTTTTTCTGTGTTTTTCCCTCACCTGCTTTTGGAGCTCACCATGGATGAGGTGGAGCGGCAGGCGGTGTGCCACTTGGAAGACATCTGGTTGCAGATGTTGGATTCCCGTTCCCCCGAGACGGTCCTGGATGGTCGAGATCAAGCGGCGCGGGTCATGCAGGTGTTTCCTCATCTATAGAGCCACCCGGAGGCAACTGAAATTTTCCTCTCCATATACTCTCTGCCTTGTGATGAGCAGAGGGAGATGGTTTCGACGCCTGAGCTGTCTCCAACGAGAAAGAAGTGCTCCCGTCGCAAGATGCCTTTAGCCTCTCCCATGGCAGCTCCGCCTCCTCCTCCAGAGCCCTGGCCTACTCCATCTGCGGAGGAACTGGAAGAGCGAAGACAGGTGTTGCTGGCGGAGACAGATCTCCTCCTTGAGGTGAAGCCATGACTCCTCCCAGACTGGATCCACGAAGCGGAGGAGTTTCTCCTGAGGGAGCCAAAAGTGGAGCCTGTGAGCGAGCATTCCCTGACCTCAATGCCTCTTCTCCATGATAAGCTGACGTCTCCTTCCTCCGCTTGTCGCCACTGAACCCGGAAATCTCGGCAGAGAGACTACAGCACCACTCACCCAGCAACCCCTCCTTCACGGAGGGAGAAGACTTTTGCAGAAGAACTCCTTCAAGCTCCCGGGGAGATGGAGCACAACCTTGGGACAGCAGCTGACATCATTACTCCCCAGGAATTCAGGCAAGTCCTTATTCATTCACTCGCTCTCTCCCCTGAAATTACTTGCCTGATTCCTGATGAGGAGGCTCAGATTTTACAGTTTACTGACTCTTCATCATCAGCTGCCGTTACCGCTTCTCCACCTGTTTCTCCTGGCTCCCCCAAATCTCCGCTGGTCCCGGGAGGAGGTCACCAGACGATGGAGGAGCCAGAGGTCATAGAGAGGTCTACTCCACGGGAACAGTGTTGTCCTGGATGGATCTGCCAGAGGAAGCCATTCCCCTCACCTACAACCTTCCCTTCACAATGGGAGGAGCCCAGGGCCGCCATGGACATGGAGAGGGCTGTTTGTGTTCCAGTTGCAGCAGGCAATGCTACACACGAGGAGAACAGGCAAGTTCAATCTCATTCTGTTCAAGTTGTTGATGAATTGTCTTGCCTGACTCCTTGTAAAGAGACTCAGATAATACAGTCCCGAGTGCTCTTTGTCTGCTGCAGATAATAAGTTTTCACCTACTGTCTCCATATCTCCTCCTCTCGCCTCTGAGTGTCCATCGGCCCTGAAACTCAACCACCGGATAATGGAGGAGCCCACGGTGCTGGAAGACACCATCCCAGCCCCGCAGACCCCCTACGGGCAGAGGGAGGGCACCGAACCCGAGCTCGCCACACCGAGTCCTGCCCCTACGGTGATCCAGAGCCCAGCCGCCATCCTGGATGAGCCTCCTGCATGAGCCTCCTGCATGGACCACTACACCTGGGGCTGAAGGGACTGCCGTAACCATCATGCCTGCTGCGGGGACCACTGTAGCAGAGTTGACACCTGAGCTAAACTTACTGGGGGCCGGGCCCGCAGGACCATCCTTGCCTGGATTGTTGAAGTCCTGGACGGCGGTGGAGCTGGAGTTAAGGCAAGTGCTCTCTTTTGTTTTTCTCTCCTCAGTGTTTGAGCGATCCTGCCTGGCAGTTGGTGAGGAGAGCCGGGTGCAGCCGACCGCTGCACTTAAGCTTCCCTCGCCAGGCTCCGCTTCTGCCGGCGACCCTGACCACTCTTCTCTCTGTTCTGTCTCTGAGCTCTCTCCCAGGGTGGCCGGAGAGGATCCAACATCACCTGAGGCCTCGTTGAGCCAGGTTCGCCACTGGAGGTTGGTCCGAGTCCAGCTTCCACAGTGGAGGTCGTGGGGGTTCCGTCCCAAGCCGGGACTACCGAGGGTGCAGCTGTGTCCCAAGCCAGGACCACCAAGGGTACAACTGTGTCCCAAGCTGGGACCACCAAGGGTGCTGCCGGCCAGCCTTAGGACGCCGAGGCCTTCACTCCTCTGCTGGATGCCGTCGCGGTCCCCCTTCCTCCGCCACCAGTCGCCATTGGGGTTCCCCTCCTCTGGATCGGCTTCCCACCATTGAGCCTTCCAGTGGGTGAGCCGCTTCCTCGTTCATCCCTCTGGTCCTGGTGGCTTTACTACGTTGGCCGGCCGCCCGAAAGACTGAGCCTCTGGTTCGGGTGGTCCATTTTCTCTGGCAGGCCACCTGATTCTCTCTTTCAGGCCATCTGCTCAGCCTGGTACTTAGGCCGGCCACCCGAACCCTGGACCTCTGGGACTGTGGGGGCTTAGGGGTTGTCGGGGCGCAGGTGTGAGTCTTGAGCTGTTATTTTTTTTTTGCCTCCTAGCCATTTTTTCTCCACCTTTTTGTTGTACTAGTTCTTTTTTTTTTGGGGGGGGGGGGTTCTTTTTGGATGTTACCTGGGGTTGTCTGGTATCCAACCCTTAAAGGGGGGGCTTTGTTATGTATCTGAACTGAGTTCAGATCCTCACTTTATCTCCAAGTTTGATTGTTTGTTGTCATTATTTTGTGGTTAGTTTTTGTTTATTTGTTTGGGGTGTGACAGAGTTCTTCCCTTTTTCACCAGACTTCCCCTACCAGTTGCCTCTGTCTACTTAGCTGTGGCAGCTTGGTAATTAGGTCACGGCTGTGTATATTTAAGCACTGCTGTTTCACCAGGGCAGTGCAGCCGTTTTGTATTGTCACCCCTCCACCAAAGCACAGTCTGCTCTGGTGATATTCTCACTGTAAGTACCTGGCACCTGCCAGTAAGTTGGAGCGTTCTGGGGGTTTTCTATGTTTTTTCCTGGCTCTCGCCAGTTTGCATGTTGGAGACCTCTGGGTTATTCTGTGTGTCTTTTCCTGCCCGCTCACCAGTCGGTCTGGGAGCGAGCAGTGTTTGTATTTTCTTTCGCTCACCAGATAAGCTTGTTGGAGCATTTTGTTTTTTCCCTTATTTTCAATAAATTGGACTGACACATCCTGCGAGTGGGACTGTCTCTCCTGCCCTGCAGGGGCACTCATGACACAGGTTGAAGTGAAAAAGGTTGTATTGATAAAAATTTTCTGTGCTCTTCCCCTTTTCTCCATTTCTCTGCACTGCAAGGATAACTTTGTTTCATTTTGCTGCTATGCTACACACTGTACAGTTTTGCCTACACGCTGTACAGTTTGTTTACAATGTACCCAATGATATGCATATGTTTCAGAGACAACATGGAAGAGTCCAACAGTCTGAGGAGAAGGGGGAAGGACATTACATTCGTGATTTGATTTGCCGTTTATGTAAATACTGGTGTTTCTTTATTTTATCGGACATCATGTTAAATATGCTAAACATTTTATATATATATATATATATATATGTATATATATATATATATATATATATATATGGAGCTCCTACTAGAACGGGGCCCCTCGCAGATCAGGGCCTAAGGCAGTTGTCTACCTTTGCCTAATGATAAGTCCGCCTCTGCTCACTCGTCTTTGTCATTGTTGAAGTAAATCTGCTTTGTATTTTTCCTTGCTTCTCTGAAACGCTCTGATTTAAAGCCTCTCACTTTAAGAAACATCCTTCACCTATTTAACTCGGCCCTCCCTCTTACATCAGTTAGCCATTAGCTGACAAATTTCTAGCCTTTAGCTTTTAGCCTCCTTCTAGCTCAGAGGAGCGGTGTTGGTTCACTGATCCACAGTCGATGGTGTATCTTGCGTAGCTCCACCCCATCTCCCAATAATTTTGCCGTGATTCCACAACAAATGGCTAGCACCATGCACCAGGCAGCCCCGATCACTACAACCAACCTGGCCCGGGACCCAAGGCTGCTGGCTAAGCCAAAGCAAAGCTTGCTGAGCTGAGTTGCAGATTCACGGGATCTCAAAGGGCAGTGTCCCACTCTATAGGATTCTACTCTGCTCCCACAGCCAGCTGGGGGACACCCTGTCACTGCTCGGAGAGGAATGGAGTTGCACGGAGCGCCGGAGGACAGTGGGGGAAGTGGCCTCGGGTCCTGGTGTAGGGACCACCTACACCAGGCCAGGTTGGTTGCAACAACCGGAGCACTGGTGCTGGCAATTTGCTGTGGAATCACAGTGAAATTATTGGGAGATGGGCTGGAGTGATGCAAGGTATATTGTGGACTGTGGACTGATGAACCAGGTGGTAAAAGGGATGGCTATTAGGGTAACTAAGATCTGAGGAAAATACCAATATAAGCTGCGCTTGGTGCGAGCCTCCTGGTACCAGTGTTAGCTTGAGGGCTAATAGCTCAGTGGCTAATACACTACCTTTAGCACCCCTTCCATCTATATGACAGACAACTAGGCGGACCAATGATAGAGCAGAGGGCGGGTCTCAAGGACGGCGGTGGGTTGGTTTTGTCAAATCATGACGTATACAATTTACATGGAAGAGTCAAAAACATTTCTGGCATTTCTGAGAGACAAAAATGAAATAAAGGCTGTGTGTGTTTTTAAGAGAATTGACTGTTTTGATATTTTTTTGAAAAATTACGTGATGAATAGACACATTTCAGACAGTTAAAAACTACAAACACACCATTTTTCAGTCAATGACCCTTTTAAAGTGACTTTTATTATTTTTCATTTCTCTTATAACAATGTAAAAGTTTCTCTTTTTGCCATTTTATGTTCCACTGTGTCATAAGTCCTGAGGGCAAGGTGTTGGCGTGGTGAGATCGTTACCATTCGCCACATTTATCAGTGACTAAACATCATAAGATGAGACTGAGCAGATGCGCACAGCTTCATAAATATCACATGGACCTTTTCATACAATCAAGTCTACACCCAAATGTGTGCCAGTTTCTACGCACTTTTGATAAATGAGGACTGCTGGTTGTTTTTCAAAACATCACACATTGTGCTGTAGTTGTAACACGATGAGATGAAGGAGCTGAATTTCAACAAGTGGTTAGGTCAGAGAAAATGCCAGCCTCTTTGGTGAAGCACTCCTGGCCTTTACACAGAGAGACAGACCAAGTGCAGCTGCTGTGAATGTGTGTTTAAGAGAGAGCTAGTGGGCCTGAGAGCCTGAAACATCCAGTGGCTGCTGCACTCCATATTTGCCTGACCGCGGTAACCACAGACAAGCCACAGCATAAACTTCCAAAGCGAATTAAAATGTTATGAAGTGGAGTTAGCCTTATTTATTTATTTATCCCTCCTGGCATGGGAACAGTCAGGCAGTCACTGTAACTGCACAGCTCTGGCTGTGAGTGCCAGTTCTCCACCTCCTCCTCCTCCTGCTGCTGCTACTTATGGGAAACCTGTGAGTGGAGGTCCCTCGGAGACCTGGCGGGACACGAGAAAACTCTGGAACCACAAGCAAGCCTTCACACAGCTGAGAGGACAGGGCATGTGAGCCCACTTACCACAAAACAGACGTCAGACAGAGGCTACAGGAACGGCTGTGGTGCTGCTGTGCCGAGAACAACCTACTATCTGCATATAGAATAGATGCGTGCATGCATGCATGTGCAGTGACGCATGGTGCAATGATGGCATAACTGTGCTAAGTTATGCTAACTACATAACTAAGCTAAGCTGGGCTGTTTCTACCTATAAAGCAGAATACACAAATGCTACAGGTACCCTTAGCCACTAGAGGGCCCCACTCTACAAGTTCGCCTTCCGTTTTTGGGGGTAGAATTAGAATTACTTAAAACTTTTTTCCCGTAAATTTACAGCTTTTCTTCTCTTGAACTTGCAATTTTTTCTCATAAATTACCAATTTTTATTACCTCCGCCAAAGAGGTTGCGGCAGGGAAAATAAGTATTGAACATGTCAACATTTTTCTCATTAAACATATGTATGATGGAGCAATTGACCTGAGATTTTCACCAGATATCAGTAACAACCCAAATAATCCATACATACATACATACATACATTTTTCCTCTTAATAATATATATATATATATATATATATATATATATATATATATATATATATATATATATATATATATATATATATATATATAAAATTTAAAATAATGTTTGCCATCTTCCCGATTTCTCATTTTTTTATGGGTGTCACACGTAAATGTTTCAGATCATCAAACAAGTTTAAATATTAGACAAAGATAACACAAGTAAACACGAAATGCAGTTTTTAAACGAAGGTTTTTATCATTAAGGGAAAAAAATTCAAACCTACATGACCCTGTGTGAAAAAGTGATTGCCCCCAAACCAAATAACTGGTTGGGCCACCCATAGCAGCAACAACTGCAATCAAGCATTTGCAATAACTGGCATTGAGTCTTTTACAGCGTTGTGGAGGAATTTTGGCCCACTCATAATAATAATAATAACTCATAATTCATCTTTGCGGAATTGTTGTAATTCAGCCACATAGGAGGGTTTTCAAGCATGAACTGCCTTTTAAAGGTCATGCCACAGCATCTCAGTTGGATTCCGGTCAGGACTTTGACTAGGCCACTCCAAAAGCTTCATTTTGTTTTTCTTAAGCCATTCAGAGGTGGACTTGCTGGTGTGTTTTGGGTTATTGTCCTGCTGCAGAACCCAAGTGCGCTTCAGCTTGAGGTCATGAACAGATTGCCGGATATTCTCCTTCAGGATTTTTTGGTAGACAGCAGAATTCATGGTTGCATTTACCACAGCAAGTCTTCCAGGTCCTGAAGCACCAAAACAGCCCCAGACCATCACACTATACCACCATATTTTACTGTTGGTATGATGTTCCTTTTCTGAAATGCTGTTACTTTTTCACTGGATGTAATGGGACACACACCTTCTAAAAAGTTCAACTTTTGTCTCGTCAGTCCACAGAGTATTTTCCCAAAAGTCTTGGGGATCATCAAGATGTTTTCTGGCAAAACTGAGACCAGCCTTTATGTTCTTTTTGCTCAACAGTGGTTTTCATCTTGGAACTCTGCCATGCAGGCCATTGTTGCCCAGTCTCTTTCTTATGGTGGAGTCATGAACACTGACCTTAACTGAGGCAAGTGAGGCCTGCAGTTCTTTGGATGTTGTTGTGGGGTCTTTTGTGACCTCTTGGATGAGTCGTCGGTGTGCTCTTGGGGTAATTTTGGTCGGCTGGCCACTCCTGGGAAGGTTTGCAACTGTTCCATGTTCTCGCCATTTGTGGATAATCGCTCTCACTGTGGTTCACTGAAGTCCCAAAGCTTTAGAAATGGCTTTATAACCTTTTCCAGACTGATAGATCTCAATTACTTTGTTTCTCATTTGTTCCTGAATTTCTTTGAATCACAGCATGATGTCTAGCTTTTGAGGGTCTTTTGGTCTACTTCACTTTGTCAAGCAGGTCCTATTTAAGTGATTTCTTGATTGAGAACAGGTGTGGCAGTAATCAGGCCTGGGTGTGGCTAGAGAAATTGAACTCAGCTTTCCAAAGATGTGATAAACCACAATTAATTTATGTTTTAAGGGGGGGGGATGGGGAATCACTTTTTCACACAAGGCCATGTAGGTTTGGATTTTTTTTTTACCCTTATTAATAAACACCTTCATTTAAAAACTGCATTTTGTGTTTACTTGTGTTATCTTTGTCTAATATTTAAATTTGTTTGACGATCTGAAACATTTAAGTGTGACAACCATACAAAAAATGAGAAATCAGGAAGGGGGCAAACACTTTTTCACACCACTGTAAATGACAAAAAAATATGTGTTTTTTATTTTTATTCAAGTGTTTCTTTTTTCCACTGAGACAGTAGGGAAGGGAAAAAAATATTTATAATAGTAATGTACTCATGCATACTTAGATTATATGATCACGTGGGTATAGTAACCAGAAATTCTACTCATGTAAAAGCAGTGCTTTGAATTTATAATTAAAGGTGGACAACCAAAAATTTCTAGCTGAGTTAAGGGTACAAAGAGCACCCACTTAAAAACTTGAGTAATGACTTCAGTCTTGAAGGTTTGAGGTTTTTCTCGAAAATTTATAACAATTTTGTTATAGTTTTTCTACTTTTCTCTGTAAATTTATCTAAATTTGAAACATTTTCCTCAAATTTGTAATTTCCTCTTGTAAAATTGACTTTTCTTGTACATTTGAGACTATTATAAATGTGTGGATTATTATATGGCTAATTTTTGTCTATTTTTAAAATAAAATTATTGTTTTTTTAATAAATTTGAAACAGACTGTGGTATTTTTTTTTTTACTTTTTCCTTATAACAATTTACATTTTTGACCATAATTTTGCATTCAGAACAGAACAAAAATTTAACTCTGATTTCAAAGAAAAAAAATTAATAAAATTGTGTTTAATGAAATAAATTAACTTAAATGACCAAGGATTCTGTTATTTCTGTTATAATATTATAGTTTTTTAGAAATCTCCTCACAACCCAGACATCAGGAAAAACCTCCCTTATTTTGAAATCTAAATGTTGGCATGTTTAGTTTGTCTGAAGGCTGCCCATGGATTAAAATCAGTGACTTTGTGAATTTTGGTCATGTTAACTTGCCAGGTACATAATCATGAAGATAAATTAGTTAATTAATATTAACTAAGGTAATGGTAAAAACATCTTTTTATTCTTGTCTGAAATAAGAAAAACAAAAAAACTAATAATTAAAAAGAAGACAAAATGAACCTACTCGAGCTCCTAACCACACCTGTTAGCTAAGCGACTTTTCCATTATTGCGTCCATTACCAGCGCGTGAAAACCATGATAAATGCTTCCACTGCTTACATACCTCTTCTGCTTTTTGCTACATTTAAAGTACTTTAATAAGCTCATGTTTCTCTTGGTCAGTGACGCTAGTGAGACACTGCCTGCCGACTGGAGCAGTCACGCGGGTGGGGCGCTTCTGAACTCTGCGCAGATAATGGTCACACGCATTGTTCGTGTGCGCGCTTGCAGACCGTCAGTTCTTCATATTTTTTTCTTAAATTTATACTTCCTCATAGAGTGGCGGCATTATTTCAAGCATGGCGGGCCGCCACCCAGAAATGTTACCAGAGGAAACCCTGAACCAGCTGAAATCCATGAGAATTTAGGAAGCCATCCCATCCCCCATCAGTGCAAATTAATTCCAGCTGATTAAGTCCTGACTGATAGCCTTTAAAAAGGTCTGTGAATATCAGATTGACACACCACAAAGAACTCATGATGGGTAGATTCAAAGAGCTCTCTCTAGACCTTTGCAACCTTATTGTTGCAAAACATAATGATGGCATTGGTTACAGGTGCATTTCTAAACTGCTGAATGTTCCAGTGAGCACTGTTAGAGCCATCATTCAGAAGTGGAAAGAACATCATTTTAACGTAAACCAGCCAGAACCAGGAGCTCCTTGCAAGATTTCTGACAGAGGGATCAAAAGAATTATCAGAAGAGTTACCTAAGAGCCAAAGACCACTTGTGGAGAGCTTCAACAAACAATAAGTAATACACTCAACCGACTTGGACTCTATGCCCGCTCACCTCACATGACTCCACTGATTAAAAAAAAAAAAAAAATCATGTTGAAGTTCATTTAAAGTTTGCTGCACAACATTTGGCCACAGCCGGGGGCGGCTGCGGTGCAGGTGTAGTGTGGCCAACTACTGATCAGAGAGTCAGGGGTTTGATTCCTGCTCTGTCCGCAGCCTGCATATCGAAGTGTCTTTGAGCAAGACACTGAAGCCCCAGTTGCTCCTGGTGGGTCAGGCTAGCACCTGTATATGGCAGCTCTGCCACCATTAGTGTGTGAATGTGTGTGTGAATGCAAGGAAAGCAGGATCTGTAAAGCGCTTTGGTCATCTAGAGATGAGGAAAAAAGTGCTATGTAAGTGAATGCCATTTATACCATTTTTGGATGTCACAACACACAGCAGGTTTGGAGGAGAAACGGCACTCCACATCCCATCATGGTATGGGGTGTTTTTCAGCACATGGTACAGGCAGACTTCATATAACTGAAGGAAAGATGAATGGACAAATGCACAGAGACATCCTTGATAAGAATCTGTTGTCATCTGCCAAGATGCTGAAGATGAAACAAGGGTGGATATTTCAACAAGACAATGATCCCAAACACACAGCCAAGGAAACTCTCAATTGGCTACAGAGAAGGAAAATAAAGCTGCTAGAATGGCCCAGTCAGTCACCTGACCTGAATCCCATTGAAAATCTGTGGAACGAACTGAAAATCAGAGATAGAAGACACCCACGGAACCTTCAAGATTTGAAGACAGTTTGTGTGGAAGAATGGGCTAAAATCACTTCTGAGTAATGCCTGTGCCCAGTTTCTCCATACGGGAGGCATCTTGAAGCTGTTATTATTAACAAAGGCTTTTCTACTAAATATTAAATGAATTTCACCAAGTGTGTTCAGTACTTATTCCCTGTGTCATTCCACTTTATTAAATATAACTTGTTTTGTGAACACAGTTGCCTTGATTTCTTTGTATGTATGGATTACTTGGGTTGTTACTGATATCTGGTGAAAATCTCAGGTCAGTTATAAATATGTTTAATGAGAAAAATGTTGACGTGTTCAATACTTATTTTCCCAGCTGTATGTTTTTGCTGGTGTTGGTTGGTTTGTCTGTTAGCAACATTACTCAAAAAGTTATGAATGGATTTTGATGAAATTTTCAGGAACAGTGTGTAATGGCACGGGAAACAGATGATTAGAGTTTGGTGACGATCTGAGAGTGCATACTGTACCTCCGCCAAGGGTATTTATGCAGCAGGATTACACAAAAACTAGAGATTTGGATGATTCACCAAAGGTGGTCCTCGGGCTAGAGAGGAAGCCATTACATTTTGGTGATGATCTGAGAATGCATACCTCCACCAAGGCTCTTAACTTCTCACAGAGTGTTAGCAACGATACTCCAAAACTACTGGATGGATTTGGATGAAATTTTCACCAGAGATGGTTCTTGGGCTAGAGACAAACCCATTACTGTCATGGTTTGCCCCTTGGGGCAGATAATTGGACTCAAACGCGTAACGTGCCTCAAACATTTTACTAAACAAACACAAAAACACAACTCAGAAGCTCAAACAAAAGCTAAACTCAGGCTAGACAAGAAAAACTCACAAACTTGGCAATGCAGATGAAACAAGACTTGACAGGAGCGTGTGTGAAACACAGAATGACTAATGATGCAGTACCCAACTGAGGGGCTGCATCCTTTAAATAAGGCAGACACTGATTAATAAAAACCCAAAACAGCTGTGACTAATCAGGAAATAAGCAGAGCAAGAAACAAGCTGGACTATGGTGGAAATAACACGTTATTCAAACCCAAGATATAACATGAATATAATAAATAAAATGACAAACAGGACCATGATAAACAATAATAAATGCAGAAACCCAGAAAATAAACTTAATGCAAGGATGTGGGCTGGAGACCACGTCCTGGTGACAAGAAATGTAAATTATAACACAAAGCGAGGACATGGCTCCAACTCACGTCCTGACAATTACATTTTGGGGATGATGTGAGAATGCATAGCTCCACCAAGGGTTTTGTTTGGATTTGTGCAGCAGGATTACACAAAAACTACTGGATGGATTTGGATGAAATTTTCTCCAGAGCTGTCTCTGGGCTAGAGAGAAAGCCACTACATTTTCGTGATGATCTAAGAATGCATACTGCAGCCAAGGCTCTTATCTTCTCACAGTGTGTTAGCAACAGTACTCTAAAACTGATGGACAGAATTTGATGCAATTTTCACCAGAGGTGGCTCTAGGCCTACACACCAAGTTTTTCGTGTGTGACTGTTTGTGTGTTTTTGTGACCTGCCAGAGGACTACAGATGCAAATTAGCATTAGCATTAGCAGTTATGTTTGTCACACTTAAATGTTTCAGATCATCAAACAAATTTAAATATTAGACAAAGATAACACAAGTAAACAAAAATGCAGTTTTTAAATGAAGGTGTTTATCATTAAGGGAAAAAAATTCAAACCTGCATGGCCCTGTGTGAAAAAGTGATTGCCCCCTAAACCTAATAACTGGTTGGGCCACCCTTAGCAGCAACAACTGCAATCAAGCATTTGCAATAACTTACAATGAGTCTTTTACAGCGCTGTGGAGGAGTTTTGGCCCACTCATCTTGGCAAAATTGTTGTAATTCAGCCACACTGGAGGGTTTTCGAGCATGAACCACCTTTTTAAAGTCATGCTACAGCATCTCGATCGGATTCAGGTCAGGACTTTGACTAGGCCACTCCAAAGTCTTCATTTTGTTTTTCTTAAGCCATTCAGAGTGCCATGGCATGTTAAATTATTTGACAGCTCACGGCGCACGATGCCAAACACAGGATGAACCACACAGAGGGGCATGTTTGACAATTTGTTAATAGCAAAAACACAGCAGTGCACAGCTACAGAAGTGGTCACTCGCCAGAGGAAAGGACCTGTGGAGAGAAGACGAGAGCCGTGAGCTGAGGAGTGGAGTAAGGGGGAAATGGGCGAGCCATATTGCCACTTACTTGGGAAATCCAGGGATGACCGGCAGGACCCAGTGGGGAATAGACGAACCAGTAGGGTAGGGGGGAGTAGTGGAGCTGTTGGTGCCTGACCGGGGGAATGAAGTCGCTGATGGGTAGTGAGGTGGAGCAGGAGAGCACGCGCAGTCCCGGTGACACACCTACACTGTGGCAGCAACCTGAAAATGAGAGGAAAAGAAGGTTAACGACGTGTTAACGTTTCCAATAATTTGAAGCTAGTCCGAAGAGTGGGCAGTATACCCAGACGAGCCAGCGTAGACTGTGCAGAGGAGACCTCCTTAAGTACACTGGCTGATGAGCAGGCACAGGTGTGTCTTCTGCCTCAGGTGCCGTGACGAGCTGGAGTTAATGAGACCGGAGGGGAGGGGCACGCTCCCACTGCTCATGATACAGAGGTGGACTTGCTGGTGTGTTTTGGATCATTGTCCTGCTGCAGAACCAAAGTGCGCTTCAGCTTGAGGCCACGAACAGATGGCCGGACATTCTCCTTCAGGATTTTTTGGTAGACATCAGAATTCATGATTCCATTTACCACAGCAAGTCTTCCAGGTCCTGGACAAGCAAAACCAAGTCCACCTCTGAATGGCTTAAGAAAAACAAAATGAAGACTATGGAGTGGCCCAGTCAAAGTCCTGACCTGAATTTGATTGAGATGATGTGGCATGACCTTAAAAAGGCGGTTCATGCTCGAAAACCCTCCAATGTGGCTGAATTACAACAACTCAAAGATGAGTGGGCCAAAATTCCCCCACAGCGCTGTAAAAGACTCATTGCGAGTTATTGCAAATGCTTGATTGCAGTTGTTGCTGCTAAGGGCGGCCCAACCAGTTATTAGGTTTAGGGGGCAATCACTTTTTCACACAGGGCCATGTAGGTTTGGATTTTTTCCCCCCTTAATAATAAACACCTTCATTTAAAAATGATAAAACAAGTAAACACAAAATGCAGTTGTCTAATATTTAAATTTGTTTGATCATCTGAAACATTTAAGTGTGACAAACATACAAAAAAATGAGAAATCAGGAAGGGGGCAAACACTTTTTCACACCACTACGTGTGTGTGTGTGTGTGTGTGTGTGTGTGTGTGTGTGTGTGTGTGTGTGTGTGTGTGTTTCCATTTTATTGGGTTTGAATCGTATTGAAAAACGTAGCCCCCCTCCAAACACAATCTTGTATGAGGCCCCCAAAAAGCTCGAAACAGGCCTGCCTGTAAGCACCTGTGCATGTCAGTCAGTGGATTGTGCAGGAGGGGGATGGCCTTCCGTATTAAAACATCCTTCAGGTCCAGCTGAACACACACAGGAGTCCCCACAAGCTATCAGCTCAATGCACACTGCACTGTATATGGCAAACACCTTATTCGCACCCTACACACATCCCACCCTCAACCCCAACATCCCCAAGGGGCCACAATGCTTTCCCAGGTTTGTGCTCACATTACAAGCCACAGGTGTTTACGTACCAGGACCAGCTTTGGAAATACTCCTGCCACATGTGCTGTCGCAGGCATGAAAGAACATGCTCGATAGCACCTTGGCAACATGTTTATTTCTTCACTACTCTACCTTCATGCCAAAAAAAAAAAAAAAAAAAAAAATTGCTGTGTGTAAGCCCATGTGCAACGCCAACACCCTGCAGATGACAAGGCATCACCTGGAGTAATACCCAACCCCTGATGTAATCCATCTGTCCACACTCCATGGAGCAAACCCCCCCCCCACACACACACACCCGTGTGATTCTTATTTCTAACCAGGGCCGTTTCTTTTTGAGGGGCCCTATGCAAGATTGAGTTTGGGCCCATATTTTTGTAATGGGGAGGAGTTCAAATGCCTTAAAATGAAATCTTACCAATAAAAATGTTTAAAAAAAAAAACACACAACCTCGGGTCTTTGCCTTGATCAACAGAAAAAAAATAAAATCTTTACATTTAATAATAAAACAACCAGCATCCATATGAAATTTGCACTTTTACAAGAACAAAGTCACAAATTTATGAGAAAAAACAACTATACTATGAAAAAAGTAGCAACTTTACAAGAAAAAAATTCAAAATTTACACGAAAAATATTGTACATTTGAGGTAAAAATTTGCAAAATTGTGCAAAAAAAGATGCAAATTTTTGAGAAAAAGAATTCCAAATTTATGAGGGGGAAAAAACCCCAGAAAATTTACAATCTATCATGGGGGACATGTTGGCAAAATGTCCCATTCTTTAAGTTATGTTGTCAGTATGGCTATTCTGCCCTCGCCTTTGGTTTTCGGTTCATTCTGTGTATCATTGTCACTCTTATTTTGTCATCTTGTCTTTACTCATTGCCACAGCACTCTCTGTTTACTTCTGCCCATCATTACTGGTCCTTTGTTAATTCCTCACGGCTGCACCTGATTGTGTCTGTCTCCCTCCTCTCTTAATTAATCCCAGCCGTTATTTCTCATTCGTGTCCATGTATATGTGTTCCACTCAGTTTTCAGTTCACCGTCGGGTCGTAAACACCTGTTGTGCTCCTCACCGGCATCTGTCCGGTTTGTTTTCACGTTACATGTTCGCCAGTGATTGTCCAGCCTCAGGTTGCACCTTGTGTTATTAAAACCAGTCAACTCTCATCTCTGCATGTGGGCCCGTCCTTTGCTGCCTTCACGGCAGCGGAACATGACACAATTAAAAAGTTATATGCAATTTTAATATTCCCCCAAGAAATGTTGAAGGTGAACTTGTAGCATAGAATTTGCATACTCTGCTTTATAGACAGAAACGGCTGTCTTGAACGGTGTGTGTTTGCAGGTATGATGGTGAGTGTAATAGAGGCATTACAATGATTGTGTCCAGTGTCTTGTCAGGGTAAACTGCAATGAAATCAATCCTCTCTCTCTCTCTCTCTCTCTCTCTCTCTCTCTCTCTCTCTCTCTCACACACACTCCCTCGGGGCACCTCCGCCTCCTGACTGAGGAATGTTTTTCTCACTCGCCCATAAGCTTCTGGGGAAATTGCTGTGCATGCGCATGTGGGTGCAGGCTCCTCAGAGACACAGCTTGCAGAATACCTGTGTGCAGTGAGACAATATCTCGTGTCTTTGCAGGTTTAGGAGACAAAGCAAGCAAATGCTGAGAGACAAGACGTTCTCTGGTCAGACGGAAAGTCCCACCGTGCATTTATTGTTTTCCATCAGCTAATTTTCCATCAAGATATTTGAAGTTTTGAGCAATTATTGTTCCCCTTGATATAGATGATGCACAGCATGATAAATTCAGCAGCAAACCAAATTACAGGCTGACGGAAAACTTTCCTTTTTTCCATGTAACGGCTGAAAAGACATCTTTCATCTTTTGAATCGCACGTCAATTTTTTTCTGGAAATCATTAGAGGCTGTAGTTTGCTCAGAAGGACAAATTGTCAAAACAAATAAGAAACGCCTGTGATTATGAGAAGGACGCTCAGAGAGAAATGAAGGAATTCAGTTTGCATTTTCTGAGAGTGAAACCTTGCTCTGTCTGTTGGTGGATGAAGAATGACAATATTAAAGGTGCTCTGTCAATGTCAAACATGTAAAGACCGGGTTTCTCCAGAGCCCAGTAGGTTGCTTGCACACTGGCCTCCCGAATCCACTGATATCACAACTTCTCTGCAGAGTGTCCGACCCTGGGAAGAACACTAACACTTGTCCTCCCCTCTGGAAGGAGTGGAAGAATTTGCATTTGTCAAAACGATGTAAGTCAGAGAGACTTTTTCCCCACTGCACATCTGAGGAGCAACTTTGAAGAAAGGTTCTGCATGAGCCAGGAACAGAGTGGATTGCCAAGATTTATGTGTGTCAATAAGGATACAGAGGATGAAAAACTGTGTCTGAGGATAATTCAGGACAAATCCTGGTGATTGTTAAAGTGTCAGAGAAGGTGAAGGGTTCGCAGGCTTTGGGGAGATTTCTAAGAACTGCATGTCCTCCAAAAACAGCGAACAGTATGAGCCAGGAAATACCACAAAGACATAAAGTTGTGAGAGGCGCAAAAAGGCTTCACGTCTAATTTGCTCTGCCTGTCTATATTCCACTTTTGATCTAAAGATATTGTATCTGCTCAAAATCTCAAACCAAGAAGTGGCTTTTTAAAATCTGAATATGGAACTAAACCTTACACATCTGAACTTTTTCCATTTTCACTCATGAAAGCATGCTGCAGCGTTGAACACGGATAATTTGCCATTGCTGCGTGCCATCTCGTATCAAAAAATCTCTTTGATCCCTCCTTTGGTAAAAGAGTTTAGCTTTTTTCCTTTGTTAAAAAAACAAATAGTGGCATCCTTTCCAGTCTACTGTAAGTTAAGCATGTGTTTGTTTTCCCTTTTAATCCTAAATTTCAATCATATCCTTATGAAATTACACAATTATTCCATGGAAACTGTCTAATGGAGCAGGTGTTTTGGACTTTCAAGCTGATTTCCAGACAGAGCAGACCTCTGTGCAGCTGACTGTTTGCGCTAATGTGACACGACAGGTCCTCACAGCCTCCAGAACCACACGTTAAAGAGTAAAACGTACAAAAAACAAAAAAATTGCTTTTATTTTTTTAGTTAAACTGCAGTTCAATAAATCAACTGATAGTTACACAGCAATTGTTGTAAGCTATGTCCATGGGAGTAAAAAGCTTAGGTTTCAGACTTCCCTGACAACTGAGTTTCTGATCATTTGTTTTCTGTTCCTGAATCTCACTACTGACAGAGGGCTTTAGCTTTTAAAACAACCCCACCCCACCCAAAAGATAGTTGAAACGAAACAGTTAAAAGAGCGCTAAATAGCATGTGCTTTCACACCTAGCCTTTTCAGTTAGATTTGGATGGGAAGCCTCCGGTGGACTGTGGTCCAGATCAAACACAAATTTTGGTACAGCAAAAAACAGGTGGTCAGACTGAACCTTGTTATTTTGAACCTAAATTGTTTCTAGTTTTCAAGCAATTTTCAGAAAACTTCGGACTTTCAGACTAAACACAAGAAGTTATGGCAGCTGAAAACAGGGAATGTGTTTTTTAATTGGCATATTGTCCAATGGTGTGATAAATAGTCTGCCAAAAAAAAAAAAAAATCATAAAAATGCACGTACAGTGGGGCAAAAAAGTATTTAGTCAGCCACCAATTGTGCAAGTTCTCCCACTTAAAAGTTGAGAGAGGTCTCCAATTTTCATCATAGGTATACCTCAACTATGAGAGACAAAATGATAAAAAAAAAAAAAATCCAGAAAATCACATTGAAGGATTTTTAATGAATTAATTGGTAAATTCCTCAGTAAAATAAGTATTTGGTCACCTACAAACAAGCAAGATTTCTGGCTCTCACAGACCTGTAACTTCTTCTTTAAGAGGCTCCTCTGTCCTCCACTCGTTACCTGTATTAATGGCACCTGTTTGAACTCGTTATCAGTATAAAAGACACCTGTCCACAACCTCAAACAGTCAGACTCCAAACTCCACTATGGCCAAGACCAAAGAGCTGTCAAAGGACACCAGAAACAAAATTGTAGACCTGCACCAGGCTGGGAAGACTGAATCTGCAATAGGTAAGCAGCTTGGTGTGAAGAAATCAACTGTGGGAGCAATTATTAGAAAATGGAAGACATACAAAACCACTGATAATCTCCCTCGAGTGACCTAATGAATGACCTGCAGAGAGCTGGGACCAAAGTAACAAAGGCTACATCAATAACACACTACACCGCCAGGGACTCAAATCCTGCAGTGCCAGACGTGTCCCCCTGCTTAAGCCAGTACATGTCCAGGCCTGTCTGAAGTTTGCTAGAGAGCATTTGGATGATCCAGAAGAGGATTGGGAGAATGTCATATGGTCAGATGAAACCAAAATAGAACTTTTTGGTAAAAACTCAACTTGTTGTGTTTGGAGGAAAAAGAACACCATACCTACTGTGAAGCATGGGGGTGGAAACATCATACTTTGGGGCTGTTTTTCTGCAAAGGGACCAGGACCACTCATCCGTGTAAAGGAAAGAATGAATGGGGCCGTGTATTGTGAGATTTTGAGTGAAAACCTCCTTCCATCAGCAAGGGCATTGAAGATGAAACGTGGCTGGGACTTTCAGCATGACAATGATCCCAAACACGCCGCCCGGGCAACGAAGGAGTGGCTTCGTAAGAAGCATTTCAAGGTCCTGGAGTGGCCTAGCCAGTCTCCAGATCTCAACCCCATAGAAAATCTTTGGAGGGAGTTGAAAGTCTGTGTTGCCCAGCGACAGCCCCAAAACATCACTGCTCTAGAGGAGACCTGCATGGAGGAATGGACCAAAATACCATCAACAGTGTGTGAAAACCTTGTGAAAACTTACAGAAAACGTTTGACCTCTGTCATTGCCAACAAAGGGAATATAACAAAGTACTGAGATGAACTTTTGTTATTGACCAAATACTTATTTTACCGAGGAATTTACCAGTTAATTCATTAAAAATCCTTCAATGTGATTTTCTGGATTTTTTTTTCTCATTTTGTCTCTCATAGTTGAGGTATACCTATGATGAAAATTGGAGACCTCTCTCATCTTTTAAGTGGGAGAACTTGCACAATTGGTGGCTGACTAAATACTTTTTTGCCCCACTGTATTTTACCAGATATTTTCAAAAAGGACACAAGAGAAAGGATATGAAAAATTGGGAAAGCAATGCCATCTGAAGATCATCACAGTGTAACTCACATAATGTAACGTGCAGTATGTAGAAAAATCGCCAAAAACACACTTTGAGCACAGAGAATATTAGAAGCAAACTATAACTAGAAAAGCACTCGGAGAGTGCAGACCTCCGCCAAGCGCCACAGTTCCCCCCATACAGTGTTTGTGTGTACGTTTTCAGATTCCTTGACCATGAAAACATATGACTAGCAATTGGATTCACAATGATAGGATTAGTGGTTCAGTAGTTATTCACGAAAATCGCATTTTCCGTAATGGCGGTTTTCGCCACAGTTCCCCCCCATACAGTGTTTGTATGTACGTTTTCAGATTCCTTGACCATGAAAACATATGACTAGCAATTGGATTCACAATGATAGGATTAGTGGTTCAGTAGTTATTCACGAAAATCGCATTTTCCGTAATGGCGGTTTTCTTCTGGACGGTGATCCAGATCATCACCAAAATCTAATCATCTGTAGGATACCCCATTTCTGACAATCTGTGAAAATTTCATGAAAATCCGTCCATAACTTTTTGAGTTATCTTGCTAACAAACAAACAGACAGACAGACAAACCAACGCCAATGAAAACATAACCTCCTTGGCAGAGGTAATTAATTAATACTCTCTCTTAAAGACATTTTTAATGAAAACGTGAAATACTGGCAAGAAATTTATTTTTATTTTATTCTGTATTATTTGTCAGATAGTGTTTGTATATTTTCGCCCAATAGATTTGTGAGATAACAGTTGCATGGTTATTTCAGCCAGTTAAGAGTTGCTCATGGCAGCTAGTCCTGCTCACCTGTTCAGCATGTGGGCAGCAAGGTGTGTTGTGGCAAAGAAGGATGACTGCAGTAGCAAAGTGATTGCCGTAGTGTTGTGTGAGCTGGAGCTCATTAAAGGAAACCAAACGGGAGTAAAGGAGACAAAATAAGATGGTCTACTGAAGGTAAATGAACTTTTGCTCAGACAGTAGCTTGTAAAAAGTAGCCATAAGTGAGTTAATGCAGCTCAGTAAATGCTGACTAGCATGTAGTGCTAAGCTAAAGCTCATCTGTCTGCATGCTGTTTGTTGTGCAGTTGAACGTGTGGAGCCGTCGGACAGTTTTCTACACAAATATACAGCCTCAGGAAAGAAGGTAACACATATGATACCCGAGTACTGCAATTTATTGTAATTTAGTCATCAGTGTAAGTTAATTTGGCTGGAAAGTAAAAAGTTGTACTATTATGTCTATTTAGAGACGTCGTGTCATTGTTTAGCTCAGTGTTATGTTTGGAAATAGGACAGTGGAGGCAGGAGTCAAACCAAACACAAACTTCATTACAGAAATGATGCTACATGTGTTGTGGCAATATAGCATGCAAGCTAACGTAGGACTAATACAGGTTTTTACTGTTATGAAGGCAGAGCGCCAAAAACCGCGACTCCCACCAAGAGTCCCCCCCAAATAGGCACGACGCACTGACGCCACCCGCGTGTCCGACACCACGTACACACCGCCTGCTGCCGCCAATGTCAATGCACAACATCTACCTCCCCCTGGAAAAGCTCAAAACAGCATGCACTCACAGCAGCCTCTTTTTCTTACAAACAGCAAAGAAAACAGAACCTAGGCTACCAGGTAGACTGCCGGTAGACCCTGCACGACTGTGTGGGTTATTCTGCCATTTCTGAAGCAGTCGTGCTCTGTTAAGTAATGCAAAAACAAACAGTTACTGCTTACAGTTCAACTTCGGGGTGTCAATCAAGGTGGGCACCATCTCTTTGGAATCATGACTCACTCGTCCACAACGTTCCAGCCCGGATCCCATACCAGCTGGATCAGCTCCAGTGCTGCGTCTTGATCTGAGACAACTGCTCTTACCTTTCGCAGATGGCTGGCATTTCATCTCAAACCATCAGCCATCTGGATGGCAGCTGGCTTCTTTCGTGTGGCGATTCTCATCCGCAATGACTGGACTGTCTGTGGGTCCAGGCAGTCAGATCGTTGAACCCAAACCCACTCAAGTAGTGCACACAGCGATTGGTTTGGCTGCACTTGGCGCTGCTGCTCTCTCATCTCTGATGTTGGTTGCTGCTTTGGTGGTGTGCCATCCACACCGGTGGCTGGCCGTGCCTTCGGTTGGCGTTGCTCTGCTGGGTCCTGCTAGGCTACGAACTCTTCATCCTACTGTGCTGCAGAAGCTCCCTGAGGCTGATACTCGGCAAGGATGTGGGATGAGTTCGGCTTCTTCTCTCTCTCACCTGGTGCTGGTTGTGGTCGCGGTGATGTGTCCCTGTCGTTGGTGACAGGACGCGCGCCAGGTTGCCTTCATTCACCGGGGTCCCCTTTTGCCACGAATTCCCTCTCCTGCGGCTCCATGGCAGCTGCTTGAAGCTCAATGTGGGCGAGGATTGGAGGTGAGTCCGGTTCGTGCTCTCTCGCCGTGCTGTGTTCTCTCTGTACTCACGTTCGCGAAATAATACTCTCCCTCCTGTGATGAGGCTGCAGCTTGAGGACACTCTTGCTACATGGGGACCGACTCCGGGTCTCATGTGCCTGTGGATTGGGGCTCATGTGGCTGCAATGGTTCTGCTGGGTTCTGTTCGGCATCCGGTGCCAGGCAGGGAGTGGCTGTATCCACATCTGAGTGCAATAGACCCAGACCGTCGTCAGTCAGCATGGGGTCCGTGATGGAGAGGCCCAGTTCACAGAACAAATCCCACCCAATAACGTTATCACTATAGTGTGTCACCTGGAACCAGAATGCTAGGGTTGTTCTGTCAGCGTATTGCACTGCAAAAGTGATGTTTCTGCTGGTCTTGAAGCATTCCTCGTCCAGCAGTTCCACCACTTCAGGTCATCAGGGAGTAAGCCTTCTATCCATGGCCTCGTTTACCAGGGACCTTGAGGCAGCAGTGGCCATCATCATTGATACACTGACGCCATCCAGCTTCACTACACACTGCAGTCCTGACCACTTTTTGTGGGCCACGATGTTGAATCTGTCCATGTCAAATGTGGGGTCGACAGACTCAGCAACCGGGACAACCGTTTGTACCAGCAGAGATGATTGTGGGGCCCGCTAACTGCGATACTAACTGAGCAGCCTCTTCTTGCTCCAGCTGGGACGCTATCGCCAGTGCTTTAGTTAGCGTCAGGCCATCCGGTGCCGTGAATAATTCCACCCACAGCTTGTTATTTGTAGTGTTCTCTGCCAACTTGTCTCACACAATCTTGTCTTCTAAGCATCCAAACTCACATACACTAAGCAAACTGCGGAGGTCGGCGACAAACTGCTGGACCAACTCACCCGCTCACTGTCGGTTCTGGCCAAACCTGGCTCATTTAGCCACCAAACTCTCCGGCTGGGGTGCCCGACACATGCCTCTCTTTAGAAAAAGCGTTGAGTTTTCCTTTGGAAGGCCAATTTTTCTCCTCGTCTCCATTTGTTATGTCTGGAAATAGGACAGCGGAGGCAAGAGTCAGAACCGAACACAAACTTTATTACAGAACACACTGATGTACGCATGCTGTGGCAATGTAGCATACAAGCTAGCGCAGGACTAATACAGGTTCTTACTGTTAGGAAAGCGGAGCGCGACTCCCGCCAAGAGTCCCACCAAATAGGCACGGCATGCTGACGCCACCTACGTGTTCGACACCACATCCACGCCGCGTGCTACTGCCAATGTCCATACACAACTCTGGGCACCGCCATTTCACGGTATGTCACACACACACAACCTCAACAGAGCTTGATGAACATGAGTTTTATTTTCATGGAGAAATTTTATTCTGTTTTTATTTGGTTTAACTGTTAATTGCACTGCTTTGCATTTTGCATATAACAAAGTTTATTTGTCATGTTTCTTTAGTGAATATAAGCTACTCTAATTTTGAATTTGTGGGGAAAAAAGTATTTCAAGGCAATTAAATGGCCACATGCACTAATTTCATGGTGAAACCATTTACAAGAATGTGAAAACTGAAATATTTCATGTTATTTGATTTATTTAATTTATTGTTAAAAAGAAGTCAATACAGACTTCATGATGTAACTACAGTTAAAAGGAAGAAACATTTAGATATTTGCCTTGATAATAATTTTCTGATCCTGTCTACTGACAAGTCAGGGTTGATGTTGTTGTTTTTTTTTATCCCGTGTTTCCACGTGGATTGTCCTGTGGATCCATCCTGTGAATCTGATGGCGAGCCTTCCCATTAAGATCAAGAGTTGCCAAGATACTTTGTGGATGCTGGATAAGTTCTGCTAGGGTTTCCACCTTCGATGCAGAAAAATAAAGGAAACCCCTGCCTCAAGGTGATGTGTGGGGCGCTAGTTGTGGTTTATCATAACTTAATTATGATTTAAATAAAGTATTATAGTATGCATAGGCCAAAGTTTGAAGTGTTTCTTTGACAATGTTTATAACTTTCAAGTTCCAAAGCAAATGTTCCTGTTTATGACAAATGAAAGAACCCCATCAAAAAATCTGCATGTGCAAATAATTTATTAACATTAGAACTGTACAACGTGTTTATCGACATTTCTTTGATTTGCGTAGAGTACAACTTTGCAGTTTACCTGATACTCATGGTCTTTGACGCTGTCAGGTCAATCATTGAGTTCTTCAGTGTTTCCTCTGGCTTAAAGACCTTGGCGTGGTGGCAATATATTTTTCCAGGAAGGGGGGGGTGTAGAAAACACATGACACTGTTGTAACTGGAATATGTTAATTTTATACTATTTCTTTCTTTTTTTTTATTTCGCACCCACCCAGACGTCCTGTGTTTGGACTTTTTTACTGGTGTCATCCTTCTGTCCTCCCTCTGCTCTCCTCTCTCCTTGACCCTCTGCCCTAATACTTTCCCCTCCTCGGCTCATCTTGTCTGTCTCATCTTTGCCTCCCTGAGCCCTATCTAATTCATTCATAATAGTAATTTACTCATGCATACTTAAATTATATGATCAGAGGTGGGTATAGTAGCCAGAAATTTTACTCATGTAAAAGCAGTGCTATGAAATTAATAATTAAAAGTAGACAACCAAAAATTTCTAGTTGAGTTACAGGTACAAAGAGCACCCACTTAAAAACTTGAGTAATGACTTCAGTCTTGAAGGTTTGAAGTTTTTTTTTCCAAAATTTATAACAATTTTCTCATAGTTTTCTACTTTTCTCTGTAAATCTATATAAATTTGCAACCATTTTTGTCATTTGTAATTTTCTCTTGTAAAATTATGACTTGTATATATGAGAATTTATTATAAACTTGTGGATTATTTTAGAGCTAATTTTTGTCTATTTTTAATAAAATAACTGGGGTTTTTAAATATAAATTTGAAACAGATTGTGGTAAAAAAATTTTACTTTTTTTCCTTATACAATTTACACTTTGGACCATAATTTTGCAGAGCCAGAACAGAACAATAATTTAACTCTGATTTCAAAGAAAAAATATTAATAAAATTATATTAAATGAAATAAATTAATTTAAATTACCAAAGATTCAGTTATTTCTGTTACAATATTTGTATACATTTATAGTTTTTTAGAAATCTCCTCGCCAACCAGACAGCAGGAAAAACTTCCCTTATTCTGAAATCCAAATGTTGGCACGTTTAGTTTGTCTGAAGGCTGTGGACGGATTAAAGTCATTGACTTCGTGAATTTCAGTCAATTTAACTTGCCAGGTACATAATAATGAACATAAATTAGCTGTTGTAGTGGCAGGTGAAAAAAATCCTCAGCGATTTAGTCACCCTTGCCTTTCCCTGCATATGAAGCCTGCATATGAAGCCTAACCACACCTGTTTGCGAAGCGATTCCTCATTATTGTTCCCGTTACCAGCGGGAGCCACCACAAATGCTTCCACTGCTTGCATACCTCTTGTGCTTTTTTCCGCGTTTAAAGTACTTTAATAAGCTCATGTTTCTCTCCGACAGCAACGCCAACACGCAAGCGGCACGCCTCCGAACGCTGACATGCGGATGACTGTTACGCACGTTGTTCGTGTGCGTGCTTACGGAGCTTCTTCTTCTTTAGGGGCCACCACAGCGGATCAACTGTCTCCATCTCACCCTATCCCTTGTATCTTCCTCTGTAGCACCAACCCTCTCCATGTCCTCCTTCACTACATCCATCTGGGGTCTTCCTCTTTTCCTTCTGCCTGGCAGTTCCATTTTCAACATCCTTTGTCCAATATCTCCACTATCCCTCCTCTGCACATGTTCAAACCATCTGAGCCTTGCCTCTCTGACTTTGTCTCCAAACCTCTCAACCTGAGCTGTCCCTCTGATATACTCATTTCTAATTTTGTCCCTCTGTGTCACTCCCAATGAAAATCTTAGCATCTTCAACTCTGCCACGTCCAGCTCCACCTCCTGTCTTTTTGTCAGCACCACCATCTCCAAACCATACATCATAGCAGGTCTCACGAGTGTTTTGTAAATCTTCCCTTTCACTGTTGCTGCTACCTTTCTGTCACAAATCACTCCTGACACTCGTCTCCACCCACTCCACCCTGTCTATACTCTCCTTTTCACCTCTCTTGTGCATTTTCCATTGCTTTGGATGGTTGGCCCCAGGTATTTAAACTCATCAACTTTCACTACCACTACTCCTTCCATCTTCATCATTGCACCTGCCTCCCTCTCATTCACACTCATGTATTCTGTGTTGCTTCTATTGACTTTCATTCCTCTTCTCTCCAAAGCATACCTTAACCTCTCCAGGTTCTCTTCCACCTGCTCCCTACTCTCACTGCAGATCACAATGTCATCTGCAAACATTATGGTCCATGGAGACTCCTGCCTGACCTCGTTTGCCAACCTGTCTATCACCATGGCAAACAAGAAGGGGGCTCAGAGCTGATTCCCCGATGTAATCCCACCCCCACCTTGAATCCATACGTCCACTCATACAGCGCACCTCACCACCACCCTCACTGTCCTCATACATGTCCCTGCACCACCACCCTCACATACATTTCTGCACCTACCTGACTGTCTCATACAGTACCACACTTATCTTTCTGGGCACCCCTATCGTATGCTTTCCTCTAAATCCACATAGGACACAGTGCAGCTCCCTCTGACCTTCTCTATAATTCTCCATCAACACTCTTAGAGCAAACATTACATCTGTGGTACTCTTTCTTGGCATGAAACCATACTGCTGCTCACGGATAGTCACCTCTCCTCTTAACCTGGCTTTCAACACCCTTTCCATATCTTCATCGGGTGCCTGATCAACTTTATGCCTCCGCAGTTACTACAGCTCTGCGGCATCATTTTGTTCTTGAAATGGTACAAAACCACTTCTCCACTCCTCGGGCATCCTCTCACTCTCCAAGATTGTGTTAAACAATCTTGTTAAAAAATCCACTGCCATCTCTCCTAAACATCTCCATACCTCCACAGGTATGCCATCTGGACCAACTGCCTTTCCATTCTTCATCCTCCTCAAAGCTGCCCTCACTTCTGCCTTGCTAATCCTCGGGACTTCCTTGTTCACCATCTTTCCTTCATCCATCCTCCTCTCTCTCTCATTTTCTTTATTCATCAGCTCTTCAAAGTACTCATTCCACCTTCTCAACACACTCTCGTCATTTGTTAGTACATCACCATTTCTGTCCTTAATCATCCTAACCTTCTGTACATCCTTTCCAGCTCGATTTCTTTGTCTAGCCAGACGATACAACTCCTTTTCTCCTTCTTTAGTGTCCAGCCTGTCATACTGCTCACGATATGTCTTATCCTTTGCCACCTCTCTCTTTGCCATCCACCTAGATTCCAAATACTCCTGTCTATTTTCTTCATCTCCCTGACTATCCCACTTTTTCTTTGCTAATCTCTTCCTTTGGATACTTCGCTGTACCTCCTCATTCCACCACCAAGTCTCCTTGTCTTCCTTCCTCTGTCCACTGGATACACCCCATACCTCTCTACCCGTTTCCTCAAATACTTTTGCTGTATTTTCCCAGTCACCTGGTAATCTTCCCAACCAACCAGAGCCTGTATCAACTCCTTCTCTGAACTCTGTGCGACCTTCTTCCTTTTGTAACTTCCCCCACTTAATCTTTGCGTCTGCCTTCACTGTTTTCCTCTTCTTGCTTTGCAACAGTCATCCTACAGGCTAACCATCCGAGGCTGTTTAGCTACATTCTCCCCTGCCACCACCTGACAGTCTCCATCTCTTTCAGATTTCTCCTTCTGATAGGATGTAGTCCACCTGTGTGCACCTTCCTCCACTCTTGTAAGTCACCCTATGTTCCTCTCTCTTCTTGAAGTATGTTTTCACCACAGCCATTTACATCCTTTATCAAAATCCACAACACTCTGTCCTTCCGCATTTCTCTCCTTAAGACCATATCTACCCAGAACCTCCTCATACCTCTGTTCCCTACACCTACATAGCTCATTAAAATCCACTCCCAATCACCCTCTCTCCCCCCTGGGAACACTCTCTACCACTTCATCCAACTTACTCCAGAATTCCTCTTTCTCTTCTACCTGACGTCTAACTTGTGGGGCATACGCACTGACAACATTCAACATCACACCTATTAGACTTCCTAGCTTCACACTCATGATTCTGTCTGACTCACGCTATACCTCCTGGAACACTCTTCAACATAGTTCTTCCTTCAAG
The DNA here is from genome assembly GCA_020510985.1 of Pholidichthys leucotaenia. Classification (NCBI taxonomy): domain Eukaryota; kingdom Metazoa; phylum Chordata; class Actinopteri; order Cichliformes; family Pholidichthyidae; genus Pholidichthys; species Pholidichthys leucotaenia. Next base: position 266,029,180 of record CM035849.1, on the reverse strand, counting down.
ATTCTCCTAATCCATTTCCTCTATCATCTCTACAACCATAGTAGAAGAGTTTAAAATCCCCTCCAGTGATCCTCTAGCCTTGCTCTCCCTTCCATCTGGTTCTTGAACACACAGCCTTATCTACTTTCTTCTCTCCGTCATATCAGCCAACTCTCTGTCTTTACCAGTCATAGTCCCTACATTTAACGTCCCTACTCTCACCTCCACACTTCTACCTTTTCTTTTCTCTCTTTCCCTCCTAGCACACCTTCTCCCTCCTCTCCTCCTCAGTCTTCAGCCAACAGTAGCCCAATTTCCACCGGCACCCTGTCAGTTAACAGCATCTGTGGCGATCGTTGTTAACCCGGGCCTCGACCGATCCGGTATGAAAGTCTCAGTCGTCATGATCCGCATGTTTGATTTGGCAAAAGTTTTACGTCAGATGCCCTTCATGACACAACCCTCCCCATTTACCTGGGCTTGGGACCGGCACTTGGAGTACACTGGCTTGTGCACCCCCTGTGGAACGTTATTCCTTAATTTATTTTTCTTAAATTTATATTTCCTTTAGCCTGTTGGTATAGCTTCAAGGGTGGCAACCTGCCACACAGAAATGTTACCAGAGGAAACCCTTGTTCTTCCTACTCTCGTTTTTTTTTTTCAAACATTTACATTTAACTGATGCACAGGGTGGCCTATTGGGACGTGGTGCAGCTGTAGACATGTTGGCCTGTGAGAAGCCAGCAAGCCTCTGCAGCTGCTGCTGGGCCCGCCCGGCTATCTCTCACCCAATTACTGCCACGTGCGGTGCGTAAAAGAAAACAAATCAACCAACAACTACTGGATAGGAGGGCAACATGCAGAATGCGGATGAGATGATGCTGCATTAAAGACACCATTAAAGACACCGCCGCGTCATTGAGAATGTCATTTATGACGTTTTCAGTGTCAAGTCAAATTCCTCGTATATTTACCACTTGTAAATGTGCTTGGCAATAAACTTATTCTGATTCTGATTCTGATTCTGACCTAGTAAATACAGGATAAACCGCGTCCTGTATTGATTCAATACAGGACACATTATTTTAGTGTAAAAAAGCAGGACGATACTGTATTTTACAGGACGAGTTGCAATCCTAAGTTCTGCTGCATTCCTTGGTAGGCCCAGTGTCAGCAGACGCCTTCATACTCAGCCCATTTCATAATTTACCTCCCCCCCCCCCCACTCACCATCACATACACTCATTACCCCTTTTTCCCTTGGACTCTGGACACTTTTGAAACTTTATCTTGTTTTGAAGTGGCACTTTGCGAAAAATCAAGGGTTTTTTTTTGTTAACATGTCTGTAACATCTTTTTTTATGACTTACAAGGCATATCAAGAGCGAAATCACTCAAAGGTCTCATATCTCTGTTTTTCTGATGCAAAGTTTCACTTAAGCCCCGCCCCCTGCAAAAAGGCGAGTTGAGACAGAACGTTTTTGTGACCTAACTGTTCGTGGTGCTGGAACGTCACACTGTAAAACCGAATTAGTTCACAGAACTCAAAACTTATGTGGAAACCAATTACTTAATAAATTTTAAGTAAATGCAATTACTTTTTTTTGGGTAATCTGAAATTAAAAAAATTAAAACAAAATGCTGAAAATGTATTTTTTAAGTACAGTTTACTCAAAAAAATCATTTCATTTATTTAAAATTTATGAGGTAATCGGTTTCCACATAAGTTTTGAGTCCTGTGAACTATTCGGTTTTACAGTGCAGTATTGTTGAGCCAATCAGGACTCTCTGGCCTAACTGAAGTTATCCTCCAGCTAGTTAGCATTTTTTAACACACTGCTTTGAAAACTTGACCCAGATTTAAGATGGGTTTTACCGTTAAACCTGCTTTTAAGGACTGATGCAGTTTCAGTCATTATCCTGGGCCTCCGTGCATACAACTGGGCATATTCCTTCAACCAGTAAGTCTTTTTTATCACTTTCTGAAAATGTAGTGCTAGCCACTGTTAGCCTTGTGGGTGTGTGGTTGGGCCTAAGTAATCACAGATTCTGACTATTTGGGGGAAGTGGGGGGTGAAAAGATTTTTGACATGAAACTGTAAGACAATGAAAGTTTTTCTTGTAGAAAAAGTGTATAAGATACCATTTTAGACAATGTTGATTTGTTTCTATAAGGAATTTATATCCACCCAGTGTGGTCTTTAATATCCAGGAACTGAGGACTCATTCTTGTGGTTTTGACTTTTTCTGATATTCTGGACTTGATTCAACCTACTACTTTCTCCATCCTAAAATTGTATATTGGTGCTGAAGTGCAGGGAATCTTCCCTAAATGAATGGTGTTTGTATTTGATTTGATATTGATTTTACCTTTGAACTGTGAACTTAAAAGTGAATTATACACCTTTAAGTTAAGGTTATACTCCAAATTCAGGTAAGGAGGGTGCACTCCAGACTAAAATTGAAACCTAAGATAATTCTGAGTCTTGAGACAAAGATAAAGGTAACATTTTCTGATATGGTCATGAATATTCACTTCAAAAATGTTACAGGGATGCCAATTGTTTGTAAAATGTAAATGCCATTTTATTTTTCCTAAGTTCTACTAAAGCCATCAAAATCAATTTTACAATCCTGCCTCTGAGTTTCATTTAAAGAGACTGGTCTTAGCCCGCCTGAGACCGCAGGTGAAGATGTGGCTGGACCCTCTGCAGTTTGCATATCCAGCCCCATTTTACAATTTGAAGACGCTGGCATCTACCTGCTACAACGATCCCATTTGTACCTGGATGGTGGAGGAGACACTGCAAGAATCACATCTTTGATTCTCCGGTGCGTTTAACACCATTCCAGGCCCACCTGCTGTTGGTGAGAAGCTGCGGGTGATGGGGTTGACGCTCTGTGATCTCCTGGAATTACTTACTACCTGACAGGCAGGCCACAGTTTGTCCAGCTGGGCTCAGTGGTCTTGTATGATGTGGTGGTTAGTTGATGTGGGAGCCCACAGAGGACTGTGCTTCTCTCCTTTTCCTACTTCACCTTATACACCACGGACTTTCAGATACAACTCCGAGTCAATGTAACCCTGCAGAAATTCTCTGATGACTTGGCTGTTGTTGGGTGTGTTAAGAGAGGGAGAGGAGGGGAGTACCAGGGCCACTGGTAGACAGATGTGTGGAGTGGACCACGCAGAATTGCCTGAGGGCTAAACGTCAGTAAAGACCGAGAGATGGTGATTGACTTCAGGAAGAAGAGGATGCCATCATAGTCACTGCGGTTTGGGGGGGAGGATGTGGAGGTAGTGGAGGACTACATATACCTGAGTGTCATGATCAGCAACAGACTGGAAATCTAACACAATGCTGTCGTACAAGAAGGGGATGAACAGACTCTACTTTCTGAGGAAAGCTGAGATCCTTCACATGTGCAACAAGATGCTGGAGCTTTTCTACCAGGCCATTGTTGCCAGTGCCATCTTCTTTCGCTGCTGTCTGTTGGGGTAGCAGCATCAGAGCCAGTGACACCAACAGACCTTAAATCAATTAAATTAAATCACCCTTTATTGTCACTCAACCATACAACCAATCATGTACAGTAGAACAAATTGTGTTTCTCCTATCTACAGTGTTAATCACACACACCCCATATATAGAATCAGAGGGGCCGCAGCCATGCAAGGCGCCGTCACAGATTTACCTCCTCCATTCCATTATTGCTGAGCACCAAGCTGGACGGCAGGAAGTCTGCTTTTATATGGTCTTCGGAATGACCCGGCCGGGATTTGAACCCCCTGCCTTCCCGGGTGTGGGGCGGATGCTCTACAACTGAGCCACACTCCGGTTTGACAAGATCATCAAGAAGATTGGCTCTGTAATTGAGACTGTGGTGGAGGGGAGGACACTGAACAAACTGTTATCCATCATGGACAATCCTGATCAACCCCCTCCACCACACACTGAACAGACAGCAAAGCACTTTCTCCAACGGACTGCTACAGCTTTGCTGCCAAACGGGTAGGTACGGGAAATCTTTTCTGCCACATGTCATTTCACTGTACAATAAATCACTCTGATGTTGAATTCTGGTCATAACAATGCTGCCATTACTGCACCTTGCAGTCTAATTGGTACCTCACATTGCACCCTGCACCTGATAGTCCTGTATTGTACAGCGAGTACAATTCATGTATCTAACGGGTCATCGGGCGTCTTTCTGAAATAAGACTGGCTCACCGCAAACTTTCTTAAACTCAACAGTGATAAAACAGAAATCCCTTTTAGTCGGCACCAAATCCACATTATCAAAAGTGATAGTTTCTCCCTCACCATCGACGGCTCCTCTCAGTTTGCCCCTCCCCTCAGGTTAAGAGTCTGGGTGTCATCCTCGAGTGGTTCTGTTTCCTTTCACTCCCACATCAATAACATCACCCGGTCTGCTTATTTTCATCTTCGCAACATTAATCGTCTCCACCCTTCGCTCACCCCCCACACTACCTCTATTCTTGTACACAGCCTTGTCATTTCCTATTTAGATTACTGTAACTCCCTACTCGTTGGTCTTCCTCAGAAATCCCTTCACAAACTCCAGTTGGTCCAGAATTCAGCTGCCCGCGTTATCTTCAAAACCCCCTCCTTCCTTCACATCTCCCCTGTTCTTCTGCAGCTTCACTGGCTCCCAGTCGAATTTCGCATTGACTTCAAAATCCTCCTTCATACTCTCAAAGCTATCCATAACCTTGCCCCTGCTTATTTGGCTGACCTCCTTTACATTGTCACCCCTACCCGCTCCCTCAGATCCTCCTCCTCTGTCCACCTCGCTGTCCCTCCTGCTCGACTCAGCTCCATGGGGAGTAGAGCCTTCAGCCGCTCTGCTCCCAAGCTCTGGAACTCACTCCCACCTGCCATCAGAAACATTGGCTCCCTCCCTCAGTTTAAATCTGCTCTCAAAACTCACCTGTTCAGATTAGCATTTTCATTGTAACTGCCATGGTTTTTATGACTGTCGTTTTTGTGTTTTTGTTGTTTATTGATACTTTGTTTTTATTTATTTCTGTAAAGTGTCTTTGAGTGTCTTGAAAGGCGCTTTTAAATACTAGAAAATCACTTGGAGAGCGCAGACCTCCGCCAAGCGCCACAGTTCCCCCCATACAGTGTTTGTGTGTACGTTTTCAGATTCCTTGACCATGAAAACATATGACTAGCAATTGGATTGACAATGATAGGATTAGTGGTTCAGTAGTTATTCACGAAAATCGCATTTTCCGTAATGGCGGTTTTCTTCTAGACAGTGATCCGGATCACCACCAAAATCTAATCATCTGTAGGATACCGCATTTCTGACAATCTCTGAAAATTTCATGAAAATCCGTCCATAACTTTTTGAGTTTCTTGCTAACAAACAAACAAACAAACAAACAAACAAACAAACAAACAGACAGACAGACAGACAAACCAACACCGATGAAAACATAACCTCCTTGGCGGAGGTAAAAATTTATTATTATTATTATCATCTGCAATGCATATAAAGTTATCTAGGCAGTTTTACTTTCCTGGGTAATTCCCTTGTCTATTATCCTAGTGTGTGTTTCTATCGTTTTGGTCATCTGCGATCATGCTGCTGTTACACTGTAATTTCCCAGTTTGGGATCAATAAGGTACATCTATCTGCAGGGTAACTTAGCAAACCATAATGCTGTTTATTCCATCTAGCTGCAGTGCTCCTGCACTGTGTATATATCTGTGTACATATGTATATTCATCAACCGCTTTGGCTAACCAGTTCTTATTATCTTATTAACTATTGCTCTGAGTGCTGCTATCCCTTTGCTGCTGTAATCATGGAATTTCCCTATTGTAGGACTGATAAAGGCTTATCTTACCTATCTATCTATCTATCTATCTATATGCTCAACTGTGCTCCAGCAGCCAAACCTATGGATCCAGTTATATTAATCACATTGATTAATCATGTTTCACCTGCTCTGTCAGCCTGACTGTCTCCCCCTGTAGGTACATTTTATTCACAAGTTGCACCCCCCCCTCCCCACCACACTATACCACCCCCTGCACCAGTCCTCCTTCACCATCCACCTACCCCATTTCCCCCATTATCTTCAACAACAGACGACACAGGATTCGGACTGGTGGAGTAAACCATAAGAATCATCCATCCATCCATCCATCTTCTTCCGCTTAATCCTTTTTGGGTCGCGGGGGGCTGACCACCATATTAAAATTAACTTAAATACCCAACAAACCACCTCACACACCAACCCTTCAACAGTTTTTATGGCTCTTATAAATGTCCGCTCCCTTTTAAATGAATCCTTTATTATTAACTGATTTTAGATCATAAACTGGATTGTCCGTTTTTAACGGAGACATGGCTGGGTACCAATGCATCAGTTGTTCTCACTGAGGCCCCTCCACACAATTTTAACTTTTTATTTTCTACAAGCAAGGGTCAAAAAGGTGGTGGAACTGCAGCAATAATCTCTAGTGATTTTAATTATGAAGAAATAGCATTTAGCAACTACACCACCTTTGAATATCATGCATTTGTTTTAACAGCCCCCCCCCAATTTTATGCATCACAGTTTATAGACCACCAACACCATGTGCAGCACTTTTCAATGAATTCTCTGACATGCTGTCAATCATCCACACAAAATATAACAAGGTAGTCATAGCTGGCGATTTTAATCTTCACAGAGATGATCCTTCTTATTCTTTTTCTAGTAAATTTTTAAACATTCTTAACAATGTGGATTTTAAACAACACACAACACAGTCAACTCACAACAGAGCAGTCCCTCCAGGATTTCGCGATGTTGTGATCGCATCAATTCATGCGAAATCAGACAATCAGCGCAACTATTGCGCGACCTTGCAACTTTATCCATTCACCGCAACTTTCCCGCAATTTTGGCCAATCCTCATCAACTTCCGCCAATTTCAGCTGAGTGGCGCTGAAGTGCTCAGTCTAACCAATCAAATGCATCGCTACATCGCGTTCACTTCCGTGTTTACAGTAAGTATTAACGGAACGATTCAGCAAAAAACAGCATGTGATTAAAAAAAAAAAAAACACTCACCCGCGAGATTTCCAACACCGTCTCTTCCTTCGTGTCTTCCAGCCTACCAGCGGACATCTCCATCCTGACCGCATGTACGAATGTACGAAGTGCTGGGTTCGTGTTGAAAAACGTCCGCCTGCCCCAAAAGCACCCCGTTGCGGGAGCACACATGACAAGAGACTCCATAAAATCACAAACAAATGGGCAAGTCAAACACTACAGCCAGTGTTTGATCATTTCATACGTCTTTAGAGGTAAAATCATTACTACAGCTTGTCAGTGAGCTTTAAAGCTGTGAATCTCTGGTCTGAACACAGACACCCCCACCCCCCCGGTAAATGAACGATGTGTGTCTGATGAGACAGGTGTGCGTGTGCATGTGTGTGTGTGTGAAGACGAGCAGCAGATAGACAGACAGGTAGGAGTTACGGCATAGGAATATTGTCTGCATTTTTTTTCCCAGAAAAACACAGACTCCAATAGGCAATACAGACTAACAGAAAAAAATATTTATTTTTTCCTTTCCACTCGGTACCGAGTGGTTGGGGACCAAAGGGAGTTTTCAAATGAAGGCGCTGCAAATAATTTCCACAGCTCTACTCTTTAACACGCATTCAGTGCAATTTAGCTGTTGTAATGGATATTGTGTTAAAGTCTGTATTGGCTGTTGCACAAGAGTTTTTCTGTATAGCAGAAGTTTCTGCTTAATTTACAAATCACTGTAATAGGAACTGTTTGACAATCCTGTGCTTTTCTTGTATTGTTATATAGAACATCACTGTAGTAAGCTGGAAAAACCATTTGCTTTAAAATTTGTAATTCTTCCCACAACTTTTAGTGCAAAAAAACCTCTCCAAACATCCCAACTTTTATCGCAATTTTTAAAAAAAGCTCCCCCAAATTCAGGCTTTTTTCACCGCAACAATCATAAAAACATCCCGCGAAATCCTGGAGGGACTGACAGAGGACACATCTTAGACCTTGTCATCACCTACGGCTTGCACACTAGTTTGTCCGCTGTTGTAGACTTGGCTGTCTCAGATCACTTCTGTGTGTTTTTTGACATCACCAGTTTTATTCAGCGAGAGACCTGAGTGAGAACTGTGAGGAAGCGCCATCTGACTTCTGAAGTGGCTGCAAATTTTATCAGTTTTAAGTGATGCTCCTGCTGAGGTTCTACCTGTGTCATGTGATTTTATTACTGATAGTTTTAACCATAAACTAAAAACAGCACTGGACTTGGTTGCACCACTAAAGACCAAAAATGCAAAAAATAAATCTGTCTCGCCCTGGTGGAATGAACATATAAAACAGCAGAAAAGGAAATGCAGAGCAGCAGAGAGAAGGTGGAGAAAAACAAAATTAACTGTTCACTACCAAATTCTATATGAACAACTGAAACTATATGATAACACAGTCAAACAAACCAGAAACTCCCACTTCTCCAAAATAATAAATACTCACAAAAACAATCCCAGAATCCTTTTCTCCAGTATTGATCACCTGATCAGCCCTGATTTTAAGTAGTCCAGCATGATGCCAGACTCACTATGTGAGGACTTTGTGGACCACTTCAGAAGTAAAATAGAGGTTATTAGATCTAATCTTTTATTACAAGATTCTGTTTTTAGTACTGTGGAATCTCTGCTTTTATCTGAGGAAACGCTGGAGATTTTTGCCCTGGTTGATGCTGAAACTCTTGGTTGAGTTTTCTCCCAAGTAAATCTGTCACGAGTTGAGCACTGGGAGTTTCTGCCGTGCTCAGTCTCATGGCCTTTCTCTATATTTGTATATTTCTTGTTCCTTGGTTCCAGTCATTTTGTCCGTGGTTGGTTTCTGCATATCTTGTATTATTTCTTATTCTTCTCATCCCCTTGTTTATGTCATCATAGTTTGCTACTCATTTATTTGGTATTTGTTTATATTTATTCTGCAGTCCTTATTTGTTGGCATTTAGTTCCTTATATGGTACTGTTGTGTTCTCTCTCTCACCGGGGTGACAGCGGTCAGTGGCACTTCCAGGTTTTTGCTCTGTTGTGGACGGTGTCCCTGTCAGCTGTCAGTGTCATCTTCTCCCCTCTCATTTCACTCAGCTGACCCCAGTTGGTAATCATTGTCATCTCCTGCCTGCTCATGTGATCCACACCTGCAATCATTTGTGTTCATTGGTTTTATGTTCTATTTAAGGTTGTTATTTCTCTCCCTCTTTGCCGGAGTCTAAAAGTTCATTCCCCGTCAGAACCTCTTCCTGTTCAGATGCACAACCTGCCTACTCCTGTTTCATCTTGTTGTAAGTTTTTGTTCTGGTGCACTGTTTGAACTTGTGTTTTTCTTCAGTAAATATCACAACTAGCAGTTCAGCGTCTGGGTCTCTCCTCTCTGCCCCAAGGGGCAATTCATGACAGACTCCAGCCAGTTAGAGACCCAGCTGCTGCTAGTTTGCGTTTTTTTGTTTCCACTCACCTGTTCTGTCCAGAGCCATCATCATGTCCCCAGCCTGCCGGACTTCAGCCAACAAAGGAAGATTGATGGCTGGGACTCCGAGCCTGGAGGAGGAATGGGCTGCAGAATTCATCCAGAGCTTTGTGGATGAAGCTTTCACCTCCCGCGGGCCGAAGAAGGCCTGGGAGAGTGTACATGGAGCGGCGGAGATAATGAAGGCACATCCCGGCTTAAGGAGGTATCCCAGTTCGCAGAGTTGCTGTCTATGGTCTCCTCACTCCAGCAGTCATTCCCTGGGTTGACATGTGGGCCGCTTCCAGCAGGACTGAAGCAGATGCGAAAATGCACTCCACAGTAGACGTCCTGTTCCTCCTCCTGTTCGCCCATTCCTGCTCCCACTCTGCGGCCTCCAAAATACCGCCATCCAGCCTCGAACCGCCGGAGGAATGCCTCCACCTCCTTGTCAGCAGCCCCTCCTTCACCGAGGCTGAAAACTCCCACAGCAGTTCCTTTTCCTGGTTTTTCTTCTCCGGCTGTCTGGTCAGCCTCCTCCTCCGCTGCTGCTACCTCTCCCACCTCCTCGGCAATTCCTCCCGCTGCTGAAGAACTGGTCACTTCCTTCCTGGCTCCACCCATCGTCATGTCTGCTGGGGCGGCTCCTCTACATTCCTCAGAATGGTCCGCTACAACGGCAGCCACAGAGAGGGCAGATTCAACACCTACCGCAGCAGAAAACATCATGCCCCTGGAACACAGGCAAGTGTCTTTTCATTACCTTGCCTGATTCCCAGTGGTGGGGCTCAGTTACTGCAGTCCACTGAGTTCTCACCACCTGCTGCAGCTAAAAACTTTTCACCTGCTTTCTCCATGTCTCCTCCTTTGCCCCTTGAGTGCCCGCCGGCCGTAGGATTGAGCCACCGAACGATGGAAGAGCCTGCGGCCCTGGAGGACCTGGTTCCAGCCCCGCAGCCACGGTCAGGACGGAGGGAGAGCACTGAGACTGAGCCAAAGCCTGCGCTGACAAAGGAACATCCCCTGGCCTCAGCGGTGCAGAATCCAGCGCCAGCAGAAAACCAACCTCCTGTGTCCACATTGAGCGAGCCATCTGTGTGGGCCACTCCACTGGGGGTCCTTGGGACTGCATCCACCACCATTCCTGCTGTAGGGGCCACCACAGCAGAGCCGAAGTTGGACCTCCAGAGGGCCGGGCTTGAGACGTCGCCGTTTGGATTGATGGAGTCCTGGATGGCAATGGAGCTTGAGCTCAGGCAAGTGCTCTCCTTTGTTTTTGTTGTTTCTATGCTAGAGAGATCTTGTCTGGCTCTTGGTGGGGAGAGCCAAGTGCAGTCATCAGCTGCACCTGTGCTCACCTCGCCAGGCTCCACTGCCGGTGGTGACCCTGACCCTGTTTCTTTGCCTCTCCTGTCAGAGTCTTGCCCGAGGGTCACCCAGGATGTTCCAACTTTGCCAGAGGTTTCCATGGTTCCAGCCTTGCCACCCGAGACCACAGTGAGTGCAGCTCCCCCATCAGCCGAGTCTTCGTGGGTGTTCCGTCCCAGCCGGGGCCTCCAAGAGTGCTGCTTCCCCGTCAGCTGAGGTTGTCACAGGTGCTCCATCCCAGCCCAGGACCTCCGTGGGTGCTGCTCCCCTTCTGGATGAGGTCTTCACAGGTGCTCCGTCTCAGCCCAGGGCCTCCAAGGGTGCTGCTTCCCCGTCAGATGAGGTCATCGCAGGTGCTCCATCCCAGACCGGGACCTCCGTAGGTGCAGCTCCTCCTCAGTCTGGGTCTCCGTGGGTGCTGTGTCCTAGTCGGGGACTATCGTGGGTGCTGCATCTCAGCCTGAAACCAACATGGCCATTACGCTCCAGCCCGGGGGCCACTGAGGGTGCAGCTCTGGCCCAGTCTGGGTCCACCAAGAGTGCAGCTCTGGCCCAGTCCGGGTCTACCACAGGTGCAGCTCTGCTCCAGCCAGGAGCCACTGCGGGTGCAGCTCCATTCCAGCCCGGGGCCACCGCAGGTGCTGTGATGTCCCAGTCCAGGACCACCGAGGATGCTGCAGAGCTGTCCAAAAGCATTGAGGTCCCCTCTCCTCTGCCAGACACCGTCGTGGTCCTATCTCCTCTGCTAGACGCCGTCGTGGTCCCCTCTCCTCTGCCAGACGCCGTCATGGTCCCCTCTCCTCTGCCAAAGCCATCGTTGTCCCCTCTCCTCTGCCGAAGCCATCGTTGTCCCCTCTCCTCTGCCGAAGCCATCGTTGTCCCCTCTCCTCTGCCCGAGGCCGTCATGGTCCCCTTTCCTCTGCCCGAGGCCATCATGGTCCCCTCTCCTCCGCCAGACGTTGTCATGGTTCCCTCTCCTCCACCTGACATTGTCTTGGTTTCCCCAACTACTCTGTCCTCATTGTTGGTATTCCCTGTGGGGCAGCCACCTCCTTGGTATTTGTTTGTATTTACTCCACAGTCCTTATTTGTTGGCATTTAGTTCCTTATATGGTACTGTTGTGTTCTCTCTCTCTCTCTCTCGGGTGACAGCTGTCAGTGGCACTTCTGGGTTTTTGCTCTGTTGTGGACGGTGTCCCTGTCAGTTGTCAGTCCCATCTTCTCCCCTCTCAAGTCACTCAGCTGACCCCAGTTGGTAATCATTGTCATCTCCTGCCCACTCATGTGATCCACACCTGCAATCATTTGTGTTCATTGGTTTTATGTTCTATTTAAGGTTGTTATTTCTCTCCCTCGTTGCCGGAGTCTAAAAGTTCATTCCCCGTCAGAACCTCTTCCTGTTCTGATGCCCAACCTGTCTACTCCTGTTACACCTTGTTGTAAGTTTTTGTTCTGGTGCACTGTTTGAACTTGTGTTTTTCTTCATTAAATATCACAACTAGCAGTTCAGCGTCTGGGTCTCTCCTCTCTGCCCCGAGGGGCAATTCATGACAAAATCCAGCAACCTGTCTTTTAGATCCCATTGCCACATCACTTTTAAAAACATTGTGGATTTTTCCAGGAAGAACTTTTAAACATAATGTCATGTTTGCCCCTTTGTGGTGGAGAGGACAAACCCAGGCACTGAATGGTATTTTGTGCAGTTTATTATCAAAAGAACATAGTGTCCAAAAATAGTACCGTACACACAAAAATGCATAACAAGATACACTTAGAGACTGAGGCACTCCTGAGCCAGCTTGACTCAGGAGGAAACAGAGAGCTGATCAGTGTGATTAGGAGGTGAATAATACCAGATGAAACCAATCTTGAACATCAATTTAGCTGCACTGACACATTGGAATGCCAGTGCTTAAATACACAAAAGTAAATGAGCTGCAGGTGTGAATCACAGGCGAGCCGTGACCTAATTACCAAGCTACCACTGCTGAGCTAGCAGAGAAGCAGGCAGTGGCCAGCTGGTGGAGAGAGTCTGGAGAGAGAGAGGAAGGGCTGTGTCACAAACCAAACAAATATCCAAAAACTGACTACATTATAATGACAACAGACAATCAAACTTAGAAATAAAGTGAGGGTCTGAGCGCAATGAGAAAATGAGCTCAGACACATGACAGAGCCTCCCCTTTAAGGGATGTATTCCAGACACCCCCAGGTAACACCCAAAAGAATCACCCCTGAGAGAAAGAGGTACAGCAAAACCACCCCGGGTGTGAGGTGGGGGGAACAGGCCAGGAGGGAAAACACAAACCCGCTCAAGACCATCACCTGCGCTAACCAAACCCCTGGGCCTCCATCAGAAAAACACAAAATCATGCCCCCCATCCCCCCCAGTCCAAAGAGATCAAGAGTTCAGGGGGCCAGCCAAAGTTTCAGGCCCGGCAGATGGTTAGGTGGAACAATTCAGGTGGCCTGCCAACGTCCCAGGCCAGCCAGATGGCCAGGTGGTAAGAATTGGGTGGTCTACCAGAGAATATGGACCACCTGACCCTGCGGCTCAGTCTTTCCAGCATCCGGCCTGAGTGCTTCAGCCACCTAAACAGAAGAGATGGCCTGGGAGGCGGCTCCCCCACTGGGAGACCAAATACTGGGGAGGAGAGCCGAGGAGGGGGAACCACGACGTCGTCAGGCAGAGCAAGAAGGGGGACCACAACGGCGTCAGGCTTAAGAGGAAAGGGGAGCCCGACAGTGTCAGGCTGAGGAGGAGAGAGGACCCTGATGGCGTCAGGCTGAGGAGGAGGGGGGACCCCAACGCCCTTGGTGGTCTCGGATGGAAGCACAGTTACACCTGTGAAGGCTCCGGACTGGAACAGGGCAGCACCCACGGAGGCCCCGGGCTGGAGCTCTGCCGCACCCTCGGTGGGCCCCAGCTGGGCTAATGCTGCACCCTTGGTGGGCCCCAACTGGGCCAACGCTGCACCCACAGTGGACCAGGACTGGGCTAATGCTGCACCCATGGTGGACCCTTGGCTGGGGGGTAAGGCCCATGGTGGGCCCATATAGGAGCGCAGCACCCACGTTGGGTTGATGCTGGGGCACAGCACCAACGACGATCCTCGACCGGGATGCAGCACCCACGAGGACTTGAACCAAGGAGGTGGAACCCAAATGACGGCCTTGGGCAGAGGTGAAGCTGCACCCATGGAGGTCCCGGGCTGGGACGGAACACCTGCGATGACCTCTGGAGGTGAACCTGGATCCACAGAAGCCTCTGGCTGAAGTAGATCTTCCCTGGTGACCCTGTGAGACGATTCGGAAACAACAAACAGAGGAACACGGTCAGGGTCGCCGGCAGCGGCAGAGCCCGGCGAGGTGAGCTCAGATACAGCGGGCAGCTGCACCTGGCTCTCCTCACGAAGAGCCAGGCAAGATTGCTGTAGAACTGAGAGAAGAAAGACAAAAGAGAGCACTTGCCTGAGCTCGAGCTCCACCGCCGTCCAGGACTCCATTGATCCAGATGATGGTGATGTCTCAGGCCTGGCCTCTTGGATGTCCACCTCGGATTCCCACTCTGCTGCAGTGGTGTCCGCAGCAGGCATGATGGTCATTGCAGTCCTTTGTTCCCCTGGGGGCGTGCCCTACACAGGTGGCTACTCCAGCATGGCAGCTAGGGAACGGCTCACCGTTGGCACTGGATCTGGGTCCTCCAGGGCCACAGGCTCCTCCTGCATCGGGCGGCTCACTCCCGGGGTCGGTTCCCACACGGGGACCACAGGAGAGGATACAGAGAGGGCTGGTGAGCAGTTAATAACAGCAGCAGGTGGGGAGAGCTCAGGAGACTGATTTTCCTGAGCCTCCCTACTGGGAATCAGGCAGGGCATATGGTCAGAAAATGAAATAAAATGAAGTGAAACTTGCCTGTTTTCCCAGATCTTGATGTTCTCTGCTGCTGTGTGAGGACAGTCTTAACTCTCCATGGCTCTAGTGAACTTGGGCTCCTCTGTGGAATGTGGAGTAGCCGCCCCAGGAGTCATGGAGATGGAAGGAACCAAGGGAAAGGCAACCAGTTCCAGTGCAGCGGGAGGAGTCACCGAGGAGGAGGGAGAAGAGCGTGCAGCGGGGAGATTGGCTGGCGGAACAGCTGGAGAGTCAGAATGAGAGGCTGCAATGGGAGTCTCCTGCCTTGGTGAAGGAGAGGATGCTGGTGAGGGAACAGGTGCTTTCCTCCGGTGATTAGGAGCAGGACGATGCTGTTTTTGTGGAGCTGGAACTTGAGGTGAAGGTGGGGGAACGGGAGGAGAGGAGGACGGCTGCCGCGGAGAGCACCTCCGCTTTGGCTCAGCGGGAAACGCCCCCCTCAATAGGTCAGGAAATTCTTGCTGGAGTGCACAGACCGTGGAGAGCAGCTCTGCGTATTGCAGGTAATTCCAAAGGTCGGGGTGCACCTCCAGAATACCCACGGCTCCATCCAAACACTCCCATTTCTTCTTGGGACCTCGGGCTTCGACAGCCTCATCCAGGAAGTCCCGGATGAAGTTTGCCGCCCATTCCTCCTCCACCGTAGGTGACCCTGCTGCCCATCCTCCTCCATTGTGGTGGGGTGACGAGCTTGGGACATAATGTGCTCCAGAAAACAGGAAAAACACAAAAAGGTGAAAAAAGCACACAAACACCACAGCTGGGTTCTATTTCTGGTGGCTAAATTCTGTCATGTTTGCCCCTTCAGGGTAGTGATGGGCAGGCAGGCACCGGTGCTCCGAACAGTGATCCAGTCTTTTCCAGGAAATATTTTGCGAGGCGTGACTCGTGACGTATTGTTGACGTCGGACCACGTGACTGGGTCAGGAGAAATAAACTGAGCAGTGCTACCCAATGGAAATCCCCATCCCTCACGTTTTGTTTTGTCATGTTTGACTGTAAGGGATTTGTCACAGCCAATTTTCAGATGAAGCCAGCACCAAAAACACTTGAATTTGTTTCTCCAATTGATGAACTTTTGACAAATAGTGGCTTTTTATTGCAACTGAGATGATGGCTTTGTGGTAGTATATCTGTTTTGTAAGTGGGAGACCTGGGTTCAAATCCCAGCTGTGTCATTCTTTTGATTTAATTTTTATTTGCAAGGAAGAGCTTAGATCATTATTGCACATCATTATGTTGAGGCACTGTTGCTATTGTGCCCTGCATGACAATAAGGACAGGGATTAATGTACTGAGAAAGACAGTATGACTGTTGAAAAATTATTTCTTTAAAAAAAATGGATAAGTAGCACAAGCACATTCACTGTAGTCACCTCAGTTTTATTATTTTTTTGCCTTTTGATCATTGATATTTCTTAAAAGACAGCATTTACTGAAACTGAAAAAAACGCATTAAACCAACAATGCCCTTGTAAAAATCAGCATGTTGTATACATTTTGTCCACTAGATGGCCTGGTAGAGAAAATGAAGTCCCACATGAGGCCTTGCCTATGTGAATCATTTTGATGAAAAACCTCAAGTCCTCCAGAAAGCCTCATTTGACCATCACTACTTCGTGGCAGAGAGGACAAACCCAGGCGCTGAATGGCGTTTTGTGTAGTTTATTAACAAAAGAACATAAAGTGTCCAAAAATAGTGCCGTACACACAAAAATGCAAAACAAGATACACTTACAGACTGAGGTACTCCTGAGCCAGCTTGACTCAGGAGGAAACAGGGAGCTGATCAGCGTGATGATCAGGAGAAGAATAATACCAGAGGAAACCAGTCTTGAACATCAGTTTAGCCTCACTGACAGAGTGGAAAGCCAGTGTTTAAATACACAAAAGTAAATGAGGTGCAGGTGTGAATCACAGGCGAGCCATCACCTAATTACCAAGCTACTACAGCTGAGCTGGCAGAGAAGCAGCCAGTGGCCAGCTGTTGGGGAGAGTCTGGAGAGAGAGAGGAAGGGCTCTGTCACAAACCAAACAAATATCCAAAAACTGACCACATAATAATGACAACAGACAATCAAACTTAGAAATAAAGTGAGGGTCTGAGCTCAATGAGAAAATGAGCTCAGACACATGACACATAATGAATTACTCTCTCCAGACTGGTGTTTTCCCCGCTGCCTTTAAAATGGCAGTAGTGAAACCTCTCCTGGAGAAGGGTACTTTAGATCCTGAAAACCTCAATAATTACCACTATCCAACTTACCATTTTTAAGCAAGATTTTAGAAAAACTTGTTTTTACTGAGCTAAATTATTTTTTAATATCAAATAACATATTTGATGAAAACCAGTCTGGTTTTAGGATGAACCACAGTACAGAGACAGCCCTGGTCATGATTGTTAATGACCTAAGGCACAACATGGACTCACACAGAATTTTAGTCCTGGTTCTACTGGATCTAAGTGCTGCCTTTGATACAGTAAACCACCATATTCTTTTAACCAGACTAAAGGATCTGGTTGGCCTCTCTGGTACTGTTCTTAATTGGTTCAAATCCTACCTCACAGACAGGAACTTTTTTGTAAGTATGGATACATGTTCTTCCAGAGTCTACAAAATAAATTGTGGTGTGTCCCAAGGTTCAATTTTAGGTCCAGTACTTTTTAATCTGTACATGCTGCCCCTGAGGGATGTTATCAGAAGACATGGCATTAATTACCATATTTATGCTGACGACACACAACTGTACGTCACTGTGTCTCCTGATGACATGGAACCAATTAGCACCCTTTTTAACTGTATTTTAAACGTTAAGTCATAGATGGCAGCAAACTTTCTTCAGCTCAGCCAGGACAAAACTGAAGTTTTAGTCATTGTTCCTGAAGCTCAGAGAGATAATTTTTTTTTAACCAAAATTACATAGTCTGTCCTTTACCCCATCCCAACATGTTAAGAATTTGGGTGTTAGACTCTGAGCTTGGTTTTACTCCACACATTAAAAATACAACACGAACAGGATTTTACCATCTAAAGAATATAGCCAGAGTCTGCCCACTTCTCTCTCAAACAAACACTGAGATACTGATGCATGCTTTTATCACCAGTTGTATTGATTACTGTAATGCCCTGCTCTCTGGTCTTCCCAAAAAGACAATTTCAAATCTGCAGTTATTACAGAATTCAGCTGCACGTGTTCTGACGAGCACCAGATGGCAGGTCCTCTTGTCATGGTCCGAGCACCGATCTCGTCCGCGCTCGGGCCATACATCATCCCCTTCAGGCTTGACAGCAGTGTTTACCTTCTGGCTCCCCAAGCTCTTATTGTGACAGCACTCGGAGGAGATTCCTGCTGTCAAAGCCGAACAGCTGTGCTGCAGCACATTCGGGCTGCTGAAGACGTCGGCGCCACGTCCATAGTCAACCTCAGCAAGAACCCTGTCCGGATCCTGTTCCGGGCCGCCAGAGAGACTCTATCTCACAGTCAGCTGCTTCCTCGGCGTCTCGCCAGGAGGGAATCCCCACAGCCTCTCCCCCCGGGTCATCTTCTCCTGCTGTACCGTCAGCGCTCCGTGCCCGGTTCATCTCGGCTGTCACCCCCTCCTCCTCGACGCCTTCCCCGGCTGCTGTGTGTGCCAAGATTCCTGCTTCGGCATGCCCCGTCCCTGATCCATCGCGAGCGGCTCCCCCTTGTCCTCCCAGGGGGTCCTCTGTCACCATCCGGTGGGGAAAGGGAGGAGCAACGTCCTCTACAGCAGGCACCATCCTTCGTCCAGGAGACAGGCAAGTACAAGTTCACTCTTCTCCTCATAATTGTGATTTGCCTTGTCTGACTCCTGGGGGTGGAGTTCGGGGTTCGCAGTCCCCCGAGTTCCCACCACCTGCTGTAGCTTCTGTTATTAAACCCGCTGCCTCTGTGTCTCCCTCCGCTGAGCGGTCCTCGATGCCAGGCCAACGTCACTGGATGAGGAGGGGGCCTGCGGCTCTGGAGAGCCTGGTTCCAGCCCCACAGCCACGTCATGGGCAGAGGAGGAAAGCGGACTGCAGCGTGGAGCCTGCGCCGACAACGAAGCGTCCCCGGGTCTCCACAGATGAGCGGTCCGATCCAGCGGGTCGAGGGTCCCCTGCCACCACGCTGTGCGGGTTGTCGGCATGGACGTCAGTGTCGGAGGGTCCTCAGACTGCGGAGACCATCATGCCAGCTGCGGAGCCCAACGTAGCTGAGTGGGAGCTGGAAGACGATCTCCTTCCGTCTGAGCCCGGATCGTCGGAGTCCTGGACAGCGACAGAACCCGAGTACAGGCAAGTGCTCTACTTTGTTTTTCTCCTCTCTATTCTGGGGCACTTTTGCTGGTCTCTTGGAGAGACGAGCCAGGGGCAGCCGTCCGCTGCACCCGAACTCGTCTCGCTGGGCTCTGTCGCTACCGTTGATCCTGATCCCGGTTCTTCTCTTTCTCCTGAGCCTTCTCCCAGGGTCAGTCCTGGAGCTGCGCCGACCCAGTTGGGGGCCATCGCAGATGTAGCCATGACCCAATCGAAGTCCATCACGGGTGCAGCCGTGACCCAATTGGGGTCCATCGCGGGTGCAGCCGTGACCCAATCAGGATCCATCGCGGGTGCAGCACCAGCAGAATTCAAGGTCGGTGAGGGAGCTGCAGATCCCCTGCCACCTGACACTGGACTGGCTCATCATCATCATCCTCAAGATCTTCATCCCAGCTTATCTCCACCGGGGGCCGTTGGGGTTCCTAATACTCCGCCCGGCTCTCCCTCGTCTTCACCCTCTCCAGGGAGGCCGTCTTCAACTTCTCCCCTATGGTCCTGGTGGCTGTGTGATGCGAGTCGGCCGCCTGGTGAGCTGTTTCACTGGTTCGGCGTTCTGGGTCGGCCACCCGACAAACTTTCCCGCCCTTTCGGCAATCTGGCCCGGCCGCCAGAGGAACTGTGTTTCCGGGCATGGGACTGGGGTAGGCCACCCGAACTGTTCCTTTTCCCCCTGCCTGCGATGTAGACGCTAGATGCAGGGCAGCCCCCCGAACTATTGGCTTTCATGCCGCGGTACTAGGACTGCCGTCATCCCTGGTTTTCATTTTCGGTGTTTCTTAACCTTTTGGGATGTGCGGGGGGTCTTGTGTATGATATTGTGTATCTCACCCCTTCCTAGTGGGTGTTTTTTGTTTGTTTTCCTCTGTTTAAATGTTCATTCGT
Source organism: Pholidichthys leucotaenia (assembly GCA_020510985.1). Classification (NCBI taxonomy): domain Eukaryota; kingdom Metazoa; phylum Chordata; class Actinopteri; order Cichliformes; family Pholidichthyidae; genus Pholidichthys; species Pholidichthys leucotaenia. Next base: position 266,009,179 of record CM035849.1, on the reverse strand, counting down.
TGCCTGTAACAGTTGGTGTGTTTTTGTGCCTTTGGGAATATGGTATTTTCTGTTGTCGTGCCCTGTAATTGTTTTATTTTCAGTCTGCCTTAATCATGGTTTTTACACTTGTGAATATCCTGTTTTCTGTTATTTTGCCCTGTGATCGTTTCGTTTATGCTCTGCCTTGGTTATAATTTGTGCATGGGAGTGTTGTTTTTTTTTTTCTCTCTATCTGCCTGTGTGCTCCTGTTATCGTCATGGCTTTTTTTTGGTCTGTGGCTGGGCCTCTCCCTCCTGGCCTGTTCCCCCATCCGCCCACCCTGGGGGGTGGGGGGTGGGGGGGGAAGCTTGGGTGTCATTGGGCGTTCAGAGCCTGCCCTCAGGGGGGAGATACTGTCATGGTCCGAGCGCCAATCTCGTCCGCGCTTGGGCCATACATCATCCCCTTCAGGCTTGACAGCAGTGTTTACCTTCTGGCTCCCCGAGCTCTTATTGTGACAGCGCTCGGAGGAGCTTCCTGCTGTCAAAGCCGAACAGCTGTGCTGCATTTGCGGCTCATCAGTGGCCGGCATTTAAGCGGACGCTGAATGCAGCCCAATGCAGCAGTCTCGTCAAACATCCCTGTGTTCGGACGTCGAGCAAGCGTTCCTCGTCTCCGATGTCAGTTTTCCTTATTGATTCCTCGGTTACGATCATCCCCTTTCCTAATCCTGTATCGTAAGTGTGCTTGATCAGCCTTACAGTCTCTGTTCCTAGTGTAGTGTGTTTTAGCCCATCGTGGCTCATTACTTTGTTACTTTGTGTTATCCTTTGTCCTTAATAAAACATCATGCAAACCTCACCGGCGACTGTTGGCGTCTTATGGTGGCTCGCGAGGGCCACCGCGTGGCACCTCTGGCACTGGCCTTCTAACTATTCCTACTGTCAGAACACGCACCCATGGTGAGATGGCTTTTAGTTACTACAGCCCACATCTGTGGAACAGCCTGCCAGAGAACATCAGGGCTGCCGAGAATGTCCATGTTTTTAAAAGCAGGCTCAAGACCTACTATTTTACTCTTGCTTTTGATTAGTTTCCTGTTTTAATTCTCTTAATTTCTGATTTTAAATCTATTTTGTCACAATCACTTATCTTACTGTAAATTATTAATATTTATGAATATATGTCTGTTTGATTGTATTTAGGTGTTGTTTTATTTTTTAGTCATCTTAACTGCCTAGTCTTTTTATCAGCAAACTATCTTATTATTTATCAGTGACTTTTTATCACCCTGTCCAAGGTCTGGCATTTCCTCATGGGGGGCCCTCCCGTGGGGGTTCTGCCAGTTTTCTGGCAGTGGGGCGCTGCCCTGTTATTGCCCTTGTCTACCCAGCTGAGGGGGTCGTGCGCTGCGGCGCCGCACCTGCGGTGTCGACCCCTTGGGTTGGACTTAGGCGGTCACAGAGGTGGTGTTCCTGTAGCCGTGGACTTTGCACATTCCCTGCTGGTGATAGCTCCCTAGTGATGCTGCGTCCACACTTGGATCCTCGGTGCCTGCCATAAGCCTTAAGCAATAAGTTTTACACTGATGAAAGTTTCTTTGTGTGTGTGTGTTTGTATCTGTGTGTGTGGGGGGGGGGGGGAATTGCCTTTTATTTTAATGTCTGAAGCACTTTGCGTTGCATCATTTTGTATGAAACGTGTTATGTAAGTAAAGCTTTGATTCATTCATTCATTTCTTTTCAAGTGTCTCAAGGTACAAATACGGATTACACAGCAGAGTTTACAACAGCTACAACAGCCTATGAGAAGGACAACTGTCGCAGTGCCATTATACATTCTATCACTCATACAGCTATAGTTAGTCCAGTGTTTTTCAACCAGGGGTCCGTGAGAGAACGTTCAGGGTCCTGAGGGAGATTGACTAATTTCACTTCGTAATTGGTCCAACAAAATTGCAAATAATTTGCTATTGTTGTGCATGGATGCCTGTAGTGTAACTTTAAAAAGAAAAACCACATGGGTATCTGAGAGAGCTCTCCAGGCTAGCTACTTTAAAGCCAAGCTCATAACCAAATCAAAAAAAAAAACAAACACACATTTTGCCTGCAAAGCTATTGTGAATGAGATGCTAGTCCCTGAAGCCTTAAAGAAGTAATTAAAGTCCCTCTCTCAGATAATTGTCAGATGTATTGATAACATCTGCAGATATTGAAGACGTGGTTTTAAAAAAGATAGGCATCAATAGGAAATGACGTACACTACCGTTCAAAAGTTTGGGGTCACTTAGAAATTTCCTTATTTTTGAAAGAAAAGCACTGTTTTTTTCAGTGAAGATAACTTTAAACTAACCAGAAATACACTCTAATATCTACTATACATTGCTAATGTGGTAAATGACTATTCTAGCTGCAAATGTCTGGATTTTGGTGCAATATCTACATAGGTGTATAGAGGCCCATTTCCAGCAACTATCACTCCAGTGTTCTAATGGTACAATGTGTTGGCTCATTGCGTCAGAAGGCTAATGGATGATTAGAAAACCCTTGTGCAATCATGTTAGCACAGCTGAAAACAGTTTAGCTGGTTAGAGAAGCTATAAAACTGACCTTCCTTTGAGCAGGTTGAGTATCTGGAAAAAATTATTATTTCAAATACAAATCATTATTTCTAACCTTGTCAATGTCTTGACTATATTTTCTATTCATTTTACAACTCATGGTGGTAAATAAGTGTGACTTTTCATGAAAAACACAAAATAATTGTGTGGGTGTCCCCAAACTTTTGAACGGTAGTGTACATGGACATTTTGTGGATGGAGACACCATCCATCCATCCATCTATCTTCTACCGCTTTTCCGGAGGTCCGGGTCGCGGAGGCAGCAGTTCAAGCAGAGAAGCCCAGACTTCCCTCTCCCCAGCCACCTGCTCCAGCTCTTCAGAGAGGATACCAAGGCGTTCCCAGACCAGCTGGGAGACATAGTCTCTCCACCGAGTCCTGGGTCTGCCCCGGGGTCTCCTCCCAGTGGGACGTGCCTGAAACACCTCAAGTGGGAGGCGTCCAGGAGGCATCCTAATCAGATGCCCATACCACCTCAACTGACTCCTTTCAATGTGGAGGAGCAGCAGTTCTACTCTGAGCCTCTCCCAGATGACTGAGCTCCTCACCCTATCTCTGAAGGTGAGTCCAGCAATCCTACGGAGAAAGCTCATTTCAGCCGCTTGTATCCGCGATCTCGTTCTTTCGGTCATTACCCAAAGCTCATGACCATAGGTGAGAGCAGGAACGTAGATTGACTGGTAAACCGACAGCTTTGCCTTAGAACTAAGCTCCCTCTTCACCACAACAGACCGGTACAACGTCCGCATCACTGCAAATGCTGCTCCAATCCGTCTGTCGATCTCTCGCTCCATTTTCCCCTCACTCGTGAACAAGACCCCAAGATACTTAAACTCCTTCACTTGGGGCAGGAGCCTGTCCCCAACCCGGAGAGGACAATCCACCTTTTTCCAGCTGAGGACCATGGACTCGGACTTGGAGGTGCTGATTCTCATCCCAGCCGCTTCACACTCAGCGGCAAACCGTCCCAGCAAGAGCTGTAGGTCATTGCTGGATGAAGCCAACAGGACAACATCATCTGCAAACAACAGAGATGAGATCCTGTGGTCACCAAGCATGACACCCTCCATTCCCTGGCTGCGCCTAGAAATCCTGTCCATAAAAATTATGAACAGGATCGGTGACAAAGGGCAGCCCTGGCGGAGTCCAACTCTCACTGGGAATGACTCCGACCGAGTGTTGGCAATACGAACCAAACTCTCACAACGGTCGTACAGAGACTGAATAGCTCGTAACAACAAGCCCGATACCCCATACTCCCGAAACACCCCCCACAAAAATCCACGAGGGACGCGGTCAAATGCCTTCTCCAAGTCCACAAAACACATGTAAACTGGTTGGGCAAACTCCCACGACCCCTCAAGAATTCTCGACAGGGTAAAGAGCTGGTCCGATGTGCCACGGCCAGGACGAAAACCACATTGCTCCTCCTGAATCCGAGGTTCGACCAACGGCCGGACTCTCCTCTCCAGTACCTTGGCATAGACCTTCCCAGGGAGGCTGAGGAGTGTGATCCCTCTAAAGTTGGAGCACACCCTCCGGTCCCCTTTTTTGAAGAGAGGAACCACCACCCCGGTTTGCCATGCCAAAGGCACTGCCCCCGACCTCCACGCAATGTTGCAGAGGCGTGTCAACCATGACAACCCAACAACATCCAGGGCCTTGAGGTACTCAGGGCGAATCTCGTCCACCCCCGGGGCCCGGCCACCAAGGAGATTTTTAACCACCTTGGCGACCTCAGCCCCTGTGATAGGCGAGTCATCCCCCTCATCCCCAAACCCTGCTTCCTCTGTGGAAGGCTATCAGTGGGATTGAGGAGATCCTCGAAGTATTCCTTCCACCGCCCAACGATATCCCCAGTCGAAGTCAACAGCGTCCCATCCGCACCATACACAGTGTGGACGGGGAGCTGCTTTCCCCTCCTGAGCCGCCGGACAGTTTGCCAGAATCTCTTTGAGGCTGACCGAAAGTCTTGTTCCATGGCCTCACCGAACTCCTCCCATACACGGGTTTTTGGTTCAGCAACCACCCAAGCTGCACTCCGCTTGGCCTGCCGGTACACCTCAGCTGCTTCGGGAGTCCCACAAGTCAACCAAGCTTGATAGGACTCCTTCTTCAGCTTAATGGCCCCCTCACCACTGGTGTCCACCACTTGGTTCGGGGGTTGCCACCACGACATGCACCGACCACCTTGCGGCCGCAGCTCTGGGCCACCGCTTCAACAACAGAGGTGGAGAACATGGCCCATTCAGACTCCATGTCTCCAGACTCCCTCGGAATGTGGTTGAAGTTCTTCCGGAGGTGGGAGTTGAAGACCTCCCGGACAGGGGCCTCAGCCAGATGCTCCCAGCACACCCTCACTATACGTTTGGGTCTACCAGGTCTGAATGGCTTCCTCCCCTGCCATCGGATCCAACTCACCACCAGGTGGTGATCAGTTGACAGCTCTGCACCTCTCTTTACTCGGGTGTCCAAGACATACGGTCGCAGGTCTGATGATACGATAACAAAATCGATCATCGACCTGCGACCTAGGGTGTCCTGGTGCCAGGTGCACATATGGACACCCTTATGCTTGAACATGGTGTTCGTTATGGACAGACTGTGGTTAGCACAGAAGTCCAATAACTGAACACCACTCGGGTTCAGATCTGGCAGGCCGTTCCTCCCAATCACCCCCCTCCAGGTTTCACTGTCGTTGCCCACGTGCGCATTGAAATCCCCCAGTAGGACAATGGAGTCTCCAAGAGGAGCACCCTCCAGCACCCCAGTCACAGACTCCAAAAAGGGTGGGTACTCTGAAACATCATTTGGTGCATAGGCACAAATGATGGTCAGGACCTGTTTCCCAACCCGAAGGCGCAGGGAAGCAACCCTTTCGTCCACCGGGGAAAACTCCAATATAGAGGCAGCAAGGTGGGGCGATACAAGAATACCCACCCCTGCTCGTCGCCTCTCGCCCGGGGCAACTCCAGAAAAGGCCAATCTCCAGCCCCTCTCGAGGAGACTGGTTCCGGAACCGGAGCTGTGTGTTGAGGTGAGGCCGACTATATCTAGCCGGTATCTCTCAACTTTGTACACCAGCTCAGGCTCCTTCCCCACCAGAGAGGTGACATTCCACGTACCAAAAGCCAGTTTAGAAAGCTTGGGATCAGTCCGCCAAGGTCTCCGCCTTTGACCGCCACCTAATCCACATGGCACCTGACCCCCATGATCCCTCCTGCAGGTGGTGAGCTCACTGGAGGGCGGACCCATGTAACTCCTTCGGGCTGAGCCCGGCCGGGTCCCATGGGTGGAAACCTGGCCACCAGTTGCTAGCCTTCGAGCCCCTCCCCCAGGCCTGGCTCCAGGGTGGGGCCCCGGTAACCCCATACCGGGCGGGGTACACTGAATCCTTGATATACAATTTATCATGAGAGTCTGTTGGATCGTTCTTAGTCTGGCCCTTCACCCAGGACCAGTTTGTCTTGGGAGACCCTATCAGAGGCAAATTGCCCAGGACAGCATAGCTCCTGGGAACACTGGGGCACGCAAACCCCCCCACCACGATAAGGTGACGATCCATGAGGGGGTGGATGGAGACACCACTGGAGGAAAAATAGGAAATTTTCTCCTGGATGGAGACACCACTGGAGAAAATTTCCTATTTTTCCTATTAACCAAACCAAGAGAAATGAGAGAAGACCATGGTTTAAGCTAAAAGCTTAAAGCTACCGTTGGACAGTTTTTGGTTGACTGCTGCCAGCAGTTCCCAAAAAAACACTGAGTAAATCTGTCAAGGTGGTGAAGTCTTCTCTAGCTTCAACCTCAGCCACAGTTATGGATGTGCCCAGAGCTGCATAAAGCATTTTGGAGGGTGAGTAGCATGTTCGCTAGCTTCCATGGTCTGAATATTAACATTCAAAGACTAAAATTGAGTGTGGTTACCTTCACGTTTGTCCTCGAGATAAGGTGTGAGCAGCTGATCTCAGATCTCCTTCAGTGTCAGGCCACTGGTGTATAAACACAAGGAAAGATGTCGTGAATGCCCCTCAGGGCAGAGAGGTGAGACCCACGCGCTGAACTACAGTTAGTGGAATTTATTGTACAAGAAAACATACAAGTCACAAGAAGTGCATAAATACAAATGAGGAAAATCTTACAAGTAGTATGTCAGAGCAGGGCAGGGCTCTGGCGGGGACAGGATGAATATAATCAATTTGGCGGCAATGCAAAAATGAAAATCAAGCCCTTAAATAGGATCAGAATCCATTGACATAATAGGTGGCAGGTGTGAGTCATCTGAGGAAGCTGGAGAAGGCAATAACACACAATCAGGACCAGCTGGAGAGCAGTGAGAGAGGCAAAGAAAAACTCTGACAGCTGGCAGGGCACGCCCACACGACGCTTCACGCCCCTGACAGCTGTCAACAGTAAAAGGGTAATACGAGAGATGTAGAGAATAAAATAACATATCAAATAAATATAAAGAAATACAGAATAAAAATATAACACTAACACGAACAGAAAAATGGCAAGTGGAACAAGAACACATAACCCCAAAAAGCATAAAATGCAACAGATGAGTAAATAAGCAGAAAAAGCCATGAGCCCAAGTCTGGCGGAGATCTCCAGCACTCAGGTCATGACAGATGTTCCCTTCCTGTCTTTGATTCCCTGAGTATTCTGTCCTGTCACTTGGGTGTAGTCAGCTCCTGTGGGGTCTATAATCCGGGGTGTAGCCAGCTTTCAGTGATGGTTATCACAGAGCTGTCTCATATGGTAAGTCAGGTTGATATATTAAGTTTTAGAGAGTCAATCTTGTTTTCAAGGGACTGGGCTTTTAAGACAAAAAGGCCAGGCAGTGGCGTGCCCTCTTTAGCTGAGTCAAGTAGCCAGACCAGCTCTCCCTCTTCTGTTTATGCTCATCACTCCTGATTGCTTGCTGTAATATTTTTTAGGATGTAAATATTATTTTTTGCTGATGCTGAAAATTTTAAAAGCTTTATCAGCCGATATTAACAATATGCCGATAATATTGTGCATCCCTATTAGAAACTACATCTATTATATGACCTTGAGGATGTCAAAACTTAAAAATAATGCCTGGAAAATGGACAATATGGGACCTCTAATGTCCTGCTAAATCAGGAGAGTAAAGGTACGCTACTGGACAGGGCCGGCCCTTAGCATAGGCCATATATGCGGTCGCCTAGGGTGCCACCTGCTGGAGGGATCACTGCTGCAAGCCCTCCCAAAACATTTTTTGAATTAATAAAATAAAATTAATAATAGTCAGAGGTGTTGTGACAGAAGGCAAAGCAGGCAGATGCTTGGAGCCCCAGACCAGAAGGGGGGACCCCGAAGGGTGACCAACTTTAAATCACTGCAGCAGTGACAATGTGGAAGGTTTGCAATGACCATGGTAGGTCTTCACAGAACTCCCTACAAGAGCCCCAGCCCCACCTCTCACTCTGGCAAGTAGTAGTGTGTGTCTTACGTGAACAAATTGCGGAGAGGAACTTGTTGAAATTTGTTAAATAAATTAAATAAATATGCCGGTTGACTAAAGAAAGAAGAAGAGCCAGCTTCTCTTATTCCGCTACACGCCAGATGTCCACAGTGATAAACTCTGTTTTAACAGAACTGATTGATTAAACAGCACAACCAGCTGTGATTCCACCTCCGGCTGGCTGATGGTGTGGACTTAACCGTCCGGCTACAAACAGCTCAAGCCCTGGTCCTGTATGTTGCTCTCGAATATGACAACAATTATCTTGCCGAGGACACCAAAATGGCTAGGGTCGGCACCGCTGTTGGATAAGAATGCTACAATAAAACAAAAAGATTTATTCATTGCATTTCACCCACAAAGAAGTAAATTGAATAAGTTGTCAAGAAGATACTTTTAAGAGACCATAAATCAGTGATGGATGCTGCCTCTGCTTGGCTTATAATGCAATGTGTTTGGCACACAGTCATATGCTTTGTGAGAATAAAACTCTCATGAAGTAGATGAATGTGTCATAAAGTAGTGATGACACACAAATAGTTTTTTTTTTTTTAGCTGCATGCCTTCCCACAGCTTCCCTCTGTTTTGAGGGTATCCACTTTGATTTTGACATCTGCACCAGGTGATTTGAAAGCAGAGACGGAGTCCATAAATTCAAAGAAGAACATGTTCATAGGGGAACAAAATCTCATCAATCCCACCAACTATGAGGTTTTCGATCGAAAACAGAAACCAGCAGGAATCTTGCTCACATCTGTTTCTTGTGACGCCAATGGACAAAAGTCATGAATTCACTCACCAGAGAGGTGCAGAGTGATGGAGCAAGAAAGTCAAGGCAGCTCTAATAAGTGGGCTATAGGTAATTTTTCATTTATCTCCAGCTTGGCCTTGAAGAGCAAACATTAAATTCACACCACTGGTGAATAGTGTTCTTTAATGAAAGTGGATACCTCTATCAGTTCGGCACATCATCGTCAGTTACTGGGTTTTAGTCAGAATCCAGCAATGCTGACAGCATTACGGGTAAACACTGCAGAGGGCGCACGCAAGGCCTGAACCTGCACTCCCTGTGCTGAACATCACAGAGAGAATAACTGAACAACTGCCATGGCAGCCTGGACAAGGAACAGAGGGAGGACCACATCTGCTAATCTCATGACTGCACTGATCCACACAGAGCCTGTGCCCTTATGCAGACAGCAGACTCTAAAAGCAAAAGTCACAGCCACCTTCACACTTCTTCCACACATCACCTACTCAACCGAACCTGTCCAGTTCAAATAAACCTGCACTAACCCCCCCCCCCCCAAAAAAAGCATAATATTCCCCCAGTAAAGCTTGGTTTGAATCTCACTCCCCAGAAAAAACCAACAACGAAAGAAAGCGAAAACTACCTAATACTGACAGCGACATTCAGTTTAACTTCTTGTCAGTATTTTAACATTGCAAGGTGGAAGACATATGAGTGAAACCTTATGAACCAGGAGCAAAGACAGAGCAGCGTCGGAGGCACAGAGAAGCGGAACAGCCAAAAGGTGGGTTTTGTGAGGACAATGAAAAATCCATGTGTGCCTATGGAGCAGTTCCAGGTCCAGGGTCAGAGATGTAAAGTTTCATAATGCAGAGATCACTTGGTAAAAGTTGAAGCCTTACACATTGCTGCTTCATCTTCCCTGGAAAATGGCTCCCGTCTGGACCTGTGGAATGTATTTATAGATGTCTGTGCACCTGACAAAATCATCAGCAGATATATGAACTGCTGTCACAACTCACTTCAAAAGTTACGGTCATATCTTTGAAAGAAGTAGTTGTAGTTGTGTGTGTTCTGTGTCCATCAGCCTAATATTCAACACTGTATCAGAGAGTAGGTATCTTTGTTCCATTTTTGTTTCTTTTGAAAAAACTGCATGGAAATTAATTTAAACAGCTTCAATGGTTTCTTATTAACATATGAACATGTGACCAAGGGGATGGTGGTGAACTAGTGGCATCCAAATACAGGACTGAACTCACAACCTCCTGCATTTGGCAAGCCAGGTAGGAAGGCTTTTATTGGCTCTGACACATGTTCACCCTCCAGATTTTGGCACTGTCTCAGTGACAGAGGTGCATTTAAGCTTTAATTTGAGCATGTTCAAAATTTCTATTGAAAAAACTGTGACAAGAAAAATTGTTTTCCAACCTTTGGCAAACCCTGACAAAACCCCCAAATCGCCATTCGCTGCTCTGTGAGATACTAGCTTTAAATGGACCCCTGACATTGTGACAACATCAAAAAATGTGACGCATCAATGAAAGCATTCCTGCTTCTTAAACAGGTCGACTCTACTGGGCCACAGGTAGAGGGCTGGAATCCAGTGTGACTTAAGTGGGTGAGGATGTGAATTCAGTCCCTGTCTAGATGTCCCTAGTAAGCCTCGCTGCCCCCCAGTCATATATGCTTTCTTGATATGATATGTTGGTATAGAAACAGGATAACATTAGCAACAACAGCTAGCATCTGGTATTCATAAGGAACTTATTGGATCTCATTCGGGAAATGCAAATGAGCTCAAGACCACGTCTAATTGTGAAGTGTATCTAATTATGTTCTCACAAATGCTTTGGCATTTATATGTTTTTTAATCACCTAATTTTGTTCTTACTTCTAAATAAGTCAATAAACGTTAATCGTCTGGAAATGTTTAACTTGACAGCCAAGGTTAAGAAAATAGAGCATCGTAGGTTGGAAATTTTACATCAGACCCAGTGTGATTACTTGACATGAAAAAAATTGAATATGAATTTTTGCATTGCCGCATGGTGTTTTTGCTTTGCACAAGTATGAAACCGGTTTAAAATCTCAGTAAAATTTACAAATAACACTAATAAAAGTACATCTGTCCTTCAAACAAAATGAAGTTTACAGAATACTATTGGCCTGATTTGGTTTTTAATATTTTGGAGAAACTTTGATTACATGACATTTGACTTGTAAATTTAGTATGTAAGGGCAAAATGACGAGAAGGTATTCTCATTTAGAGGTGTTCATATTTTCAGATGCATCAGCATGACAGCTGCCCATGTCCTGGTGCTTTCTCCTGCTTCCTACTACTCATTTTATCTTAATCTTCATCACAATCATCACTATTATGGGGGACAGTGGTGGCCTAATGGTTAGGGATGTGGACTTGTGACTGGAAGGTTGCCGGTTTAACCCCTAGACTGTCAGGATCAGATCTGGGCGGGACAGATGGCATACCAGTGTTTGTCCCACCCTCATTAACCCCACCGTGGAGCCCTTGAGCAAGGCCCTCATCCCAAACTGCTCCAGTGGACCTGTTCAGGAGCCACAGGTCGTACTGGGCCACTTCCAGGTGTGAATGTGCAGTTTTTTCCTGTGCAACTGTGTGAAAGTGAACAGGGTGTTCTTGTAAAAGATAGGTTGCCTCTCAATGGACCGCCCCTGTATAATAAAGCTTAAATAAATAGATAAAAATAAAAAATTACACAGCATAATACAATGGCCTCTTTCTGTGAGACCTAAAAATACTTTTGTCTAAATCAGAGTCTAATGTTTCTAATTATTACCATTGCTAAATTATCATCAAAAAACTGTGCTGGGGAGGTGCACTCCCCTTTCCAAGACAAAAAAAGCTGTACTCTAATTTTTGTTGGACATTAGCCTCCAGCTTTGATTATGGCATGCATTTGCTGTGACATCATTTAATAAGCTTATACGCAGTATTTATTTCCATCCAGAGTTGTATTCATTTTTTTTGCCAAGATTTTGTATTGATGACGGGAGAGTTGATGAGAGGTGACGATGGAGGATGATTGTGCAGCACCCTCCTTCCAGGTTTTAATGAAGCGACGAATAGTTCATAACCAGATTTTAGTTTCAGCATCCCCTCAGTTTTTTTCTTTTCTTAATGCCAGCCAATGATCGGAACCCTTCCAAAGCTGAGAAAAAGTCTTTTCCACTACCTAGTGATAAGTCTCTTACTTAAAATGAGCAAACTTTTAAAAAATAAAATTTGAGTTTAAAAAATAAAAAAATTTTAAAAAATAAAATTTGAGTTCTCAGAATGTCAGAAATGCTCAAACAAAAACTGCATGAGAAGATTAAATATCTTATCAGACAAAAAACACACGGAGGTATGTTGTCATACTTAGATTTCAGTTTCTGCACTGCATGACTAAAACTGGGTTTTTGCTCCACCTCCACTCTGCACCTCTGCTGGAGTGCAAGGCTTGTGTGACATAAATAATGTCATCGTCTCCAGTCTGCTAGGCTCTGCAGTACCCCTGCGCAGCCGAGCACGTGCACCCCAAATTTTGTGACCGCATTGCCTGGGCGCATTGACTACGCATGCGCAAGATCCAACCTCCCATTAAAGAGGTAACACTATCAACACAGCATACAAAGATGAAGATGAAGAAGAAGATGAATTAAAAAGAAACGTGACGAGACTACAGAAAGAAAAACATGCTTAGAGGTAAAAGCAGTAAACAGGAGTGTCTTTTCTCTCCTTTGTGCAGTCGTTATTGTTGTTGCCAAAATGTCCGTGGCTCGTTTTTCTACTCAGAACAAACTGGTGAACAACCTGGCATGTCAGCACATTCGTGCTACCTATAGGGCTGCAGTGAAACTACAAATGATGGTTATGTGCATGTGTCAGATGTTTGGCCAAGTAAACAACAAATGAAGCATATATACAGCCGCATACACACCAGCCTTGTCAGCCTTATGAATTTAAGAAATATTTAGTTATCTTATATCATGCCACCTCACGGAAGTTCATTGTTAATTCAATTCAATTCAGCTTTATTTATATAGCACCATTTCACAACAACAGGCATCTCATAGCACTTTCAACTGTAGGGGAAACCCCCACAATTGCAGAAAGACCCCAGCAATCAGGCGATCCCCTGTGAGCAAGCGCTTGGTGATGGTGGAGAGGAAAAACTCCCTTTTAACAGGAAGAAACCTCCAGCAGAACCAGGCTCAGGGAGGTGCAGTCATCTGCTGCGACTGGCTGGGGGATGAGGGGATAGAGAAGAAGAAAAGAACAGACATGTAGAGAGCAAACAGCACGATGGGGACTCAGTCTATGGGAGAGAACAAACAGATGTTAATGACCTGCAAAAAAAAAATATTTCATTGAGAGTGAAGAAAGGAGGGAAGCCCAGTGCATTATTGGAGGTCCCCCAGCTGTCTAAACCTATTAGCAGCATAACTAAGGGAGGGTTCAGAAACACATGATCCCTCCCTAATTACAGGCTATATCAAAAAGGAAGGTTTTAACCCTATTCTTAAAAACAGAGATCGAGTCTGACTCCAGAATCCAGATTGGCAGCTGGTTCCACAGGAGAGGAGCTTGATAACTGAAGGCTCTGCCTCCCATTGTACTTTTGGAGATTCTAGGTATTACAAACAATCCTGCATTTTGGGTTAGGATAATAGGGTAGCATCAGATCAATGTTAGAGCGTAGATGAACAGAATCTGTGTCAAAATGAACAGGAACTGTCTACTTTTATAAGATTGTGAAACAGTGGGAAACAGCACCTTGAAGAAACAGATTCTGCTGAAATTGAGAATTTGATGTGTAGGACGGCATCTCATTAAAGATTTCCCCTGACCCACTTCCGGTTATTGTAGGAAGTTGAAATAGCACACGTATAATACATACAACTTTTTCCAAAATTAATGTGACCTATAACCTGCACAACCCAACTGAAAAACAAACTGAAAACTTTTAAGGGGAAAAAAAACTTACAATAACCTGGTTGCATAAATATGCACACCCTTAAAGTAATACTTTGTTGCAGCACCTTTGACTTTTATTACAGCCCTCAGTCTTTTTGGGTAGGAGTCTATCAGTGTGACACATCTTGATGTGGCAATATTTGCCCACTCTTCTTTGCAGAAATGCTCCAAATCTGTCAGATTGTGAGGACATCTCCTGTGGGCCATTCCAAAACCTTAATCTTCTTCTGGTGAAGCCATTCTTTTGTTTATTTGGATGTGTGCTTTGGGTCATTGTCATGCTGAAAGATGAAGTTCCTCTTCATCTTTTCAGCAGAAATGTGAAGGTTTTGTGCCAACACTGACTGGTGTTTGGAACTGTTCATAATTCTTTCCACCTTGACTAAAGCCCCAGTTCCAGCTGAAGAAAAACAGCCCCAAAGCATGATGCTGCCACCACCATGCTTCACTGTAGGTATGGTGTTCTTTTGGTGATGAGCAGTGTTGTGTTTGCACCAAATATACCTTTTGGATATATGGCCAAAAAGTTCAACTTTGGTTTCATCGGACCATAACACATTTTCCCATATGTGTTTGGGAGATTTCAAATGGTTCCAAGGTTGTCATAGCCAGGAGCGGTACTGGGGCTAAGCTCCCAGTGCTCATAAAATGCTCCTTATGGCGTGCGTCTCGAAAAGCCTCTGACAACTAAGTCCAACTCCTAGCCTGCCCGTGTGGTTTAGTCTCTAACCCCGGCGGAACTGCTTTTACTAATAGGAGAAGGGGCGAGGGCGGATCTCTGGCGCCTTTAAACCAGATGCTTCGGGTAGATGGTGGCTCGTCAACCTGGGAAGGTAGCCCATCTAGGGGAAGGTAAACCCTAATTTCAAACCTCCGCTGCCTTGCGGCACACCTGGTAATGGGAAAGGCTTCGGGAGTCAACCCTGAGGAAAAATCCGGAGTCGGAGCCCCTAAGGCAGTTCTCTGTTGTGCTCAACATTGTTCTGGCAGCTCCTGCGACGGCGCTGGTGCCAAACTGTAGCAGCCCTGCTGTTCCTTTGGATTCATCAGAGACGTGGAGAGGGGGGACATGCTGCATGGGTAACATCTTGTCCTCCATATCTTCCTGCCCATGCTTGAATCCTACCAACGCCCAACGCTGGAAGGTAGAACACCAGTGCGCATTGGCTTGTTCAGCCACAGGCGGTGCTGTTCCAGCAGAGTAGACGTTTAGGATTCTCTTCCATGGTCATCATAGACCGACGGAGGCCGACGAAGATTTCAAATGTATGTTTGCAAAATGTAGCCGGACTTGGATGTCTTTCTTTGTAAGATAAGGCTTCCGTCTTGCCACCCTAGATGGGAGATTGTTGTCACGTGTACTAAACAGCCAGTACTTGCCAGAAATTCCTGCAGCTCCTTCAGTGTTGCTGTCATCCTCTTGGCAGATTCCCTGACCAGTTTTTTTTATCATCTTTTCATCAATTTTGGAAGGATGTCCAGTTCTTGGTAACGTCACTTTTTATATCCACTGTAGCACCATGATCCCCATGATCCCTCCTGCAGGTGGTGAGCCCACTGAAGGGCGGACCCATGTGCCTCCTTTGGGTACACTGGGTCCTTGATGTAATGGTTTTCATGGAGATCCACTGTACCGCTCTTAGTCTGGCCCTTCACTCAGGACCAGTTTGCCTTGGTAGACCCTACCACGGGCAAGTTGCGCCCAACAACATAGCTCCTGGGATCATTCAGGCACTCAAACCCCTCCACCACGATAATGTGGTGATCCACGGAGGGAGGAACCAAATTCTGTGAAAATGTTTAAAAGCTTGTAAATAAAGAGCAAATTTCACAACGTTATGAAAAATATAGTAAAAAATAAATGTCTGTATGAGAAAAAATTTATGAGAACCAAGTGGCAATTGTGCAGTTTATGCCAAACTATCGAAATGAATAAACTATTTTATTAATTTGTGAGGAAACCTCTGACATGGTTTTGGTTGCAGACCCAAAAGCAGGCAGCAAGGAGACCAAAGTTGAGTGAAACAGTTATCTTCATTACAATAATAGTGGTGATAAATGTGCGTGGAGAGTCTGGCAACCCCTTAGGAAGGGGAGAGGAGAAGAGGGGTAAGTATGGTGCTTACACAGTTTGGTAATGTTATTGGTTGTCTCTCTTACAGATTGTGGCAGTCCCTCCAATGGGAGGCTGGGAGGCAGCAGGCTCTCGGCGTGGTGGTGGAGCTCACACAGTGCATATTTACAAGGTGGTGCTCTAGTGCAGGGAGTAAGAGGAATTGGAACAGTGATTGATCAGGAACAGACTCACAGAGCTTAACTGTAGGAGAGGAGGTCCGGAAGGGGAGCTCCGCCAAGCAGGGGTCCAGGTCCACCAGTCAGTAGACTCCTGAGGAGATATGAATGGGGAGATAGAGAGTAATTGCCGTTACGTGTCCACAGGTTGACTGGAGGGCGAAAGGCAGGCTGCACAGGAGGAATGGACGCTGGGCTTAAGCTGCACACCAAGGGAGAACCGTCTGGCGTCAGCATGGAAGAGAGTGTCAACATGCTCCTGAAGCTCTGGAGGACAGTGGCCCCATTTAAAGGGTGCACTGATTGCCAACACATGGTTGGTGCAGCTGCATGGAATAAGTGGGTAATTAGAGAGAGCAATGTGCGTCCTGAACCACTACAACCTCACAAACGTATCAAATTCAAGTTACAAATATGTAAAAAAAAAAATGTCACAAATGTAAGATGGAGAAGAAAAACTAATTGATGACAAAAAATTTTGTAAATTTATGAGTGACATGTCACAAATTCACAAGTAAAAGGTGACAAATGTTTAAGATAAGATAAGATAAGCCTTTATTAGTCCCACAATGGGGAAATTCCAGGATTGCAACAGCACAGGGATAGCAACACTCAGAGCAACAATCAGAAAGCAAGAAAAAAAACAAGCAAGCAAGAGCAGCTAATATACATATGTACATATTACTATAAAATATATATATACACACACACACAGACACACAGTGCAGAGCATTGTAGCTGGATGGAATAAATATATGAATATATAAACACACAGTACGGAGCATTGCAGCTAGGTTGAATAAATATGTAAATATATAAACACACACAGTGCGGAGCAATGTAGCTAGATGGAATAAATATATAGATATATAAATATAAGCACACCCAGTGCGGAGCATTGTAGCTAGATGGGATGAAACAGCACAACCGTCTACTTAGTTATCCTACATGGTATGATTATGTGCCCATACATATTCTCACCCTCCATAGCGACCGGTATTTTCCTAGTTGTATGCCGGAGGGGACCATTGTGTAAGTCTATTGCATCTTTTGCATTCAAAAAACTATTAGTTTGTTACGTCTTTTTGCTATCTCTGCGAGCAGCCCTGCTTAGGTTGTACAGTCTGACAGCCGTTGGTAGGAAGGACCTACGAAACCTCTCGGTTGTGCACCTGGGATGATGTAGTCTGCTGCTAAATGAGCTCCTCAGTGCATTCAGTATGTCCTGCATAGGGTGGAACTCGGACTCCAGCAGAGATGACAGTTTAGCCACCGTCCTTCTCTCTCCTATCTCCTCCACCGGATCAAGGCGCTGCCCCAGGACAGAGCTAGCTTTCTTGATCAGTTTGTTCAGTCTCTTCCTATCGGCTGCAGTAATGCCACTGCCCCAGCAGACCACTCCAAAAGTGATGGCTGATGCCACCACCGTGTCATAGAATGTCTTCAGCAGCACCCCTTGTACACCAAAAGACCTGAGTCTCCTCAGCAGGAACAGCCTGCGCTGTCCCTTCTTGTAGAGTGCGTCAGTATTGTGTGACCAGTCTAGTTTATTGTTTAAGAAAGTTACTAATTTATGAGAGATTTTCAAATTGTAAAGAAACATGACAAATTGGCAGCTGTGATTACTGTTCAGTAGATACTTTTACTTCAGTACATTCTGGTGCTACTCACTTATAATTTAGTAATTATCATCCTAAGGTAACACTTGCAGTATCTGATAATTTGTGGCTGCTAAACCCTCCTTTGCTAGTCATTATGTAACAACAAAATATTTGCTTCACAGAGCACACATGATGAAATTTTGACATCAACCCAGTACGTAGACCACATAGGCTGCAAGCCAGTCAAGTAATACATCAATGGACAGAGCTCAGGGTGGGGTGGCACAGGTGAGGACAGAGAGAGTACTGTCCAACTAGGTCCAGAAGATACATGAAGATGGAGGAATAACAGGCACAATGGATTGTAGATGAAAATGTAATTGTTACGTATGGCTCTTGCGAACCATAAATAAGAGCCAAGGGCTGACCGGTGAGTTTGCGTTGTTTATTAACAATAACGGAAAGGAACAAAGGAAAGAGCCTCGTGGGGCAAAACACAAACAATACAAATGTACACTTACAAATGATGATGATGAGAGGGGGACTGGAGCCGGACGTAGGGGTTCCAGCCTTACCCACACCGGAGAAGAGCGTGGATAATATGTGCGAGGTCACAGCACTGAATAATCAGGACCGCTCCCTTTTATAGTGGTTGACAGCACCTCAGCTGATGAGAGGTAATTGGCCTCCAGCCGTCCCATAGAGCTTGACAGCTGGAGGCCCGCTGAGACGCTGTCAAAGTAAGAGCTGGGCTGAGGAGGAATATGGTCTGAGCGCCGATGAAAACGGCACATATGACTGTACCTCCCCCTCAAGGCCAGGCTCAGAATGGCCAGTAACACCCAAGCCCCCCCACACACACCTAGGGTGGGCGGATGGGGCGCAGGCCAGGAGGGTGAGAATCAGAAAAAAGGGGAGAGAGAAAAAAACCCCACAATATTGGCAAGGAACAATGAAGCAATTACAGAGTACAGAGAAGAAAAAAAAAGGCACAATACTCCATAAAATGCTAATAATATGCAGCCAGAGAAAAAAAACCCCGCAACATTGGCAGGGGACAAATGAAGCAATTACAGAGTACGGGGAAAAAAACAATACTCCATAAAATGCTAAACAATATGTAGACAGACCCAAAGAAAAACAACCCCAGGAGACCTAAAAGGAGAGCTGAGGCTCCTAAGGCGAAATCCAACAGATACAGGGCATCCCTCAAACAGGAGGGGGAGAAAAAAAAAGGCACGCTAACCGTGATACGACTATAAGAAATCACATACCTGCACACTTACAAAATAACAAAGGACTAGGCACAGGAATAACAGCAGAAATAATACAGTTCGGGGGGTCTCCCCACACCCAGCATCCAAACCGCCAACAGGGGTGATGGGAAACATTCGGGCGGCCTACCCGAATCCCAGGCCAGGAAACGCAGTACTTCGGGTGGCCGGACCAGACCGCCGAACAGAGAGTCCAGTGGGTCGGGTGGCCGAACCAAAGAGCCGAATGGATACGACAGTCCCTCTGGCGGCCGACCCGCATCGCTCAGCCACCTGGCCCGCAGGGGAGAGAAAAGCAACGGCTTCCCTGTGGAGAGGAATAGTGAGGGCGAGCCGGGCCAACAGTGAGAGGTCCATACGGGCCCTGGTGGAGAAAGCGTGGGGGGATAATGAGGGTGACGATGATGACGACGGTGAAGATGGGGATGAAGATGATGATGAACCGGTCCAGTGTCCGGTGGCAGGGTGTCTGCAGCTCCCTCACCGAACCTGGATGCCGCTGGTGCTGCACCCTCGTCAGACCCCGATTGGGTCTCGGTTGCACCCGCGTCGGACCCCGATTGTGTCGGCGCCCACCAGAACCGACCTCCAACCCCGAACCTGGAACCTCTGGCACAGCGGGCGAAAGCAGCTCCTCGCCGGCAACCCTGGGAGAAGGCTCAGGAGAGAGAGAAGAACCGGGATCAGGATCACCGGCAGCGCCAGAACCCGGCGAGATAAGCTCGGACGCAGTGGGCGGCTGCACCCGGCTCATCTCCCCAAGAGACAGGCTAAAATGCTCTAAGATATAAAGGAGAAAGACAAAACAGAGCACTTGCCTAATCTCGGGTTCTGACGCCGTCCAGGACTGCGAAGACCCGGGCTCAGACGGCAGGAGGTCGTCATCAGGCTCCCACTCAGCTGCGTCAGGCTCTGCAGCTGGCATGATGGTGTGCACAGCTTGAGAGTCCTCCGGCACCGATGCCCACGCCGATGGCCCACACGGCGTGGTGGCAGGAGAACCTCGACCCGCTGGACCGGACCGCTCCTCTGTGGAGACCTGGGGACGCTTCCTCGTCGGTGCAGGTTCCACGCTGCAGTCCGCTCTCCTCCTCCGCCCACGGCGTAGCTGCAGAACCGGAACCAGGCTCTCCAGAACCGCAGGCCCCCTCCTCATCCAGCGACATTGGCCTGGCGTCGAGGACCGCTCAGCGGAGGGAAACACAGAGGATGCGGGATTAATAATTAAAGCCACAGCAGGTGGTGGGAGCTCGGGGAGCTGCGAACCCCGAACTCCACCTCCAGGAGTCTGACAGAGCAAATCACAATAATGAGAGTGTGAATGAACTTGGACTTGCCTGTCTCCTGGAGGCTGAGTGGTGCCTGCTGTGGCGGACGTTGCTCCTCCCTTTCCCCGCCGGACAGTGACAGAGGACCCCCTGGGAGGACGACGGGCAGCCGCTCAAGATGGTTCCGGGATGGAGCTCGCCAGGTCAGGACTCTGAGTGCACACAGCGGCCGGGGAATGCGTCAAGGAAGAGGGGGCGACAGCCGAAACGAGCCGGGCACGGGACGCTGACGAGAGAGCGGGAGAAGATGGCCCGGGGGGAGATGAGGCTGCGGGGATTCCCCTCTGACGAGGCGCAGGAGTGGCAGCTGTGCGAGGAATTGAGCTCTTGCGGCGACCCGGAACTGGATCCGGACGGGGTTTGTGCTGAGGAGGGTTATGGAGGTGACGACGGTTTCTGGCGGAGGGCGAGGCGAAGGTGAGGTCCGGGAACCGCCGCTCCTGTGCGGAGACAGAGGCAAGGAGGGTGGCGAACTCGGAGAAATCACGCAGCTCTGGATTCCTCTCCACCAGTCTAACTGCCGCCGCCACATGCTTTATAACCGATGATGGATGCGCAGCGGAGTGAGCAGCAGCCACTCCGTCCCCGATTTTGATTGCTGTCAGCTGCAGCTCCTCTGGGGGAATCCCGAGTGACGACATACTAGATGGGGGAAGACCTCCGGATGGTGCCAACTCCCGGGCCGGAACGGAGGCAGGAGCAGGATCCCGAAGCGAGTGGCGACGTCTCCTCCTCTTCGGCTTCCTGCCGGGATTTCCCTCCAGCCCACGGAGAATCTCGCGCTGAGCAGCGATGTCATATCTCCTCGCACTCACCTCAGGGTGGTCGGCGAAGCGGGGGAGATAATCGAGGACTTCCTCAGCTTGGTCCAGGTACCGGTGCACGTCGCTGCCGGAGTCGAGGAGGGAGGCGGTAATAAGGATTTCGTCCACGCACTCGAGGGCGTCTGCGAGGACATCGCTCGGTCTCTGAGTGCGGGACCTCCGCGACGGCATGCTTCAGCACGGTACCCAGACAGGTAGGAACAAACAGTCCAATTAGCAAACTCACGGCAGCCGGCAACTCACTGGCTGTGCCCTACTGTTACGTATGGCTCTTGTGAGCCATAAATAAGAGCCAAGGGCTGACCGGTGAGTTTGCGTTGTTTATTAACAATAACGGAAAGGAACAAAGGAAAGAGCCTCGTGGGGCAAAACACAAACAATACAAATGTACACTTACAAATGATGATGATGATGAGAGGGAGACTGGAGCTGGACATAGGGGTTCCAGCCTTACCCACACCGGAGAAGAGCGTGGATAATATGCGCAAGGTCACAGCACTGAATAATCAGGACCGCTCCCTTTTATAGTGGTTGACAGAGCCTCAGCTGATGAGAGGTAATTGGCCTCCAGCCGTCCCATAGAGCTTGACAGCTGAAGACCCGCTGAGACGCTGTCAAAGTAAGAGCTGGGCTGAGGAGGAATAAGGTCTGAGCGCCGATGAAAACGGCACATATGACAGTAATTCTATAAGATCACAAAAGATTGTTGTCCATGTCAAATATTTCAGCATGAGTATTATAAAACTTTATCCAAGTATATGGTATATTTTATTACCATGGAACACATTTTTGTGCTGCACTCTTTTACAGGAGATGATACAGTCACTTCCTCTGGAGCAGTGTCACCACCATCTCCACCACTGTGTCACCCGTGACCCCACCATGCTTTATCATCTGTTGGCACTATTACCACCTGACTCTGCATCTGTATGCCCTCTTGTGGGCCTCATGATATTAAAATCAGATACAGTTAGGCCCAGAAATATTTGGACAGTGACACAAGTTTTGTTATTTTAGCTGTTTACAAAAACATATTCAGGATACAATTATATAATCAATATGGGCTTAAAGTGCAGACTCTCAGCTGTAATTTGAGAGTATTCACATCCAAATTGGAGCAAGGGTTTAGGAATTACAGCTCTTTAATACATAGCCGCCTCTTTTTCAAGGAACCAAAAGTAATTGGACAATTGACTCAGAAGGCTGCAAAAAAAAAAAAACAAGGCTGCATGGGCTCTTCCCTCGTTAACCTGTCATCAATTAAGCAGTTAAAAGGTCTGGAGTTGATTCCAGGTGTGGTTCTTTGCATTTGGAAGCTGTTGCTGTGAACACACAACCTGCGGTCAAAGGAGCTCTCAATGGAGGTGAAACAGACCATCCTGAGGCTGAAAAAAAGAAGAAATCCATCAGAGAGATAGCAGAAATGTTAGGAGTGGCCAAATCAACAGTTTGGTACATTCTGAGAAAAAAAGAGTGCACTGGTGAGCTTGGGAACTCAAAAAGGCCTGGACGTCCACGGAAGACAACAGTATTGGATGATCACAGAATCCTTTCCATGGTGAAGAACAACCCTTCACAACATCCACTCAAGTGAAGAACACTCTCCAGGAAGTAGGTGTATCAGTATCTAAGTCTACCATAAAGAGAAGACTTCATGAGAGTAAATACAAAGGATTCACCACAAGGTGCAAACCATTAATCAGCCTCAAAAATAGAAAGGCCAGAATTGACTTTGCCAAAAAACACCTGAAGAAGCCATCCCAGTTCTGGAACAGCATTCTTTGGACAGATGAGACTAAGATCAACCTGTACCAGAATGATGGGAAGAAGAAAGTTTGGAGAAGAATTGGAACAGCGCATGATCCAAAGCACTACATCTTCTGTAAAACATGGTGGAGGCAGTGTGATGGCATGGGCATGCATGGCTTCCAATAGCACTGGGTCACTTGTGTTTATTGATGATGTGACAAAAGACAGAAGCAGCTGGATGAATTCTGAAGTGTATAGGGATATACTTTCTGCTCAGATTCAGCCAAATGCAGCAAAGTTGATTGGACAGCGCTTCACCAATGATCCAAAACATACTGCAAAAGAAACCCAGGGGTTTTTTAAAGCAAAGAAGTGGAATATTCTGCAATGGCCGAGTCAATCACCAGATCTCAACCCAATCGAGCATGCATTTCACTTGCTCAAGACAAAACTTAAGGCAGAAAGACCCACAAACAAGCAACAACTGAAGACAGCTGCAGTAAAGGCCTGGCAAAGCATCACGAAGGAGGAAACCCAGCATTTGGTGATGTCCATGGGTTCCAGACTTCAGGCAGTCATTGCCTGCAAAGGATTCTCAACAAAATATTGAAAAGTAACATTTTACTTAGGGTTATGTTTATTTGTCCAATTACTTTTGAGCCCCTGAAATGAGGAGCATTTGTATAAAAATAGCTACAATTTCTACATGTTTAATCATATATTTTTGTTCAACCCCTTGAATTAAACCTTAAAGTCTGCACTTCAATTCCATTGTAGTTGTTTCATTTCAAATCCAATGTGATGGCATGCAGAGCCCAAATCATGAAGATTGTGTCACTGTCCAAATATTTCTGGTCCTAACTGTATATACAAATTGAGTGGACTGGAAGTGGACTTTGTTGTACAAAGTAACAGTACCTTGTTACAGTAAAAAGTAACAGTACCACCAAGTACCTTGGTGTTCATCTGAACAATAAACTAGACTGGTCACACAATACCGACGCACTCTACAAGAAGGGACAGTGCAGACTGTTCCTACTGAGGAGGCTCAGGTCTTTTGGTGTACAAGGGGCGCTGCGTAAGACATTCTACGACACGGTAGTGGCACCAGCCATCACTTTGGGAGTGGTCTGCTGGGGCAATGGCATTACAGCAGCCGATAGGAAGAGACTGAACAAACTGATCAAGAAAGGTGGATCTGTCCTGGGGCAGCGCCTTGACCCAGTGGAGGAGATAGGAGAGAGAAGGATGGTGGCTAAACTGTCATCTCTGCTGGAGTCCAAGTCCCACCCTATGCAGGACATATTGAATGCACTGAGGAGCTCATTTAGCAGCAGACTACATCATCCTAGGTGCGCAACCGAGAGGTTTCGCAGGTCCTTCCTACCTACGGCTGTCAGACTGCATAACCTAAGCAGGGCTGCTCGCAGAGATAGCAAAAAAAACGTGACGACCTAATAGTATTGAATGCAAAAGACGCAACAGACTTACACAAATGGTCCCCACCAGTATACAACTAGGACAATATCAGTCGCTACGGAGGGTGACAATATGTATGGGTACATATTCATACTATGTAGGATAACTAAGTAGACGGTGATGCTGTTTATTCCATCTTGCTACAATGCTCCGCACTTTGTATATATATTTATATATTTATGTGTATGTATGTATATCCACTGCTCTTATTTATATTTTCTGTATCTTCTTAATTATTGCTCTGAGTGTTGCTATCCCTGTGCTGTTGCAATCCTGGAATTTCCCCATTGTGGGACTAATAAAGGCTTATCTTATCTTATCTTATCTTAATGAATCCTTCCTTGGTTTTAATTCTCATGTAAACTCTATGTCACATTTATGCTTTTTTCATTTAAGGAACATTTCCAAATTGAGAAGTATTGTTTCTTCAAGTGAGCTTGAAAAAATAATCCTGTGGAAGATGTGAAAATGACGAGGCAGTGTTCTTTCTCAGAGTCAGCTTTATTCACATCTCCAACATTTCAAAGCAGAAAAAAGAGAGAATGAAACAGTAACTCTCGTCCTTAAATATCAGGGACTTCACACCTCATAGATCACATGTCCCACAGACCACCTGGCATAATAAAGACAGTCACAATGCATTTCCCTCCAGGATATCACTTCCACTGTCTCCCACGCATTCTTTATTCGACCCCCCACAGTCTCCAGCCTTGCATAACAAGGCTAAGCTTCCTGCCTTTGTTCTGACCTAAAATGCGAGTCACAGAACCGGTCCAACAGGTCCATTGAGTGTTCACCACAATCCATGCATTTGTGTCTTCATGACTAGATTATTGCAATGCTTTGTTTACTGGTTTAGACAAATCTTCTCTTTCTTGTCTCCAGTATATACAAAATGCTGCAGCCAGACTACTTACACATTCTACAAAACAAGATCATATTACCCTCATTACCTCCGCCAGGCTGAAGGCCAGGAGGAGGTTATGTTTTTGCCGGGGTTTGTCTGTCTGTCTGTTTGTCTGTCTGTTTGTTTGTCTGTCTGTTGGTTAGCAAGATAACTCAAAAAGTTTTGGACGGATTTCGATGAAACTTTCAGGCGTTGTTGGAAATGGTACAAGGAAGAACTGATTAAATTTTGGGGATGATACGGATCACCGTCTTGATACAGGAATTTTTAAAAGCATTCTTTAACATTGTGAGATACGGCCATTTTCAACATGTGTGCAGGGGCAATAGAGGGCGCTGGTCGTTGTGTCTGACGAACACAAACTCCGCCTTCTTCAAAGTTTTAGGCACAAAAGCACGCGGAAAACTGTGGTGGGCAGGGCCCGCCAGCGTGCCTGTGTTTGCGCCACGCTGCAAAAGCTGACACAGGCAGCTGTCCGCCGCCGGATTATTTGGCACAAATTCCCCGGCCAGCCATAGGGGCTGCGCAAAAACCAGCTCTCTGCCGGGGAAGCTTCAAATCCACTTTTATTCCGCGGAGCGCAAACCCAATAAAACCCACGCCAACCTGTCTACCCAATTTGCATCCGTCAAAACAGTGGTGGCCCGGGCTCGCCAGCGTGCCTGTGTTTGCGCTACGCTGCAAAAACTGAGACGGGCAGCTGTCCGCCGCCGGATTATTTGGCAGAAATTCTCCGCCCAGCCATAGGGGCTGCGCAAAAACCAGCTCTCTGCCGGGGAAGATTCAAAAACCTCTTTTTTTCCGCGGAGCGCAAACCCAATAAAACCCACGGCAACCTGTCTACGCAATTTGCATCCGTCACTGAAGCCCTGAGTGCTGCTTTCAGTGATCTATGAAAACGCTCGCAGCCTGGGACTTTGCACATGAACGAGATGGACACAACACCAACACTTGAGTTTATTACCTCCGCCAAGGAGGTAATGCTTTTACTACTGAACCACTAATCCTATCATTGTGAATCCAATTGCTAGTCATATGTTTTCATGGTCAAGGAATCTGAAAACGTACACACAAACACTGTATGAGGGGGAACTGTGGCGCTTGGCGGAGGTCTGCGCTCTCCGAGTGCTTTTCTAGTATTATATATGTTACTTTGGCTGCCAGTGAAGTTTTGGATTCGTTTTAAAGTTCTTACATATAGAGCACTACACGGCAAGCCCCATCTTATTTATCTGATCTTTCTCAAACATACTCCTGCTTGCACTCTTAGATCTAAAGCCCAGGACTTGTTAGCTGTTCCTTGTACAAGGCTCAAGACCAGGGGGGACAGAGCCTTTCAATCTGTAGCTCCGAGGCTTTGGAATAATCTCCCACTCCAGCTACTGTACGTTTAGCTGACTCTGTGGACGCTTTTAATAAGCAGCTGAAAACTTTTTTTTGTTTAACGAGGCTTTCCATTGAATTTCAGTTCAACTGCTTTTTAATGGTATGTGTGATATTTTTTTTAAATCTTTTAATCTTGTGCTTTAATTTGTTCTCGTTATTTTTTTTTCTTTTCTCTTTAATGGTGTCTCTATTAAGTTTTTTTAAATTCTATTTTATTGTACAGCACTTTGTGACTACATGTCTGTGAAATGCACTTTATAAACTTTACTTTCTTACTTACTAATAAATCTGTGATTTATTGTATTTATTATAGCTGTTATATCAGTTTATTAAAATAACTGAAAATCCCATCGCATGCTGTGTTTCAATTCAATTCAGTTTTATTTGTATAGTGCCTATTCATAACAAAAATCATCTCAAGGTGCTAAATACATAAGCACCTTGAGGTGCTTATGTATATCTTTATTTCACGCTCCCCACAGTTGGGGAGCGTGAAATAAAGAGACTGAATTATTTCTCAATTCAGGTTTAATGCAGATTTCACATCCCCAGCTTTCTCTCTAGACAAGAAGAGGGTGAGCTGCATCAAAACCCCCACATTTATACATGACACACAAAGGCAGAATCACACATTGCTGTCAAACCCCCCATTGACAATAATTCTCCCCCCGAGTCCCTTAGTCCTCCGTCTGGCTCCAGGAGGTCAGGAAGTCCTTTCAGAGTCTTATCACGGCACCTCCGTCCTCCTGCCATTATCCACAGGCGGTCCAGACGTATTGTCCCATCCAAGACGTGAGGTCAATCAACACATGCAGTCCTAAGCATCTCACCTTGTGCTTATACATATGTAGGCAAAAATATATGGGCCACACCAACGATCAAACGATCCCCTATAAACAAACACTAGGCTGTTATGTCTGAAATGAGCAAGCCATGAGCCATCTTATGTCGAACAACGAACTGAACTTTATTTGAGAAAACAGTTAAATATACGGGCGGCAGCCCACCTAACGTCATCCCATTGGCCGCCAGACGCCAGCTACAGGAAGCCCCAAAGAACAAACCCTCCCAAACTCACATATCACATTTACACCCCATTTTCCCGAGAAAAAAAATTCAAATCCAGAATTCCCCCCTTTTTTTTTTTAACACAAACTTCAGAACAAGACCCTCACTGGACACTTGGGTAGACTACCAAGATGCTCGTGTGTTGAAGTGGATTATTCTGCCACCTTTACCAACATGTTTTTCCGGTTCCGGTTCCGCCAGACCGGCGGCGCCACACGAGTTGGCTGCCGTTTGCTGCCCTTCTCTTATCTTCCTTCTTCTTTCTACACCTTTCACTCTATATATATATCACGGTCACACAGATCGCCCCAAGGGTCTCCCGAGTCGGCGAACGGAGCCGCTGTTTGCAGCGGGAGATGGAGCTAGCTGGCTAGCTAGCTCCAACCGCCACCCGGTGCTAATGGAGAAGCTCGACATGCCGAGGAACTGTGGCGAAAGCGACGCGGGTGCCGGGCTGGAGTTTAGGCGGCGTGCAAGAAATATAAGACAGAATAATAAAGAGCGATGGCAAGAACCAAGCAGACCGCCCATAAATCTACTGGTGGAAAAAGCCCCCCAGGAAGCAGCTAGCCACCAAGGCTGCTTGAAAAAGCGCTCCGGCCACCGGCGGAGTGGGGAGGCCTCACCGTTGCAGGCCCGGTGCCGTGGCTCTGAGAGAGATCCGTCGCTACCAGAAATCCACAGAGCTGCTCATCCGTAGGCTGCCCTTCCAGCGCCTGGTGAGGGAGATCGCTCAGGACTTCAAGACCGACCTGCGCTTCCAGAGCTCCACCGTCATGGCTCTGCAGGAGGCCAGTGAGGCCTACCTGGTGGGTCTCTTCGTGGACACCAATCTGTGCGCCATCCACACCAAGAGGGTCACCATCATGCCCAAAGACATCCAGCTGGCCCGCCGCACCCGCGAAGGGAGAGAGAGCTTAGACTTTCTGCTGCACATTCACCAACCACAATGCTCCGCACTGTGTGTCTATATATCCCTGTGCTGTTGCAATCCTGGAATTTCCCTATTGTGGGACTAATAAAGGCTTATCTTATCTTATCTTATCTTATCTTATGTTCTAGCTAGCCAAACCCAACAATAAAGTCTCTCAGATGACCTGGCCTTTGTCAAACCCTTGCTGAGTGCCTCACTGGCTGAGGCCCTGCCGCTGGTCCTGTCACCTGCCCCCCGGCGTCCTCTAGTCCCACATCGGCAGAGTCCCAACTTGTGTCCATCACGTCCATCGACGCCCTCTGATTCTGGGTCAGCAGCAATTTGCTGAGGAGGCTAGCGTAACACCGTGACCCGTTGGAGAGGCAAAATGTGGCTGGATCCAGCCGCGCTGTGATCTGTAGCGGTGTTGCCCACAATGAATGCAGCTTATGCATATGGTTGGGGCGCTTAATCCTGACCCAGACCGACACTTCGAGCCCGTGTCCCTTCATCTGGTGTTTCCTGTCGAATCGCCGCTTCATTTGACGTTGCTGTTCAAGCACCCGCTTCCTCGGTGATGATCTGTCTGCTGGGGGAAGCTGTTGTGGGGGTCGCAAATGGTCCAGAGGGAGGTGTAGTTCACGTCCCAACATAAGCTTCGCTGGAAAGCACCCCATCGTGGCGTGGAGAGTCGCCCTGTAATGGAGTAGTGTACTTTGAAGAACGTCAGAGAACTGACAGCAACCTGCCACATACGCCCTCAGCCCATTTTTTTAAGGTCTTATTGAATCGTTCCACCACCCCCCATCTGCCTGTGGATGACAGAAAGTAGTCTTTATGTGTTCCACACCCCTCTGACTCAAAAATGCCTCAAACCCCCTGACATGAATTGTGGGCCGTTGTTTGTTGTAATGGCGTCCGGATTACCCCAACAAGCGAACAGCGAAGTCAGGAAACTAATGACTACGTCGGTTGTGACCGAGCCGGTGGGCATCACCTCCGGCCATTTTGAGTGCAGATCGTAGGCTACCAGCAGGAAACGTCTGTTCGCAGGGGCCATGTGCAGCTTGCTGCAGATGTCCAGCTGGATGTATTTCCACGGGCCTACTGTAACGGTTGCAATGGTTGGGGCAAAGAGATCCCAGTTTTCCCGCTCTCCAGGCACAGTACACAGTCTTTCACCATAACCTCTATGTCCTTGTTGATGCCTGGCCACCAGACCGAGTCCCTGCAGCGTTGTTTCACTCTAACCACCCCCAGGTGGCCCTCATGAAGCATGGTCAAAACGCAAGCGCTCAGCGACTCCGGGACTACTGTGCAATGTCCTCTCACCGAATATGTCATTCCAACAGCTCAACTCATACTTGACCCTGTAAAAAGGTGCCAGTTCCCCCTACATCTTTGTGAGCCATCCCCCGGATGAATGAACGTAGTTACGTTAAAGTCAGATTCTGCTCAGAATCTACCTGGAGTTCCTGGAGAGGCACAGCATTCCGGAGGGGGTCGTGTAGAACGTTGATCAGTTCCACCTCCAGGGGGTCGCAGTCACTAGTTTGTCTGGCATTAGGTGTGGCACGGGACAGGAGGTTCACCACTACATTTTCTCTGCCCGGGGTGAACTGGGTGGTGAACTGGGTGGTTTTTTTTTCCGGTTCCGGTTCCGCCGGACCGGCGGCGCCACACGAGTCGGCTGCCTGTTGCAACAGCCTTTTTTTTTTATCTTCCTTCTTCTTTCTACACCTTTCACTCTGTATATATATCACGGACGCACGGATCGCCCCGGGGGTCTCCCGGGTCGGCGGACGGAGCCACGGTTTGCAGCGGGAGACGTTACAGCGGGGAGGAGCTAGTGCTAGCTAGCACTTGGCCGCCGCCCGGTGCTAATGGGAAACTCGACATACCGGGAGCTGTAGCGAAAAGGACGCGGGTGCCGGGCTGGAGTTTAGGCGGCGTGAAAGAAATATAAGACAGAATAATAAAGAGCGATGGCAAGAACCAAGCAGACCGCCCGTAAAATCTACTGGAGGAAGAAGCCCCCCAGGAGACAGCTAGCCACCAGGGCTGCTCGGAGAGGCGCTCTGGCCACCGGCAGAGTGAAGAGGCCTCGCCGTCACAGGCCCGTGGCTCTGAGAGAGATCCGTCGCTACCAGAAATCCACGGAGCTGCTCATCCGTAAGCTGCCCGTCCAGCGCCTGGTGAGGGAGATCGCTCAGGACTTCAAGACCGTCCTGCGTTTCCTGAGCTTCGCCGTCATGGCTCTGCAGGAGACCAGCGAGGCCCACCTGGTGGGTCTCTTCTTCGCTAAGGAGGTCACCATCATGCCCAAAGACTTCCAGCTGGCCCGCTGCATCCGCGGAGAGAGAACTTAGACTTTCTGCTGCACATTCACCAACCAACCATAATGCTCTGCACTGTGTGTCTATATATATACATTTATAGTAATATGGACATATGTTTACTAGATGTTGTTTTTTCTTGCCTTCTGATTGTTGCTCTGAGTGTTGCTATCCCTATGCTGTTGCAATCCTGGAATTTCCCCATTGTGGGACTAATAAAGGCTTATCTTATCTTATCTTATCTTAAGTTGTATGCCCGCAGCCTTTCGGTCCACCTGTGGATCCGTAGGGGTTTGTGTTCTGACCCAGACGTTTCCAACAATGTTGTCTGGGCTCTGTGGTCCTTCCACAGCGTGAAATGTCATCCATAGAGGTAAATGTGCCAGCGTTCGCATGCCCAAGCACATGCGAACGCTTCTCTTTAGCCCACCACGGGCCACTGCTCCGCTGATGTGAGGGACCTCGACGCGAACACCACCGGCCATTCTGTTCCATTTTGGAGTTGAGTCATGACTGCACCCAATGCAGAGCCTGATGCATCACACGGCACGAAAGTGGGACACCGTGGGTGAAAGAGGGCCAGCACCAGCGGGGAGGTGAGCTGAGATTTCAGTTTAGAGATGGCAGCTGAGCAGGCTGGGGTCCACTTCCATGGTGCATCCTGCTTCAGGAGGGCACGGAGTGGCTCTATTGTTTCCGAGTAACAAGGAGTGTAATGTCCATAAAAATTCACCATGCCCTTCACCACAGTGTCTTTCAGATGCACTACTACACCCTTGAAGCCCACGAGGATTGTGGCCATAATTTTCTGGAAACAGCTCGTGGCTGAACTGAGGCCAAAAGGCATGCGAGTGTATCTCAAAATGCCCATGTGGGTCACAAACGGCATCAGGTTATGGCAAGCCAGATAGAGAGTAAGTAGCCTTGGCAGAGGTCCAGCTTCAAAAACACCCTGGAACCGCTGAATGCCGCAGTGAGCTCTTCTGTCGTGGGCAGGGGGTATTTATCTGGAATGATTGCTTTGTTAACCATCCTGAGATCGATGCATGGTCGTATGGCACCTGATTTCTTCTTTTCCACCACGATGTTGGAGACCCACGGTGAGGCATCCACTTTCTCGATGATGCTGGCGTCCAGAAGTTTTTTTACTTCAGCCGTGATGTCATCCTGCAGGGCGACGGGTAGTCGGCGAAGAGTTTGGATTTTGGGTGTCACCTTTAGGTCGATGAGCGGTCAGTGGTTAAAAGCAGCTATGCAACTTAGGCCTGCAAATAGCGTCGGCCAGCGGTAATGCCAGGCTGGCGAGACGGTTAGCACTGCGGAGCCCGTTGGGTCCGTAATGGAGAACCCCACCTCGCCCAATAAGTCAGTGCCTAACAAATCGGCCCCCTGTCATGAAACCTGGAAGGTGAACACTGGAATTGTCTTCAGGTGACACAACACTGAAAAACTAACCATTCCCTCCATGCCAATTTTCACATGTCCATAGCTGAACATATTATCAGCACGTGCTATAATCATCTTTTTGGGGAAGAGTCTTCTTACCGTGGCCATACTCAATATAGACCGTGCAGCCCCTGAATCCACCATGAGCGGCACGTTGACCCCGTCTAGCTGCACGACGTATCACTTTAGTGGCCAATTTTTGGCACCTGCTACACATATTGTGGCTACATCCATCAATTTTGTATCGATCTTCTCGAGGATGGGGGGACAACCTCGAGCCAAATGGTTAGCTCGTCTGCAGTAGTAACATTTTCTTCCTCTACTGTGGCAGACGAATGAGCTTGTTCGGTGATTAAGGGAACCAGTCATCAGACGGCGTCCGGTCTCCCGCTCCTGCTTAGCATGAAATTGTCTGTTGCTAGCAATAGCTTCTCCATTAGCCACTCATTCTTCGTACTGTACGCTAGCTTATCATGGATTAGCTCGTCTTCCAAAGGCCCAAAGGCACATGTGTTCACTAAGTTGCGGAGTTCCATAACAGTGTTACGTGGACTCACTCGCTTTAAGGTAGAGGTTGAAGAATCTGCATCTTCGAATCATAATGTTCCACCTTTCACCAAAGAACCTGTCCATTAGACCCACACAGTTGTCCAGAGAGTCCATACGGCCCAGAGTGTGGAGCACCTGCTGTCCTTCTTCACCTAGACAATGAATCAGGACATTCTTCAGTCTCTCTTCGTTGGCGTCACCCAAGCTAGTCACATTGACATAGTTTTTAAACAAGTCAAGCCAGCAGTGCCACTGTGTAGGTGGCACACTCAGTGACTCCATAAATGGAGGTGGTGGTCCCGCGTGCAGTCCCATGGTTTTACCTTTCGTCGCCAAATGTTATGTCTGAAATGACTGAGCCGTGAGCCATCTTATGCCAAACAACGAACTGAACTTTATTTGAGAAAAGAGTTAACATAAATACACGGGCAGTAGCCCACCTGAAGTCATCCTGTCTGACGCTAGATGCCGGCTGTCACGACTGGCAATAATGAACAGCTCACGTGCAGGGAATGACACCAGAGAAAACATACAATGAACACAGAGAAGCTGAGTAATCAAATTTTATTGATTCAAAAAGGAAGCTTAGTTAATGAAAGACGCCACTCACCAGAGGAAGACCCAGCCTGTAAGGGAAGACGACAGTGGATTAGACAAGGAGGGAGACTGGTAAGGGAAAATAGGACAGCACTTACATGGGAAAAGCAGGGAGCCCGGCAGTGGAACCCAGCACAAAAACGGCGAACCAAGAGAGGATGCTGGTAGGCAGGAGTAGAACTGGGTGAGGTGTCTGACCGGGTGGAATAGGCAGCTGAAATGGTGATGATAATGATGGGGCAGGTGAGTGCACAACGAACCCCGGAGACGCACTACAAAGATGCGTCTCCGGGGTTCGGAGAAGAGGGGGCTTCTTCTTCCGGCTTTCAGAGAGAGCAGTCGCATTTTCACTCCTCTCCTCCTCCCGCCTCCCTGACTGATCCCAGCTTGCTTCGTCTGTGTCTGTGTCTCGCTCCTTCTCGCGGATCTCAATCCAAACGGAAAAACGAAAAAAAAATGGAATTTCAGGCTTTAAATGCAATTGACACCACCTTTTCAACAGAAAATCGGGCCCGGGGAAGCCCAAATGTGTGACTCATGGGTTAATTGGAACTCATGTGTCTGTGTGATTCGATTGAAGATGCAGAAGACATCTATCTGTTTGGATATGATCCCAGGATTTCTACTGTTTGGCTCCGGAGTTTCCTAGTGTATCGGAAATTAATAAAGTTGGAAGAGCTGGTCAAAATGCGGATCCCGGCAAAGCTCCTTCAACAATTCGACCAGCGATTTAAGCCTGTGAATTGAATTATTTGTGATGCACAGAATCACAAGAGAGTGGAAATTACTATGCTCCAAGTGACTGTGCTCATCTGGCCTTGATTCGACGTCCTTGGGAACTCATTCCTCCAGGTGCAGAGATTGTGCTGGAAGGTGTTTTGGCTTCTCTTTAACCCAAACAATTAACAACAATTGCTGTTGTTCAGCAAACCGGACTCTTCAAGGACAGTGCTATCATGTGTCTAATACAGAACTTTGCCATCTGGCATGCACGAAGAGAGAGAGACTCTGGGACATGCTTATCTGTGTTTTGAATACATGAACATAACAACCATCTGCCAGGAGGCGCCCCTTTGTTGTACACCAGCAACTGATACATTCAACACTGCACTCACACTGATTACATGCTGACTACACACACTGGTCTCTCTTTGCTTGCTTTGTTTTTGTGTGGACCTGTATTGTGCTAATTGTGCAACGAGAGGGTTTTTTTCTATGTAATCACAATCTCGCTCATTCAACGAGCTTTAACTATGTTTTTTCTCTCTGCCCAATGTGTCATCCCCTCCCCTCTTCCCCTCTTTACCCCCCCGTGTTTTGATGAGGCGCCTTGTTATGGCTGCCATGTCATTGTGATGCGCTTACATGAGCGCGCCAATGTCAAGTCAAATTCCTCATATGTTTTTAACATGCTTGGCAATAAAGCTTTTCTGATTCTGATTCTGATTCTGATGACAGCAACCTGAAAGAGGAAGAGAGGAGAAGAGGAATTAATTTTGTTCCTCAGAGAATGGATATAAACTTACTTGCTTGTTAGAGGCAGTATACCCAACGAGCCAGTGCTGGAGCATTCACAGACTGGTCCTTTTCAGCGCTGGCAGGGAAGAGGTAGCAGGAGCTTCTAATCACACAGGTGTGGTGATTGCCTGCAGAGCCGTGTAAAGTCCTGCAGGAAAGGAGGGGGAGTGCACGCTCACCTGATTATGACACCGGCTACGGGAAGCCCCAAAGAACAAACCCTCCCAAACTCACAAATCACATAGGTGACAGTGGGAAGGAAAAACTCCCTTGTAGGAAGAAACCTCTGGCAGAACCAGGCTCAGGGAGGGGTAGTCTTCTGACACGACTGCTTGAGGGGGTGAGGGGAGAAAAGAAGAAAAGAAAGAAAAGGAAGAAAGAAGAGACATACTATTCGTAGCATAGCAATGTGCAGGTACACAGATATGATGTGCAAATTCTGTTAAAGCTAATTTGACCTAAGACTGCAGCATTTTTATGGGCTTTTTCAGGTTTATTAAGCCAACTATGGAATCCCATAGGAAACAATGGAAGCAGACTCATACGCAGCTGGACCGGGTGATGTAATGCCCAAACACTATACACAGTGAGCATAAATAGCAGGGTTTTATATATACAGTACGTATATCTGTTGTTGTTCATCCGTCATTCTCGACAATGACCAAGGACATCACGGGGAAGAGGACTAGGTGCAATGTGTCCGGCTGTGACTGATCAGTCCAACATGGGCACGGAAGGCTCTGCCGCATGTTGGACACAGGTGGTCTACATGGGCAAGAGATACAGAGGTGGCTCTGGACTTGCGAGGCTCACGTTTTCTCTGGGCCTTGGCAATCCTGTTCAGCTCAAAGGAGGCAGTGCCTTTGCAGGTACGGCTACGCCAGTCTGGTCGATCTAGCACTTGGTTCTCCCAGTTGTCAGGATTGATGTCAAAGCTCTTCAGGGATGCCTTAACAGTGTCTATATAGCGCTTCTTCTCACCACCTTGTGAACGTCTGCCCTCTGCTAATTCTCCATAGAACAATCTCTTTGGTAGGCATGAGTCAGGCATGCAAACAAGGTGGCCAGCCCATCTAAACTGGGCTTTCTTGAGCAGGGTATAGATGCTAGGCAGCTCAGCTCGGGAGAGGACCTCTGTGTCAAGGATTTTGTCCTGAGAGATGATCTTCAGGAGCTTTCTGAGGCAGTTCAGGTGGAAGTGGTTTAACTTTCTGGCATGGCGCTCATAGACTGTCCAGGTCTCACATTCGTACAGTAGGGAAGGCAGAACAACTGCCTTGAGCACCCTCAGTTTTGTGGTCAGCCTGATGCCTCTCCTTTCCCACACTGTTGCACGTAGCGGTCTGAATGCTGAACTTGCCTTGGCAAGGCACGAATCGACCTTGTCGTCAATGTTGACAGTTGTAGAGAGTGTACTGCCGAGGTACGTGAACTTGTACACAGCCTTGAGGGTCTCCCCGTTGACAGTGATGGCTGGTTCCATGTAAGTCTTCTGCGGCGCAGGTTAGTGCAGGATCTTGATTTTCTTCTTACCAATTGTGAGCCCAAAGTTGTCGCAAGCAGTGGAGAAGCAGTTCATGCTCTGCTGCACTGGGCCTCTGTGGTGCCGTTAAGTGCGCTGTCGTCTGCGAACAGAAAGTCGTGCACTGAGTCCCCTTCCACCTCGGTTTTGACTTGGAGCCTCCACAGGTTGAAAAGCTTGCCGTCCATCCTGTACCTGATCCTGATGGTGCTTTCTTCATTGTCACAGAAGACATCAGACAGCATGGCTGTGAACATCATGCTGAAAAGTGTGGGTGCGAATACACAGCTTTGCTTGACTCCGTTGGTGACTGAGAAAGCTTTGGAGGAGTCTCCATTGTCCAGTACTCGAGCATACATGCCATCATGGAACTGGCACACCATGCTGATGAACTTGTCCGGGCAGCCGAATTTCACCATGATCCTCCACAGCCCCTTACAACTGACGTATCAAAAGCCTTGGTCAGATCTACAAATGTTGTGAAGAGGTCCCTGTTCTGCTCTTGACACTTCTCCTGAAGTTGGCGTGCGGTGAAGATCATGTCAGCAGTTCCACAATGTTCTCTGAAGCCACACTGGCTCTCCGGCAGGTGACCGTCTTCCATATGCGGAATAAGGTGGTTGAGAAGGACTCTTGCGAGAATCTTGCCGGCAATGGCAAGGAGAGAGATCCCACAATGGTTGTTGCAGGACTGTCTGTTTCCTTTTCTCTTGTAGAGATGGACAATGGAGGCATCCTTAAGCTCCTGGGGGATAGCTTCCTGATGCCACATGGTCTGAAAGAGCTCAGTGAGCTTCTGCATTAGAACTGGTCCTCCTGCCTTATAGATTTCAGCTGGAATGGAGTCAAAGCCTGGTGATCTGCCGTTGGAAAGAAATTTGACCACTTATTGGACTTATGATTCCTTTGGAGGTTCTTCCAGAGACATGTTCACTTCTACTTGGCGCATGCGATTGATGGCCTCTGCATTGATGGACGAAGGTCTGTTCAGGATGCTGCTGAAATGTTATGCCCATCTTTCCAGGATTGCGTTCTTGTCAGTGAGGAGAGTGGACCCGTCAGCACTGAGCAGTGGTGATGTTCCAGAAAACTGAGGCCCGTAGATGGTCTTAAGGGCATCATAGAAGCATTTGAAGTTGTTACTGTCAGTGTACTGTTGTACTTCATCTGCCTTTTTGCTGAGCCAGGAATCCTGCATCTCTCTGAGCTTTGCTTGCACCTTTCCTTTGATGGAGTTGAAGGTTGCCTTCTTAGAGGGAGATCTGCTGTCTTGCTGGTATGCTCTGTAGGCTTTACACTTCTCGTCAAGCAGCCTTTGGATGTCCTCATTGTTTTCATTGAACCAGTCTTGGTGTTTGTGCGTGTTCTAGCCCAGATGAGTGAGTGAGGTGTCGTACACCATGTCTCTAAAAGCTGCCCAGTCTTCTTCTGCTCCGTACGCCCTGAGATCGAGCTGACAAAGCTTGCTGTCCAGGTCCTCACTGAGGCTCTGTCGCACAGATTGCTGTTCCAGCTTGCTGACATTGAGTTGCTTGTTTGCCTTTTTCCCCTGTGGACACCATTTAAGCTGGATGTACATATTGTTCTTTGAGACAATGAGTCTGTGATCCGTCCAGCAGTCAGCACCACACATTGGCCTCGTCACTCTAATGCCCTGCCTGGCTTTCCTCACAATGATGTAATCAATCAGATGCCAATGCTTGCTGTGTGGATGCATCCAGAAGGTCTTGTTGCAATTTGGCAAGCGGTAGATGGTATTAGTGATCAGAAGGCCATGAGAAGCGCACGTCTTCAACAGGAGAAGATGGTTGCTGTTACACTTTCCAACTCCATTTCTCCCAAGGACTCAATCCCATATCTGGTAGTCTGTACCAACTCTGGTGTTAAAGTCTCCAAGAACAATGAGTTTGTCCTCCTTCAGTATGCCTTCAGTGAGAGTCTCTAAGTCCTCGTAAAGCTTGTCTTTGATGTCATCTAGGTTCGTCATGGTGGGGGCATATGCACTGATGAATGTGGCATGGCGTTTTCCTCGAAGAGGAAACCGCAGGGTCATAAGGCGGTCATTGGATCCATTAGGGAGGCTGGTAAGCTTGCTGATCAGATTAGATCTGATCGTGAAACCCACTCCTGCTACACAGCGTTCTTCGCTGCCCCGGCCGCTCCAGAAAAGGTGTAGCCAGCTCTGACTTCTGGTCTCGCTCAGAGCTGCGATGTGGATGTTGTACCTGCTGAGTTCTCTTGCAACAAGTGCTGTCCGTTTCTCAGGTCTGTCCACTCTAGAGCTGTCCATGAGCGTTCGCGCATTACAAGTGCCAATGGTGAGTGATGTCACCTTATTTGATTTCTTCTGAAAATTTTGATTGCTAGGGTGGGATCCCCGCCAGTCATGGCTTGCTGGCCAGGGTGTAATGAGGCACGCTATGTTTAGGGCACCTTTTCTAGAAAAGGTGCCCGAGGGGAGAAAAGAAGAAAAGGAAGAAAGAAGAGACATACTATTCATAACTTAACAATGTGCAGGTAGACAGATATGATTTGCAAATTCTATTAAAGCTCATTTGACCTAAGATTACAGCATGTTTATGGGCTTTTCCAGGCTTATTAAGCCAACTATAGAATCTCATAGGAAACACTGGAAGCAGACTCATACACAGCTGGACCTGGTGGTGTAATGCCCAAACACTATACACAGTGAGCATAAATAACAGCGTTCGATATAAAAACTGTACAGTATGTGTATATATATACATGTGTGTGTGTGTGTGTGTGTGTGTGTGTGTGTCATATATATTTACTGCTTGAGCTGACCTATTCCAATCTTATTATCTCCTTTACTATTGCTCTGAGTGCTGCTATCCCTGTGCTGCAGCAATCCTGTAATTTCCCCGTACTGAGACTAATAAAAGCTTCTCTTTTCTTAGCTTATCTTTTATATATATATATATATATACAGTGCATCCGGAAAATATTCACAGCACTTCACTTTTTCCACATTTTGTTATGTTACAGCCTTATTCCAAAAGGGATTAAATTCATTTTTTCCTCAAAATACTGCACACAATACCCCATAATGACAATGTAGCATTAACCCCTTTTGGTTCCATCCATCCATCCATCCATCCATCTTCTACCACTTTTCTGGAGGTCCGAGTCACGGAGGCAGCAGTTCAAGCAGAGAAGCCCAGATTTCCCTCTCCCCAGCCACCTGTTCCAGCTCTTCAAAGAGGATACCAAGGCATTCCCAGACCAGCTAGGAGACATAGTCTCTCCACCGAGTCCTGGGTCTGTCCCCCTCATGGATCGTCACCTTATCGTGGTGGGGGGGTTTGCGTGCCCCAGTGATCCCAGGAGCTATGTTGTCTGGGGCAATTTGCCTCTGATAAGGTCACCCAAGACAAACTGGTCCTGGGTGAAGGGCCAGAGTAAGAACGATCCAACAGACTCTCATGATAAATTCTAGATCAAGGATTCAGTGTACCCCACCCGACATGGGGTTACCAGGGCCCCACCCTGGAGCCAGGCCTGGGGGAGGGGCTTGATGGCTAACGTCTGGTGGCCGGGTTTCCACCCATGGGACCCGGCCAGGCTCAGCCCAAAGGAGTTACATGGGTCCACCCTCCAGTGGGCTCACCACCTGCAGGAGGGATCATGGGGGGTCCAGTGCTACGTGGATTAGGTGGCAGTCAAAGGCGGAGACCTTGGCGGACTGATCCCTTTTGGTTCCAATCTATAAAATCATTCTTTGCTGAAGAAAAATTGTTTCAACTCAGAAAGTCTGGTCATTAACTGCTTCTGTCGTCCATCTGTACTTGGTGAAACTGTGTGAACCACCGTAGGTTCTTTTGTAGAGGGGCCCCTTTCCAGTTTTTGGTCCCCTTGTTCAAAATTTTTGCAGGCCCTGGCGAAGTGGTGGAACAGACCACACTTTCCACAGCACTTCCCCCTTGCTAGACAGTCTCTTGCCTTGTATCGGTACCTAGCAGACCCACAGCCATAACACCTTGGCGTCCCCGGGGCAGACCTCACTTTGACAGCGGCGGCATATTCCTCATCACTCACGCCGTCTTCACTGTCCATGTCCACAGCCAGTGCCTTCCACTCTTTCTTGTCCCTCCACAGCTTCTCATCTTCGCCAAGATTTTTGGCCATCTTATCTGCTGCCTCGTACTGCTGCGCTAACTCCATGGCAGCGATCAGCGTCAGTTCCCCGGTGAATGTCAGGAGACATGCCCTCGCGGAGGAACTGAGAACATGTTCTGCCAGCTGGTCATGGACCATTTCTTCCTCTAAAATGCCAAATTGGCACTCTCCAGCCAGCTGGCACAGGTCGGCAACAAAATGTTGCACCGACTCCCCTGGCCGCTGGCGTCGCTGTCGAAACTGGATTCTTCTCACTATGGTGTTTTCCGGGAAGCGAAAATAGCCCGCCATTAGTTGTACCACATCATCAAAATTATCGCCACCTCCTAGCATACTAGGAATTCTCTGGCCCTCCATTCCGAAATTATGGACCAGGATTGCCTTTGCACATAGCTTTTCAAGCTCGCCAAGGTTAAGAGTGACCAGATAGTTCTTAAAGGCTGCATACCACCAGGCCCAGGATATGGGCGGCTCTCCCGGAGCCTCCAGAAACGGCCAAAAAGCGGTAGCAGCTCACTCCATACCTTGAATCCTCGTCGCCAAATGTTGTGTCCATAAAAGAGGAGGAGGCAATGTGACAGTTTATTCACTTTATTAACTAAGAACAGGAACCAAACAGGAGTCACTCCATACAGGTCAAGGGTCCACAGCAAAGAGAAAGAGCCTCTTCTGTCATGGCCTCTTATACTCCCTATGACACCACCACCGGAAAGCTGGGGCGTCACCTCCCACGACACCCAGAATGCCGCCATATTGGTACACTCAACTTAATATCAAACAGATACAATGTAAAGTAGTCAGTGTACAGCTTGTATAACAGTGTAAATTTGCTGTCCCCTCAAAATAACTAACTCCTAATGCACACTCTCTTCCTTGTTCCGGTTCAACCAGGTCAACGGCTTCTGGTTCAGCACTGTGCCAGTGGATGGATATGGCGTTTTTCACTCGGTCACTGCAGGACTTACCCAAACTCACAGTAAACAATGTCAGTCGCATGATTCAAGAATTATGTCCGATGTCGGTGACAAAAAAAAGAGAAAGGCTTCAGATTTTATGTTTCAAGCTACATCCACAATTACGAAGGTAAGCATTTTACGAATAGTGTTAGCCATTAGCATGTTAGCGACTGCAATGATACTGCTGTACTACTGTCTGTTTACGGCTGTCTCAGTTGTTTTAACACCATTGTCAATCTCAGTTTCAAACAAGGATTTGACAACAGGGACAATAACTGTTAGGGCTGAGTGCTACAGATTGATGAAGAAAAGCCAAAAGCCTCACAATTTGAGTGTAAGGGAAAGTTATCCTGCAGGTTCAGTGCAGGCTTGTTCATGTAAGGTTCCTGTTCATCAATTTATGTTTCTGTGAATCATAGTGATAAAATTAATTGCATACAGCTGAAGGCCTTTATTGTTGATTGTTCATATAATACTCTGAAATTTAAACCATTGTGGCCAAAAACAAATTAAAGTGATGGGATTCACAGAAACCAGATTGAGTCATGTTCTGTTAATTCAGTGACAGTCTTAAATGGTGTAAATGAGTTAATTAGTAGCTTTTGCTAGTATTTTATCTTTCACTTATGTTTCTCTGGATGTGTAATTGCAGTTGCAGCTGGTGCAGTATGTATTATAACAGATTTTGTCTATCATCACAGATAGCGCTGAGGGATGTCCATCCTGTGCAGCTACACAGCTGCCAGCAGACCTACAGCCGTAGACAAAATTGTTGTTACCTCTCTG
This sequence comes from Pholidichthys leucotaenia, assembly GCA_020510985.1. NCBI lineage: Eukaryota > Metazoa > Chordata > Actinopteri > Cichliformes > Pholidichthyidae > Pholidichthys > Pholidichthys leucotaenia. Next base: position 265,966,687 of record CM035849.1, on the reverse strand, counting down.
TTAATCAAAGAAAAACCCACAGTGGTCATAGAAATAACTTGAATCTGACAAAAGTGGTAATAAATAAAAAGTCTATGAAAATTAACCAATGAAAATCAGACAATGCTTCTGAATTGTGGTTCAACAGAATTATTTTAAAAAACAAACTCATGAAACAGGCCTGGACAAAAATGATGGTACCCTTAACTTAATATTTTGTTGCACAACCTTTTGAGGCAATCACTGCAATCAAATGATTTCTGTAACTGTCAATGAGACTTCTGCACCTTTCAGCAGGTATTTTGGCCCACTCCTCATGAGCAAACTGCTCCAGTTGTCTCAGGTTTGAAGGGTGTCTTCTCCAAACGGCATGTTTCAGCTCCTTCCACAGATGTTCAATAGGATTTAGATCAGGGCTCATAGAAGGCCACTTTAGAATAGTCCAATGTTTCGCTCTTATCCATTCTTGGGTGTTTTTAGCTGTGTGTTTTGGGTCATTATCCTGTTGCAAGGCCCATGACCTGCGACTGAGACCAAGCTGTCTGACACTGGGCAGCACATTTCTCTCTAGAATACCTTGATAGTCTTGAGATTTCATTGTACCCTGCACAGATTCAAGACACCCTGTGCCAGATGCAGCAAAGCAGCCCCAGAACATAACAGAACCTCCTCCATGTTTCACAGTAGGGACAGTGTTCTTTTCTTGGTATGCTTCATTTTTGCGTCTGTGAACATAGAGCTGATGTGCCTTGCCAAAAAGTTCCAGTTTTGTCTTGTCTGTCCATAGGACATTCTCCCAGAAGCTTTGTGGCTTGTCAACATACAGTTTGGCAAATTCCAGTCTGGCTTTTTTATGATTTGTTTTCAACAGTGGTGTCCTCCTTGGTCATCTCCCATGAAGTCCACTTTGGCTCAGACAATGACGGATGGTGCGATCTGACACTGATGTACCTTGACCTTGGAGTTCACCATGAATGTGTTTAGAGGTGCACAGGTTTTTGGCACTCTCCATGCTGGCATGTGATAGGATAATACACTACCTTGTTGCACTTTTCCAAACACAGTCAATCAGAGGTACATCATTGGCTATACCCATAATTATCACTGGAGCCATATCAGTCGGAAAATCACGGTAGACTTCATCTACCCTGAGTGTGGACAGTCCAGGCAGCGGTGAACTAACTCTCTTATAGAAGTTGCTTCTATAAAAAGACAGAGTAAATATGTTATTAGTGTCTTGTTTACATACATGATGAAAAATTAAAGCATTTCATTACAAAGCATAGCGACAATAACTTATTTTTATTTAAGTAGTAATAGTAGTGGAAACATCCCATTTGTGTGGAAAACTTAAATGGGGCTAGATTTAGTCCATCTTGCATGACTGATTTAGAGCAGTGATTCTTAAAGGAAACCAGTACTGGCCGCTATAACATTAATCCTGCTTTAGGTATTACTTATAAACTAAAAACATGTTTATTCAGTAAAAACAACCCCTAGAGTCAGTATACTGAATAATTTTATCTCATGAAAACCTCTAGGTCAAAACCAAAGGGGAGCAGCCGTCGCCAGCTGGAAATGATGTACACTCGTTGATTCCGGCTTTACCACGGACGAGTAAACGCGTTTAGCAGACGCTCAGTGGGTTGAGATCCGAGTTGAAAACAGCGCAAAATCTGCACGGATATATATTGCACAAACAGTCCTTGGAAATGGCCTTCATTGATGGCATGATCTGCAGTTACCTCTGGAGACCAGCAGCTGAAGGGGACCTGACGAACAGGCAAGGTCCCAGTCAAGTAACTTCAGAACACGTTGAATAAATCTTGATATACTAGAATTTTTATTTCATTAAATTATATGCGGGTAGATTTGCTTGTACATGGTTGTAAAAAAATTTGATAAAATTCTGATGTTGAAACTTTGTTGACTGCTATACTGCAGCCCAGTCAATCGCACAAAGCAACGACTGTGCGATTGACTACCATGACTACCATTGACTACCATGCTGAAAATGGCAATGGAGGAGGCAAGATGTCGCTGACCATGACTGACAGAGAGCAGTGGCTTGAAACTTGCATGTATTTGAGAAGGAATCATGACCAAAATTACCAGACGGAACCACTCGCACCATATTTGATCCTTTGAAATAGCTATTGATTAACATTCACTACAGGTACCCTTTAACCTTGTGTAGAGTGAGTTTATACTGCGTTTTCAACCAGTTTATATAGACTTGAGTTTTTTAGGTGTTCTGATTCTTTGTACTTTCTTTCAACATGCACTACTTTCACAACCTCAAAGTCCTAGAACAGACAAAATTATTATTGTGCATTCCTACAAAGATTACATTATTTTTATCAACACAGACATTAACCTGATTCCTTCAACCAATCTTCTTTCCCTGGGTCTGGCGGAAATGACTATCATGTCATTTACAAGCCCAGGTTTAACACCCTGTACTAAAATGGACAGAGAAAGGATATTTTAAGAAAACTTAACAGATGAACATAACACAATCAAGAGAAAAATGTAGTTACCACGGTTCTTGGTTTGTGCCATTTCTGCTGAGTCTCTGTACAGCTGTGTATGGGAGGAACAGCAGCGATCTTGAGCTGAGAATAATGTGCAGTCTGGTACAAGAAAGCTGCTACATGGTTGCACAATGCTGCACCTACCACATAGGTACACTGGCAGCTGTGTAGCTGCACAGGATGGACATCCCTCAGCACTATCTGTGATGACAGACAAAATCTGTTATAATACATACTGCATCAGCTGCAACTGCAATTACACATCAAGAGAAATGTGATAGGTGAACGATAAAATACTAGCAAAAGCTACTAATTAACTCATTTACACCATTTAAGACTGTCACTGAATTAATGGAACACAACTCAACTTCTGTGAATCCTGTCACTTTAATTTGTTTTTGGCCACATTGGTCTAAATTTCGGAGTATTACAGTATATGAACAATCAGCAATAAAGGCCTTCAGCTGTATGCAATTAATTTTATCACTATGATTCACAGAAACGTAAATTGATGAACAGGAACCTTACATGAACAAGCCTGCACTGAACCTGCATAACTTTCCCTTACACTCAAACTGTGAGGCTTTTGGCTTTTCTTCATCAATCTGTAGCACTCAGCCCTAACAGTTATTGTCCCTGTTGTCAAATCCTTGTTTGAAACTGAGATTGACAATGGCATTAAAACAACTGAGACAGCCGTAAACAGACAGTAGTACAGCAGTATCATTGCAGTAGCTAGCATGCTAATGGCTAACACTATTCGTAAAATGCTTACCTTCGTAATTGTGGATGTAGCTTGAAACATAAAATCTGAAGCCTTTCTCTTTCTTTGTCACCAATGTCTGACATAATTCTTGAATCATGCGACTGACATTGTTTACTGTGAGTTTGGGTAAGTCCTGCAGTGACCAAGTGAAAAACACCATAGCCATCCACTGGCACAGAGCTGAACCAAAAGCCGTTGACCTGGCTGAACTGGAACAAGTAAGAGAGTGTGCATATAGCGGATTAGCCATTTTTCCTCCCCAGTGTCATGTGACTCCTTAGTGTTGCAAGGTCTCAGGTGTGAATGGGGAGCAGGTATGTTAAGTTCAGTGTTATTGCTCTCACATGCTCTCATACTGGTCACTGGAAGTTCAACATGGCACCTCATAGCAAAGAACTCTCTGAGGATCTGAAAAAAAGAATTGTTGCTCTACATAAAGATGGCCTAGGCTAAAAGAAGATTGCCAACACCCTGAAACTGAGCTGCAGCACGGTGGCCAAGACCATACAGCGGTTTAACAGGACAGGTTCCACTCAGAACAGGCCTCACCATGGTCGACCAAAGAAGTTGAATGTATGTGCTCAGTGTCATATCCAGAGGTTGTCTTTTGAAAATAAATGTATGAGTGCTGCCAGCATTGCTACAGAGGTTGAACGGGTGGTGGTGGTGGTGGGTGGGGGGTCAGCCTGTCAGTGCTCAGACCATATGCCACACACTGCATCAAATTGGCCTGCATGGCTGTCATCCCAGATGGAAGCCCCTTTTAAAGATGATGGACAAGAAAGCCCACAGTTTGCTGAAGACAAGCAGACTAAGGACATGGATTACTGGAACCATGTCCTGAGGTCTGATGAGACCAAAATAAACTTGTTTGGTTCAGATGGTATCAAGCTTGTGTGGCAGCAACCAGGTGAGGAGTACAAAGACAAGTGTGTCTTGCCTACAGTCAAGTATGGTGGTGGGAGTGTCATGGTTTGGGGCTGCATGGGTGCTGCTGGCACTGGGGAGCTGCTGTTCATTGAGGGAACCATGAATGCCAACATGTACTGTGACATACTGAAGCACAGCATGATCCCCTCCCTTTGAAAACTGGGCCACAGGGCAGTATTCTAACATGATAATGACCCCAAACCCACTTCCAAGACGAACACTGCCTTGCTAAAGAAACTGAGGGTAAAGGTGATGGACTGGCCAAGCATGTCTCCAGACCTAAACCTTATTGAGCATCTGTGAGGCATCCTCAAAAGGAAGGTGGAGGAGGGCAAGGCCTCGAACATCCCCCAGCTCTGTGATGTCGTCATGGAGGAGTGGAAGAGGATTCCAGTGGCAACCTGTGAAGCTCTAGTGAACTCCATGCCCAAGAGAGTTAAGGCAGTGCTGGAAAATAATGGTGGCTACAGAAAATACTGACACTTTGAGCACAATTTGGACATTTTCATTTAGGGGTGTACTCACTTTTGTTGCCAGCAGTTTAAACATTAATGGTTGTGTGTTGAGTTATTTTGAGGGGACAGCATATTTACACCGTTATACAAGCTGTACACGGACTACTTTACATTGTATCAAAATGTCTGCACATGTCCAAACCATCTCAGCCTTGCCTCTCTTACTTTATCTCCAAACTGCTCAACCTGAGCTGTCCTTCTGACACTCCCAATGAAAATCTTAGCATCTTCAACTCGGCCACAGCCAGCGCCACCTCCTGTCTTTTTGTCAGTCCCACCATCTCCAAATCATTGATCATAACAAGTCTCACTACTGTCTTGTAAATCCTCCCTTTCACTCTCGCTGCTATCCTTCTGTCGCAAATCACCCGGATACTCGTTTCCACCCACTCAACCCTGCCTGGATTCTCTTCTTCACCTCTGTTTAGCATTTCCCATTACTTTGGATGGTCCACCCAAGGTATTTAAACTCATCTACCTTCACTACCGCTACTCCTTGCATCTTCACCATTACGCCTGCCTCTCTCTCATTCACACACATGTATTCTGTCTTGCTTCAACTAATTTTCATTCACCTTCTCTCCAGTACATCCCAGGTTCTCTTCCACCTGGCCCCTACTCTCACTACAGATCACATTGTCTGCTGCAAACATTATAGCCCATGGAAAATCCTGCCTGGCCTTATCTGTCAGTCTGTCCATCACCATGGCAAACAAGAAGGGGCTCAAAGCCGATCCCTGATATAATCCCACCCTCACTTTGAAAAAAAGGGGGGGGCAACTCGGTGGCGCAGTGGTTAGCACTGAGGCAGCACAGCAAAGTCGATTTCACCCCTGACCATCCTGGGTTCGATTCCACCTCCCAACCATCGGTGACCCTTCTGTGTGGAGTTTGCATGTTCTCTGCGTGGGTTTACCCCAGGTATTCTGGTTTCCTCCTACAAACCAAAAACATGCGTTAGGTTAATTGGAAACTCTAAAGTGGTCCTAGGTGTGAATGTGTGTGTGAATGGTGAAGGGATTGGCACCGTACCATGGTTGCTTCATCCATCCAGGTGGATGCCCTGACTTTCCTTCTGGGATTAATAAAGTATACAAAAAAAAAATTAAACCTTGAATCCATCTGTCATTCTTACAGCACACCTCACCACTGTTTCACTGTCCTCATACATGTCCTGCACCACCCTTGCATACTTCTCTGCCATTACTGACTTCCTCATACAGTATAACACTTCCTCTCTTGGCACCCTATTATATGCGTTCTTTCGATCCACAAAGACACAGTGCAGTTCCCTCTAACCTTTTCTATACTTCTCCCTCAGCATTCTTAAAGCAAACACTGCATCTGTACTCTTTTCTTGACATGAAACCATACTGCTGCTTGCTGATTGTGGCCTCTGTTCTTATCCTGGCTTCAACCAACTCTTTCCCATATCTTCATAGTTTGACTGATCAACTTTTGGAGCCTATTATGACGGTCAGCAGTGGTCTTTTGTTCCATGTGTTCCTGCCTTGCACCAGTGCTTTTGTTAGTTTCTATCAGTGCATTGTGAGTTTTTTACGCTTTGCGTCATATCATCTAATAAAAATGAAAGGGCTCATTTCAAAGGTGTGGCAACGCTCAATATAATTACCCATCATTTTAATTATAATATGATGATACACTTAATAGTTTTCCCATCCACATTTTCATTTCAACAGTGGACTTACCGTTGGAGTATAGTCTACAGCAGGGGTCACCAACCTTTTTGAAACCAAGAGCTACTTCATGGGTATCGAGTCATGTGAAGGGCACCAGCTTGACACACTCCTCTAAAATAACAAATTGTGTGTGTGTGTGTGTGTGTGTGTGTGTGTGTGTGTGTGTGTGTGTGTGTATGTATATGTATATATATATATATACATACATACACATAAATAAATAATTATCAATAACTTAGAGTGGGTAACAGACAAGATCAATATTCAACACTTTATTTTTATTAATCTCAGCAATTGTTCAGATGATCACTTCTACATTTCATAAAAAAAATGTCCAGTTTTCACCAGTCCCTTTTAACCATAAAAAACTAAACCCTTTTAATTCATGAACTATGTTGAACCATGTTTGAAAAAGTTATGCAACATTTAAGAAAAATCAGCTTTCATATTAAATAAATCTTATCACATTTTTAACTGAACAAATCTGCTGCAATTCTGCTCAAAATCTGTTACATTTAATAAACACACTTTTGTGTGTTCTTCTTCACTGGAATTATATCCATACAGTTCTTGCCAAGAATCATGCTTGAGCAACCAGCACTGTCCTTTCATGAGAAGCTAAACAGCACTGAAAGTGCTTATATGCACGGTGGCGCAGTGGTTAGCACCGCAGCAGCAGTTTACCCTCGGCCGGGGGATCGCGGGTTCGATCCCTGCCCCCGGCCAACAGTGATCTGTGTGGAGTTTGCATGTTCTGGTGGTGCATGTTCTCGTTTTTCATGCAAAAACATGCAGGTTAGGGAGTTAAGGGGCGCTTGCGCACGCAGCGGCTGGTGGCTTGTTACCGGACTGCAGAACAAATCTACCTACGGGTACAAGATAAGTCCCCCCCCCCCAAAAAAAAGAGTGGGTAGTGAAGTGGCGCTTCGCCATCGCCCCGCAAATGAAATACACACAGCTTCCTTTCACGGTAGTAAAAAAGAACTCTTCCTCCCGCTCACTTTGAAAATGATAAATTTTCTGTCTTTTTTTTGCCATGTTTTTGGGCTTGGAAACCGCACTGCGCCCACCATCTTAACTGCCCGCTAGCTTACGCTCCACAAGCGCGAAGGTTTTGTCATGCGCACAATACTGACCTTTGAACTAGGTCAGAGTTCACCTTAACTTTACGTATAATAAACATATTTTCATTTTTTTTATTTTTAAGACATTGTCATTTTAAAATCTATATAAATGCAAGTGTGATTTTAAAAAATATAAAAAATATAAAATAAAAAATAGCGGCAGAAAAAATTACATCTTAGATGCAGCTCACTTGCAAGTTGTGCTATTTTTAGAACAGGCCTGCGGGCGACTCATGTGGTCGCCGCGGGCGACATGGTGCCCGCGGGCACCGCGTTGGTGACCCCTGGTCTACAGATTAGATATTGACATATTTTCTATCTATAAATGCAAGAAATCTCTGTGTGGCTGTCTGTTCCATGCATATCTCTTCAACCGTTTATCAGACTGGCCAAAGATTTTAAACACGATTTGCTGAGGTTATGAGGGTGTGCATTCCCGAATATGGAGTCACTCAGTGAAAATATGTAATTTTTATCAATAAAAGTTTAGCCATCACTCTGACACCGCCGTCTCTTCATGCTCTTCAGTGTGTTCGGGGTACCGGATTGACTCTGTGCTGATTGGATAATACGCGGCCATCACGGCCATGCTGATTGGATGGTGTGGTGTTTGGACGTGGTGGCTCGCCGTAGGTGACGTCATCACGTGGCGAACTGGCCATGGCGCAATATGGTGCCACCCTTCTATATAAAGTTCAGTTGCTGTCCGCGCCTATTTCTTAGACATAACAATGGTGATGAGGATAAACCCTGATAATTCCATCATGAAAACGTGCGCAGATTTCCCGCAGCCGTTCCTCACTCTACCAGGTGAGCCACTGATCCTCTGGCCCTGCTGGCATAAGATGTTTCAGAATTATATCACCGCTACCGGTTTGAACGATGCTAATGATGAGAAGCTAATGGGGATGTTAGCCTGCCATCGTGGCGCCGAAAGACAGCAGATGCTTTACTCTCTGGGCCCTAAGGACACATATGAAGACTATGTGGCCACAATGAACACGCGTTACGCTGACAAGATAGATGTTATGGTATGGAGAGCAATGTTCTTCCTGCACCGCCAGCAGGAGGGTGAGTCACTCCGGCATTATATAACAGACCTCCGGGAGCTAGCAAGAGTTGAAAGAAGACTTGGTATGCGATTGGTTAGCAGTGGGTACTAACAACAGGAGACTGCAGAGTAGACTGTTTTCAACAGCAGACAAGGTAACACCGGACGAGATTGTGAAATGTTAGGCCCAGAAAGAGGCAGAGGATGAGCTATTATCACAGCTAATGCCGCCTAGCCAGCAAGTACCTCGCCCTACCCCACAAACACCACCATCACTGCCCAGCACTCCAGCCCCACGCCTCCCCGTTGTAACCAAAAAAAAGAAGGGTAGGAAATGAGGCAACGCAGGTGAGCACCCACACTGCAGTGGCTGTGGTTCATCTAAACATCTCAGCCACCACCCACTCAATTGGCGCCAAATACTCACTACTCAGGTGGTGCATGGTGGAGCTGGATGGTGTTGACGTGCCACTGATGTTGGACACGAGGGCCTCGAGGTCCCTTCTGAGCATGTCCAGAGTCAGGAAGTTGTTTCCTCAGAAAACCATTGCAGCTGAGGTGGAGGACTTTTTCGGTTATGGCCACACCAGAATCGGTATGGTAGGGATGGTCAATTTTTCTGTGCAGTACAGCCCCAAGGCCATTCCATCATTCACCTTCCAGGTGACGTGTCAGGAGGATGATCTTATGGGCATCGACCTGATCAGCAAGCTGGGTTTTTCCATCACTGACCCATGGGGTGACACCGTTCTGGCTATTCCCTCATCCTGGCAGCACCACTGCCACGGGGCTTTTCACGGGGCCAGGCTGCCTCACCTCTTTCAACCACCGACTGCTCATTGACACAACGGTGCCTCCGAAAGTTCAGCCTCTGCAGCGGCTACCCCTTCCACTATGGGACGACATCACGACAGAGTTGCAGAAGCTGTTTGATGCTGGCATCATCCAGCGGATCAACGCATCCCCTTGGATCTCAGACCTGGTGGTAGCAAAGAAGAAGATGGGCGGCCTACGACTTTGTATCAACCTCTGAATAGTAAACAAAGCACTGATTCCTGACAAATATCCCCTGTCCACAATAGAGGAGCTGATGGCAGCATTCCATGGCTCGAAGGTTTTTAACAAACTAGACCTCCACCAAGGCTACCTACAGATTCCCCTCCACCCAGACAGCTGCAACCTGACAGCTTTCATCACCCACATGGGAGTATTCAGGTACACCCACCGTCACTGAATTAAAGACGCGCCTCACCTCCCCACCAGTACTTGCCCACTTTGACCTACTAAACCCCACGTTCGTGACATGTGACACTTCCAACACAGCAGTGGGAGCCATTTTAGCTCAACTGCAAGAAGGAACCGAGCGCCCAGTGGCGTTTGCCTCGAGGTCACTCACCTCAGCCAAGCAGATGTACTCAGTGGGAGAAAGGGTGGCACTGGCATGTGTTTGGGCGTGCAAATGCTGGCACATGTACCTATATGGATGACACTTCACGTTGCGAACAGACCACAGAGCCCTCACGGCACTGCTAGAAACATCGGGTTGGGACACAGACCCCTGCACATCTACAGGTGGACAGAAAGACTACAGGCTTACAACTCTGATACTCAGTTCACACTGGGCAGAGAAAATGTGGTGGAGGACCTTCTGTCCTGGGTCACACCTAACCCCACTCCAAACAATGACAGAGACCCCCTGGAGCCAGAACTGATTTACGTGCTGCATGGGCCACTCCGAAAAGGCCGTCTCCCTACAAGAGCTCCAGGAGGTGTCTGAACAGGACCCAACACTGACCCAGTTACGCACATTCATTCGCGAGGGCTGACCAGCCAAGGTGCCGGAGGAATTGACACCCTTCCACGGAGTCAGCGACGATTTATCATGCCGGAACGATGTCTGCATGGCAAGGGGGCACTCCACGGTGATTCTGGAGGAACTCAAAGGCCGCATCCTGACCATGCTACATGAGGGTCCCCTGGACGTCGTCAGGGTTAAACAACAGTGTAGAGGCTCAGTATGGTGGCCAGGGATCAACAAGGACATGGAGGTCATGGTGAAAGACTGTGCACCCTGTCTGGCCAGTTGGAAAACTGGCATGCCACCACCTCCACCCCTACAACCCCTGCCATGGCCATCAGCCCCGTGGAAACACGTCCAATTGGACATATGCGGCGAACTGCATAGCACCCCCCAGCACCAGCGTTTTCTATTGGTGGCCTATGACCTCCACTCAAAGTGGCCCAAGATGTGGCCCTCTGGCTCAGTCACCACTGACGTAGTCACTGACTTCCTCACCTCCCTTTTCGCCCGCTGGGGTGTGCCGGACACAGTCACAATGGACAACAGACCGCAGTTCACCTCGGCAGATTTCAAGGCCTTCATGAAAGAAAGGGCCATCAAACATAAAAAAAAAAACACTTCTACCACCCTCAGGCGAATGGGGGGGGGGGATTCAAACCCTCAACAGATCCTCAAGAGCAGGCTCAGGGCAGATATAGAGGATGGGCTCCCATTTTCAGCCACACTACAGAGCACCCTACTATATTATAGAGCAACACCTCACACCACAACGGGCAGCTCCCCAGCATCACTGATGCTGGGACGCGAGATGAGCCTTCCCCAGGACCAACTACACCCCCCAGTGGTTGACACACTGCGTGAGATGCCCTCACCTAGAGGGAGGGTGGTTGAACAACAACGGATGAAGCAAAGGTTCGACAAGAAGCGCAGGGCGAGGGAATCCAGACTCACAGTGCTGGACTGGGTTCGGATCCGATGCCCCAACCGTGCCCACAAGTTGTAGTTGTGCAATGCAGTCACAGAGCAGTTGGGTCCAGCCACAACGAGACCAGGCTGGGACTTTGACCACACAAGACCCACAACCCCCGACGGACGTCCGCTGGAGCTGGCGACAGTGGCGTGACCCAAGTACTGCTCGGCCCGGGTCCAACAGAATCCCCACTACCTTTAGGGACTTTGTAACTAAATAATAATTTTTCCTTGTCAGCCAGATGGCAAGTTTAGCAGTACCAGATAGGAAGTTTATCAAAATATGCACAGACTTCTTTGCCACTTTATACTTTGGACCATAAATAAACAAACCAAAAGAAAAACATTCACCAAAATCATCAAACCACACTTTCAAAAGATCAAAAAGCCCAGATAAACAAAAACATTTAACAAACAAATGCTCCAGGGTCTCAACTTGGGAACAAAACAAACATTCCTCCCCCACATTGGCATCCAGGTGTGCTCTGTATTTATTTGTAGCTATTGCCCCACGTACAATCCTCCACTGGAGATCTGCTGTCTGTTTCTCAATCGGGAGCTTGTACATGGACCACCAGCTGCCTTTCGGGGAGAATCCCGGCCCCAAAAACCCCGCCCACTTCAACTCTTTCACCCCCGTCAGAGAGCGCAGATTTAGAACCTTCACACAGATGTGATACACCGTCTTCTTCCCTACAAACTGGAACTTGCCCAGACGAGGATTTCTGAAAGACAGCAGGTGGTCTTCTCCCTCCTGCCACTCTCCCACTGCTGGACTTATGGAAAGGGTAGGAAAGTTGGACACAGTGTCCTCATCCCATTGATCAGAAAGAGTACGGTTTTCCACAAAGGCTCTCAGTGGTCGTGGCAGGGCAGCACACACTTCCTTCACCACCCTATGCACCAGTCTGACAGATGTAATGTTGGCACTCCGCCTCAGCGTTTCTATGGACGTGGTTGACATCTTCATCAGATGACCAAGCTTGGTACAGCCTGCCTCTCTTAGACAAGTTCGCAGACTAACAGACTGCAGCATTTGAGTGTTTATGAATTGACTGAAAAATAGTGGTTCCTCAAACAGCCACATGCCTGGTGTCTCCTCAGGAATACGGGCTACAGTGAAGACTTGCCATGCATGCAAGACAGATGTATAAAAAGCAGAAAGTCCAGTAAAATCTACCTCCCCATATTTCACGAGGAAAAGCTGCTTATCATAGCCCAAGCGGCCAACTCTCCTCAGGAGCAGTTTTGCAGTGTCCATCCAGCAGGGGCCACATCCATAAAGGAGCCGTTGCGCAGTCTGAAGCCTAAAACAGGTGATCTTGGACTGTATGTCAACCAGGCCCTGTCCTCCCTCAGCAACAGGCAGGTAGAGAACAGCCGCAGGCACCCAATGTTGACCAGACCAAAAGAAATCCATGATGGCCTTCTGAACCTCCTCCACCAGGCTCCTGGGCGGTGTCAAAACAATAAGTCTATGTCAAAGAGACGAAGCGACAAGATTATTGGCGACCAGAACTCTTCCCCTATATGACAGCTGTGGTAGCAACCAATTCCACTTAGAAAAACAAGCACACACCTTCTCCTTAATCCCCTCCCAGTTCTTGCTTTCAAAGTCCTCAGAACCCCAAAACACCCCAACACTTTAAGACCGGCTTTCTCCCACAGAAGACCTCCAGATAGACGAGGAATGTCTTGATGTGTCCACTGCCCCACCAATAAACCCTCACTTTTGCCCCAGTTTACCCATGCAGAAGATGCTTTTTCATAAATAGATAAAGTGTCCACCAAACGCTGCACATCCCTATGGGATGTGATGAAAATGTTGACATCATCTGCATAAGCAGACAAGACGAGTGGACGACAACTACTGGAGGGCCCCAGCAGGGTCAGACCACCTAGCTGAGTGCGCAACCTGCACAGCAAAGGCTCAATAGCCAAGCTATACAGTTGACCTGAGATCAGACAACCCTGCCTTATTCCCCGATGTACAGGGATTGGCCAACTCAGCCCTGTCCCCATCTTTACCAAACACTCAGCTCCAGTATATAACAGATTAAACCATCACATATGAGAAAAATATTGTCCATAATGGTTCGATCAGGAATACAATATGTTTGATCTCTATCTATGATTACATCCAAAACATTTTTCAGTCTATTTGATAGGGCTTTAGAAAGCACCTTATAATCTGTGCAAAGAAGAGCAACGGGCCTCCAGTTTTTAAGCAAGGCCAAGTCCCCTTTCTTAGGCAGCAGGGATAGTACTGCACGCCGACAGGAAACAGGCAAAGATCCAGTTCTGTAACAGTCAATTAGAACGTCATAAAAATCTGATCCTATAATGTCCCAAAAGTGCTTAAAAAAGTCAGAAGAGAGACCGTCAAGTCCAGGTGCACGTCCCAGAGCCATTTGATTAACTGCTACAGTTAACTCATCCAAGGTCAGTTCGCAGTCCAGAGCAGCCCTTTCCCCTGGGCTGAGCTTGGGAAGACCCTCAAAGAGTTGATTTTGAGATTCTATGCAGCATGGTTCTGCACCAAACAGGGCCCCATAAAAATCCACTGCATGACTCCTCATCTCAGATGGATTTGTAGTTATTTGACCATGTGGGAGTTTTAAACAAGTCATCAATTTCTTTTTTGCGGCAGACTTCTCCAGATTGAAAAAAAAGGACGTTGGGGCGTCCATGTCCTTCAGCTGAGTAAACCGGGACCTAACAAGTGCTCCCTTCACTCTTTCCCGCAGCAAAGAGCTCAGGGCTGATCTCTTCTCCTGCAACAAAGGACCCGAGGTAGAATCCTGATCCCTAATCAAACTCTCCTCCAGCCTCTTAACAGTGTCCTCAAGTTCACAAACTTTGGTTCTGATGATAGCAGTCGAGTTTGCAGTATACTGCTGACAAAAAATGCGAATTTGCACCTTGCCAACCTCCCACCACTGTCCTAAGGAACTAAAACGAGGCTTTGTAGCCCTCCAGTGTTCCCAGAAACACACAAAATAATGACAAAAAGCGTTGTCTTGAAGGAGCTTATTGTTGAAATGCCAATAGGATCTAGTTCTTTCCCCTGGTGAAATGATTAACATCACAGACGCTAGATGATGATCTGTAAAACCGACAGGACTTATGTTACTATGAAGAATTCCTGGGCCAAAACTTTGAGAAACATATATCCTGTCTAATCTAGCAGCACTGACCATATTGTCTACGACTCTGACCCAGGTATACTGTCTAGTGTTTGCATGTTTAATTCTCCATGTATCCAAAAGGTCAAACTGTACAGTGATATTTTTTAAAACTTGTGATGACTGAAGATGAGGTTCTGCATTAGTTCGATCCACAGTAAAATCTAAGGTGCAGTTGAAATCACCAGCAACAATAAGTTGATCTTGGTGATAGTTCTGCAATTCATTTTTCAGTTTATTGAAAAAGGCAGTTCTTTCAGAACCCTGATTTGGAGCATAGATGTTGATCAAACAAAACACGGAATTCTCTATTTCTGACATAACGCACGGCCCAAGAGACACACACGCAGGCTCAGGATAGATTTAACAGCTTTATTAGCAACAGGGAAGTGTATGGCTGCGTGTCTGTGGAATAAGAATGTATTGGTGGTGGCGTCTGCGTCAGGCACGGGGGCAGGAGGCCGTACAGCCAGACAACCCTGTGGAGAGAGCAGAGGGAGAAGGGTAATGGGCACCACACCAATACAGGGAAATGATGATAGCTGGCTTACTTGGTTGTGACAGGTGGCTGGCGTCGACAAGGGCGGAGCCCGGGAGACAGCGACCTGCGGTACCTGTGGCAGCAGCGTAGAGCCAACGGCGAGGTGATGAAGTCCGCCGCTGGGGATGTCCACCTGTGCACAGGGAATGCTAGAGGAGAGAGGTAAGGGGAGCTTACCCAGGATATCTTCGCTAGTAGGTTTGAGATCCGTAGTAGCATAGAGGCCGAAGTAGAGAGACAGCTTCAGGCCGAAGCCCAGGGCAGAGTGGATTAAATACCTCGCCGCTGACGAGGAGCAGGTGTGCGCGCGGCTGGCGCCGCTGATGAGCAGCGAGTCATAACAGTACTCCCCCCTCTAGCAGCGCCTCCTGGCGATGGTTTTTCCGGGTGCGCTCGATGAAACTCAGAAATGAGTGACCGGTCCAACACCAGCGAGGAAGGCACCCACTGTCTCCACTCGGGTCCACAGCCCTCCCAATCCACCAGGTACTGCAATCCGCGACCCCGGCGTCGGGCGTCCAAGATGTCAGCGACGGTCCAGGCCGGTTGGCCACCAATCATCCGGGGAGCGGAGTGCGCCGCAGGTGGAGGGCAGAGGGGGTCAGAGACCACCGGTTTGATTTTGGAGACGTGGAAGGTGGAATGGATGCGGAGGGAGGAGGGAATAGCCACACGCACAGCCACCGGGTTGATGATCCTGGTTATGGGATAAGGGCCAATGAACCGTTGAGCCAGCTTTCTCCTCTCACCCTTTAGGTTTACGTCCTGTGTGGATACCCAAACTTGCTGTCCCACCTGGTAGGCAGGTGCAGGTCTCCTATGTTGGTCCGCCGTAGACTTATTGCGCTCCGCCGTGCGTAAAAGCGCATTACGCGCCATGGACCAAAGGGAACGGCACCGCCTCAGATGTGCCTGGACAGAGGGGACAGCCAACTCGCCCTCCTGCGCGGGGAACAGGGGTGGATCATAGCCCAAGGATGCTTTAAAGGGCGACATCCCGATGGCCGTAGAGCAAGAGGTGTTGTGGGCGTACTCCACCCAGGCGAGGTGAGAACTCCAGGACGTGGGTTTAGAAGAAGTTACGCAGCGGAGCGTAGCCTCCAGCTCCTGGTTTGTCCGCTCACACTGCCCGTTAGACTGGGGGTGATGGCCGGAGGAGAGGCTTACCTTGGCTCCCAGGGCGTTGCAAAATGACCTCCAGACGTCCGAAGAAAACTGGGGGCCACGGTCGGAGACCACGTCGACCGGGATTCCATGCAGTCTGACCACGTGCTGGATGAGGAGGTCCGCCGTCTCCAAGGCTAAGGGAAGTCCACGTAGGGGCACGAAGTGGGCGGCCTTGGAAAAACGGTCAACGATGGTCAGAACTGTGTCAAAGTTGTTGGAGACAGGGAGCCCGGTGACGAAGTCCAGAGCGATGTGCGACCAGGGCCTACCAGGGACGGGCAGGGGCTGGAGCAGACCCGCAGGGGGGGCGTTACCTGACTTATTGGCAGCACAGACGGGGCAGGCCCGGACGTAACGGGCGGCATCCTTCCGCAGACCTGGCCACCAAAAGGATCGCTGGAGAAGGTCGATCATCCGCGAAGCTCCAGGATGGCAGGTGAGCTTGGAGGTATGGAGCCAGTGTATAACGTCCCCCCGGACGGCAGATGGCACGAAGACCCTCCCCTCCGGTCCGCCGCCAGGGTCCGGTTCCGATTCCTGCGCCCTCCGGATCTTGTCTTCTATGTCCCATGTAACAGCCCCCACGACGCACGACCTGGGCAAGATGGTATGAGCAACGTCATCTGCGGCCTCCGGGGCAAATTGCCTGGAGAGGGCGTCGGGTAGGCCGTTCTTGGAGCCAGGCCTATATGTGATGCTGAACTTAAACCTTGCAAAGAACAGGGACCAACGCGCCTGGCGGGCGTTCAGACACTTGGCAGATCTCAGGTACTCCAGGTTCTTGTGGTCAGTGAGGACCACAAAAGGCAAGGCTGCCCCCTCCAGCCAGTGACGCCATTCTTGAAGGGCCAGCTTGATGGCAAGAAGCTCTCTGTCCCCCACGTCATAATTTCGTTCCGCCGGGGACAGGCGCCGAGAGAAGAAGGCGCAGGGTCGCTTGACTCCATTGGCTGGGGACCGCTGGGACAACACCGCCCCCACCCCTGTGTCCGAAGCGTCCACCTCCACAATGCACTGCAGCACGGGATCGACCTGGCTGAGGACCCGGGAGGAGGAGAACTCCGTCTTCAGCGCCTGGAAGGCCGAAGCGGCCTCTTCAGTCCACCGGAACGGGGTCTTAGGAGAGGTGAGGTGGGTCAGGGGTCCGACGATGGCTCCAAAGTTCGGGACAAAGCGGCGGTAGAAATTGGCGAACCCGATGAACTGCTGAACCTGCTTTCGAGAGGTTGGTGTAGGCCAATCCACCACTGCTTTGATCTTCGCTGGGTCCGGAAGCACCTGGTCATGGGAGATGACGAACCCCAGGAAGGAAGTTGTTTTGGCGTAGAATTCACATTTTTCCGCCTTGACGTACAGACGGTTCTCCAGCAGTCTCTGCAGGACCCGCCTCACGTGGACCCGGTGTTCATCCCTGGACCTGGAGAAGATGAGAATGTCGTCCAGGTAGACGAATATGAACAGGCCGATGAAGTCCCGGAGGACGTCATTGATGAGGCGCTGAAAGACGGCTGGAGCGTTGGTCAACCCAAACGGCATCACGAGATATTCAAAATGCCCGTTTGGGGTTCGGAAGGCGGTTTTCCACTCATCTCCCTCCTGGATCCGGACGAGGTGGTAAGCGCTGCGGAGATCCAGCTTAGTAAACCAGGTCGCCCCCTGGAGGGAGTGGAAGGCAGTGTCCATAAGGGGCAGGGTGTACCGGTCCTTCTCCGTGATATCGTTGAGAGCCCGATAGTCGATACAAGGACGAAGAGATCCGTCCTTCTTTCCAACGAAGAAGAACCCTGCACCTACTGGAGAGGAGGACGGTCGGATAATCCCAGCACTGAGCGACTCCTTTAAGTAGCTGTTCATTGCCTCCTTCTCCGGCGCTGACAGACTGTAGAGGCGTCCTGAGGGTAAGGGCGCCCCCTGGCGGATGTTAATGGCGCAGTCGTAGGGCCGGTGAGGAGGTAGAGACATCGCCTTGGATTTACTGAAAACGGCACCGAGGTCGTGGAACTCTGAGGGCACAAGGGTGAGATCCGGGGGCGCGGTGTCCTGAGCTGTGGGAGGCGAGGACGGGGCGAAGGCCGCGGATTGGAGGCAGGTACCCATGCAGAAGGTGCTCCACGCTGAAACCTTCCCAGTCTTCCAGTCCAAGGCGGGGTTGTGGAGGCGGAGCCAGGGATAACCGAGGATGACAGGTGTTACTGAGGTGGGCAGGACGTAAAAGGAGATATCCTCCCGATGGTTTCCAGAGATGATCACCGGGACAGGGGATGTTTGGTGAGTTACCTTTCCCAGGGAAACTCGGGAGAGATTAACCAGGGCGAGAGGAGTATCGAGGGGGTGACAGTGGATGTCCAGTCAGGTTGCCAGGCTTTGTGAAATAAAGCTACCCTCCGCGCCTGAATCCACCAGTGCATGTGTGAGATGCCCAGTGAGGTTGTGACAGAAGCGGATGGGCAGCGTCAAATGTGTGAGGGGATTTAACTGATTAGCGTCCGCGAGGCCCCCTACAGTGACTCGCGGACCACCTCGTTTGGCTTCTCCGGACAACTCTCCACCGTGTGCTGGCTACCTCCGCAATACATGCAGAGGCCCAGGTCACGACGGCGCTGTTTCTCCGCCAGAGGGAGCTTTGTCCGGCCCGTCACCATTGGTTCCGACTCCTCGGAGACCTCCGGCGGCGGTAACGCCAGGTGGCGAGCTTGGTGCAGACGTGCAGAGGCACCCCGCGAGGGAGAAGACTGCTTCCGCTCGGAGGTGCGCTCGCGCAGCCTGTTATCCAAGCTGATGGTGAGGGAAATCAGCTCTGCCAGCGTCTCCGGGGTATCCTGTCCAGCCAGCTCATCCCTCAGACCGGAGTTTAGACTGCGGAGGAAGATGCCGCAGAGCGCGCGCTCTTCCCAGCCAACCTCCTCCGCGGTAACCCAGAAGTCGATCGCGTATTCGGCCGCCGATCGGCTCCCCTGTTGGAGTCCGAGAAGACGGTCGACCTGGACACTGTCCAAACGCGAATGATCGAACACTTCCAGAAATTGTCGCACGAACTGGCCATAGGTGAGGGTAGCGTAGCTGGGCTTCACCATAATGGCGTAAGCCCAGGTAAGCGCACGACCCTCAAGGAGATTTCCTATGTAGCCAATTCTGCTATGGTCTGAGGGAAAATCTCCGGGAACGTGAAGAAACACGGACTCACACTGCATAATAAAACCCCGAGCTCCACCCAGCTTACCGCTGAAGCGAGCCGGAGTGGGGATTGGTGTGAGCCGTGTTGGCGTACCCGGAGCAGGCTGGATAGCCACCGGAGCCGCAGGAGCCACGCCACCCGGACGAGCCGAGGGGAACGGCTGCTGGGGGTCCAAGCGGTCTAATCGGTTAGTGATGTTTATTAATTGATTTAATATCACCTGTTGCTGATAGGCTATTGAATCCACCCGAGCCTCGAGGGTGGAAAGACGGCGTGCGAGCCCGCTGTCTGCCGAGCCGCTCTGCTGAAGCCGTACTGACATAACGCACGGCCCAGGAGACACACACGCAGGCTCAGAATAGATTTAACAGCTTTATTGGCAACAGGGAAGTGTATGGCTGCGTGTCTGTGGAATAAGAATGTATTGGTGGTGGCGTCTGCGTCAGGCACGGGGGCAGGAGGCCGTACAGCCGGACAACCCTGTGGAGAGAGCAGAGGGAGAAGGGTAACGGGCACCACACCAATACAGGGAAATGATGATGATAGCTGGCTTACTTGGTTGTGACAGGTGGCTGGCGTCGACAAGGGCGGAGCCCGGGAGACAGCGACCTGCGGTACCTGTGGCAGCAGCGTAGAGCCAACGGCGAGGTGATGAAGTCCGCCACTGGGGATGTCCACCTGTGCACAGGGGAATGCTAGAGGAAAGAGGTAAGGGGAGCTTACCCAGGATATCTTCGCTAGTAGGTTTGAGATCCGTAGTAGCAAAGGGACCGAAGTAGAGAGACGGCTTCAGGCCGAAGCCCAGGGCAGAGTGGATTAAATACCTCGCCGCTGACGAGGAGCAGGTGTGCGCGCGGCTGGCGCCACTGATGAGCGGCAAGTCATAACAATTTCTGCCCTAACAAAGAGCAGCCTGCCCTTCACTACCTCCACTACAGATAAAACTGTTGCATTCACAGATTCCCCAAACAAAATGGCTACTCCTGCACTAAAATTTGTACCATGACTGAGTGAAAAAGGGCCCTTCCACCACAAGCCCCAGTCCACTTCATCTGCTGAAGTGGTATGAGTTTCTTGCAAAAACAAAATGTTAAGATTTTTTTGTCTGAACAATTCACTAACTAATCCCCTCTTATGATTGCCCCTCCCACCATTGATGTTTAGGGTTCCTAATTTTATGTTTTGCATAGAGAGATAGAGAAGATAGAAGGCAGGGAGAGACAGCAAAGAGCAGTAAATATATAGGAACACCGTGCTGTGCATACCCATGTAAGTTATTTCATCTGTCGGGTGCGTGTGGCCTTTTTTCCTCCTGCTGATTTACGCAGGGCCGTTAGGTGTTTTTTAAGGCGAAAACGTTTTCTCTCATCCAGGAGGTCAAGGCCAACCCGCTTTTCCAGCACTTTAACAGATCTAATAAATTTATTGGCGTCACTGAAGTAATCAGTGACTTTAACTGCTCGTTTGTAGGTTTCGTCCAGGAAAACATTTATTTCATCCAGTGAGTACAAGCTTTTGCTTTTACTGCAAGTTTCTCCAATAGACACAGTATCAGAATCAGAATCCATTTCCTCATCACAACTTAATTGACTGTTTGATACAGCTGTCCCAGCTGATTGATCATGATCTGCAATTTCCTGAACGTCACTTACAGCAGCTGACTGGTGTTGTTCCGTCAGCTGTTCAGAAACGTTAGCAGCCACCGGAACCACAGCTGCTGATTCCACAAGCTCTTTCTCACAGCTAGATTCTGATGCACCATCAGTGACTGTTTGGGCGTCATCACCAGCCACGCTCCCAACCGTAAGCTGGGCTGCGGGCGCCACAGACGGGCTGTCCACAGACACAGCAGCAGGTTCCGGAGCAGGACCGGCGGAAGGCCCCGCAACGTCATCTGTAGTAGCGGCATGAGCGGAGGCCGCACCGCTGGTTTCAGCTGCGGCTTCATCAGAGCCTCCCGCCCGTTGCTTATGCGGACAAGCGAACCGTTTATGGCTCACGTCTCCACATTCAAAGCACTTCATTTGCCCTGAACTCGCATACACCATGTAGGAACCGTCCCCATGTTTAACCCGGAAGGACACTTCTAGCGTTTGAGTGGGCGAGTCCAAAAACATGAATACCTGGCGCCTAAGTGATTTGACATGTTTTAATTTACTATCCTTACATCCCAAACTCACAGTTCCAAACGGGCCCGCAAATTTCCCAAATCTGCGAAGCTCCGTCTCCAACTGCTCATTAGTGATGAAGGGAGGAACACCTGAAACGGTGATGCGCGTTGATGGAACAGATAACGGGGACACCTGTACATACGTGTCCCCGATTACAACACCGCTCCCAATCAGACTGTGGACATATTCCTCACCAGTCAAAAACACAACGACAGCTTTATTCATTCTTGAGGCAAAGCAGATCATATCATGTCCCACCTTCTCACCCACAGCAAGAAGAACCTCCTCCACAGCAACGCTGCTATCCGGCGGCACTATCCTCACTCCCTGCCGGGTAGACGGAGATGGCGTCTCAAAGGACGCCATCCTCCAGCAAAACGCAAACAAAAACACAAACGCACTGAAAAGACTGAAATAAACTTACCTGAATATGCAGCCAATAACAAAGGATAAAGGAAAAGTCCAAACGTTGTGAAAAAGTATAATCCAAAACTCCTCACTCACACACCCAACACCTCCTCACTCACACTCTCACTCGCACCCACCGGAAGCGGAAACGAGAGAAGAGAAGAGAAGAGGCTTTATTGTCCTTCTACTGTTGTACAGTACAACGAAATTGTGGGTGCTCCACCAGGCTAATGCACAATTAAGTATGAGAGAAGGATTAGTTAAAACATGGTTACAGAATACATGATTAAACACACGACTGAAATAAAAAATAGCCCAGGATTCACAGATGAAACAATGTACATAAGAGTGCAGAGTTCAGAACACATGATTGAATAAATAGCCCGGGATCATCATCATCATAGCAGTCTGTCGTGGGCGACAATGACTGTTTCATTTAGGTCTGATCAGATTCCTCCACACAGCTCTGTCCTTAGCCTTCTGCTGCCAGGAACTCCTGTCTATGTCCAACTTCTTCAAGTTTCTTTTTACAGTGTCTTTAAATCTGAGCCTTGGTCTACCCTGATTGTGTTTGCCCTCACATAACTGTAAGTAGAGTAACTGCCAAGGGAGACGCCGGTGGTCCATCCTCTCAACATGTCCGAGCCATCTCAGGTTCATCTGTATTAGCATGTCCTCCATTGATGGTAGGCCACCTCATTTCAACACTTCTATGTTGGTTATCTTGTCTTTCCATGAGATGTTCATTATGGCTCGAAGGTGTCTCATCATGTACGTGTGGAGTTTCTTCACCTGCACTCTGTAGACAGTCCAAGTTTCAGCACCATACAATAGAGTAGCCAGTACTATCGCTCTGTACACTTTGCATTTCACACGGATAGACACATGTCGATTGTTCCACAGTCTCTCCCTCGAGTTTCCAAACACAGCGCTCACTCTTCCCATTCTGAGAGATAGTTCATCCTCCAGCTTAGCATTCTCTGAAACAGTACTCCCTAGGTACTTGAAAGTCTTGCACTTGACTAGTGGCTCTGTACCAATGCTGATCTCTTCTGGTAGTGATGTTGATAACTGGAACTTTGGTGGTTGATAAAGGCACTCTGTCTTCTTGATGTTGATTTTGAGGCTGAATTGGCTAGCTGCTCTTGCAGATTTCTCCACTAAAGATTGCATATCTTCAACACTGTGTGCAACTAGAGCAGTGTTTTTCAACCACAGTGTGCCGCGAGATATTGTCAGGTGTGCCGTGGGAAATTATCCAATTTGTGTGCCTGTGCGGTCTCGCGCCTGGCAGAGTAATCATGTAGTACTCTTCCATATCAGTAGGTGGCAGCAGCAGCAGGTAGCTAATTGCCTTGTGCTTGGAGACAAGCGAATTAGTGACCCATGGATGCAGCGACAGGTGGCGTTGACGGTGGCATTGTGGATAGCAGAACGACAGTGAACGTGATGGATAAGCAGAGTGAAGGAAAAAAACCCAGATGTGATCATTACGCACTGTTTTTTACACCGCGAAGCCCTCGTAGCCAAGACTTTACCAGCAGACCTCATTCCTGTGTTGGATGATGTTGTGCGCATGGTAAACTTTGTGAAGTCACGACCTGTGAAAAGTCGCATGTTTGCGGCTTTGTGTGAGGAAATGGGAGCGGAGCATAAAGCCTTGCTGTTTCATACGGAGGTCCGATGGTTGTCGCGCGGCAAGGTGCTGGCCCGTGTGTATGAGCTGCGAGAGGAACTTAAAGTGTTTCTGACAAATGAGGGGTCCGATTACGCAAAGCTACTTGCAAGTGATGAGTGGTGTGCAAGGCTGGCATACCTGGCAGATATTTTTCATCCTCTGAATGAACTGAACACACGAATGCAAGGCCGAAATGAAAACCTGCTTACAAGTACAGATAAAATAAATGGATTCCGTTCAAAGGTGCAACTCTGGCAGCAACATGTGGAAAGTGGCAATCTTGAAATGTTCCCACTCACCAATAAATGGCAAGATGTTAATACTGCTGCACTGTGTGAGATAATAGTTAAACATTTGAAAACTCTTGAGGAGAAGATGTCATTTTATTTCTCTTCAGCCTCCACGGAGTGCCTTGACTGGGTTAGGGACCCATTCAGCTCAGCATCAGCTGTTGGAAAGGACATGACTTTACAGGAGCAGGAGGAACTAACTGAACTGAGACAAGATCGTGGTCTCAAGCTAAGCTTTGCTGATCTACCTTTGGACAGGTTTTGGTTGGCAGCTGCCAAGGAGTTCCCCATGCTGGCCAACAAAGCTATTTTGACATTGCTCCCATTTTCCACAACATATCTGTGTGAGGTGAGCTTTTCAAGCCTGACTGCTGTAAAAACTAAAAACAGAGAAAGACTGAGAGCTGTGGAGGAAGAGCTTCGTGTGTGTCTTTCATCGATTCCTGCCAGGATATCAGCTCTGTGTTCATCCAAACAGGCCCAGGTTTCACACTGAGTATAAATATGAAAGATTATAAAATACTTTTTTCTTTGTGTTTATTTGATTCCTATTCAAGACGTTATAATATAACGTCATTCTTCAATGTTAAAAAAACGCTTATATTAACAATATAACACGTATATTGTTAATATAAGCTTTTTTTCACATTTTCAGCTGGTGGTGTGCCGCGGGATTTTTTCAATGAAAGAAATGTGCCTTGGCTCGAAAAAGGTTGAAAAACACTGAACTAGAGCACTGTCATCGGCAAAAAGCATTTCTCTTACTACCTTTATCGATGTCTTACTCTTGGCTTTAAACTGTGCCACATTGAACAAGTCTGCTTCTTTCCTTGTTTGAATGTATACTCCTTCTGAAGTGTCTTTGAAGGCCACCTCAAGCATGGCTGCCAGATATAGTGAGAAGAGTGTAGGTGCAAGCACACACCCTTGTTTCACCCCGTTGCTTACTGAAAAGTCTTTAGATACTGAACCACTCATTGCCACGTTTGCTTGCATACCTGTATGGAGTGCCTCGATCAGCCTGACAAACTTCTCTGTACAACCATATTTCTTGAGTACTTGCCAAAGTCCTTGTCGCGAAACAGTATCGAAGGCTTTATTGAAGTCTATGAAGACTACATAAAGCAGCATGTTCTGTTCGATACACTTTTCTTGAACCTGTTTCAAGCAGAAAATCATGTCCATTGTGCTTCTTCCACTTCTAAAGCCGCACTGGGTTTCCGGTAGTACATTCTGTAAGATGTGTTCACTGAGTCTGTTAAGTAGTACACGTGAGAGAATCTTACCAACAGTGGCTATCAGTGATATACCTTGGTAATTTCCACAATCTTTCCTGTCACCTTTCTTGAACAAAGGCACAATACTTGCATCCTTCCAGTCTTGAAGTACTTTCTGGGCATCCCATATCTCTTGGATGAGCTTGTGCAGGCAGTTGGTCAGCTGAACACCACCAAATTTCCACACTTCTGCTGGAATTCCATCCCTTCCTGGAGCTTTACCATCCTGTGTTGTCCTGATAGCTGCCATTAGCTCATCAAAATCTGGTGGTTCATCCAGACTTGATACAGCTGGTCGCTGCACTAGAGCTTCTTTAGCCTCTTCAGTGAGATCTCCAGGGTTGTTTAGTAGTTGGTCAAAGTGGTCTGCAAACCTGTCCAGGATCTTGTCTTTCTCCTGCAAAACCATTTCACCATCCATAGCCTTTAGTTGGATCAATCCTCTTGGTTTAGGGCCGTAGATTTCTCTCAAACCTATGAAGAATGTTTTCATGTCCTTCCTGTCTGCTGCAGTTTGAAGTTTCTCCGCTTTTTCATCCCACCAGTTGGACTTCATCTCTCTGGTGTACTTCTGTAGCTCACTCTGAGCCTTTGACTATTTCTTCTTCTTCGACCTTGTGGTACACTGTAGGTTTTCCTGCCTAGCTGTATTCCTCCCTTCTTGTAGTTTCTTCAGGTGTTCATCATGCTCATCAAACCAATCTTGATGTTTCCTCTCAGGGTAGCCTAATACATCACTCGCAGTCTGATACACCGTATCCTTCAGTGTTGCCCATTTCTCTTCTATGTCATTCTCTGAGTTGTTGCTGTCCCAGTCTTTCAAGTTTTCATCCATTTCCTGTGTAAGTTCTTCCTGCTTCTTTTGGCCTTTCAGTACACTAGTGTTTAGCTTCCGTGGTGACTTTGCACCTGTCCTGCAGTGCTGTTTTCGTCTCCAAATCCTTAATCTAGATCTCAGCATAACATGATCAGTACCACAGTCCGCGCCTCTCATTGCTCTGGTGTCCAATACATCCCTTATGTATCTCTGCCTGACTATGATGTAGTCTAATAAGTGCCAGTGCTTGGATCTTGGGTGCATCCATGTCTTCTTGTGTGTGTCCTTGTGCTTAAATAGAGTGTTGGTTATCGCAAGGTTGTACTCTGAACATAGTGCAAGTAGAAGTTCTCCATTAGCATTGCACTTACCTACTCCATGACTGCCTAGCACTCCTTTCCATTTCTCAGTTTCTGAACCAACTCTGGCATTAAAATCTCCAACGAGTATCAGCCTGTCATCAGTCGGTACACGCCTGATAGTCTCACGTAAATCACTGTAGAACTCTTCCTTCACCTCCTCTGTGTTGGTCATTGTTGGAGCATATACACTGATGAGTGTAGCATACATCTTCTGCTGTAGTGGGAGTCTCATAGTCATTATCCTGTCATTGATTGGCACCGGTTCCTCATCAAGCATTGCTGCTATCTCCTTTCTAACTGCAAAGCCCACTCCTGCGTCTCTCCTTTCTTGAGTTGATCTCCCACTCCAAAAGAAGATGTACCCATGGTCTTCCAAGCTGTCATATCCAGGCAATCTTGTTTCACTAAGTGCAGCTATGTCTACATTGTACCTGTTCATTTCCAGGGCCACAAGCGCGGTCTGTCTTTCTGGGTGCTGTGATGTTGTTCTGTCGAACAAAGTGCGTACATTCCATTCTGCTACACACAAGGCTGCTGTTTTCCTCTTCTTTTGTCTTCCTGCTCCTAGCTTACTTTTCGCTGCCTGTCGGAGTGTAAACAGATCAGCGCGGACCTTGTAAGCCCGGGCGACATCCGAGCTGGTATGAGCTGCTTTCTGATTGACCATTTCGTGAAACTGCTTGCAAAGTATTTGAGTACTGCTAGCTTTTGCTGGACTAGCAGCACATTCTTGGCAGAAAAAGGTATTATCAGTGGCAAGGACAAGCCAAGACAAACTGATTCCAGTATCTGTTGCAGTGACTGACCAGATGATAGGTTTGTTTATCTCTGCACTTTCTGTAGTGCATGTCACAATGCACCGACTGGCACAGTACACCACAGACCTTGAGACAGATGTGTTTATCTGCCAGGATGTCCAGTCTCACCCTGTGTAACTGGGAGTGGTCCACCACAGACCTGTGGCAGATATTGTTTTTAGTTCTGCCAAGATGCCCTGTTTCACCCTCCATGCCCTCGGAAGGGCCTTGGAAGTTGCCGACGGCCTGACCCATGAGACAGGTAGTACAAGTTTTCATGGTTTTCCAGTAGCAAGCAAGCCAATGCCTGACCTGACACAAAAAAAAGGGGGGGGATGTAAGTCTCAGTTAAAAGCTGCCAATTTCTGACCAAAAAAAGTGGAATTTTATGGGTAAGAAACTGCAACTTTAGCAAAAAGACAAAAGAAGGTGTAAATTTCCAATTGTTTACAACCTGAAACTCTGCAGATATAAGATTTGAGTAAAATGCTGCAAGTTTAACCTTTTTTTTTTTAAACTGCAAATTCAAGAGTAAGAAAAGTTCTAAATTCATGAGGAAAAAGCTGCAAAATTATGAATAATAAAAAGCTGCAAATTTCCAAGTAACAAGCTGCACATTTCTGAGTAAAATGGCTCTAACTCTGCAGGAAAATCCTGCTTATGAGAAAAATCCTCACATTTACAAAAGAATGTTTCTGAGGTAGGTAGGTAGGTAGGTGTACTTTATTGATCCCAAACTGGGAAATTACAGTGTAACAGCAGCATGACAGTTGACAACCAAACAACAGAAACACACACATGACAGACAAAGGGATTACCCATGGAAAGTAAAAACTAACATGACTATAAAGTCTATATACATCATAGTTTAATATATGATGATCCGTATGAACACATGAATCATCCCATTGCACAAAGAAGGACTATCAGGAGCAGAGTGAAAATGTGATGTACCAGTTAGTCTGTAAGGTGCAGTGTGGCAGCATAGCTATGCCAGAATACAACATCATAGTGAGTTATTGTACAGTGAAATTGCATGTGGCAGAAAAGATTTCCTGTACCTGGCCGTTCGACAACGAAGCTGTAGTAGTCTACTGGAGAAAGTGCTTCGCTGTCTATCTAGTGTGTGGTGGAGGTGGTGATCAGGATTGTCCATGATGGATCACAGTTTATTTAGTGTTCTCCTCTCCATCACTGTCTCAAAGGTCTCTGGTCTGAGACCAATTACAGAGCCAGCCCTCTTGATAATCTTGTCAAGTCTGTTGGTATCGCTGGCCCTGATACTGCTACCCCAACAGACAGCAGCAAAGAAGATGGCGCTGGCGACAACGGTCTGGTAGAAAAGCTCCAGCATCCTGCTGCACACATTGAAGGATCTCAGCTTTCTCAGGAAGTAGAGTCTGCTCATCCCCTTCTTGTGCGCAGCATCGGTGTTGGATCTCCAGTCCAACCTGCTGCTGATCCTGACACCCAGATATTTGTAGTCCTCAACCACTCCCACATCCTCCCCCCTAATCTGCAGTGGCTGAGAAGGAGTCTTCCTCTTCCTGAAGTCAATCACCATCTCTCTGGTCTTGCTGACATTCAACCTCAGATGATTCTGCTCCATCCACTCCACAAATCTGTCTACCAGTGCCCTGTACTCCCCCTCCTCTCCTCCTCTTATACACCCCACAACAGCTGAGTCATCAAAGAATTTTTGCAGGTGGCATGACTCTGTGTTGTACTGAAAGTCAGTGGCTTATAAGGTAAAAAGAAAAGGAGAGATGGAAAAAGGATGTGATAAATTGGCGTGTGTTGGCCTTTTTTTTTTTTTTTTAAGACAGCCGTGAGGAGGAACTAAGCGGTGATGTTCGGAGGTGTTAAGTCCTGCAGATCTGCATTAATCAGCAGGGAAAAGGAGAAGAAGAGGAATAGGCGATCCACAGCAGCAGAAATAATCCAGTTAACCCAGGAAGAGTAAACACATGACACCCCATGACACCCAACAGATCACCCCCCCATGACATCAGTGGGAACAGCTGGGCCAGACTTCACACCTCTGTCAATTTACATGTTCCCT
This sequence comes from Pholidichthys leucotaenia, assembly GCA_020510985.1. Classification (NCBI taxonomy): domain Eukaryota; kingdom Metazoa; phylum Chordata; class Actinopteri; order Cichliformes; family Pholidichthyidae; genus Pholidichthys; species Pholidichthys leucotaenia. The sequence continues at coordinate 265,937,388 of CM035849.1, read as the reverse complement.
TCTGAGGACAATTCAAACAGAGCTGCTGCTGAGATGGAAACCAAAGGGTTTTTTTTTTTTTTTTTTTTTTTTTTGTTACTTATTTGTACCCGTAGGTAGATTTGGTTTGCAGTCTGGTGACAAGCCACCGGCTGCCGGTCGCTGCGTGCGCGAGCGCCCTAAACCTACATGTTTTTGGTATGCGGGAGGAAACCGGAGAAATCCCGGAGTAAACCCACGCAACACGGGGAGAACATGCAAACTCCACACAGCTCACTGTTGGTCGGGGGCTGGGATCGAACCCACAATCTCGTGATCCCCGCGATCCCCCGGCCGAGGGTAAACTGTGCTGCCACAGTGCTATACCACTGTGCCACCGTGCAGCCAAAGGATAAAGGGTGACGTGGCTTTATCAGCAGCACTGATCTCCCCCCCCCCCCCAACTGACCTGCTGGCCAGGAACTAACAACTCCTCAGACCTGTTAACACAATTTTAACAACAAAAGGACATGCAAAACAATGAATGAAGATTCCCTTTGATTTAACAGGATAACAGTGTGAATTTTCTGGTCTGTGAATGAACAGAGCAGCCATGAGTGTTTCACAGAGTCACTTATTGAATTATAATGGTTAATCTAAGTCACAATTTCAGGAAACACAAACTTCAGGGGAAACTTAAACCCATGACACATTGTTTTAAATTTTGCTGATTTTTCTTTTTTTTTCCGCTTCTCTTCCAGGCCTTATGGCCACTTTCTGATTTCTTTGAGATTTTAAAACATCATTTTAAGAATAATGTTAACTGACTTAAAGTACATTTCTAACTACACTATATCATACAATATGCCATTTAACATACAGTTTCATTTGATCGCATTTAGATCTTAATTCAAACAAACAGAGTATTTGCAACCAGCTTAATTAAGACTTGAACAAAAACAATCAATCTGAATACAACTGGGAGCGTTTAAGAATAAAAATCTTTGGATTCCTTAATGAAGTTCGGCCTGCAGATCACCTGCACTCAAACATTCTAATTACCACGCATGAGATGGACCAGATTCCATACAAAATGTTAAAAATTTTACTTTGGCTTCGTCTTTAAGGGGTTGCTGTTCCAGTTAAAAGTCTCAAGTGTTGGAGACGCCACCTTTGTATAAAATGGCCATGTCAGTATACCACAAAAGGCTCAAAGTTGCTAAGATAATTCAGAGGTTAAACCGGCTGTTAATGTCATTTAAACCCTGCATGGCTTCAACAACGTGGAACCGGCATTTCACTTTGAAATGGATGGCTCGAGTTATTGCAAACAAGCAAGTTTAAAACACACACTAAAGTTAAGAGTATTGCAAGAAGGAAAATGGAAACATATCCACTATGGCTGTCAGACTTTATAACCTAACCAGGGCTGCTGGTAGAGGTCGAACTAAATGTAACAACTTTGCACAATAGAGATCGTCCCCTTCAATACACAACTAAGACAATAACAACTAGAAAAGCACTCATAGAGCGCATACCTCTGCCAAGGCTCCTTCCGTTTCTCATGGATCACCTCCAAAACGTAATGGGTTTGTGTGTAGGCCTATAGCCACTTGTGGTGAAAATTGCATCAAAGTCTGTCCATCAGTTTTGGAGTATTGTTGCTAACACACTGTGAGAAGATAAGAGCCTTGGCTGAGGTATGCATTCTCAGACCATCACCAAAATATAATGGGTTCCTGTCTAACCCAAGAACCACCTCTGGTGAAAATTTCATTCAAATCCATCCAGTAGTTTTTGTGTAATCCTGCTGCACAAATACAAAAAGCCCTTGGTGGAGGTATGCACTCTCAGATCATCACCAAAATCTAATCATCTGTTCCCCGTGCCATTACACACCTTTCCTGAAAATTTCATCAAAATCCGTTCATAACTTTTTGAGTTATGTTGGTAACAGACAGACAGACAGACAAACACCGGTAAAAACATAACCTCCTTGGTGGAGGTAATTATTGAGGGTGGCAACAACACTGTTGATTCAAATGTGAAATATACTGTCTGAGTACATATTTACCTCCACCAAGGAGGTTATGTTTTTACCGGTGTTTGTCTGTCTGTCTGTCTGTTACCAACATAACTCAAAAAGTTATGAACGGATTTTGATGAAATTTTCAGGAAAGGTGTGTAATGGCACGGGGAACAGATGATTAGATTTTGGTGATGATCTGAGAGTGCATACCTCCACCAAGGGCTTTTTTGTATTTGTGCAGCAGGATTACACAAAAACTACTGGATGGATTTGGATGAAATTTTCACCACAGGTGGTTCTTGGCCGACAGAGAAACCCATTACATTTTGGTGATGATCTGGGAATGCATACCTCAGCCAAGGCTCTTCTCACAGTGTGTCACCCACAATACTCCAAAACTAATGGACAGACTTTGATGCAATTTTCACCACAAGTGGTTCTAGGCCTACACACAAACCCATTACATTTTGGAGGTGATCCCTGAGAGACTGAAGGAGCCTTGGCGGAGGTATGCGCTCTCTGAGTGCTTTTCTAGTTATATTCTGCCGGGTAATTTAACAAACTGTAATGCTGCTGATACCATCTAGCTGCAATGCTCCTGCACTGTTTATATAACTGTGTACATATATATATTTATTTACTGCTTTGGCTAGCTAATTCTTATCTTATTATCTTATTTACTATTGCTCTGAGTGCAGCTATCTCTTCTTGCTTCTGCAATCCTGGAATTTCCCCATTGTGGGACTAATAAAGGCTTATCTTGTGGAGAGTTGTGAAGGACGAGACTGAGTGTATTCCTCAGGTTCAGCTTTATTCACAATGACATTCTCCAACATTCAAAAGCAGAAAAAGAGGATGAATCTTCTCACATCTGTCCTTTTATACCAGGACATCAAACATACAATCACATGGTGCTTAATCAAACATACAGTCATATAGTACTTAATCCCAGTCACAATGTAACTTCCCCCGATCTTCACACCATCCACCTCCTAGTCTCCGGTGGTCAGGAAATCTCTCAAGGCCATCTCCTTGAAACAAAAGGCCAGATCTCACACCCTCCCGTTACCTCTGGAAGGCTCAGCCCCTTTTGTTCCCCTGAGATGTGAAGTATACAATAAGCATACAGTGATATATCTGTGGAGCATCTGAAATCAACATATGTGCATATATGTGTGCCACAATCTTATCTTATCTTATCTTTATCAGCTTCAACATTAAATACCTTGTCATTGTAGTGTATTCAACTCCAATATAAAATGTTAGGCTGGGCTGGCCTGTAGCCTAATGAGAAAAGAGAATGAGCACATAAAGACTCACCGCAGTGTTGCTGCAGCTGCAAGGAAACTATGTATGTTCAGTGAAGGAATGTAGTTGTCAAGTTTTTTCTTTTCATGCTTCCCCACTTGAAAGGGATTGTTAAATCTGAGACACCCCCCCCCCCCCGTGCCACTTCCTCCTTCAGTCCTTTGTTCCATCTTCCACCCGGCGTCTGACTCTAGGTGGAGAACCCCCCACACAGTGCCACCACACAGCCCCCCACAAATACCCAGAAACGGCACTACCCCCCCCCCCCCATCCTTTAGGCTTGAGCCGGCGCCCATAGCGGCTGTAGCAGGGGTCGCTGGTCTGGTTGAAACATCCTGCTGGCGAGGTGTGCAGGCGGGCACATTAGTCTGAGGAGAGAAAAAGGGTGGGGGGGAAAATATGTTAGCTTCATGAACACAGGTCTCTACCGAGGGAACACCAACTTAAGGAGCCACCGAAGGTGGGTGTCCGCACTGGGGAGCTTGGGTCAACACCACCTGCTCGTCTGCCAACACTAAAGCGGCCTTCAGCCTGTTGATGCAGACGGTCTCCCTACGCCCACCCAAGTCTAACACAAAATGCTTTGCCCCAGTTTCCAGCACCCTGAATGGTCCATCGTACGGTGGGCGCAGCGGGGTCCGGTGTGCGTCGTACCTGACAAAAACAAAATTGGCATTCTGTAAGCTTTTCGGGACGAATGTGCAGGGAAAACAATGGTGGGCTGGGCCTGGCACAAACAGCCTCCGTACTGTGCAAAAATTGCGTGGGAGGATTAGCCCCGGACATGGGGTTTTTCTGGTAAAAACTCACCGGGGATCTGCAGCGGCTGAGAAAAAAATGAGTTCTGCCAGATCCTCCTTAGGCATGGAGTGCAATCCTAAAAGAACCCAGGGCAGGCGGTCGACCCCATTTGCGTCCATGAGCAAAGCTCTGAGCGCTGCCTTAAGTGACCTATGAAATCGTTCTCATAATCCGTAAGCCTGGGGGTTGTATGCGGTAGTGCGGTGGATTCTGACCCCCAGGCTCTGGGCCATCGCAGACCAGAGTTCCGAAACAAATTGCAGATCCCTGTCGGAAGTGATGTCTGACTGGGATCCGAAACGTGCAACCCAAGCCGGCAAAAAAGCACAGGCCACTTCCATGGACATGGTGGAAGCCATCAGGACCACTTCAGGCCAACGCATGGTGCGGGCCATGATTGTCAAAAGGTGCGTGAAACCTTGCAACAGCAGGAGGGGTCCCACCAAATCCATGTGGATGTGGTCGAACCTCTCGGCTGGGATTTGGAACTGCTCGAGGGGGGCTCTGGTGTGCTTGTGCACTTTGGCCCATAGGCATTCAACGCAAGCTGCAGCCCACTCTTTCACGTCCTTGCCCAAGTGCAGCCAAACAAATTTCGCCCCCACCAGTTTAACCGAAACACTCATGCTGGGATGCGAAAGGGAGTGGACTGACTCAAAAATGCATCGTTGCCAAGAGCTCGGAACCACTGGGCATGGGCGACCGGTGGAGATGTCACAGAGCAAGGGAGGGCACCCTTCTTGTACGACCCTGCTCTCCAGCTTTAACCCAGTAGGCGCAGACTGGAGCGCGCAAATGTCTGCGTCCCCGGTTGCTCCGCGGCCATGGCATGGAAATCTCTTCCCATGTAGACCGGGGAGATTAATGCGCGCAACAGGCAGTCGGCCATGACGTTGAGCTTACCGGCAACATGTTGAATGTCAGCCGTGAGCTCCGAGATCGCGGCCAAATGCCGTTGCTGCCAGGCCGACCATGGTTCCGAGACCTTGGACATCACGTACATTAGCGGTTTATGATCCACAAACATGGTGAGCTCGCGCCCTTCTAGCCAAAACTGGAAGTGGCGTGTTGCCAGGTGAAGGGCCAAAAATTCTTCAAATACAGTACATTCTCAAATGTACCGTGTTTGCGTTCGTTGTCGCGCAAAGTTCAACTGAAAAATGTAAGCGGCTGCCACAAACCAGAGACATGCTGCTCCACAACTGCCCCTATGGCAACGTCAGATGCGTCCGTGGTGAGCACTCTCCGTGCCGACGGGGCAGGGTGGGCTAGCAAAGCAGCGTCAGCGAGCGCTGTTTTAGTGTTTGTGAAAGCCTGGTTTTGCTCAGGGGTCCAGTCGATGATTTCCGTGGGCTTCTTTTACTTAAGCGCAGTGTACAATGGCTGCAGGAGCTGGGCTGCCCAGGGGAGGAAACGGTTATAAAAGTTGACCATTCCCAAAACCTCCTGTAGGGCCTATTTATTTTTATTTACCTTTTGTTCTTATTAAAGACAAAAATAGAAAGGAGATATTTTTACCTTCTTCACATGTTTCGACTGTGCACTGTAGCCTTCGTCAGAACAGTCAACTGATTGCTGCCAGGTGTCATTTTATTAGCTGATTTTCGTAGGCGGGGCCAGCCCGGCAGACCTGTCAGATCCACCGAGCCGGCCCCGCTTTCCGCCGTCCGATGGTCTCTGGAGAATGTGGTCCCAGGTGTGGGAAAGCATAAAGGCCCCCTCATCCCGGTTCATGGTATCTTTTCCCCGCTTCCTGATTTCTATGGCCTCCTTGATCCAACGTTTGTGTCTGTTGCTCTCCCATCCAATAATTTTTGCACTGTCCCAGTCCATGATGTGATTATTTCTTTTGCAGTGATCTGATATTGCTGATTTTAATGTTTCTTGTTCTGCCTTTTCTTTTTGTGATCTTGTGACCTACTTGAGCTATCCTGTAGGGCCCTCACGGTCTGCAGACACAGAAAGTCCGACTCGGCGCGCACCTTATCAGGTAGACAAAAACGAAAGGCAGGTCACGGACCACCGCGTCCATCATTCTCTGGAAGGTTTGCGCGAAGTCCTTTAACCCGAACAGCATGCATAAAAACTTGAAAAGGCCAAAAGGAGTTATTACCGCTGTTTTGGGAATGTTCTTTGCGCAAACCGGGACCAGGTGGTAACCGCGGAGCAGATCCACTTTCGTCGCCAGCAGTCACAGCTGCTACTGACTGCTGGCCGTGCCGTACTCCAGGCTTCTTGAATTGGCACGGCGACAGACAGCGTTGAGCATCTGAGCCGAAACAGCGATGATAGAAACAGATCGTCCCAATCCTGTGTCTCCTGGTGTCCGTCCCGGCTACCATCAATGGCTCCTCGACCTCGCTGGAGTCCCTCATGGATGCCGGTGCCACTGCATGCACGCTGAGAGCTCTGGTCGCCAAGATGATGCGGTCCGCTTCCTGCACCAGGGCGCGGTAGTCCTTGGCCACCAGCCGTGGTGAGTTGGCTAGAATCGCCCTCACTGTAGCAGGTAGGTTCCTGAGGAACAGGTGAGTGAACAGGAAAGATTCGTCGTTCTTCCCCTTCAGCGCTTACATGCTTTCCATGAGCTCCATGGCTGATCTGTCACCTAACTCTGAACGTGTTAGGAGTCTCTCTGCCTTCTCACTGTCAGACAGGGTATAATGCTGGAGTAGCATCTGCTTGAGTGCTTCATATTTCCCCTGGGCCAGCGGCTCCTGGAGCAGGAGCACCTGTTGTATGGCGCGCACATCCAGCGCAGCGACCACATGGTAATATTTTGTGTCATCCGTTGTGATCCCGTGGAGTGCGAACTGGGCTTCTACATGCAAGAACCACGCAGTCAGATTGTCAAGCCAGAAGTCTGGGAGCTTGACTGTGACAGCGCACTTGGAGCTGGTGTTCTCCCTCTGGGTTGTCTCCAGGGCGGTGCTTGGCTCGTTGTCCATGGCACGTCTTGGGGTCACCAATGTGGAAGATGAAAGCAGACAAGGCAGCAAGCTGGACGACACATTAACTTTTTTTCTCTTCCAACATCAAGTACAGAAAATACTCTATCTGGGTCTCTGGGCGCCTCCTTTTTATAACCTTTATTTCCGTCCCATGAGACCCAGGGTGCCAAAAACAATACCCTCAGTGGACAAAGACATGCGTGGCACATTAACATCATATAATGCCAGTCCCACTTCTCACACCCTTTCTTCCTCCAGTGGCTCTGGAGTCTCCTGAACTCCCCGGGGGGCGAATAGTCCTTTCTGTTTAGCCTGAGACCCCCCGGTGCCATTTCCTCCTTCAGTCTTTTGTTCCATCTTCCCCCCGGCTTCCCACTCTGGGTGGAGAACCCCCCACACAGGGCTACCACAAAGCTAAAATTCCATAATTTATTAATTAACTTACATAAATTACCTCTAAACACCCCATCTTATCTTACTAAATACTAAATAAATTACCACTCACTGGAGTGGTGGTTCAGTTGGTAGAGCATCCGCCCCACACCCGGGAGGCAGGGGTTCAAAACCCGGCCGGGTCATGCCGAAGATCATATAAAAAAGCGGAACTTCCTGCCGTCCAGCTTGGTGCTCAGCAATAATGGAATGGAGGAGGGAAATCTATGGTGGCGCCTTGCATGGCAGCGGCCCTCTGATTCTACATATGGGGTGTGTGTGATTAACACTGTAGATAGGTAAAGCACAATCTCGTTCTGCTGTACATGATTGGTTGTACGGCTGAATGACAATAAGGGTGATTTAAATATGTTTTTCTTTTTCTAATGTTATATTTCCAAAAATATATTTATTTAATTCAATATATTAACTGTTTTAAAATACCACCACTAGTGACTAAATAACCCAATAGTCAGAAAACACACATGAATTCCAACTCAAGTAATTTTACAACAATAATTACTTGAATACTCAACAGCTGCAGCTCATCACTCAGAGTGGTAACCAGACTTGTGCTGACTCAGTGTCATCAATAAGATAGATAGATAGTTTATTTAGATAGATAGTTTATTTCGAACACAAAAAATATAACAAAAAACAAGCAAATAGCAAATGCAATAAAGTTACAGTATACACTGTTCAAAAGGGAGAAGGAAGAAGTGAACACTTATTAATTCCATCTCCTCTTTTCCATCGATACACCCATGTGAATTTTATACAAATTACTACCTTTAATACCCCAAGTAAACAATTTACTGTATTTTTTACAGATCAACATTAACACCTGTCCATTCTAACATACAATTTATTTAGCGAATGCAAAGTCCTTAAGCCAAGCAGTTGCCTCCTGGTTTGCTGTATGGAGGGTGTGTAATCCTCCTTCCAGTCTTTGGAGCGGGCAAGCCTCTATGATGTGTTCCATAGTTTGCTCCTCTCCACATGCGCACAGTGGGCTAGGGCTACTGCCCCATCTGTGAAGGCTGGCCAAGCAGGGGCCATGTCCAGTCCTGAAGCGATTGAGTGTAGACCACTGTCTCCTTGGGAGGTTGGTGCCCGGGACCTGTTGGTTGGGGTTTATCACCAGCTGTTTGTTTGGGACCTCCTTGGTTTCCCATTCCTCTTGCCAAGCTGTCTGGATGGTAAAGTCAGCTGGGGGAGGGTTTTTCCAAATCGGCCGTCTGGATGAAAGTCGGGCAGTGGGTGGGGTGTAGATATCTGCATGGATTGGTAAGTGAGGAAAATCTTTAACTTTTTGGAGCATCCTTTGAGTTAATGCTGCTCGCCGGATGTGTGGAGGGGCTATGTTTGACAGTACAGAGAGCCAGGGGAGTGGTGTTGAGCGGATTGTTCCAGTTATAGTTCTCATGGTTGAGTTGAGCTGGGTGTCTACATGGTGTGTGTAAGATGACCTGGACCAGACAGGGGCACAATATTCTGCTACAGAGTATGAAAGGGCCAGTGCTGAGGTGCGCAGGGTGGAGACTGCCGCCCCCCATTTTGCACCAGCGAGCTTGCAGAGCAGGTTGTTTCGTACTTTCACCTTAGCAGCCGTCCCCTTTAGATGTTCCTTGAAGGATAAGGTCCTATCAAGGGTCACTCCAAGATAAGTTGGATTTGGGGCATGCTTAAGCTTGAGTCCGCTCAGGTGGATGTTTAGTTCTCTGGCAGCTTTTGCATTGTGGAGATGAAATACACTGGAGACGGTTTTTGCTGGGCTTGGTTTTAGGCGCCAGATTTTGCAGAACTGGTCCAGTTTAGCAAGATCTTCCGTGAGCACCCGTTCCAGTGGTTCAAAGTCTGGTGCTTGGAATGCCAAACAGATGTCGTCTGCATAGATGAATTTGCGGGATTTTGTAGTAGGCAGGTCGTTTATGTAGAGGTTGAACAGAGTTGGAGCTAGAACTGAGCCTTGTGGGAGTCCGTTTTTCTGCATTCTCCATGCACTTGTGTTCTGACTGAGGTGGACTCTGAACCTTCGGTTGGTCAGCAGGGTTTTTATAATTGCTGTTGCCCAAGCAGGGATCGCCTTTATAAGTTTCAGGAGGAGGCCTTTGTGCCAGACCGTATCATAGGCGGCTGTAAGATCGAGAAACACAGCCCCTGTCTTCAGTCTGCTCTCGAAGCCATTTTCAATGAAGGTGGTTAGGGCCAGTACTTGTTCTCCTGTACTGCGGTCCTTGCGGAAACCTGCTTGATCCACACTTAGAATATCCTCTATTTCTGGGGAAATGCGTTGCAGTATTAGGCGCTCCATGATTTTGTAAGGAACGCTGAGTAGGGAGATTGGGCGGTAGCTTGCTGGTAGTTTGTGGTCTTTGCCAGGTTTTGGGATGGCAATGACCTTTGCTGTCCGCCATTTCTTTGGGATCGAGTTCGTTTGTGTGATCCTTGTGTAGAATTGTGTCAACCAGGTTAGCTAACTAACTAACCTGCACTTATATAGCGCTTTAGGCTCGGGGGCCAAGATTCTTCATGAATTCTGGGAAGATGTTATCGTATCCTGCTGCCTTTCCACATTTCAGGCCCTGTAGGACTTTCTCCAGTTCAGCAGCCTCGAAGGGTTCAGGGTTCGTTTCCTCTACAGGCATTTTTTGGTGTTTTTTTAGCTCAGTTGTAACTGCTCTTCTGGTGTCTTTGTCTTGGGGTGCTTTGGCGATAGTCAGTAGGTGGGATGCAACTTGGTTGGGTGTGACGGATGCTCGGCTTTGGCTAGGGGGCTTCTGTGCAGCTCCTAGGCGACGGATGAGGCTCCAACATTTCCTGCTAGAGTGGGTAAAGCTCCGGTCAGCAACTGTCTCCTCCCATTTCTTTCGCCGGGCTGTATTTAGCGATTCAATGAGATGGTCTGCTATCTCTGGGTCCCCTGATGTTTGATAGGATTGTAGGAGGGCAGCACTTTCTCCGTCCAAACATGGGACATAGAGGGGTCGGTAGCCTCGTGGGATTGCAGTATGGGCAGCCTTGAAGATTGCGCTGCAGAAGCGGTTGTATGCTTCATCTACAGTGATGGTGTGGAGTGGGATGGTAACAATGCTCCGGTCCAGAGTTTCACTGAATTTCTTCCAGTTGGCTTTGCGGAAGTTCCAGCGCATCTTCCTTGGGCTGTATATGACTGGAAGTTGTAGGCCAATGTGTACAAGCAGGGGCCGGTGTTGGCTGTGTGGAAAATCATCAAGAATGAGGATCTGTGTAACATACAATGAAGTCCATATATCAAAACCAGTCTCAAACGACAAAGATACACACAGTGCTGTCCCACCCACCATTCCATAGTGTCCCATAATGTCCCAGAGTGAACATAATGAATCGTACATATAAATTCTACCCTTCTAACATATATCCTTTCAACAAATGGTGCTTATACCTCTTTTTAAATTGATTTCTGTTTGTACATAGTTTCAGTTCCGGCTCCAGACTGTTCCACAAATCCACCCCACTATTATTTGTGATAATAGTGATAATCTGATATTTGTGTCATCCGCAAACAAAATAAATTTCAGAATTTTTGATACTTGGCATATGTCATTTATATACAAGATAAAGAGTTTGGGTCCCAAAACTGACCCCTGGGGCACACCACAAGTGATGTCCATGCAGGGTGATTTGTGCTGTCCAATTAGTACAAATTGTTTTGTTTTTTTTTGTTTTGTTTTTTTTTTTTGTTACTTATTTGTACCCGTAGGTAGACTTGGTTTGCAGTCTGGTGACAAGCCACCGGCTGCTGGTCGCTGCGTGCGCAAGCGCCCTAAACCTACATGTTTTTGGTATGTGGGAGGAAACCGGAGAAATCCCGGAGTAAACCCGCGCAACACGGGGAGAACATGCAAACTCCACACAGCTCACTGTTGGTCGGGGGCTGGGATCGAACCCACGATCTCATGATCCCTGCGATCCCCCGGCCGAGGGTAAAAAACTGTTGTCTGTAAATTGTTGTCTGTTACTTAAATAACTTTCCACCCAACTCAGTCCTACCCCTCTTATCCCATACCTTTCCAGTTTCCTTAGTAGTATTCTGTGGTCAGTGGTGTCAAAAGCTTTCTTTAAGTCTATAAATACTCCTACAGCAACCTTTTTTTTGTCTATACAACTAGTAATTTCTTCTATAAGTTCGATCAGTGCCAAAGATGTAGATTTATCTGCTCTAAAACCATACTGGCTATCTGTAAGGAGGTTGTGTTTTTCAATGAAATCATCCAGTCTCTTAGTGAATATTTTTTCAAGTATTTTGGAGAATTGTGAGAGTAAAGAGACTGGCCTGTAATTTGTGAAACAATGACTGTCTCCTGTTTTGTAAAGAGGTATTACTTTTGCTATTTTCATTTTGTCTGGAAATGTACCAGTTTGAAATGACAGGTTACAGATGTGGGTGAGTGGCTTAACAATTCCCTCAATTACTTTTTTCACTATTGTCATGTCAATTTCATTCCAATCCGTTGATTTTTTGTTCTTAAATTTACTCACAGTCTCGATAATTTCCTTTTCAGTAACTGCACCCAAAAAGATTGTGTTTGGGTTTCTATCCTCTATTTCATTCACAGACCCACTGTGGTTTGTTTCTGGAGTCACTATTGATTTTGCTAATTCAGGACCAACGTTTACAAAAAATTTATTGAAACCACTGACCACATCTTCCATATTATTAATCAAACTGTCATTTTCGATAAAATATTCTGGATAATTTGCATACTTAGGACGATTACTAATAATCCCCTTGCGTACTTGCCATATTCCTCTTATGTTATTTTTGTTATCCTCTAGTATTCTGTTGTAATATTCTTTCTTACGGGTCCTCATTATAGTGGTAAGCTTATTTTTATATCTTTTATATTTGATCTCAGCTTCCACCGTTCTGCATTTAATGAATTGTTTATATAATGTATTCTTCTTTTTACATGCATTTATTAACCCCTTGGTGATCCAAGGAATATTTTTTTTTGTTGTCTGTCACTGTATTGTTTTATAGGACAGTATTTATTGTACAATGATTGAAATATATGTAAAAATTTATCATATGCTCTATTTATGTCATTTTCATCATAAACTATCTTCCAATCTTGTATTAATAATTCCTTTGTCAGTAAATACATTGATTCTTCGGTTCTTATTCTTTTATATTTAATATTTTTGGTATTCTTTTTCTTCCTATAATCACATTGATAGACAACAAAAATCGGCAGGTGGTCGCTGATATCATTCAATAAAAGCCCACTCCTGATATTATTTTCCATAATGTTTGTGAATATGTTATCTATTAGTGTGGCACTGTGCGACGTGATTCTGCTAGGTCCTGTAATTGTTGGATGTAAGCCCATGCTGTACATTGTGTTGATAAATTCTTCTGTCAAACTATGTTGTTTTGAGTTCATCAGATCTATATTGAAATCCCCACAGATGAACATAACTTTATGAGTTAGTTTTGCGTACATTTTTTCCATCCAGTCCTTAAATAAGTCAATGTTTGATCCAGGTGTTCTATATACACAGCTCACTACTACATTCTTCACATTGTCCAGACAGATTTCTATTGTAATACATTCAAATAAATCATCCACAGTTACTGACAGATTTTCAACAACCTTGTATTGCAAGCTCTTGTCAACATAAATTGCAACTCCTTCTCCTTTTTTCACTTTTCTATTTATATAATTTAATTCATAGCCATCCATGGTAAAATCCACTCCTTTCTCTTCACTGAGCCACGTCTCTGATATTGCCACAATATAATAATAAGAAGCAGCTTCAACATAAATCTAAACATTAATGCCTTACTGGCTGCCTCTCTCATTGTAGATGTTTTCAGTCAAGCACATTACAGTCCTGCTGCAACTAAGAAACTTAAATGTCTCTCAGCAGTGTACTTGCATGACTCCTTCTGTTTCCTGTCCCCTGCTGGTCTCCAACCCTTTTCAAATTTTGGGTAGATTAGCTCCACCCAAGCTACAAGCTGCTCTGGCCACACCCATTGAGCTGCTGTAGATTGTTTCTCATCCATCTTGCTGCTTTCATTCTTGTTCAGTTTATTCAACAAGTCGTTTCCTTTTCCAAGATGTTGGTCTTCAGAAACCCAGTTTGACTCAACACCTCCCTCTCGATCTTTCTGGTCAACGTACCAGGGAGATCGTTGATTTAAAGTCAAACTCTTATCTTTTAGGACATCCATCTAACTTGAAAGGATCAGTTGCTCTTCAGTGGGCAATAGAACAACCAGTTGCTGGACATCCCTGTGAAAGACAGTAGCTTTTAACTTCTTTAATCCATCGAGTCTAGATTTCTTTGCTCCCACAGATTTCATTACAGGGAGACTGTAGCTTGGGAAGACTGACATTGATATCCCTCACATTGCCCTTGCTATCTAAATAGGTACTGATGACTCTGCCAAGCCTGAACTGTCCCCTCATTGTATTTTGGTCACACAGCCAGACGATGTCTCCAACAGTGACGTTTCTGTCTACTGTGTGCCATTTACTCCTGATGAAAAGATTGGGGCCATTCACTTGACTCCAGCTTCTCCAGAACTTGGTCACTTCAGACTGCATTGCTAGAAGCCTCTTGTATGGGTAACTGGTGAAGTCAAAGGTCTTAACTTCTCCACTTGAAGAAACTCGGTCAAGCAGGAGGGAATTGGGCGTTATATAGTGAATACAGTCTTCCCAGCTCTGCATCCTGGCATCGATTGAACGTTCATTTGCAAGGCTGGATGCCAAGTAAAGAGCTGTATGAAACTCACTGCTGTAACTCAGTGCAGACTCCTTTCCAAGACCCTGGAGCGCCCTCTTCATAATGCACACAGCAGCTTCTGCAGCACCATTCCTATGCGGAGAATCAGCTGGATGGTTTTCCATGCCCAAAAGTTCCCATTCCTTGCAGCGGTCTCCTTCAAGGTAGTTTTATTCTGGCTATCCAGGAATCTGTACAGTTCTTTCAGGACTGGTTTTGCTTCCACAAAGTTAGTACCTGGGTCTAGCCAGATCTTTCTTGGATGCCCCCGGATTGCTGTAAAGCTTTAGGGGGCCATCAGGAATGCTTCAGTGGACATAGAATTTGCCAGTTCAGTGTAGATGGCCCTGCTGGCCATACAGCAAAAAACAGCACCCCAAACTTAGAGAGTCACTCTCTTTTTAACATCATCCTTCTCCTGGTAAGGTCCAAAGAGGTCGACACTGACAAACCCAAAGGGTGCTGCAGGTTCAGTCCTCTCAGGCGGCAGATCACAAATCACTTGTTGGTACTTCTTTGCTATAGCCTTCCTGCAGATCGCACAGCTGTCAACAACCTTTTGGGCACTTCTTCTTCATTTTATTACCCAGGCCTTTCTTCTCATCTTAAGCAGGGTTCCAGCCACTCCATCATAACCTTCAACATGAGACTCCCAAGCTAACAATGTAGATACCCATGAATCACAAGACAAAAGGGGAATGGTGGCATAGTCTTCCTTGAAGCTCTGCACTCTTCTACCACAGACAAAAAGCCCAGAGTCCTGTTCTTTATAGGCTACGAGCCTGTCTGTTGTAGTGCTTGGGAAATTGGTGCCCTCTTGCACAGCAAGGAAAAGGTCTCGCAAAGCATCTTCTCTTTCTCCTACTGAGATGACTCCGGTCAAAGGGACTGCCTCCCACTTTGGTCTGTTTAGGGTCTGGTTTGGTCCAAGGAACCTTTTTGCTGCCCTCCAAATTGAAGCAATGGTCTTAACAAGTCTGATGAGGTCACTGAACAGCTTGACATATACAAGACTCTTGACTGTTGACCCTGTAGGTGGTCTGTGTTCAGTCTGAACGTGGTATTGGCTTCGTGCCGGTTTCATTGCCTGGGCCCTCGTTAATGCAGCAACAAAAGCTTTCTTTTGCAGCTTGTTGATGCCTTCTCTGGCTGCAATTGCCGTCTCTCTTGTGGAGTTAATTGGCCATTCACTCAAGGGCAGGCTCAAGAACTTTGATCCATTTTTCCACTCTGAATCTTCATCCAGGTCTTTGGGGCTGCCCCCTCTCATGATTAGGTCAGCAATATTTTCAGGACCAGGGATTCACCACCAATCTTGGACCTGTGAGTTGCTTTGCATTTCTCCAATTTGATTGGTGAAGAAAGTTTGATAGCCATAACTCTCTCTCTCTGGATCACACCAAGGACTGTCTGGTTGTCAACAAAGTGGAGCCATCTTTCAACTTTGATTCGGCTATACATCTCAAAGGACCTTTTCAGTCGGGAAGCAAACACTGCCCCACACACCTCTGCTTTCAAGGCATTACCCTTCTGATCCAAGGGGGTCAGTTTAGCCTTGGACTCCACTAGTCTGATGATGGGATTTTGATCTGACTGCCATCTCAAGTGCATCACTGCTCCTTTGGCATATTTGCTTCTATCTGAAAATGTGATTGCCCATGGATCACCTTCATGGCATGGGGGGTTAGAGCCCTGGTGAACTTGACTTGACCAAGCCCGACATATTCCTCAAAAAGCTCAATTGCATTGTAAATAGCGTTCACTTATATAGCGTTTTTTCTCATCTCTGGATGACCAAAGCACTTTACAGATCCTGCTATCCACTCATTCATGCACACATTCACATACTGATGGCGGCATTGTCCCTAAGGCCATCCAAGAGCGGTATGTCCCATGTGTCTTTGGCAGGGCAACTTTTGCTTTTGGCTTCTTGGAATGCTCTGTGCACCAGGATGGCTCCCTTCTTCTTCCTTCTGCCCTCAGAGAGAGCAGTTGCTTTTTCTTTTGCTCCCTCTTTCACCCTTCCTCCCTCCCTCCCTCCCTCCCTAACCGACTGACTGAATCCCAGCTTGCTATTGTCTGTGTCTGCGCTCTTCTGCTGCTGATTCTGATCCAAACGGAAATTATGGATTTAATAAGCTGGGCTTTGAACGCAATTGACACAGTTTTTTCAACGAGGAAATCGGGTCCGGGGGAGCCCACCTGTCCCGCAGGTACTGCTGCTGTGGGTTATATAAGGGACACATATAATTGGAAGCTTATGTGTCTGTGCGACCTTTCAATTGAAGATGCAGAAGACATCTATCTTTTTTGCCTCATGATCTCAGGACTGTTTCTGATCGGCTTTGGAATAGTCCTGGTGTATCGAAAATTGAAGAGGATGGATAGCGCTTATCAAAATGCTGACCCAACGAAGCTCTTTCATCAATTCGACCAGCTGGGAAGAACTCTGATTGCGGCCAATGGTGAACTGAACAGAAAAATTGGTAACATCGGGATGGTCCAAGGAGCTCTACAGGAAAAGATTTTAAAGCCTGGCAACGAAGGGAATTATGGAGCACTGGATGCATAAGAGAAGTAAAGTTTTTCTCTGTGTGCCTGTGCTATTCGACCTTGATCGGCGCCCCACAGCTTCACTCCTCCTGGATAAATGATAAGCAGCAGGATTGTTGTGCTTCTCTTCACAAACATTCTGGTGCACAGCATCTGAACTCTCAAGGACAGCAACATGTGACTGGCTCAGGAAATATCCATCTGCCATGCCTCAAGGACATGCCTTCCGAGTTTCAGACACTAAGACATAACATCTCCGCTGGGAGAGGATTTTGCTGCCTCCAGTAACTGATAAACACCCACCTGCATTCAACATACACGAACACACTGATTCATATACTGAATTACACCCATCCATTCACTGACTCTCTCTGTCTTTGGTTTTTTGTGGTTGATTGTTTGCTCTGTGCTATTGAGAGATTTTTTTTATTGTAATCATAATCTGCTTAAATATTCATAAGCTGTATTCTGATAACGAAGTTTTTTTTTCTCTCCCCCCCATTGTGTCGTTCCTCTCCCCTCCCCTCTTTTTCTTATCTATCTCTGTTTGATGAGGCGCCTATCATGGCCGCCATGTCGTTGTGTTGCGCTTGCACGCACACCAATGTCAAGTCAAATTCCTCGTGTGTTTTTTACATGCTTCGCAATAAAGTTTATTCTGATTCTGATTCTGATTCTGATTTCCATTTGGGCTCTTTGGCAAGATATTTTTTGGTTCTGAGGAATGTGGCCTCAACAGTTCCTCTGTTGTTTGGGAGTGTAAATGGGTCTTCTAGCCATGGGTACTTGGCATGCCAATGTGGATTCTTGCTGTGGAAGTCACCTGTGATATATGTGAGCCCCTCACTCACTACCTCGAGTTCCTGCTCCTCAGCAAGAGTCACCTCTTTGTCACCTGGCTGGCAGTTTCCACAGCAGCAGCCCCCACATCTTGGTTCACAGGCAGTGCCAATATTGTCCCATCTCCACCATTCCAGGAAGTCTCAGCTAATGGCAAAGGTGGTTGACTCCTGGACATTGTAGCAGATGTGACTGTTTGGTGACTGCTGTTTTGGGATTCTAGCAGGAAGTTCCTCATACTTTACGACAGCTGTTCTCATTGACCTGGCGAAGTGGATGTTTGATGTGTGGGCTAACATGGCGATATTCTCAAACAAATCTGGATGAGTGCCTCCAACAGTCTTTTCCAGCGGTCCGTCCCACAGTACAAGATCCCCAATTACTCTAATTTGCTGAGGTGCCAGTTTACCCTCTCAGTGGCTTATCAACAGGCTGATCTCTTTGGGTCTTACAAGTTCATCAGCTGGGATGTCAGGAAAGAACTTTTGCAGTGGTCTTGCTGCTACACCTTCATGGATATCTGCAATATTGTCCAACCCATAGCAAAACAACTGCTGAGACTGAAGCATGCCCTTGGGAGTTTTCACCCTGATCTTTAACAAGTACCTCTTTGTCTCCACCTGGACCTTCATTACCCCGACACCATGAACAACAAGTGTAATTTCCTCACTTCTGAGGTTTAACTTGCTTGCAGCTTTGTGGGTGATGTAATTTGTGTCTGATGCTAGGTCTATCAAGGTTCCAATCCTTTGTCCAGCATTGGCTGTGACCTCAAGAAGTATCATTATGACTGGCAGTTCTTGTAAACCACTTTCCATGAAAAGATTTGACAGCTTTGTTATTGCATTAAAAGTTTTGGAGGTGGTGTTTGCGAACACATCTCTACACTGTTTTTCAAGTTCTGGGGAGAGTTTGCTTATGAAGTCTTCTTGGTTAGCAGTGTACCTTTCCCTTTCTTTCCCAGGATAGCATCCATTTCTTTTCTGGCCAGCACTGCCCCTTTTATCGGCATTGGGGCACAGGTAGTAGTGATGTTCAGGGTCACATCCATCTTTGCAGTCTGGATGTTTGCAGAGAAAAGTAATTTTGCAGAATGCCAGGTTATCATGCACTTCGAGACACCTCTCACATGCCCCTAGCTTCATTACTGCAGCCTTTCTTTCTGCTGGCTTTAGGGTGTGAAATTGCTTACAGAAGTACAGCTTCCTCCTTTGGTTTCCATCACCACAAACCACACATCCAATATGGACATCACTGGATTTAGTGGCTTTTGTCCTAGTGTGTTTTGGCTCAGGTCTTGCTTCTTTTCTTGGCTCCCCATCCCTCAGTTGCTTGAGTTGTTCATAAATATTCTCTTGCTCCTTCAGGAATGCCAACAGACTGTCAAACCTGTTGCTTGGGGCCACAACATTTCAACCATCAGCTGCATAAATGAGCCATTCCTTCTTCAGAGATTCAGGGAGCTTACTCTCAATGGATTTTGTAACCAACGGATTTTTAGTTGCTCCTGTGTCTCTCGGGTCACTCAAGTCTTGTAGTGCCTTTTCCACTGTTCAAATCAACTCCATTATCTTTCTTGGCTGATTACTTCTTACAGCTGGCATTTTCTGCAATTCTTCCACAATTTCAATAGCAATGGTGGCTTGATTTCCATAGTGATTTTCAAGGACACAGAAAACATTTTCTGCAGCTTTGTAGGTGGTGAATCTGAGGTTTTGGGTGATTCTTTCATCGACTGTCCAACAACTGGAATTTTTTCACCTCTCTTGAGTGTGTGGGCTCACATTGCTTCTGCAGTGTTTCCCAATCCCTTCTCCACATGTAGAAATCGTGTTTATATCCGGAGAACTTGGGGGAAGACGTTGGCTTCAGTTTGATGGCGAGCAGGGGAAAATTTGGAGGACAGGAGCTGTTGGTTTCCTGTCTTCTCTCAGCCTTTTCTGGATAAAGTCAACTTTTCTGAACACAAGCTTGGGAATTATGAGGTCAAGCTCCTTTAGTCGGTCTTGGATCTCTTTCCTCTGTTCAGATGGAATCCATCACTTCCACCGGTCATGCGACTCTTTTGTTGTTTTCATGAAGTCTTGTAGGTGGGTGAGCATGAATTCATATGCCTTCTGTTTACTTCTGAGGTCATCTGTGGCGGTGTGTCTGCACTCTGACTCAGCTACTTGCAATGCTATGAATACTTCTTGAGCTCCGAATTTTGACCACAGCATGTCTTGGATAAGGTTTCTGACCTCCTTCAGTTTTGACATATACTCACTAGCAGTCTTGGTCAGGTCGGGTTTTTGCTGTTCAGTTAACACGACTTCTCCAGCGTCCAGCTCAACTTCCTTATCAGCAAGAAGTTTAGCTTTGAACTCATCATTAACTTCCCAGACCTTTTCTGCTGCTTTTGAGAGTGCACTGAATCCATTTTCAAGGTCTTGTACTGACATGTCCTCATAGGTCCTCAGCAAGTTGTTAGCCAAGTGAGAAAATGTTCTCTTTGCCACAGTACTTTCCATTCTCAGCTGTTTGATAGGCTTTGAAGCTTGCTCTGACATTTTTCTCCCCTCTGCAGGTTGCTCACAAGTGACAAGGTAAGTGTGGCTACTTTTGAGCCAGTTTTTCACTGTCAAGTTTTTTCTTTTCGTGCTTCCTCACTTGAAATGGATTGATCCATATACTCAAGAGATTTCACAGGATTCCACACAAGTGACCAAACAGCTTGTCCTTTTTTCTCTCTCTTTTATTCAATTTTTTTTTAGAAATATGGACATCTGCCTTTCGGCTTGCGGGCTGGTAGGTATGCGGTGAAAAACCTTTAACACACAAAAAAACACTAAAACTCTGCATTATTCAAATATAAATACACCCTTTAAATACCAATAAATAGTTAAGTTAACAAGAAATAATTAAACACTATTCCCTTAAATACTTTAAGCTAAAATTACATAATTATTAATTAACTTATACAAATTACCTCTAAACACCCCATAACCACAACCAATCTTATCTTACTAAATATGTTTTTTTCTTTTGCCATTTTCCATTTTTTCTAATGTTAGATTTCCAAAAATATATTTATTTAATTCAATACATTAACTGTTTTAAAATACTACCACCAGTGACTGTCATATGTCTGAGCTCCAATGTCATCCTGAAGCTCAGACATAGTTTATTGTTATGTTTTGTATTTCTGCCTTTTGTCTCCTCTTACATCTGTTTGGATCATTGTTTCTGTTTTTGCCCCCCTCTGTCTCACTCCAGACACTCCCACTCGCTGTTCACAGCTCATCGGCCAGCTGTGAGCAGCTCACAATCAGCTCATCTGCAGCTCAACTCTCACACCTGAAGTCATTCATGTAATCAGCTCATTTTGTATATTTAACTCTGTTAGTTCATTCACTCCCTGTCACTCCGTTAGTCTACTTGGCTAGTCAACCTGGTTAGTTGAGCTTGCTGCCTGAGCTCCTAGTTATCTTCCTGTGAAAGACTACATTGGTGCTGTTATCCCCCGGAGCTCAGCCTCGCTCCAAGATGTCCTATGTAAGTCTCCTAGCTCCTATCCAAGTTCATGTTTCTTCTCCTTTAGAGGTCCTGCTTGGCTCTGAAGTGTGATGTGGACTTCAACCCTGTTTACCTAAACTGTATTACAGCTGAACTGTTTCACCTGCAGTGCTATTAGCCTCTCCAGAGCCGGGCCGCTCTGAGGCCTGCATGGTGGTTTATTATTTGACATTTTTGTACTGGGCACCTTTGAACTGTTTGTCTTTTTGTTATAATAAACACATGCTTCATCCAGCACGTGGGTTCCTCCCTTTCCCTCTGTGCCTCAGAGAGGCGCTCATGACAGTATGGAGTGACCAGAAAGAGCCCAGCGGTGAAGTTCGTGTGTTGTTTTTTTTCATGTTTTTCTGTGCTTTTCCACCCCCCTGAGTCCACACAAGGTGGAGCAGCGGGCAGTGTTCCTTCTGGAAAACATCCTGGCACAGGCACAGACATCCATGTCCCCGGAGGTGGTCTGGGAATGCCGAGACGCTGCTACGCAGGTAATGGAAGCGTTCTCCAGTCTTTGGGATCATGCGGAGGCGATGGACTTCCTCCTCACTCTGTATTCCCTGCCATGCGTCGCACCATCTGAAAAAGCCCCGATGCCAGAGCCGTCTTCCATGAAAAAGAAGTGCGCCCGCCGCAGGAAGCCTCCAGCCTCTCCCGCAACAGCTCCGTCTCCTCCTCCTGAACCCTGGCCCGCTCCATCTGCGGAGGAGTTGGAAGAACGCACACTGGTGTTGCTGGCTGAAGCGGACCTCCTCCTGGAGGTGAAGCCGTGGCTCCTCCCAGAATTGGCATTGGAATTAGAGGAGTTTTCTCCAAGGGAACCGGAGCTCCTGCCCGAAGTTGAGCACGCTTTCACCTTGGAGCCTCCTTCTCCTCCGCATCGCTGCCGTTCCCAAAGGTCTCGCCCAAGGATTCAGACCATCACCCAGCCAGCAATCCCTCTATCTCAGGAGGAAGGAGCTTCAGCAGAGCCATGCTGTCATCCAGCTGCCTTGCCGGCAGCCATCATCTCCTCCTCAGAATTTACATCCGCCAATGTGGGTAGGGCCGTTTTTCCCCTGGCTCAAGCCGCTTCCATACCTGCTGAGGCAGCTCCTCTGCTGCCTATTGAGGAGTCCAGGCTCGCTATGGACATGGAGAGGGATGTCAATGTGCCTGACGCTGCTGGAGACATCATAAACCAGGAGAACAGGCAAGTTCCTTCTCATTCCATTATTATTATTAATGAACAATCTTGCCTGATCCCTGGCGATGAGACTCAGGTCCCACAGTTCCCTGAGTACTCAGCACCAGCGGCATATCTTAACACCTCACCCATCCTCTCTGTGTCCTCTCCATGTATCTTTGAGAGTTTGCCGGCCCCTGAAGCAAGCCACCAGACAGAGGAGGAGCCTGAGGCCCTGAAAAATCCAGTCCCAAGGTCGGCGGTGGGGCAGCCCACCAGCGTGGGGAACATCACCTGGGGGCCTTGAGACTGCGATCACCATCACGTCTGCTGCGGAGCTGCCGCAGCAGCGTTAGCACCTGAGTGGAATCTCCAGGAGGCTGAGCCCGAGACTATGTCGCCCAGATCATCGGAGTCCTGGACGGCAGTGGAGCTTGAGCTCAGGCAAGTGCTCGCTTTTGTCTTCCTCTTTTCTGTATTAGAGCGTTCTTGCCTGACTCTTGGTGAAGAGAGCCAGGTGCAGCCGCCCGCTGCACCTGAGCTCACCTCGACGGGCTCCACCACTGCCGGCAACCCTGATCCTCCTCTTGCCTGTTCTTTGTCCGAGTCCTCTCTCAGGGTCACCAGAGAGAAGCTTAGACCGCCAGACGTGTCAGAGGATCCAGACTCGCCGCTGGAGGTCACTGTGGGTCCAGCTTCCCCCACTGTGGAGATAGCCATGGGTTCAGCATTGGCCCAGACCAGGTCCAATGTGGGTGCAGCACTGGCCCAGCCCGAGTCCACCGCGGGTGCTGCAGAGCTCCAGCCTGGAGCCACCATGAGTGCAGCCATATCCCAAGCTGGGACCGCCGCGGGTGCAGCCATGTCCCAGACTGGGACCGCTGCAGGTGCAGTCATGTCCCGGACCAGGACTGCCATGGGTGCAGCTGAGCTCCAGTTGGGAGCCACTGGGGGGGCAGCCGTGACCCAGCTGGGTCCCACCGCGGGTGCAGCCGTGGCCCAACCGGGTCCCACCGCAGGTGAAGCCACGTCCCAAGCTGGGGCCACCGAGAGTGTCGTCGGCCAGTGGACGCCGAGGCCATCTCCCCTCTTCCAGAGGCCTTCGGAGTGCCCCTCCCTCCTCTGCTGGGCGCTGTTATGGTCCACTGTTCCCCACCACCAGAAGCCATTGGGGTTTCCCTTCTCCAGTCTGGCTCCCTGCCTTTAAACCTTCCAGTAGGAAGACCGCCACCTCGTTCACCCCTCCGGTCCTGGTGGCTCAACAGCGCTGGCCGGCTGCCCAAAGTACTGAATCTCCAGGTTGGGTGGCCCATTTGCTCCAGCAGGCCACCTGACACTATTCAGTGGACCGGCTGCTGGGCCTGGGACTTTGGCCAGCCGCCCAAACCCTGGAGCCCTGAGACTGTGGGGTCTTTTGGGTTGTCGGGGCGCAGGTGTGAGTGTTGGAGCTGGTTGTTTTTTCCTTCGTAGCCGGTTTCCACCACCTCCCTCCCGGGGTGGTTTTGTTGTACTCCTTCTTTTTTTGGGGGGGGGGGCGGTGTTACCTGGGGGTGTCTGGAATCCACGCTTGGGGGGGGGGGTGCTCTGTCATATGTCTGAGCTCCAATGTCATCCTGGAGCTCAGTCACAGTTTATTGTTATGTTTTGTATTTCTGCACTTACGTCTGTTTGGATCATTGTTTCTGTTTTTGCCCCTCTCGCTCACTCCAGACACTCCCACTTGTTGCTCACAGCTCATCAGCCAGCTGTGAGCAGCTCACAATCAGTTCATCTGCAGCTCAACTCTCACACCTGAAGTCATTCATGTAATCAGCTCACTTTGTATCTAACTCTGTTAGTTCATTCACTCCCTGTCACTCTGTTAGTCTACTTGGTTAGTCAACCTGGTTAGTTGAGCTCGCTGCCCGAGCTACTAGTCATCTTCCTGTGAAAGACTACATTGGTGCCGTTATCCCCCAGAGCTCAGCCTCGCTCCGAGACATCCTATGTAAGTCTCCTCGTTCCTATCCAAGTTCATGTTTCTTCTCCTTCAGAGGCCCTGCTCGGCTCTGAAGCGTGACGTGGATTTCAACCTGCATACCTAAACTGCATTACAGCTGAACTGTTTCCCCTGCAGTGCTATTAGCCTCTCCAGAGCGGGGCCGCTCTGAGGCCTGCATGGTGGCTTATTATTTGACATTTTTGTACTGAGCACCTTTGAACTGTTTGTCTTTTTGTTATAATAAACACACGCGTCATCCAGCACGTGGGCTCATCTCTTTCCCTCTGTGCCTCAGCGAGGCGCTCATGACATTGACTAAATAACCCAATAGTCAGAAAACACACATGAAAGCCAGCTCAATGAATTTTACAACCATAATTACTTGAATGCTCAAGAGCAGCAGCTTATCACTCACAGTGGTAACTAAACTTGTGCTAACTCAGAGTCATCAACAAGAAGCAGCTTCAACATAAATCTAAACATTAATGCCTTACCGGCTGCCTCTCTTGTTGTAGATGTTTTCAGTCAAGCACATTACAGTCCTGCTGCTACTAAGAAACTTAAATGTCTCTCAGCAGTATACTTGCATGACTCCTTCTGTTTCCTGTCCCCTGCTGGTCTCCAATCCTTTTCAAATTTTGGGTAGATTAGTTCCACCCAAGCTGAAAGCTGCTCTGGCCACACCCATTGAGCTGCTGTAGACTGTTTCTCATCCATCTTGCTGCTTTCATTCATGTTTACTTTATTCAACAAGTTGTTTCCTTTTTCAAGATATTAGTCTTCAGAAACCTAGTTTGACTCAACAGTAGTAGTACATGGTGATGGGGAAATGAGGTCTGAGTGAGTCAGCAAATTAAAGCGTACCTCTGGTGGTCGTGAAGACGCATTTAACTTGAAAACATTATGAAAAAGTATTTCTTATTTTGGTAAATAATTCTTGCCAGCCATATACCACCAGACATATATTCAAATAGGACCTTGGCCATGGGCAGCCAATGAAAACTGTGGGCGCAGCCATGACACTTACGGATGTGACGTCACTTCGTGGATAGGAAAAGACAATAATAAACGTTTCCCCGTGATTACGGTGCTGTTGTCCGTTGTTTTTGTTTTATTATGGCCGAATTTTCTGACTGTGCGGAAGAATTTGGGCGACATGGCTACATGTTTGAGCCAGAAAGGTCTGCTGAGGGTTAAAGTGACGAAGTGGTCCTCACACACAACGCAATTTCGTCTGAAATTATTCGTCTGTGCCCTGTTTCCGCTCCGATCTTCTGACAAGGTGAGTTGGGTTTGGGTATACAAAAAAAGTGTTTCTTTGTTTTTTTCGCTTATTATTCAGACATCCAAAGGCTTTACATTCCGCCATGTTGCGATATCCATATCGCATTGTATGTTTTTGTTTTTACAAGAGCACCGAGTGTCTGCTGCTCTGTATATAGTTTTAGAATCATCTTCCGTGTTGCAGCAGTTACGAGATCAGATGAGACAAGCCGCTGAATTTAATCATTTATTTATTTATTTTCTACTCGTTTCAGTTCTGCATTTAATATGAACCCTGAGTTTGAAATAAACGTTTGAATTTGAATATCCCCGAAGCCGCTGCACATCCGGGTACTCAGATCGCATAGTTTTAGAATCATCGGCCTTTACGAGCTCAGATCAAAAAAGACGGCTCGCTGAATTTAAACATTTATTTATTTATTTTCTACTCGTTTCAGTTCTGCATTTAATATGAACCCTGAGTTTGAAATAAACGTTTGAATTTAAATTTGAATATCCCGGAAGCCACTGCACAACCGGGTACTCCAGGCTCCGCCAATATTGATCCAGATCGCATAGTTTTAGAATCATCGGCCATTACGAGCTCAGATCAAAAAAGACGGCTCGCTGAATTTAAACATTTATTTATTTTCTACTCATTTTAGTTCTGCATTTAATATGAATCCTGAGTTTGAAATAAACGTTTGAATTTGAATATCCCCGAAGCCGCTGCACTTCCAGGTACTCAGATCGCATAGTTTTAGAATCATCGGCATTTACGAGCTCAGATCAGAAAAGACGGCTCGCTGAATTTAAACATTTATTTATTTATTTTCTACTCGTTTTAGTTCTGCATTTAATATGAATCCTGAGTTTGAAATAAACGTTTGAATTTGAATATTCCCTAAGCCGCTGCACATCCGGGTACTCGAGGCTCAGCCAATACTGATCCAGATCGCGGTGTCAACGAAATTACGTCACAGGAAGCGTCCTGGAAGTCCACGTAGCCGCTAGTATGGCTGTACCCATGTTTTGCTGACATAGCTGAACCAGCACATCAGCAATGGATTTATATCAAATTGCTTTGAACGTGAATTTCAACTTAAACTTGAACTAGAACGTGAGACAGGGGCTCAATATAATATCTTTTTTTTCACGACCACCATAGGTACGCTTTAAAGTGCCAGAATCAGGTTTAGCAAATCTAAGCCCCAATTTTCGCTGACTTCCATTACGATTGTAATCCGGTCCCGCAGCAAATGGGTTCCATTCAAGTCAGTGCTTTACTCCCTACCTGGTCCGGTTTTGTTGCAGAACAGATCTGGCTTGCCGTATCAAATCACTAAAAATTTGCAACAAGCTCCTGCGTTATTTTATGCAGTTCTCACATGATCCTGACATTTGAACCTTTGTCTGATCTGTATATTTTCAAAACACAATATGCAACAGACCGAGCCACAGGCAGTGTAAATTAGGGGTAAGAGCAATGCTGAACTGTAGATTATTTATGTTATGATCGGGTGAGCACACTCCCCTTCCCGTCCTGTGGGAGGGTCCCCGGCTCCACAGGTAATCAAGACACCTGCATGAATGGACGCACCTGCCGTCTCATCACTGCCAGCACTTTAAAGGTCCAGTCTGAACGCTCCAGCGCTGGTTCATTGGGTATACTGCCAAAACTGAAATCTAAGTAAGTAAGATATTCTATATTGTGGAACCCAGAGAAGTTACCATTTTTCTCTTTCTCTCTGATTCTCAGATTGCTGCCATCTCTGTGGTGTGTCCCCGGGGATTCATTATGCACTCACCTGCCTCCTCATCTTTGTCGGCTTCACCCCTGATCGCCTTCTTCACCCAGTTAGACTTCCACCTGCCTGCAGCATCTGTTCTCTTTTACCCTGGCCTTCCTGGGTTCCTCGTAGGGCTCTCTGCTCCCACTCAAGAATTCCTAAGAATTATTTTCACCTGTCTCCCTCCTCACTCTAACTTGCTCTCATTTCTTTCATTACAGGCCGGGCGCTCCTCTGGCGAGTGAGGTGTTTTTTCCACTACATTTGCTGTGTTGTTTTTTCAATAAAATTGTGCTTAAACTTTGCTTCTCGGTGTTGTGTGTGTTCTCTGGTGTGGCATCTTGCACGTGGGCTGACTTAACGAGTAAATCATGACAATTTAAAAAGATTTAAAAAGCATTTAAAACCCAAGGTCATGCCTAACATTCATAGGTCATCCTGTCAGGCAGCTGGGTGAGCAGAACAGAAATCTGCTTCCTTTATTGTGCCAAACTGATTTACTTCGCCAAAAGGAGCTTTATACAGCACATACAGTATCTCACAAAAGTGAGTACACCCCTCACATTTTTGTAAATATTTAATTATATCTTTTTATGGGACAACACTGAAGATATGACACTTTGATACAATGTAAAGTAGTCAGTGTACAGCTTGTATAACAGTGTAAATTTGCTGTCCCCTCAAAATAACTCAACACACAGCCATTAATGTCTAAACCACGGGCAACAAAAGTGAATACACCCCGAAGTGAAAATGTCCAAATTGTGCCCAGTTGGCCATTTTCCCTCCCCGGTGCCATGTGACTCGTTAGTGTCATAAGATCTGAGGTGTGAATGGGGCGCAGGTGTGTTAAATTTGGTGTTATCACTCTCACACTCTCTCATACTGGTCACTGGAAGGTCAACATGGCACCTCATGGCAAAGAACTCTCTGATGATCTGAAAAAAAGAATTGTTGCTCTACATAAAGATGGCCTAGGCCATAAGAAGATTGGCAACACCCTGAAACTGAGATGCAGCACAGTGACCAAGACCATACAGTTGTTTAACAGGACAGGTTCCACTGAGAACAGGCCTCGCCATGGTCAACCAAAGAAGTTGAGTTCACATGTTCAGCGTCATCCACAGATTGTCTTTTGAAAATAGACGTATAAGTGCTGCTAGCATTGCTGCAGAGGTTGAAGGGGTGGGTGGTCAGCCTGTCAGTGCTCAGACCATACGCCGCACACTGCATCAAATTGGTCTGCATGGCTGTCGTCCCAGGGGAAAGCCCCTTTCAAAGATGATGCACAAGAAAGCCCACAAACAGTTTGCTGAAGACAAGCAGACTAAGGATATGGATTACTGGAACCATGTCCTGTGGTCTGATGAGACCAAGATAAACTTATTTGGTTCAAATAGTGTCAAGTGTATGTGGTGGCAACCAGGTGAGGAGTACAAAGACAAGTGTGTCTTGCCTACAGTCAAGCATTGTGGTGGGAGTGTCATGGTTTGGGGCTGCATGAGTGCTGCCAGCACTGGGGAGCTACAGTTCATTGAGGGAACCATGAATGCCAACATGTACTGTGACATACTGAAGCAGCCCTTCGGAAACTGGGCCACAGGGCAGTATTCTAACATGATAACGACCCCAAACTCACCTCCAAGACGACCACTGCCTTGCTAAAGAAACTGAGGGTAAAGGTGATGGACTGGCCAAGCATGTCTCCAGACCTAAACCCTATTGAGCATCTGTGGGGCATCCTCAAATGGAAGGTGGAGGAGCACAAGGTCTCTAACATCCACAAGCTCTGTGATGTTGTCATGGAGGAGTGGAAGAGGATTCCAGTGGCAACCAGTGAAGATCTAGTGAACTCCATGCCCAAGAGAGTTAAGGTAGTGCTGGAAAATAATGGTGGCCACACAAAATATTGACACTTGGGGCACAATTTGGACATTTTCACTTAGGGGTGTATTCACTTTTGTTGCCAGTGGTTTAGACATCAATGGCTGTGTGTCGAGTTATTTTGAGGGGACAGCAAATTTACACCGTTATACAAGCTGTACACTGACTACTTTACATTGTATCAAAGTGTCATATCTTCAGTGTTGTCCCATGAAAAGATATAATAAAATATTTACAAAAATGTGAGGGGTGTACTCACTTTTGTGAGATACTGTAGCTATATGCTAATCTAACAGGGATACAGGTTGGTGTGTTGGCTAGAGGCAGAGCACCAAAGAGGACGACTCCCGCCGTTAGTCCTCCTTTATAGTCATGGCATGATGACATCATCCTGTGCATACATCCCCACATCCGTGGCGTATGTTGTGGTATTTCCAATATGCCACACAGTTTATTGAAGATAGATTTTAATGCCAGAGTTGGTTCGGACACTGAGAAATGGAAAGGAGTGCTAGGCAGTCATGGAGTAGGCAAGTGCAATGCTAATGGAGAACTTCTACTTGCACTATGCTCAGAGTACAACCTTGTGATAACCAACACTCCATTTAAGGACAAGGACACACACAAGAAGACATGGATGCACCCAAGATCCAAGCACTGGCACTTGTTAGACTACATCATAGTCAGGCAGAGAGACATAAGGGATGTATTGGACACCAGAGCAATGAGAGGCGCGGACTGTGGTACTGATCATGTTGTGCTGAGATCTAGATTAAGGATTTGGAGACGAAAACAGCACTGCAGGACAGGTGCAAAGTCACCACGGAAGCTAAACACTAGTGTACTGAAAGGCCAAAAGAAGCAGGAAGAACTTACACAGGAAATGGATGAAAACTTGAAAGACTGGGACAGCAACAACTCAGAGAATGACATAGAAGAGAAATGGGCAACACTGAAGGATACGGTGTATCAGACTGCGAGTGATGTATTAGGCCACTCTGAGAGGAAACATCAAGATTGGTTTGATGAGCATGATGAACACCTGAAGAAACTACTAGAAGGGAGGGATACAGCTAGGCAGGAAAACCTACAGTGTAACACAAGGTCGAAGAAGAAGAAATACTCAAAAGCTCAGAGTGAGCTACAGAAGTACACCAGAGAGATGAAGTCCAACTGGTGGGATGAAAAAGCGGAGAAACTTCAAACTGCAGCAGACAGGAAGGACATGAAAACATTCTTCACAGGTTTGAGAGAAATCTACGGCCCTAAACCAAGAGGACTGATCCAACTAAAGGCTATGGATGGTGAAACGGTTTTGCAGGAGAAAGACAAGATCCTGGACAGATCTGCAGACCACTTTGACCAACTACTAAACAACCCTGGAGATCTCACTGAAGAGGCTAAAGAAGCTCTAGTGCAGCGACCAGCTGTATCAAGTCTGGATGAACCACCAAATTTTGATGAGCTAATGGCAGCTATCAGGACAACACAGGATGGTAAAGCTCCAGGAAGGGATGGAATTCCAGCAGAAGTGTGGAAATTTGGTGGTGTTCAGCTGACCAACTGCCTGCACAAGCTCATCCAAGAGATATGGGATGCCCAGAAAGTACCTCAAGACTGGAAGGATGCAAGTATTGTGCCTTTGTTCAAGAAAGGTGACAGGAAAGATTGAGGAAATTACCGAGGTATATCACTGCTAGCCACTGTTGGTAAGATTATCTCACGTGTACTACTGAACGGACTCAGTGAACACATCTTGCAGAATGTACTACCGGAAACCCAGTGCGGCTTTAGAAGTAGAAGAAGCACAATGGACATGATTTTCTGCTTGAAACAGGTTCAAGAAAAGTGTATCGAACAGAACATGCCGCTTTATGTAGTCTTCATAGACTTCAGTAAAGCCTTCGATACTGTTTCGCAACAACGACTTTGGCAGGTACTCAAGAAATATGGCTGTACAGAGAAGTTTGTCAGCCTGATCGAGGCACTCCATACAGGTATGCAAGCAAACGTGGCAATGAGTGGTTCAGTGTCTAAAGACTTTTCAGTAAGCAATGGAGTGAAACAAGGGTGTGTGCTGGCGCCTACACTCCTCTCGCTATATCTGGCAGCCATGCTTGAGGTGGCCTTCAAAGACACTTCAGAAGGAGTATACATTCAAACAAGGAAAGAAGCAGACTGGTTCAATGTGGCACAGTTTAAAGCCAAGAGTAAGACATCGATAAAGGTAGTAAGAGAAATGCTCTTTGCCGATGACAGTGCTCTAGTTGCACACAGCGTGGAAGATATGCAATCTTTAGAGGAGAAATTTGCAAGAGCAGCTAGCCAATTCAGCCTCAAAATCAACATCAAGAAGGCAGAGTGCCTTTATCAACCACCAAAGTTCCAATTATCAACATCACTACCAGAAGAGATCAGCATTGGTACAGAGCCACTAGTCAAGTGCAAGACTTTCAAGTATCTAGGGAGTACTGTTTCAGAGAATGCTACGCTGGAGGATGAACTATCTCTCAGAATGGGAAGAGTGAGCGCTGTGTTTGGAAACTTGAGGGAGAGACTGTGGAACAATCGACATGTATCTATCCGTGTGAAATGCAAAGTGTACAGAGCGGCAGTACTGGCTACTCTATTGTACGGTGCTGAAACTTGGACTGTCTACAGAGTGCAGGTAAAGAAACTCCACGCATACATGATGAGACACCTTCGAGCAATAATGAACATCTCATGGAAAGACAAGATAACCAACATAGAAGTGTTGAAACGAGCTGGTCTACCATCAATGGAGGACATGCTAATACAGATGAACCTGAGATGGCTCGGACATGTTGAGAGGATGGATCATCAGTGTCTCCCTCGGCAGTTACTCTACTCACAGTTATGTGAGGGCAAACGCAATCAGGGTAGACCTAGGCTCAGATTTAAAGACACTGTAAAAAGAAACTTGAAGAAGTTGATATAGACAGGAGTTCCTGGCAGTGGATGGCTAAGGACAGAGCTGTGTGGAGGAATCTGATCAGACCTAAATGAAACAGTCATTGACGCCCACGACAGACTGCTATGATGATGATTATTGAAGATAAATGCATGGTTTTTCTAGATCTTGTTGAGACATCAGACCTTTAATCCTCGCTATGTTCTTTAGTGATAATAATTCAGGACTTAACCAGCTGAAATTAATTTGCACTGATGGGGGATGGGATGGCTTCCTAAATTCAGATGGATTTCAGCTGATTTCTTGGCTTTCTATGCCTTTGTGCACCTATTTTTCTTCATGCATTCAATACTTATTCCCTGCGTCATTCCGCTTTATTAAATATAACTTGTTTTGTGAACAGTTGGCTTGATTTCTTTGTATGCTTGGATTACTTGGGCTGTTAGTGATATCTGGTGAAAATCTCAGGTTAATGGCTCCATCGGAAATATGTTTAATGACAAAATTGTTGACGTGTTCAATACTTATTTTCCCCGCTGTAACTTTACCTGACTTAATGTATTTACTATGCATTACATCTTTTATTGGTCTTTGTGACTAGAAAAAGCACTATATAAGTACAGATCCTAATCCTTATCCCTTCTCCCTTTTAGCATTTTACACCTTTATGAAAATCTCCTGAACAAATCTAACCCCATTAAACTGAACCATCCAAACTGGAGGTTCATCATGAAAACACTATTGAAGGTGTAATGGAAAATCCAAATTGGCAATATATGCTTTGTTCTACTTTTGTGTATTTGATAACTTATCTTTATCCACATTTTTCCTTTTCCTAATCTGCTGTATGTCAACGCAAATAAGGAAATGAAAACTTCTACTTGATTCCGTAAATCCACTTGGCACGTAAACAAAGCCTCCACTCAGTGTGTGATCCCAAAGAAAGGCAGTGGCTCATCAAATTACCTCAGCTATTCATATCTAAATCTGCTCTACTGGAAAGACTTGGGTAAAAACCAATCCCGTCTTTCCTCAGCAATCTTTAGCCTCTCTTAATTGTTCCACTGTTTAGGGAATGGATTAAACAGCACCAAATAAACAGCCAGGATCTATCAGCTTAAATGGACATCAATTCTTCCTTTTCATCTAAATAAGCAGCTTCATTTTATAGATTTTCATCTTACATATACCTGCTTAATATTCAGTAAAGTTTTGTTTTATTTTCATATGAAACTTGTTTCACTGGGTATAAGAAAAGCAAATATCTGTTTAGCCTTAACCTGAACTTTAAAATGTACAAAGTTAAAAGTTTGACAAGATACCTTAATACTGTGCATTTATACATTAATATGGATTTATTTTATTCAACCCAAATTAAATTAAGGGGATGTATGATGAAAATTTCACTATTTGCGTGCTTTTGTGCTTCAGTTTGGGTATCTGGAGTGACTACCAATGGAAATATTAAAGGGGTCGTTGCCTGAAATATGGTGTGTTTGTAGGTTTTAACTGTCTCAGATAAGTCTACTGGTCACCTAATTATCAAAAACTTTTCAAAACAGTCAATTTTCTTAAAAAACACACAGCCGTCATCTCGTTTTTCTCTCCCAGAAACGCTTTTGATTTTTTTGTGGAAATCATATACGTCACGTTTTGAAAAAGCCAACCCACTGCCGTCCTTGAGAACAGCCCACTGCTCTATTATTAGCCCGCCTAGCTGTCTGTCATGTATATGGAAGTGGTGCTAGCCCCTTCCGGTAGGGGCTAGCACCTACCCTTCCTGGTAGCAGGAAGCCTGAACCGAGCACGGCTTATATTGTTATTTTCTTCAGATCTTAGTCACCCTAATAACCATCTCTTTTACCACCTGGTTCACCGGTAAGCGGTCCACAATGTACCTTGCGTTGCTCTGGCCTGTCTCCCAGTGGCTTTGCAGCGGGTCGCCGGAGCTGAACCCGGGGATGCTGCCTGGAGCTGCTGGCTCAACTCCCTCACCGTGATCCAGGCATACTGTCATGGGTAGCATGGGGGAGCCGCTTCATGACGAGGCAGACCCTTCCCCCGCGAGAGGAGCGATGTACCGCAGAGCGAGACATTGCTGTTTGAGATCCTGTGGCTCGGCCACCGGCCTCGATTTGGGTTATCGGTGGAGTGCGCGGTGCTGGCGATTTAATATGGCATCTCGGCAGGGGATGTTGGGTGGGCTGGGATGACACGTGATGCACAAATGACTGCAGCTCGGTGAGCCAGTGCTGCTCATTCAAGCTGCAAGGAGCCAGTGGCAGAACACCGGCTAGAAGCCATTCAGCTAATGGCTAACTGAAGTAAGAGGGACGGCGGAGTTGAACAGCTGAAGTCTGTTTTTTAAAGTGACAGGCTATTAATACGAGCATTTGAAGAAAGTCAAGAAAAATCTAAAATAAATTTGCTTCAATAATTAAAAAATTAAAGGAAATGTGAACAAAATATGTCACAAGCACTTAATTAAGACATGAGTGAGCTGTTAAAATGTGTAAAAAGTGCAGTCAATGAGCCCTTTAAAACCTTCCTTTTTGACATAGCCTATAATTAAGGTGATATCAGATGACCCTGAACCCTCTTTTAGTTATGCTGCTAATAGGTTTAGATAGCCCGGGGACCTCCAACAATGCACCGGGCTTCACTCCTTTCTTCAGTCTCAACAAAACATGTTTGCTGATCATTAACATCTGTTTGTTCTTTCCCATAGGTTGAGTTCTTGTCGTGCTGTTTGCTCTCTACATGTCTGTTCTTTTCTTCTTCTCTATCCCCTCACCGCCCAGCCAGTTGCAGCAGATGACTGCCCCTCCCTGAGCCTGGTTCTGCTGGAGGTTTCTTCCTGCTAAAAGGGAGATTTTCCTCTCCACCGTTGCCAAGTGCTTGCTCACAGGGGATTGCCTGATTGCTGGGGTCTTTCTGCAGTTGTGGGGTTTTCCCCTTCAGTTTGAAAGTACTATGAGATGACTGTTGTTGTGAAACGGCACTATATAAATAAAGTTGAATTGAAAAGTTAAAAAACACACACACACACAGACAAACATTGTCACTTTGCTAGGGTCCACCTTGGTCTTGCTATAGGTGTCATTTGATGAGAAGCTTGCCTCTGGTTGTGACACAAGAACCATTCATTCATTCATTCATCTTCTTCCGCTTAATCCTTTTCGGGTCGTGGGGGGGCTGGAGCCTATCCCAGCATCTTTGGACGACAGGCAGGGTACACCCTGGACAGATCGCCAGTCCATCGCAGGGCCAACACAGAGAGACAGACAACCATTCACTCTCACATTCATACCTAAGGACAATTTAGAATCCCCAGTTTTTGATGCCAGTTAACCTAACTGGCATGTTTTTGGCATGTGGGAGGAAACCGGAGAAATCCCGGAGTAAACCCACACAGACAAGGCAAGAACATGCAAACTCCACACAGATCACTGTTGGTCGGGGGCTGGGATCAAAGTCAGGATCCCCCGGCCAAGGGTGAGTTGCTGTGCTGCCGCAGTGCTAACCACTCCACCACCGCGCCGCCCTACACACACAAGAACCAGAGCTCACAATATCTCCAGCCATATTAATGTTTCCAGCTTCAGAATCCACACACCTACAATGCTGCTAGTGAGTTGGCTTAGCAGTACGACGGCAGTTTTTGTTGAGTACTCTTGTGTTTCCAGCTGTCTCATTAATCTGCAGTCAATTATATATCTTGCATCATTCTGACCTTTTTTTAAGCAAAGCCGAAAGGAGCTGTTATGATCCCTCGTGCGCCGTTACGCAGCACATCAAGGGAGGAATGACAAGCCCAAACGCAGGAGTAGATTTGTGCAATTTATTAACAAAAACCCCAAAATAACAAGTCCAGCAAACTCACACAGTTAACAGAGAGGAGATATGGTTGAGCTTAGGGCCACCAGACATACAGAGATGCCACCTGGATGCTCTACAGGGCGAGGGAGGGAATGCCTAGTGCTGCAGAGCTGCTGTTGGCACGGGGAGAAAGGCAAACATGAGCTTACGGTGCTGGAGCAATCCAGGGCAGTCCGTGCAGTCCGGTGGATGAGATAAAGGCAGGAACAGCCGCTTACACCAACCAACTAACACAGTCACGTAGTGCAAGAGAAGACAACTTTAGTCAGGCTGAAAATAAATGTAGGTACACGCTGCCATGAATGAAGCACATATAATGCTCCGGCGGTCTCACTCTACTCTCACAGTATTTAAGTAGTCATAATACTAATGAGGGAAGAGACAGCCGGTGTGAGGATGCGTGGGCTGGACATAATTGAAAACATGTGTGCATGAGTGAGTGTATGAGCGTGTGAATGAGAATGAATGAAGTGCGTGCGTTTAGTATCATCTCACTTTGGCTCATCAATAAAATTATTCTTCAGCTTAAAGACATCGTTTCACCCAGGAAAAGGACAGTCAAGAACTACTCTTTCATACCAGGACCACAGCTGAACTAACATTCCTTTGTTAATCCAGTCTCCGGAATCCCTAACCTTTTATTGGCCCATAAAACTTGGAGACAAAGAACAGACCTCTGTGGAGTACCTCATATGGCCTACAAAATATCCACAGCTCAACACTGCCCTCTACTGACAACTCTGGGACATGCTGGATTTAACCAGTGAACCTTTTTGATCACATCTTTAAGACTCAATCATCTTCCTCTTTTTCGGGACACCATGGAAAGCAGGTGGACTCTAACGTTTGATGTGAACAATAATGGGTTTGAAATATATTAATCCTTGATTTTAAATATGTGCATGCTAAACTGTTTAAATGAATGTTCATTCTTGCATATTAATTTAAAAGCACTAGCTATAAGTTGCATGAATCACTAAGGCTAGCTTAGATGTTATACATAAGTATATAGAGGAATATTCCAGTTTTAAGACGTGTATTAGATTTGTAAAACGTTTCTCAAATCATGTGACCAACAGTGGCCAATCTCTGCTTGATAACAGCTCTCTCAAGGTTAATGGCTGTTACAGACAAAAGCCTGTTTGTTTGTTTGTTTGTTTATTGGACTAAAGTTCTTAAAGCCCGCCCATGAAGGAAGCCTATTGGCTGAGCTCTTGTCAATCCCGGAGGCCCGCGAAAACTCGGCTGAAGTTATAAAAGGAGGGAGACCCCTCGCTTCTTGCTCTTTCGCCTCTTTTTCCACTTCTTCCATTTCTCGTCTTCACAGCAGAGCATTTTCGGGAGAACAAAGGCTTGTGATCTCTTCCCCACTGGAGAACAAAGGACTTTTCTCCCACGTTTTCTTGTCTTTCTTTAAACGTCTAAGAATTAATCCTTTACTTTCTTGAGCTCAAATTCTAAACTTGGAGTCAAACTCCATTTCTAGACGTTTATTTTTATAACTTTTTCCTGTTAAACTTTCTTTAAACTCACCATTTTTAATCTTGACTTTATTTTTAATTTCATTGACCAACTTACACACTAGAAGCTAATTTCATCTCCACGAGTCCAAAAATTCTTTTTAATTTTGCTATTTGATCAGATTTTTGGTAATTCTCGAATTCTCTCATGAGAAGTCGTTGATCCACGACCACGCGCAGCTGAAGAAATCCACATGCCAAACACTTCGGCTGGACTTCAGCCATTGGAATAAAACATCAAGAATCTCATCCTGCGACAACAGGCTGCAAAGAGGCCAGTCCTCGTTCAAATATTTGCTGGTCAAATATTCCAGTTTTTGGCCTTTCTCTACATCTAAAGCTTTCCGAGGACGAAGAAAGAACTCGCCATCATGCATGGTCACGTAAGCTGCGTTATTTATCCATCTGCTGAATCAAACACCTGAGAATAATTCTATATTTGATCAAATGCAAAATTAAAGAGCCATTAACATAACTCCTCTTTTCCTTAAAATTCCATTTTCATTTTCTTAAGAGTAATCCAGGATTTTCCATATAATTAGTTTTCCCCATAAATTTGCGTTATGTTTTCCATAATCTGTTAACTTCAAACTGATCTAAATTCAACTTACATTTTCACCCTGGTTTTGCAAATGTCCATATTGTTTATCATTTACAAGTATAATTTAATGATTAAGGCAAATCATTGCAATGTCCTTTAATCATCATTTCATTTAATAAATATGTGAAAATGAGAGAAGTTGTTGGGGAATTTATTTCGTTCTGAGTCTGGTTTAAAGTCCCCAGTATCGAATTCACTAAAATTTTGAGACTGATTATTAATTAATTTATTGAGTGATTAAACAGGTATAAAGTGAAATTAAAGATTTAATTGCTCCTTAAAGAGGAGCTGGTGCCCCACAAGTGTTTATTAACTTTTTATGTGCGTGTGGACACAGAGTTCATCTCAGGTCTCAATACATTAATACAAATTAAATCATTTTTATACCTGATCATAATTATTAATCACATATTGTTACAGTGTGTACATGTGTGAAACACCCATAATGCGGATCAGCTGGCGATACTGACAGGAGGAGGGGGCGTGCCCGAGCTGTCATGGACCGAGGACCCAAAGGACTTCCTGAAGCGCCTGATGGAAAATAAATAGGAAAGCGGGCCAAAATACCCACGAGTCAGAACTGGGTTTGGGACCACCAAACCCAGTTTCATGACAGGAGCTCATGATATGGCGCAGCATCTGTCCATCCACATTTCACAGGAATCACTACGTGTCCTAGGCATTTGCCCCGATACCCACCAAACTTTGCACACAATGATCAAATGGGTCTGCATCCAGGTTGCAGTCAAGGTGAAGGTCAAAGATCAGGAGATCTGGACAGCTATGTGATTTCAGAAAAATCGCTACTCCTCCTAGACAATTGCCTCGATACTCACCAAATTCAAACACAATGATCCTCAGATGGTTGTGACATGATTTACTGGCATAGACCCAAGAGCAACAAGGATGGAGTCGGTAAGTAAAGTGACAACAATCTTTATTACAATAATTGTGATGAATATGTGCAACGAGAATCTGGCAACCCTGAAGGGGAGAGCAAAGTGTGGGATGAGTAACACTGAATGGAAAATGAGGAGAATGTAATACTGAGTATGCTTACAAGGTCATCCGGGGAAAGCTGCCGGAACAGGGTGAAGACTCTCCAGGCTGGGGAGCTGGTTGTGAGTGGTGAGAATGCAGAGGTGTCATAAACTCTCCGTGCACTTCTCGACAGCGCACGGAGGAGGAGAAAAGGACAAACGGATTTAAACGCTGGGTTACACCAAACACACATTTATTAACACAAAAGTAAACATACAGACACAAGACAGCTCAGATGCACTAAGAGTTCTCTAGGATGCCCAACGCACACACTGGAGGATTACACTGGGCAAAGGCCAAAGCATTGCAGCACAGCGGCGAAAAGAACACAAGCAGTTACTCATAGTGCAGGGGCAGTCCGAGTAGTCACAGCAATAGCAATGAGCAAACACAGAACAGTCCTTAATGACGTGACAGTTAGACAGGGAGAACAACCATCCAACACGTACAATGATCCAGCGGCGTTTGTCCAGCAAAGAACTGCTTATGAACAAACACCACTGGCGTGGCAAATTGAGAACACCTGGGCAAGGCACGGAAAGGATGATTAACGGGGCTGGAAGCAGCTGATGGAGTCAGAGGGAGGGCGAGGGGGCGTGGCTGGACTGACAGGCTGTCAGCAGCGTGACAGAAAGTAGATCACCATGCTGACTAACAGCTGCCGGTCAGGCAGTGGCAAAGGATATGGAAATACACAAAGTGCACATAGACAGAGGAGCCAAAACCCACAGAGAGATCAGGATCGAGCTGGGGAAAACCAAGCTGGCTCGGCTCATGACAAGAGGTGCTGTGGGGAAGTGCCAGTGCCAGGCTGGCCAGGCCTGAGTGCAGAGGAGATGGTGCAGAGAGTTGTGATATATACACGGTGGTAAGTCGACTTACTTGTGTGGAGTGATGATGTGCACAAATCCAAGAATGTCCAAATCCACATCCGTGATCCAAAGTCCAAAAGCAGGCAGGGGTCAAAACATAGCTGTAGGATAACAGGTGAGCAGAGGCACAGAGGCAGAAGGCAGGTGGCAGGGTCTAGGGCAAACAGAGGTCAAACATGACAGGCAACATAGAGTTCAATAATGTTTGGCAGAGCAAGGATACAGACGGGTGCAGAATCTGACGCGACCAGGCAGAACAGTGGGAGAGTCTCCCTTATAAAGGCGCCTCTATTTAGCAACAGGTGGTGATCAGGGCTGCAGGGAGAGTGCTCATCAGCAGTGAGAAAGGGAGACAGACACAACAGAGCAGACAGGGATCCTTACAGGTTGTGCTCAAGGTCACAGTGAACAATCAGGAGATCTCAGACACTCGTGATTACAGAAAAATCACTACTCCTCCAAGGCAATTGCCTCGATGCTCACCAAACTCACAAGGCTCCTCAGGTAGGTCTGCATCCAGGTTGTGCTCAAGGTAAAAGGTCAGAAGATCTGGGCATTTATGATTTCACCAAACTTGTTATTTTTCCTACACCATTGACCATTCTAGATTCTGCATCAGGGCTGTGCTTAAAGTGACCGCCAAAAATCAAGTTTTTTTTTTTTTTTTTCTTGTTAACGTGTCTGTAATAGATTTTTATGACTGACAAAACATATCAAGTGCAAAATCACTCAAATGTGTCATGTCTGTTTTTTGTTTTTTTTTTTGGGGGGGGGGGGTTTACTGTGAAATTTCAGTGAAGCTCCTCCCCTCGGAAAAAGGCAAGTTTAGACAAAGCATTTTTGGTGACACGGTGATGTGGTCTGTAGTGTTGAGCTAATAGTTGACTAAGAACTTCTTTGGCTTGACTGAAGTTAACCTCCAGGGCTCTGGGGTGGCCTCAGAAATCATCCATCCATCCATCCATCTTCTTCCGCTTAATCCTTTTCAGGTCATAGGGGGAAAGGGGCTGGAACCTATCTCAGGCCAAGTTAATTCAGTGACTTGGAAGCAAATATGTCCACTTTGTTTAAGCTATTATAAACTTCTCATTTTCTTACATATCACTTCAGTATCACTTGTTAATAGCATAAAGGCTGCACGGTGGCGCAGTGGTTTAGCACTGTGGCAGCACAGTTTTACCCTCGGCCGGGGGATCGCGGGGATCATAAGTTCGATCCCAGCCCCCGACCAACAGTGAGCTGTGTGGAGTTTGCATGTTCTCCCCGTGTTGCGCGGGTTTACTCTGGGATTTCTCCGGTTTCCTCCCGCACACCAAAAACATGTAGGTTTAGGGCGCTCGCGCACGCAGCGATCAGCAGCCGGTGGCTTGTCACCAGACTGCAAACCAAGTCTACCTACGGGTACAAATAAGTAACAAAAAAAAAAAAAAAAAAAAAAAAAAAAAAAAAAGTGTATATAACACTGGTCAACACCAAATTCATTGTCTAAGTTTTTTTTAGCTGATTTAGGACAATTCTGATATGCTGAATCCAAAAATCACATTGGTTTTGCTCAATCAGGTCAACTTTTTGAACTATGGCCACGTTTTTTAGGTTTTTGTTTACATGTACGGATATTTTCGCTTTGTATGAAGCAAAATTCTTTTTTATTTCTTGAAATTCTGAATTTTGAACAATGATGACATAACATTCAATTTACATGTACTTACCTTTATCAATGTCTACTATTCAATTTACAGTACAACTGCTTATAACTTAGCATAAAAACCTGACCTGATCGACAGAAACGGATGTCATTTTCGGATTCAGCAGTGCAGAATTGTCTTAAATCAGTTGAAAAAACACAGACAACTTACAAAAAAGTTATTTTTGTTATGTTGTGTAATTATAGACAGTGTTCCTGACATGGGATTACACTTAGACCCAGGAGCAGACACGGAAGACAACGTGTGAGGTGAGTGTAACAATAATCTTTATTAACAATAATATTGTGATAATGAAATAGTGGTGAGAATCTGGCAACCCTGTAGGGGAAAGAGCAGAAACAATGGTGAGAATTTGATTAGATGACAGGGAGCCAATATTGTTGTTGTGTTTACAGGTTTTTTCTGGTGGGAGCAGCGGTGAATTACAGTAGATCCAATGATGGAGTTCTTCAGAGAAGGGATCCTGGAGGTGCAGGTG
The DNA here is from genome assembly GCA_020510985.1 of Pholidichthys leucotaenia. Lineage (NCBI taxonomy): Eukaryota > Metazoa > Chordata > Actinopteri > Cichliformes > Pholidichthyidae > Pholidichthys > Pholidichthys leucotaenia. The sequence continues at coordinate 265,895,081 of CM035849.1, read as the reverse complement.
AGGGGCAAAGAGAGAGAGGCTGGCCAGGCCCAAGTGCTGGGGAAAACAGGGATGAAGGTGCTGGTGATAATGGTGGTAAGTCGACTTACTTGTAGAGGGGATAACATGTACAGTAAAGATTATCCAAATCCAATCAATCCGTCAGGTAGTTTCCTGGGTCCAGAGGCAGGCAGGGGTCAGAGCACGGCAGGCTAGGACAGAACAGGCAGACAATTCCAAATAACAGACAAGCACAAGGTTAAGAGCCAAGCAAGGGTCAGACCATGGCAGAATAGATCACAAGATGCAATCAGGATAACCACAAGGAAGGATACAGGCAGGGTGTGGATCAGACATGACCAGACAGAGTGGAGTGAGAGTGTGCAACTTATACTACCCCACTAATTGGCTGCAGGTGGTGATTGCAGCTGCCGGGAGAAGTGCTCAATCAGTGGGGAGAGAGAGAGGCAGACAGGTGGGACAGAGAGGAACCCTCACAGTTCCACCACTTGCATTGTAGACAAGGGAAGCTCTACTTCCTGGATTTATGATGCTGCCATTTTGTGCAAAAACATTATATAAACATCTTAACCCGGAGTCTGTACAGTCTTGAGTTCCCACTTATGACAATCTATGCAGCAGCCTTTACTTAGGCAGCTAATGTGGGCAGAATCATGATTACACTCAAATGTGACCACACCTCCATTTTTACTATTAAATAACTAAATAAAATTGAACTGGTTTAAAATACACTTGAATATGGATCAGCTAAGAAAGTAAGGAAAGTAAGCTTATCGCCTTACTACAGGCAGTCACCAGAGGGCACTAGAGATGTGCAAGACGCACTCTTGGGAAGCCTCCATATTGATCATCTTTATTTTACAGTCTCTGGTTAGGAATGAGGTAGTGTGAAGGTTTTGAACAGGGCCGGATTAAGGAGGATGTAGACCCCTGGGCTAGAGCAATTTTTGGGGCCCTCCCACATATTTATGGGAGTATGATATGCAAAATGGCTATGTTTACATGCACGGTAATAAACCATTTATAATCGGATTTCTGGAATTACCGGATTATTAAAGTAGTCATGTAAAAACAATAATCAGATAAACAGCAATTATTGTCTTGCATAAAGTGAAATTACATTAACACACACAGTTTATTGTCCAATAATCAATTTATTCAGTGCATGTAAACATGTCTAATCCAGTTATCGTTATCTGATTATTCCTAGTTATCAGATTAATTTTCTGCCCATGGGATCTGGCCAGCATCAGCTCTAATGAGCCACACAGGTCCACTCACCAGTGGGCTCACCACCTGCAGCATTAATCTGGAGCAGAAGGAGCCGTGGGATGTATTAAGCTAATGTGCTAAGCTAATGCTAACGCTACAGCTAGTCGTAGCTAACACCAATACAAAGGAGCGACTCTGTCCCCGGTTCGTCTCACTGACCCGGCATCGGCCCGGTAGATGACGACTGAGCCTCCCGCACAGATTCTTAGAATCTTGTGACTGGGGCTCGGCAGAGGACCGAACCGAGGCCCCAGCTGGACAGAAGCCGGATCAGAGCTCAACTACAGCGGCGGTAGGAGTCAGGGCTCAGTGGAGGAGCTACCGAGGCCCCAGCTGGATAGGAGCCAGATCGGAGCTCAAGTCCGAGAATTGAAATGAACAATTGGAAAGAGACAAAAAAATTGCAGACTTGAAGCAACGCATCGAGGATCTTGAACAATATTCTCATATGGATGATTTAATCATTAGTGGACTAGACATTAAATACCAATTATATGCTCATGCTACAGCAGGAATGAGAAGTGAGGAGGCTCCCCCAAGGGAATCAGTCTCCCTGGAAACCAGGCGCTTCGGTTCCTTGAAAGCAGAAACATAAAGGTTGAAGTAAATGCAATTTCAGCCTGTCATACTTTACCCAGAAAGGATAATAAAACAAAGAAATCAATTGTGATGTGCTTTGTGAACAGAAGGGTAAAGAATGATATACTGAGGCAGGCCAGAAAGCTACGGGGAACAGAAGTTTACCTAAATGAACATTTAACAAAGACTAATGCTGAAATAGCACGGCAAGCACGGATGCTGAGAAGACAAAACAAGATACAAGCAACATGGACAAGAAACTGTAGAGTTTGGATCAAACTAAATGGAACACCTGAGGGAGCAAAGGCCATAATAATAAGAGATCTCACTGACTTAAATAAATATAGATGAACACTGATTAAGAAAATTAAGAGACTACGATAATCCATATCCACATACATGGCAAGAACAGTTCTTTTGCGACATACCATGTCAATGTACTTTAAAAAACAAAACAAAAAACTTATGACTGACTTTAGTAAACATCAATCATCCCCAGTTGGAGGAAGTCATTTGACAGAGAGTGAGGAAATTCAGACTCTCCATTATGCTGAACATAAACTACATCACTGTGAATATTATACCGAAAAGCAATTCAAAAGTCAAGTGCAATTAGACGGTAAAATATCAATAATACACTTCAACAGCAGAAGTCTTAACAAAAACTTTCCACAGATTCAGGACTATTTAAAACAGCTAGATAGAAAATTTACAGCTATTGCAGTTTCTGAAACTTGGCTCAATGAAGAGCAGGCTTCTCTGATGGCAATTAGAGGGATATCAGATGTTTTATACAGGGAACAGACATCGAGATGGTGACATCCTATAAGTACCTGGGTATTCATCTGAACAATAAACTAGACTGGTCACACAATACTGACGCACTCTACAAGAAGGGACAGCGCAGGCTGTTCCTGCTGAGGAGACTCAGGTCTTTTGGTGTAGAAGGGGCGCTGCTGAAGTCATTCTATGACATGGTGGTGGCATCAGCCATCACTTTTGGAGTGGTCTGCTGGGGCAGTGACATTACTGCAGCCGATAGGAAGAGACTGAACAAACTGATTAAGAAAGCTAGCTCTGTCCTGGGGCAGCGCCTTGATCCGATGGAGGAGATAGGAGAGAGAAGGACGGTGGCTAAACTGTCATCTCTGCTGGAGTCCGAGTTCCACCCTATGCAGGACATACTGGATGCACTGAGGAGCTCATTTAGCAGCAGACTACATCATCCCAGGTGCACAACCGAGAGGTTTCGTAGGTCCTTCCTACCAACGGCTGTCAGACTGTACAACCTAAGCAGGGCTGCTCGCAGAGATAGCAAAAAGACGTAACAAACTAATAGTTTTTTTGAATGCAAAAGATGCAATAGACTTACACAATGGTCCTCTCCGGCATACAACTAGGAACATACCGGTCGCTATGGAGGGTGAGAATATGTATGGGCACATAATCATACCATGTAGGATAACTAAGTAGACGGTTATGCTGTTTCATCCCACCTAGCAACAATGCTCTGCACTGTGTGTGTTTATATATTTACATATTTATTCCATCTAGCTACAATGCTCAGCACTGGGTGTGTTTATATTTATATATCTATATATTTATTCCATCTAGCTACAATGCTCCGCACTGTGTTTTTATATATCTACATATTATTCCATCTAGCTACATTGCTCCGCACTGTGTGTGTTTATATACTTGCATATTTATTCCACCTAGCTGCAATGCTCCGTACTGTGGGTGTTTATATATTTACATATTTATTCCATCTAGCTACAATGCTCTGCACTGTGTGTTCATATATTCATATATTTATTCCATCCAGCTACAATGCTCTGCACTGTGTGTCTGTGTGTGTGTGTGTATATATATATTTTATAGTAATATGTACATATGTATATTAGCTGCTCTTGCTTGCTTGTTTTTTGTTTTTTTTTCTTGCCTTCTGATTGTTGCTCTGAGTGTTGCTATCCCTGTGCTGTTGCAATCCTGGAATTTCCCCGTTGTGGGACTAATAAAGGCTTATCTTATCTTATCTTATCTTATCTTTTATATTAATAGATCTCAAAAAAATGGTGGTGGTGTTGCACTGTATATTGATGACCTGTATAGGTGTAAACTTGTAAATGGAATGTCCTTTGCACTACCAGGGATTCTAGAATGTGTTACTGTTGAGATTGACCAAGATAAAACAAAAAATCTAATTATAAGTTGCAAATATAGAATGACGGGAACTTGCATTGAGACATTCAGAGATAAGTTAGTCGAGCTGTACAATAATATAACTAGTAAGAAAATGGTTGTAATCTGTGGAGACTTCAATATTGATTTACTAAATCCATTTCAACAAAATGTAATTACAGAGTTCATGAATTCTATGTACAGTATGAGTCTATATCCCACAATAACACATCCCAGTAGAATCACAGTTCACACTGCTACACTTATTGATAACCTGTTTGTTAATATTGTTAAGAAAATAGAAAATGGATTATTGATAAATGACATAAGTGACCATTTGCCAGTCTTTGCACTTATCCATGGCCACACGGGGGCCAATACAGAAAAAACTTTAAAATCTTTCAGATACAAATTACAAAATACAATCAGTTCTTTTAAAGAAGACCTGCTGAAGCAAGACTGGACAAAAGTCTATGTATCAGATGTAAATGAAGCCTATGACACATTCATGAACATTGTAACCACTCTTTATGAAAAAAAATTGTCCATTAGTAAAGAAAAAGCTTAAACAGAAATTTGTCGACAAGCCATGGTTAACCAAAGGATTACAAAATGCATGTAAAAAGAAAAATTCATTATATAAAGCTTTTCTAAAGAAAGGGACAAAAGAAGCAGCACAGTGGCGCAGTGGTTAGCACAGTCACAGCAAGAAGGTCATGGGATCGATTCCACCCTTGACCATCGTGGGTTCGATCCCACCATCGGTGACCCTTCTGTGTGGAGTTTGCATGTTCTCCCCGTGTCTGCATGGGTTTACTCAGAGTGTGAATGCAGATGAATTTAATAAATTTTTTGTTAACATTGGTCCTAATTTGCCTCGAGAAATACCCATTATGGCATCTACAGGTGATACAATAAGCAAAAACATTGCTATAAAAGACTCCATTTTCATAAAGAACACAGACAAGAGAGAGGTCATTGAAATTGTTAAATCGTTTAAAAGTAAAACATCTACAGATTGTGATGGTATTGACATGCTTTTAGTCAAAACTATCATTGAATGCTTAGTGAAGCCACTGACGTATATCTGTAACCTGTCTCTCCAAACAGGTATATTTCCCAGTGCAATGAAAATAGCTAAAGTAATTCCGATATACAAGACGGGTGACAGAGGGGAATTTTCAAACTATAGACCTATTTCACTATTGCTGCAATTTTCCAAGATACTTGAAAAAATATTCTGTGAGAGAATTGACAACTTCATAATGAAGAATAATTTATTGTGTGAGCAGCAATATGGGTTCAGACACAAGAGGACAACTGCATTTGCTCTAATGGAATTTATAGAAAAAATATCAACTGCTGTTGAAAATAAAGAGTATTCAGTTGGGGTATTCCTGGATCTTAAAAAAAAAAGCATTTGATACAGTGGATCATAAATTATTGTTAAAGAAACTACAAAATTATGATATTAGGGGTTAGGACTGTCCTGGTTATGTAGTTACTTAAAGAACAGATATCAGTATGTACATGTTGGTAGCAAAAACTCGCAGTTACTGAAGGTTACTTGTGGAGTCCCACAGGGTTCAGTTTTGGGGCCATTGTTATTCAATATGTATATAAATGATATATGTAAAGTTTCGGAAAAAATGGATTTAATATTGTTTGCAGATGACACTAATTTATTATGCAGTGGAAGCAATTTGGAACAACTTTTGGATACACTCGGAAAGGAATTAGGAAAGCTTAAACTGTGGTTTGATTCAAACAAATTAATGCTCAATTTAAGTAAGACAAAATTTATAATTTTTAACAACCATCACAACAACTCAGTATCTAAACTCAGTGTAAATGGTGTAGAGATTGAAAGGGTATCCAAAATTAAATTTCTTGGCGTAATAATTGATAATAAACTGCGTTGGAAGTCACATATTAATTATCTTAAAGGTAAAATATCCAAATCAATCGCAATACTACACAGAGTGAAATATTTGCTGAATCAACCCACACTATATACTTTGTATCATTCATTAATACTCCCATACATGACATATTGTACTGAAGTATGGGGAAATACATATAAAACAAACATATATCCAGTCTTTATGCTTCAGAAGAGAGCTATTAGAATAATAAACAAAGCTGCTTACAGGGAACCAACAAACCCACTTTTTCTTAAATTAAAAGCTCTCAAGTTGAAAGATCTGGTTGACTTTAAAACTGCAGTAATAATGTTTAAAGTGAAGAATCTATCACTGCCCGCAAATATCCAAAAGTTGTTCCAAATAAGGGAGAAACAATATCATTTCAGAGGAACATGTAGAGGCCTATTTCAAAAACCTTCAGTGAGAACTGCCACCAAGAAACACTGTGTCTCAGTGCAAGGAGTCAGATTATGGAACGTTTTTGGACCTGAATTAAAACCATGTACAACGCTTGGACAATTTAAACAAAAACTAAAGGAAGAAATACTCCAGACATATATACAAGATGACATGTAAAATCACATAAGAATTATCATATTCAGTCTGTGTTGTGCTGTTGCTTAAGTTGTTTGTTTTGGGGGTTTTTGTCATGTTTTGTCTTAGCTTTGTTCTGAATTGTAATCGCTCTTGTTTTGTTTTTCTTTTGAATTCTTGGATGGAATATGGGTGGGCAATATAAGCTGCGGCTTCAGCCATCACCCATTTCGGATAACTTATGGTGAACTGTATAATCAGAGGAGTTATTGTTTAATGCAAAAGACACAACAGACACACAAATGGTCCCCTCCAGTATACAACTAGGACAATATCAGTCGCTACGGAGGGTGACAATATGTATGGGTACATATTCATACTATGTAGGATAACTAAGTAGACGGTTATGCTGTTTATTGCGTCTAGCTACAATGCTCCGCACTGTGTATATATATATTTATATATTTATGTGTACATATGTATATTCACTGCTCTTATTTTCTTATCTTCTAAATTATTGCTCTGAGTGTTGCTGTCCCTGTGCTGTTGCAATCCTGGAATTTCCCCATTGTGGGACTAATAAAGGCTTATCTTATCTTATCTTATCTTATCTTATCTTATCTTATCTTATCTTAATTTGACCTTGTTAGATTTTTTTCCCCCTTTGTTATATTATTCTGTTCCTTTCTTTTAATCTTTACTTTTAATCTATCCGAAATAAAGATTTATTCATTCATTCATTCATTATTGTGGCCATGTAGCTGGGGTCACTAACAGATCAGCTTGACCTTCAAGGTCCTAAATTACTAAGGCAGTGGCTATGGATACAGAACCGTATCCATAGAATTCTTGTTACTGATACAGCTTGAATCTGATTGGCCAGTACGTTCTATTGATGCGTATCTTAAAAGCAGCAGGCTACAGGTACAGAAATCTGAGGCATTTACTTGTTTCAAAATTTTAATCAGTATCTGTTTACTACCTTTATAACCTTACCCACTCCCAGATCCTAAAGGTGTGTTCACACCAAACGCGTACGGCCAGCACGAATCCATACAAAGTGAATAGGAAGACGTAAGTACGAGCGAATTTACGTGGACGTGTGTTCCGCTAGCAGCTAGCAGCTAGCTAGCTGCTAGCTAGCTTTGAGATTCTGCTGTTACTGGAGAAAATTATCACCATTGCAGAGTAAACTAGTTAGAAAATGAAACTCACTCACCGGGAGACAGGAGGACCAGGGACTCTTCAGCTCAATCAGGATTTTGGAGTTATTTACCCACGGTTTCCAGCCACAGACTTCCTAGCAAGCTAGCAAGCTAGTAACGTAAACACCCATCATCTGTTAAGTTTTGGAGGCTTGAGACGACATTTTCAGGTGAGCCCCCAGTCGGATAATGTAAACCTAAGCATGACGTTATTTTGGGAATTTCCACAGCAGGTTGAATACAGCTGCAGAAGTTTTAAAGACAACTTCACCTGTCTGCATCTCACTATTCATGTCTGTTGGCGTGTTTACATTGATTTATAATGTAATCGTGCCGTGTGAAAAATTTGCCTGTTCACGTTTGGTGTGAACGCACCTTAAGGCTAACCTCTTAATTATTAAGTCTAAATTTCATCCCATAGTAAAATGGTTTGGACAAAGTACCGATAGCAGGACACAAACCAGCAAACCTGATCACAGGCCCACGTACTATTGACCTAAACCACAGCAGTAGTTGGCTTGGACCTGATTTTGTCAGATTGTTAACTCTTCCATACCAACGGACATTTCATATAGGGATACAGCTTCCATATCCATAGCTACTCTCAATTACTAAATAAAGTGAATGACCACAAAGTTCTAGGTTTAGCTTGAATAGCAGAAAAAGAACCATCAGGACTAACAACTGACAAATATCTTGTATCAACCCACAACTTTAATTATGACAATGAAAAAGCACACTCAGCAGGTGTTTTCTGTTCAATCAGAATCAGAATCAGAATCAGAATGAGATTTATTGCCATTGTTCATGTAGTACACAAACTAGGAATTTGTCTCGGTGCAATGCTGCAACAAGGGTTAAATATTAAGTATTTGAAGCCAGAACACGGTTTTTCACTACACAGAGATAAAAAAAAACACATTGCCAGACCAGTCTGCCCTAAAGGGAAAGTGGAGAAGAGCAGGTTATGTGTGCACAAACCCGATACTCATTATCTAATGATGATAGTTTTTACAATGTTAACCTCATTCACTGTCATTCTTTTAAAAGAATATTTCAAAATGAAAACATCTCGGCAGCTGTTTTTGAATTAAGTCTACAATTTTGAATTCACCAGAGCAGATTAATAGAACTCAGGCTGAGATAAACAGTGTTGGGAGTAACGCGTTACAAAGTACACGTTACTGTAACGCCACTACTTTTGCAGTAACGTGCTGTGTAATGAAATTACTGTTTAAAAATTCAGTAATGCGTTACAGTTACTGAAATTTGATCAGATGCGTTACTTGTTTTATTAATATGGATAGATATTTTAGTGCAAATAGACGATCATACAACTTGCAGTTGCTAGACACGCTCCTCATCAGCTGTTAAGTGGGGATGAATACACAGTTTCGGTGGCTATGGGGGGGACGACTATCCCCAGCGCCACCACTGGCCTCAAGCCACTGGAGGTTGTCATGCCAAAGGCAAAGGCAAGCAAATAAATATAAACTGACCCTACCAGAACTGATACAGCCATCACACAGTCTCCTCCGCGGGTCCGTTTCCTGTCCTGCCCCAGTTCACATCACAACCCGGTGAACAAATGCCATGGCGGAGGCGACTTCTCATATTGAGCCCTGATTACCTGTTGTCTGAGCGGTGAGTAGCCCCTAACAGCTCCTACCTCTGTGGTTAAACATGAGTATTTTTTGGGCAAGAAGCTCGCATTTAATGTCCGCATTAAATGCATTTAAAGTTTTCTTATGCACAGAGAAAAAGTGACTGTGATTTGTTGCAGTAAAGAACAGCTTCTTGAAAGTGGTGAACTTTCATTTATCTGTGTTTTCTATTTTATTTTATCTCATGCTCTTGTATATGCAACTATTTCATGGAAGTAAATCCTCTAAATATGCATTTTTAATGGGCTGGTCCAGGGGTGTCAAACATATGGCTCATGGGCCAAAAACGGCCCACCAGAGGGTCCAAAATTTTCTCTGTGAATTTACAGCTGTATTTCTAGTAAATTTCTGAGTTTCTACTGATTACAGTAGTTTATGTAAAGCTGAGACATTTTTTTTTTCTCTGTAAGATGAGACTTCTTTTCTCATCAGTTTTCTTTTTCTTCTTTTTTCCGATGAGAACAAGGGGCCCTTGATCTTGCTGTGTGTGCAAGATGATTTAAGTATGCATTTAAAAGTAACGTGAAAGTTACTTTTCCAAGTAACTAGCTACTTTAATCATGCAGTAACTCAAAAGTAACTCAGTTACTTTTGAAAAGAAGTAACTAGTAACTAACTAGTTACTATTTTTTAGTAGCTTGCCGAACACTGGAGATAAATGATAACATAACTGAAGGAAATTTTACAACTCCTGGACAAAGAGAAAGACTGGCATCATCTCTGAACTGTAGCTGACAGCTCTCATTCATGGCCAAGCAAGGCTGTGGAGTTAAAAAAAACAACTCCTTTAAAGTTCGTAAAAGTTGGTGTGCGCAGGATTTAAAAAAAACTGCTCATGAACGTAATTTCATGACATTTAGACTAATTTCTCAGATTTTTCAAAATGTCTGTAAAAGTCGGTCCAAACACTATAGTGTGAACCTAGCTTAGTGGGGGGAAAAATCGCTGTATATGTGGCAGGCAAAACAATACAAACAGCTGTAGAAGCAGAAAACAGAAGCCATTGTCTTGAAACGTACTCACCATTTGGAAGTTTGCAATTGAAATGGCACTTGGAGAAAAAATGTTTCTGCCGTTTGTAACGTTCAGATGCTCTCCGGTCCTTTTCTGGATCAGTATTCCTGGTGTGTGTGACTGACTATCACAACTTTAAAAAAAATCCTGTCAATTTAAGAGTCTTTTTTTAAAAGCTCCTTCTCACGTTCCTGTTTTTCTTCCTTGTTTATTTCTCTTTTGGCCACCGCTATTGTACATTCTATGGCTGTGTTGTGAGACATGTATATTGTAACGTCGGGGCCATTTTAAGGGAGCCAGGGATTTCCCAGCATGCTTTGCCAGTTTGAAACGTTACTGTGTGTGTTAAATGTGTTACTTCTGAGTTATACTGCTGTGTCATTATAACTGCATTATAATGACCCAGCAGTGTTTAGCAGGATTAGGGCAAGATGTATCATGTGTGTGTAACCGTGATGTAAACAGAGGTCTGTGAGAATGACCTCCCCAGCTCTGTGTACTAAGTGGCAGGTTGGGGGTCGGGGTGTGTGTAAAATAAATCTGGTTGATCACAGCCATCTGCTCCATTGTCTTTTTGTGTGAACCCCTGCAAACGTCACACTGGTGTCAGAAGTGGGATATGGAGCGAGATGAGGATCCAGGCGGAGGTACAGCGGCCGGAGCGATTCATCGCTCAGCCGGGAACGGAGTGTAGAGCTGAGACGCCGGCCCCTGGAGAGCTTCGCCGCGATGGACGGAGCAGAGCAAACCAGCCCCGCTTCCCGCCCTTTTCAGGGCAGGACGGGCTGGCGATTCCAGAGCGACTAGGAGCGGCAATCGACCGGGAGATGACAGTGTCATCCATCCAGCAGCGGGCCAAGATTCCCCGCTACAACGGCGAGAACCTGTTGGATGACCGCCTTGCCCAGGTCGAGCTGGCTGCCGCGCTGATCATCAGAGGAAACCACCGTGCTGAGAGCGAGTGGAGGAGGAGCTACGGCACATCACAGCAGCGCGTGCACGAAGGAGACAGCCGTGGCGACGCGAGGAAGGACGGCTTCCGCTGCACAGAGCCAGGGTACATGGCATGGTACTGCCCCGCACACAGCGCACGACAAACTGGCCCCTCGCCGACGCTAAATTAGAGCGAGGTGGCATGGACGGGAAAAAAAAGCCGCCTCCTGCAGATGCTTCCCCCGGCAGATGACGTCACAGAGGCGCAGGAGCGACGCAGCGGAGCGAGCAGGACGAAGATGCGGCCACTTTCCAGGCGCGGCAAAGGCTGGACGCATGGATGCGGGCCAGCGGCCGCCTGGGAGAACTGGCAGTGGTGGGAGTCGGCCGAAGCGGGCCTGGGACTCCCGCTGCCAGGGAAGGGACTGTGCGTGGTCCTACAGAGGCTGTCGGATGTGTCCATCCGCCCGCTGGTGGCCAAACCGGAACCCTACCCCAACCAGATGCTCTGACCGAGACTCAGATGGCCCGTGCATGCCGCCCTGGCACCGGGCTGACTCGCGTTGGATTTCTGAAAGTGGACTTTGAATTTTCTGGGGACAGAAACCAGTCCAGGGGGGGGGGGCAGTGTAACGTCGGGGCCATTTTAAGGGAGCCAGGGATTTCCCAGCATGCTTTGCCAGTTTGAAACGTTACTGTGTGTGTTAAATGTGTTACTTCTGAGTTATACTGCTGTGTCATTATAACTGCATTATAATGACCCAGCAGTGTTTAGCAGGATTAGGGCAAGATGTATCATGTGTGTGTAACCGTGATGTAAACAGAGGTCTGTGAGAATGACCTCCCCGGCTCTGTGTACTAAGTGGCAGGTTGGGGGTCGGGGTGTGTGTAAAATAAATCTGGTTGATCACAGCCATCTGCTCCATTGTCTTTTTGTGTGAACCCCTGCAAACGTCACAATATGTTGGACACTGCATATGTGATTTAACCACGATGAAGGAGAGCCAGCCCCCTGCGGTGCGGAGCCACAGAGCCTGGACCCCCTGCGGAGGACAGGGGACAGAAGACTTCCTGACCACTGAGGCTCGGGAAGAGAGAAGGGGGAGTTATGTAAATAAAAGGCTAATGAATGTGAATAAAGAGATTTTGAGAGAGATGTGTGATTTCCCCCGCGAGGGAAATGGTTTGATGTCAGAATGTTTAAATGAGAGAACTTTGGTGTGTTCACTCTCTTTGTTCGCTGCTCAAGAATGAGAGCAGACAGTGGAATGATTTCTTGAATAAACTGGAATGAAAGACAATTCGGTTTCGTTATTCAAGTCTCCCCACATTGGTGACTGACGACGTTGAGAATGAACGAAGAAATTCTCAGGGTCCCGGACTCACAGCGCTCAGAGCTGGCGAGCGCAGTGGCCGTTAAGCTGCCTGATTTCTGGCAGGATAACCCACGGTCGTGGTTTCTGCAAGCAGAGTCGCAGTTCGCGCTCGCAGGAGTAACGGTGGATGACACTAAGTTCCACCATGTCATCGCTAAACTGGACAACAGCACAGCTCGGTGCGTGCAAAGCTTGGTGGAGCAGCCACCCGCGACCGACAGGTACGGCAAGCTGAAATCCACCCTCATCAAGTTTTTCACCCCCTCGGCTGAAGTGAGGGCGAGGAGGATCCTGTCTTTGCTAGACCAAGGTGGACACAGGCCGAGCGCCCTGATGGAGGAGATGATACAGCTGAGAGGGTTGGACAACGATGATTTCATTTTTCAGTTCATCTTCCTCTCCAACCTCCCGGCGCATGCGAGAAGCACGCTGGCCGGCAAAAAGTGTCACACCCTGGAGGAGTTCCGGGAGCTGGCCCAGGAGGCAGATGGGATCCTGGACGCCTGCGGCGGGCAAGCAACCACAGCAGCGACCCGAGACAGCGGGGAGCCAGAGGCGGCAGAACCAGACTGGCCGACGACGGCGGCAACACGGCCGCGACGAGGGGGAGCCAATAGCCCGGCGGCAGAAGCGCGGGCACGACACAGCGGAGGAGAAGATCTCTGCTTTTACCATCGGAGGTTCGCAGAGAAGGCACGCAGGTGTGTGCCGCCCTGCATCTTCAGGAGTTCGGGAAACGGCAAGACTGGGGGTCGCTAGCAGCTTCGACCCTCGGAGAACGCAACAAGCTGCTCTACATCACGGATGCGCGCTCCGGACGAGAGTTCCTCATCGACACCGGAGCACAAGTGAGCTTCATCACCCCAACATACGCGGACCGGGTGGCTGGACCCCACGGTAGCGGAGCTACAGCGGCAAATGGCTCGAACATCAACACCTACGGGAGAAGGACCTTGCCTTTATGCTTACATGGCCGCACATATGAATGGACTTTTGTGATAGCGGCGGTGAGTTTCAACATGTTGGGCGCGGATTTTTTGTGTTCACACAATCTGTTAGTTGATCTTGCTAATAGACGGCTGGTAAATGCACTCTCTTTTTACTCTCTCCCCTGTTCAGCTCGAGTGTCCCCGCCACCAGTACAGACCCACGTCGCTACAGCAGGTGGTAAGTTTCACACACTCCTCACCCAATTTCCAGCGCTCACTGTGCCCACTTTTTCAGCGACGGTCGCGAAGCACGGGGTGAAACACTTTATCCCCGCTTCTGGTCCTCCCGTGTTTGCAAAAGCTCGGCGCTTGGATGCAGTTAAGCTCGCCATTGCGCGCGAGGAGTTCGCCAGCCTGGAGAGGCTGGGCATCGTTCGTAGGTCGAAGAGCCCGTGGGCTTCGCCGCTACACATGGTACCGAAAGCCGATGGCTCCTGGAGGCCGTGCGGGGATTACCGCAGGCTAAACAACGCTACGGCGCACGATCGTTATCCCATCCCGCACATTCAGGATTTTTCGGTGCACCTGGCGGGGGCGCGCATTTTTTCAAAGATTGATCTAGTTCGCGGCTATCACCAAGTCCCGGTCCAACCGGAGGACATTCCTAAAACAGCGGTAATAACCCCGTTCGGACTTTTCGAATTTTTACGCATGCCGTTTGGTCTCAAAGGGGCGGCGCAAACTTTTCAGCGGATGATGGATGCCGTGTTACGCGATCTCCCTTTCGTGTTTGTGTACCTCGACGACATTTTGGTCGCGAGTACTTCAGAGGACGAACACGAAACGCACCTCACAGCAGTTTTTAGGAGGCTGGGAGAGCACGGCTTAATAGTTAACCCAGCCAAGTGCCAGTTCGGCGTCGAGCGGATCGATTTTTTGGGTCACCGCGTCTCCCCGGAGGGAGCGGTTCCGTTACCAGAGAAAGTACGCGCGGTAGCGGATTTTCCCCGTCCACAAACGGTCAAATCACTACAGGAATTCTTGGAGATGGTGAATTTTTATAACCGATTCCTGCCCCACGCAGCTCAAATCATGCAACCGTTATATGCCGCGCTCAAAAAACAAAAACCGACCCAGGCGGTCGAATGGTCCCCGGAGCGGGAGCGCGCGTTCACAGAGGTTAAAAAAGCCTTGGCTGACGCTGCGCTCCTGGCCCACCCAGACCCTGCAGCACGTATCGCGCTGACGACAGACGCTTCAGATTTAGCCATAGGGGCCGTTATTGAGCAACAGGTAGCCGGAGTTTGGCAGCCTTTGGCTTTCTTTAGCAAATCTTTAAGCGCGGCTGAACGAAAATACAGCGCGTTTGACAGAGAACTGTTGGCGCTGCATTTGGCTATTCGTCATTTCCAGTTCTGGCTGGAAGGACGGTGCTTCACCGCTTATGTGGACCACAAGCCGCTCACATACGCCATGGCCAAAATTTCAGACCCGTGGTCCGGCAGGCAGCAGAGGCAGCTGGCCGCAATCTCGGAATTTACCACTGACATTAGGCACGTCGCGGGCAAATTCAATGTAGTAGCGGATTGTCTCTCACGCGCGTTCACGACCCCAACACGCGCAGAGGCAGAACGGGCCACCGTGACCGCGCCGCAGGAGAGCGGCACGGTGGCGCGCGCAGCCCCGGTGCACGTGGGTATAGATTACGCAGCCATGGCAGCGGACCAGGGGGCGGACGCAGACGTGTGCGCGCTCCAGTCTGGACCAACAGGGTTGAGGCTGGAGAGCAAGTGTTTACAAACCGGTATGCCCCCCCTGATCTGCGACGTGTCGACGGGGCGCCCGCGTCCGGTGGTTCCGGCCACGTGGCGCCGCCGTGTTTTTGACTCGGTCCACTCACTGGCGCACCCGGGGGTGCGCGCGTCGGTGAAACTAGTGGCGGAAAAGTTTGTTTGGCCGTGCCTGCGCAAGCACGTGAAGGAATGGGCAAAAACCTGCATTTCCTGTCAACGGGCCAAAATTCACAGGCACACAAGAGCCCCGTTAGAACCGTTCCGCATTCCGGCCAGAAGGTTCGACCATGTGCACGTCGACCTTGTGGGCCCCCTACCGGCATCACAGGGGTTCACGTATCTTTTGACAATGGTGGACCGCACCACACGTTGGCCGGAAGTGGTCCCACTTGCGACGACCACGGCCGCGGAGGTGGCTCGCGTTTTTTTAACGGCTTGGGTGGTGCGTTTCGGGGTTCCGTCGGACATTACGTCCGATAGAGGACCGCAATTCATCTCTGAGCTGTGGTCAGCGATGGCCAACGGCTTAGGAGCCAAAATTCACCGCACTACGGCTTACCACCCTCAGGCCAATGGTTTATGCGAGCGTTTTCATAGGTCTTTGAAGGCAGCACTCAGAGCGTCGCTCACGGATGCAGATTGGGTGAATAAACTTCCATGGGTTTTATTAGGGTTGCGTTCTGCGCCTAAAGAGGACTTAGACGCCTCCCCAGCGGAGCTGGTATTCGCACAAACTCTGAGGCTGCCGGGCGAGTTTTTACCAGAGCACCCAGAGCCCCCACCTCTCTCGGCTCTGGGACCGTTAGTCGGCACGGGGGCAGACACGCTCCCGGGTCCGGTTCATCACGCTTTTCCACGAGTTTTCGTCCCCAAGGCTTTGAAAAATGCCGATTTCGTTTTTGTCAGGCGCGAAGCCCTAAAAGCAATGCTCAAACCGCCTTACGAAGGGCCATTTCGAGTGCTGGAGGCAGGTGATAAGCAATTTGTGCTGGATTTTGGAGACAGAAAAGAGACAGTCAGTATTGACAGACTAAAACCTGCTTTTGTCATGAAGGACGTGTCTGTACCGGTCGCGGTGGCGCCTCGACGAGGCAGGCCCCCGCAGAGGGCAATTAATCACTCTCTCCCTCAGTCAACAGCGCCGAAGCAGAAACGCACCGCAGGCAAGGCGGGGCCAACGCACAGCAGATTCGGCAGACGGCTGAAGCCCAAGCGGCGCACAGACTGAATGTTGGTGTTGATTATTCAGTAGTGAGTAAGGTGCTATTTAATTTTAGGAATTAGTCTGTTCTTCATCGTTTGGGGGGGGGTTATATGGCTGTGTTGTGAGACATGTATATGTTGGACACTGCATATGTGATTTAACCACGATGAAGGAGAGCCAGCCCCCTGCGGTGTGGAGCCACAGAGCCTGGACCCCCTGCGGAGGACAGGGGACAGAAGACTTCCTGACCACTGAGGCTCGGGAAGAGAGAAGGGGGAGTTATGTAAATAAAAGGCTAATGAATGTGAATAAAGAGATTTTGAGAGAGATGTGTGATTTTGAGGGAAATGGTTTGATGTCAGAATGTTTAAATGAGAGAACTTTGGTGTGTTCACTCTCTTTGTTCGCTGCTCAAGAATGAGAGCAGACAGTGGAATGATTTCTTGAATAAACTGGAATGAAAGACAATTCGGTTTCATTATTCAAGTCTCCCCACACATTCATTCATTTATTTGTCCACAGATTCACTACCGGCCCACGTCCAACCTTTCAATCAGGTCAGATGTCAACTCTTAACCAATTAAATTAAGCAGGCGGGACAGACGTACACCTCAACAAATAAAAAGTTGATACACCAAAACAAACCCTCCAATAAATGTTGGAAATGGCAGAATTAGTTTTTTTAAAAAAGTGTTTTTTTCAGGGCCCCAAACAAGCCAGGGTCCTGGGCCTACTTCCCCAGTAAGCCCTCTTGATAATCCGGGGCAGGTTATGAAAGAGTAATTTTTCTTATCATTTTTTTCAAGCATGAAAATAGCAAGTTCTAGTAATAGTTATTTCCTTGTAGAGACTAAGCAGTGTCACAGTCATGCTGCAAAATGATGAGCAGTGCACGGAAAATATAGCTTCACAGTACTACAAGGCATGAGGTCAAAAGTAAAAAATTGTGTGCAATCAAAGTTTGGCATCCACTCGCAGAAATCAAGTGTGCAGAATTTAGTTGTTTTGAGGTTTGTTTTTTTTTTTCAGTGACATGAAATGTAACAAACTAAATCCAAAATGTCATCTGTGTTTGTTTGGCTACAAACACCTAGATTGATTAAGCCTTTGTATGTGAGCCTAACAACAGGTGTCTTTGTGCGTATAAGGCCACAGCGAGCAGAGAGTGGTCGGGGCTTAGAATTTCATTCTTTGAAAGTGATATGGGTGAGCGGCTTTTCTCAGGCCTAACCACAGATCTGCCCCTGATGGACAGACCACCCAACTCTCGGCTCTTACAGGCACACAGTGGGGGCTGCTCACAGCAGAGGCAGTCCTCGGTCTCCTTTGCAGAGAAAATGGATCGGCTGACTGTTTGTCAAGTCCACTGTCAGGGTCTCCTTCTGACTCAAACAGCTAGCATTACACTAATGGATGGTGCTGGAATATATTCACTGCTTTACAAACCTCTCACATTAGTCTCTCAAAATGGTTCAAAATGTGACAGGAGAGGCATTAAAAAATCCCAACTGTTTAAAGTACAAAGGTAAGTTCCAGAGAAAAAAAGGAGAGTGTGAATCTGGCAAGATAAATTACATTTTTATGGTGATCTGACCCCCACCCCCCAGCTTTTTCTGCTTCACCGCATTGTGTGACTTTTTAGGAGGTTTGTGCTGCAAATTCCGATCAGAATAAAGATTCCCTCAGGACATCACCATGCCAGAGTGGAGGATGCCAGAGTCATTGGTCAGAAGAGGAGGAACAAGGTCCCAGCCTCCCTGGACTGCTCATCAGACGGCATGCTGTGGCCAAGAGTGGACTCAGACTGAGACAAAGGATTCACACCCATCCTCTCCTCTCCAGAAACAGCTTTTCCCTGAAGTCTGCCTGATAATCCCAGGGCTGAGCAAAGCCACAAACACTGTTATATCTGCAGCACATGGTCGCAGTTTCTGAAGCTGAACAACATTATAATGGAGAAGGGAATTAAGCTCTTTCTCCTTCCCACATGGGGCAAAGGAGAGGGCTGAGAAAAGCCAAATGTTATGTCAAATCTCCAGCCAAAAAGAGATCCTCTACGTCTTGTTCTGGCACATCATGCCCCTTTATCTTTTTGGATAAAACCTCGCCATCTATCTTTCTCCCAGATCTTTTTTTTTAATCCCTGTCAGAACACATGTCATTCAATAAGCACCCACAGCACTAGTTGTGTTTGGCTGGTGAAGGGGGGCAACCCTGTATGAACAAATCCTGAACATATGTTCCCCCTCGCTGGATGAGATCTGAGATACTGATAAATATTTTCATGGTTCTCCTAGAGTGGGCTCTTATGAGGAAACCCCTCCCGAGGCTCCTTGTACCTCTCCAATGACAAAAACTGGATGACCAACAAACAAGACTATGGAAGCCACACAGAACCTGGCCTTCGTTTAACACGGTTTAGATCAGCATAATGCAATAAGCAATAATCCATATGCTTATGAAAGCGTGAAATGTTACAAATATTCTGAGAGCTTGGGCTGAGCTTTAACCAAAGAGTAATCAACCCTCCAGTCCTGAAATAAATCAGTCATTTGTGGCATAAATCATAACAACATATTTAAAAAAAATGGGATTAAGAAGAAATTTAACCAATGATTAATTTTTCTCTAGACATTTTTCTGAAAACGCTTACTTCATCCTATTCTTTATTCATTACTCAAACACATCTGCCTGACAGGTGCCTCGTCTGTGAAACATTGAGTAATTTCATTCCAGCAAAGAGGAGCAAATGGAGAGCAGCAGAGGATAAGGTACTCTATCTTCTATCTGCGATGACATCAGGGCTCTGAGAGCTTGTTAGAGGTGGGGAGGTACGGCGGCATTGTTCAGTTCCTACAGACAGTAATCCAGCCCACCGCTGTCAGTGCCCTTTCAAAGCACTGATTACTCCATTTCCAAGGGCCTAATCTCTGTAAACAATCTCTGTTTTCATTATCTTTTAAACTGATTAGCCTGATGAATATAACTTTCCAGCACTGGGCTCAGGCAGGAAAAAAAAAAAACACTTATAGCCATATTGATGCCAGCTGTAGCTGCATGACCTTGCAAGAGAAATAAAGCTGTGATAGATAGAGGAGTGGACTGTGGAGAAACATGTGTGACTGAGACATACTTGAAAAGTATGACAGACATTAGATTTTTTTTAAGAAAAGATTTCTCAAGGGGAAAAATCTATAACCTGCTTGTGGTTTTGCACAATTTGCAGCTGGGTATTACACACTGTAAAAAACTTACTTTTATTCAGCTCTAATTGTAATGACACATTTTGGATATTGAACTCATGTTTACAGTGAATATAAAAAGTCTACACACCCCTGTTCAAATACCAGGTTTTTGTGATGTAAAAAATGAGACCAAGATAAATCATTTCAAAACATTTTCCATCATTAATGTGACTTATAACCTGTACAACCCAAATGAAAAACAAACTGAAAATCTTTTAAGGGGGAAAATTTAAAAAAAACTTACAATAACCCGGTTGCATAAATATGCACACCCTCTCATAACTGGGGATGTGGCTGTGATCAGAATTAACCAATCACATTCAAACTCATGTTAAATGGGAGTCAGCATACACCTGCCACCATTTAAAGTGCCTCTGATTAACTCCAAATAAAGTTCAGCTGTTCTAGTACGCTTTTCCTGACATTTTTGTAGTCACATCTTACAGCACAAGCCATGGTTCACAGAGAGCTTCCAAAGCATCAGAGGGATCTCATTGTTCAAAGGTATCAGTCAGGAGAATGGTACAAAAGAATTTCCAAGGCATTAAATATACCATGAAACACAGTGAAGACAGTTATCATCAAGTGGAGAAAATACTGTATGTCACAACAGTGACATTACCAAGAACTGGAAATCCCTCCAAAATTGATGAAAAGACGAGAAGAAAGCATGTCAGGGAGGCTGCCGAGAGGCCAACAGCAACACTAAAGGAGTTGCAGGAATTTCTGGCAAGTACTGGCTGTTTAGTACATGTGACAACAATCTCACGTCTTCTTCTTATGTCTGGGCTATGGGGTAGGGTGGCACGACGGAAGCCTTATCTTATGAAAAAAACATCCAAACCCGGCTACATTTTGCAAAAACACATTTGAAATCTCCCAAATGCATGTGGGAAAATGTATTATGGTCCAATGAAACCAAGATTGAACTTTTTGGCCATAAATCCAAAAGGTATATTTGGCGCAAACACAACATTGCTCATCACCAAAAGAACACCATACCTACAGTGAAGCATGGTGGTGGCAGCATCATGCTTTGGGGCTGTTTTTCTTCAGCTGGAACTGAGGCCTTAGTCAAGGTGGAGGGAATGATCAACAGTTCCAAATACCAGTCAGTGTTGGCACAAAACCTTCAGGCTTCTGCTAGAAAGCTGAAGATGAAGAAGAACTTCATCTTTCAATATGACAACATCCCAAAGCACACATCCAAATCAACAAAAGAATGGCTTCACCAGAAGAAGATTAAGGTTTTGTAATGGCCCAGCCAGAGTCCAGACCTAAATCCGATCAAACATCTGTGGGGTGATCTGAAGAGGGCTGTGCACAGGAGATGCCCTCGCAATTTGACAGATCTGGGGCGCTTTTGTAAAGAAGAGTGGACAAATATTGCCGCATCAAGATGCAGCACGCTGATAGACTCCTACTCAAAAAGACTGAGAGCTGTAATAAAAGCCAAAGGTGATACAACAGTATTAGTTTAAGGGTGTGATATGTTTTCAGACACTAAACTGACAGTGCTTATTGTCAAGTTTAGTTAACATCTTTAAGGCAGCAGCAGTTAGTACAATTTAGAAACCAAACTTTGATAGCACTTTATAATACAGGCTACAAATTACAAGAAAGTAGTGGGAAAAAAATAAACAAACAAACAAAACAGGAGAACAACAGAGAAAGTACCAGAAAAGACTGGGGAAAAAAGAGAAAAAAAACAGGGTAAAAATGAAGAAAGTACAATAAACTGGAACAAAGGGGAGAAAAAACATGTCAAAAAGAAGGAAGTGTGAGTATCAGAAAAAAGGTTAAAGGACCTATATCATGCAAAATCGACTTTTTTGAGCTTTTAAGCATGTTATAATGTTAATTCCTCACCAAAAACACCCCCAAAGTGCTCCATTCACGCATCTCTGAGTATTCCTCCTCAACCCTGCTCTCTGAGCTGCTGCTCCGCCCTGTCCCTGATAATGACTGGGTCTCCACGTTCATACGTATGAACGTGGGTGAGCCGCCCACTCCAGGAAGTGCCTGTGCTGCCAGCACCGCCCCCAGGCTAACGCACACACCCACTTTCTCCGCGCAGCTAACGGAGCGGTGATCGGCAAAACTCTTTCACTTTAGCATTGACGCTGTGAAGAAGTAGTTCCTCTCGCACCTAATCTGCTCAGTGACAACAACTGTTTGCTTTTTTACGTAAGACAATGTCTTCTAAGTGGCGTAAATGTGTCTTTGGCTGTGAGAGATTTAGGAGTTTGTTCAGCCTTCCTAAAGAAGAGCCAACTCGTCAGAAATGGTTAGAGTTTATTATCGTCATGAAATGGGCGGCAGCCACAAGAAGGAGAGGCGGAGCCTCAGAGATCGAGGCATCTTACTTCCGGGTTGGAAAAGTAGCTCATGAAAATAACTCATATTTCATAAGAAATTCATTCTCCAGTGTACCAATGGTAATATACTATCACATACATGCATATAGTTTACTCTGAAAGGCTTAAAATAGCATGATATAGGCCCTTTAAAAGCAGCGTAAGTACCAGGGAAAGGCACATGGTAAAATATGGAAAAATAGGGGTGGGGCAAAAATCAATACAGTATCATGGACATAAAGTATCATTTCAAAATATAATGTGAAACGATACTTTATGCCCATGATACTGTCTGATTGAGTCAGAGAAACCAGTAGTGTGATACTTAAATAAAAGTATTTATAAATGTTGCAAATACAAATTCAGTTTTTGGGGTACCAGAGTAATAAAAAAAACAATTAAAAAAAAGAGGGGAGAGGTTAATGCTATGGTGAGGAGGGTAGGCAGTGATGGTTCTGATCTACTAACAAATGAGTTATAATTGCGTGTCTGTTGCAAGTGGGGAGCCAGCGAAGGAGGCGGAGGCTGCAGGCAGGTCGATGACCTGGTCGAGGCAGGAGAAGAGGCACAGAGGTAGGTGGGGAGAGGATTCCCAGGCCTGGGGAAAACTTGCAGGGAGGGGGGAAAGGAACATGAGGATAAATTGGATGACTGTTTGACTTACAGTGGCTCCGGGAGTGGGAAGCTGATGGTCGTCCAGAGCCAAAGGCTGGGGAGAAAAGGGCAGAGGGTTCCCAAGAGGCAACAAGGTGTCACATGCAAAGCTGGACTACGTGATGCTATAGTGTTGGTGAGCAGGGCAGAGGCAAGGCTGCGAGCGAGCTGGAGCATGCACACATGTGGACAAAGGTGAAGGAACAGATGACAGGTAGCAGGTGAACTCGTGGCAAGGAGGCTGCAGTGTCGAGACAGTCCCACAGGGAAATGATTCCAGTTCATCTCTTAAGTAGGGTGGAGCCAAGCTGCTGCACAGCTGAAGCAAATAGGAGATGATTAGTGATGGTGTGTGTGTGCGCTCGCTCACCACAGGCCATGAGGGTGCCCCTCCCTCAAGGGATGCCTCCTGGCATTCCACGGGGCTTGGCCGGGTGTTGACGGTGAAACTCATTGACCATGATGGGGTCGGCAATCAGGGAGCAAGAGATCCAGGAGCGTTCGTCAGGCCCATACCCCTCCCAATCAACTAGGTGCTGGAGGCCCCGGCCCCTGCGGCAAACATCCAGGATCCAGCGGACAGAATACACCGGGCCTCCATCGATGATTTTGGGAGGAGGAGGAGGGGGTCTGGAGGGAGGGTAGAGAGGGCTGGAAAATACTGGTTTCATATGGGAAATATGAAGAGATGGGTGGATGCGTAGGGAAGGAGGCAGCTTGAGGCAGACAGTAAAAGGGTTAATGATGTGTCTTATGGGAAAGGGACAGATGAATCTAGGTATCAGCTTTCTTGAGTCAGTCTTTAATGGGATGTTGTGTGTGGAGAGCCATACCTTCTGTCCCATCGCATACTCAGGGGCAGAAGTCCTCCGTTGGTTGGCCATGATGGAGCTCTGACTGACAGTGCGTAGTAGAGCTACCCTGGTGGATCTCCAAATGCGCCGGCAACACCATATGTGGTGCTGGACAGAGGTGATAGCTATCGCTCCCTCGGTCACAGGAAGCAGGGGAGGGTTATACCCGAATGAAGCCTCAAAGAGGGTAATCCGCAAGGCAGTGGATGTGACAGTGCTGTGGGCGTACTCGATCCAGTGCAGATGCGAGATCCAGGTAGTTGGGTGTTGGGAGGCGACACAGCGGAGGGCTGCTTCTAGCTCCTGATTAGCTCGCTCACATTGCTCATTACTTTGGGGGTGGTAGCCAGAGGTGAGGCTTGTACAGTGGGGCAAAAAAGTATTTAGTCAGCCACCAATTGTGCAAGTTCTCCCACTTAAAAGATGAGAGAGGTCTCCAATTTTCATCATAGGTATACCTCAACTATGAGAGACAAAATGAGAAAAAAAATTCCAGAAAATCACATTGAAGGATTTTTAATGAATTAATTGGTAAATTCCTCAGTAAAATAAGTATTTGGTCACCTACAAACAAGCAAGATTTCTGGCTCTCACAGACCTGTAACTTCTTCTTTAAGAGGCTCCTCTGTCCTCCACTCGTTACCTGTATTAATGGCACCTGTTTGAACTCGTTATCAGTGTAAAAGACACCTGTCCACATCCTCAAACAGTCAGACTCCAAACTCCACTATGGCCAAGACCAAAGAGCTGTCAAAGGACACCAGAAACAAAATTGTAGACCTGCACCAGGCTGGGAAGACTGAATCTGCAATAGGTAAGCAGCTTGGTGTGAAGAAATCAGCTGTGGAAGCAATTATTAGAAAATGGAAGACATACAAGACCACTGATAATCTCCCTCGATCTGGGGCTCCACGCAAGATCTCACCCCGTGGGGTCAAAATTATCACGAGAACAGTGAGCAAAAATCCCAGAACCACATGGGGGGACCTAGTGAATGACCTGCAGAGAGCTGGGACCAAAGTAACAAAGGCTACATCAGAAACACACTACGCCGCCAGGGACTCAAATCCTGCAGTGCCAGACGTGTCCCCCTGCTTAAGCCAGTACATGTCCAGGCCCATCTGAAGTTTGCTAGAGAGCATTTGGATGATCCAGAAGAGGATTGGGAGAATGTCATATGGTCAGATGAAACCAAAATAGAACTTTTTGGTAAAAACTCAACTTGTCGCGTTTGGAAGAGAAAGAACACAATACCTACTGTGAAGCATGGGGGTGGACACATCATACTTTGGGGCTGTTTTTCTGCAAAGGGACCAGGACGACTGATCCGTGTAAAGGAAAGAATGAATGGGGCCATGTATCGTGAGATTTTGAGTGAAAACCTCCTTCCACCAGCAAGGGCATTGAAGATGAAACGTGGCTGGGTCTTTCAGCATGACAATGATCCCAAACACACACCCCGGGCAACGAAGGAGTGGCTTCGTAAGAAGCATTTCAAGGTCCTGGAGTGGCCTAGCCAGTCTCCAGATCTCAACCCCATAGAAAATCTTTGGAGGGAGTTGAAAGTCTGTGTTGCCCAGCGACAGCCCCAAAACATTACTGCTCTAGAGAAGATCTGCATGGAGGAATGGGCCAAAATACCAGCAACAGTGTGTGAAAACCTTGTGAAAACTTACAGAAAACGTTTGACCTCTGTCATTGCCAACAAATGGTATATAACAAAGTATTGACATGAACTTTTGTTATTGACCAAATACTTATTTTACCAAGGAATTTACCAATTAATTCATTAAAAATCCTTCAATGTGATTTTCTGGATTTTTTTTTTCTTATTTTGTCTCTCATAGTTGAGGTATACCTATGATGAAAATTGGAGACCTCTCTCATCTTTTAAGTGGGAGAACTTGCACAATTGGTGGCTGACTAAATACTTTTTTACCCCACTGTAGGTTCTCCGAGGGCTTGGCAAAAGGCTTTCTATACTCGTGACATGAACTGTGGCCCCCGATCAGACACAATGTCAGTAGGTATTCCGTGGAGGCCTAAAACTTGCTGTAACAGGGTGTCAACAGTCTCCTTGGCAGAATGAAGCTTGGGCAGAGTGATGAAATGAGCGGCTTTGGAGAATCTGTCAATAACCATAAGAACCACCGTGTTGCCTTCAAAGGGTGGAAGACCAGTGACAAAATCCACTGCAATGTGTGACCATGGGCAGCTTGGAACAGGTAGGGGCTGCAAGAGGCCCACAGTGGGTGAGGTGGAGGACTTCCCAGCAGCGCAGGTGGTACAGGCCCAAACGTACTCTTGGACATCAGCGCTGAAGGACAGCCACCAGAAGGCTCGGTGGAGATGATGGATGGCTAGACCCGCTCCCGGATGGCAGGTGAAGCAGGCCGGATGTACCCAGTGAATGGCATCCCCTCACACTGTTGTGGGGACATACAACCTGCCCCCCCCCTCTCCAGGTCACACCTTTCTCTCCACTTCAAAGGAGTGCTCAACACGCATGAAGGGGGGAAAATGGGTTCTTGGACAGAAGACCTGGCATCGGGGGAAAACTGGCGAGAGAGGGCATTGGGTTTAATGTTCTTGGTTCCAGGCCAGTAAAACAGCGTGAACTGGAAGCAGCTGAAAAATAAGGCCCACCGGGCCTGGCGAGGATTAAGGTGCTTGGCAGACTTGAGGTATCCGAGGTTCCGGTGGTTGGTTCAGACCAAGAATAGTTGAGGTTCTTCCTCCAGCCAATGGTGCCACTCTGCTGATGCCAGCATGACCGCCAGGAGCTCCCGATCTCCCACATCATAATTTCTCTCTGCCGGGTTGAGGCGACGGGAGAAGAAGGCGCAAGGGTGTAGTTTGCCATCAGAGAGAGAACGCTTAGATAGGACGGCCCCCACGTCGCAGTCGGACGCATCCATCTCCACAATGAACTGGAGCGAGGGGTCCACCTGGGAGAGGATGGGCACTTGCGAGAATCAGGCCTTGAGCTCAGTGAATGCTACCTCGGCTGTGTCAAACCACCTGAATGGAGTCTTAGGAGAGATGAGTTGGGTTAACGGAGCTGCCACACGACTGTAGTTGTTAATAAATCTTCTGTAAAAATTGTCAAACCCTAAGAAGCACTGTAACTGTTTGCGAGTAGCAAGGGTTGTCCAATCTGTTACAGCCTGGATCTGGATCTTTGCAAGGTCCAGTTTTACCTGTCCTTTAGTGATAGTGAGGCCGAGAAAGGATGTTGTAGAGCTGAAAAACTCACACTTCTCAGCCTTAACGCAGAGCTGATTCTCCAACAGCCACTGCAGCACCAACCTGACATGGACCTTGTGTTCTTCGATGGAACAGGAGAAGATCAGGATATCCTCCAAGTAAACAAAGACAAACAGGTTCAGGAAATCTCTCAGAACATCATTGATTTACCTCTGGAAAACTGCTGGAGAACTGGTTAAACCAAAAGGCACCACAAGGTACTCAAAATGGCCCATGGGCATGCAAAAACCAGTCATCCATTCATCCCCCTCCCTTATACAAATCAGGTGGTAAACATTTCTTAGGTCCAATTTGATGAAAATAGTTGCCCCTTGAAGGAGTTCATAGGCTGAATTCATTAGCTGCAATGGATATTTATCCTTGATGTTGATGTCATTGAGGCCGCAGTAATCAATACAAAGCCTGAGTGTGCCGTCTTTCTTTCCCACAAAGAAGAAGTCTGCCCCTGCAGGAGATGATCAGGGTCTGATGATCCTGGCCTGGACTGATTCCTTAATGTACTTCTCCATAGCCCCCCCTTTCCAGGCCAGAGAGGTTGTACAGTCTGCTGGAGGGTAATCACGCTCTCTGCTGAAGGTTAATGGCACAGTCATACTGCCTGTGTGAAGGTAGAGACAAGGCTTTAGTTTTACTGAATACAGGGGCAAGATCATGGAATTCCTTGGGCACTAATGACAGGTTGGGGGGAGCCTCAGAGCCTGGACGTGATGGTAGCATGGATGACCAAGGGGCTCAACAGAGGCAGGAAGACAAACAAAGATTACTCCAGGAGTTAATTTTACCCAGGGCCCAATCAATGGAGGAGTTATGCAACCTCAGCCAGGGGAACCCTAAAATAATTTCAGAAGAGCAGGTAGGTAATACAAGGAGTTGGAAATGTTCTTGGCGGTTGCCAGATACAGTGATAGGAATGGGGATGGTCCTCCTAGTGATGGTGGCAAACCTAGAACCAGAGAGTGGCACTACAGGTGTTGACAAAGGCACCTCAGTAGTGAGGATCTGAAGCTGGGAGACTAAATCACTACAAATGAAATTTTGCTCAGCTCCTGAGTCAATTAGAGAGGAGATGGAATGTTCCACAGAACTGACCTGAATTAACATGGGCAAGGTAAACCTTAGCGGGGCTTCTGGTGTTGACACTTCGCTCGTCAGTCCTCCCACTCTGACTGAGTCGTCTTGAGTGCTCTGGGCATTCAGCCGAAAAGTGCCCGGAAGCACCACAGTAAAAACACAACCTAGCAGCCCTCCTGTGCTGACGTACAGTGGGCGAAAGCTGGGTGCAGCTGAGCTGTCCGGATTCTGCCCTCACCGGCAAGGAGTACGGGGAGGGTGAAGAAATGTGAGGAGCGGAAAACACAGCATGAGGAGGAGTAGCTGCGGTGGAGCATGTGTGCCCGTTTGTGCGCTCATGAAGGCGATTGTCCAGCCGAACGGCTAAGGAAATTAGCGCGTCAAGAGAGGGTTGTTCATCCTGAGTCACTAACTTATCCCAGAGGATGGAGTTTAATCCCCATGTAAAAGCACCCCTGAGTGCTACATCATTCCACCTGGACTCTGCAGCAAGGATACGGAAGTGGATGGAATAATCTGCTATCGTCTGGGTGCCCTGTTTTCAACCCCGTAGGTGGCTGGAGATATCTCCTTCCTAGTCAGAGTGGCTAAAAACCTTGTCGAGCTCACGGATGAATTCATGGTAAGAGTGGCCAGGTAAATCAGGGCCGAAAACAAAGACCTGTGCCCATTCAAGGGCGGGGCCATCTAGGAGCGTGACAGTGTAGCTGACCTTGCTTTGGTTGGTCAGAAAGTTGGTTGGGGTTCTCTGAAAAACAAGCTGACACTGCAGGAGGAATAATTTACAACCCCCCCACCCTCATGGGAGTGGGGATGGGAAGGGCTCAGCCAGCAGACATGGACCCAGTGGAAAAGAACAAGGGATTGAACACGATGATATTAACTAGTTGGCTAAATTGGTGTAAAGTGACTGCTGATTGATGGGCTAATTGGCCAAACTTGGTCTCAAGGGTAGTGACTCGTTCTAGCGGAGGCCCTGGTGTGATGTTGCTGGGTGCTGAGTTTGGTGAGATTATAATGACATTTTTCAACAAAGCAGGACCCAAGGAGCAGAAATCACAACAGACCAGCAGGTAAGGTGCAAGGTGATTTATTTACAAGTTGGATAATAGTGGTTGCTATGACTGGTGCCCTGTGGAAGGAGGAGAGGTGAGAGGTTAACGCTATGTTGAGGAGGGTAGACAGTGATGGTTCTGATATACTCAGACGTGAGTTATAATTACATGTCTGTTGCAGGTGGGGAGCCAGAGAAGGAGGCTGAGGCTGCAGCCAGGCCGATGACCTGGTCGAGGCAGGAGAATAGGCACAGAGGTAGGTGGGGAAAGGATTCCCAGGCCTGGGGAAAACTTGCAGGGAGGGGGGAAAGGAGTGTGAGGATAAATTGGATGATTGTTTGACTTACAGGGCTGAAGCAGCGCCGGGAGTGGGGAGTTGATGGCGGTTTGGAGCCAAAGGCTGGGGGAAAGAGGGCAGAGGGTTTCCAAGAGGCAGCAAGGTGAGTCACATGCAAAGCTGGATTACGTGATGCTATAGTGTTGGTGAGCAGGGCAGAGGCAGGGCTGCAAGCATGCTGGCGCATGTACACACATGGGCAAAGGTGAGGGAACAGGTGATAGGCAGCAGGTGAACTCATGGCAAGGAGGCTGTAGCGTTGAGACAATCCCACAGGGGAATGATACCAGTTCATCCCTTAAGTAGGGTGGAGCCTGGCTACTGTGCAGCTGAAGCAAATAGGAGATGATTAGTGATAGTGTGTGTGTGTGTGTGTGTGTGCTCGCTCACCGCAGGCCATGACAAAGGTCAGTCTGTGGCTGTACTGGGCAGCTTCCAGGTGTGAATGTGTAACTGTGTGAGTGTGACCAATTCGTCCTTGAAAAAGGGAGGTTGCCTCTCAGTGGAACTGACCTGTATAAATAAAGGTTAAATTAAAAAAAATAAAATACTCACTCAATGTGAAACTTGGGCCTGTTTAGATGAACACAAAGCTGATATTCTGAAAGGAACATTTCATGGTTGGCACTTTCCAGATGTTTTTGCCAGAGGTGTACCTTTGAACGGAATCCATTTGTTACCTCCACCAAGGAAAGAGGTAATGTTTTTGCCGGCATTGGTTTGTTGGTTGGTTTGTTGGTTTGTCTGTCTGTCAGCAACATTACTCCAAATGTTAAGAATTGATTTTGATGAAATTTTCAAGAAAGATGTGTAATGGCATGGAGAACAGATGATTAGATTTTGGTGGTGATCCGGATCATGATCTGGATCCAGGAATTTTTTGAAAATTATTTTATATATTACCATTGAGTTTTTCATGTACTGCCCCTTTAAAACGTGTCCGCAGAGTTACGTGCGAAGCAGTGCACTCTTGTTTACCACCAAACACTGCAGAGAAAGTAAAACAGCTTGAACAAAAAGAAATGTGGTCTCCATGCATATAGTATGTGATGACTGATATTATTTCATCTGAAGACACCAAGAAAAAGCAAGCAAAGTGTGCGGTTTAAGACAGGGTTCGGCATGCGTGTGGACGTAACTCCACTGGCATGTACCGGCAGACAAGCTGAGGATATTGTTGCGAGCCACATGACCCACACGGTATATAAACACAGTAAACTTCAGAACTGGACAATGTTTAAATTTTTTTTCTTTGTGAAATCACAATAGATCTGTTCTATTATGCTCATTTACTACACACCGCAGTGATATGATCCCATACTGTTGTGTAATATTGTTTAATAATTATGAACCTTGTCAGTAAACTGTAAGGGAGAAGAGAGGAGGGAAAAAAAGCAAAAACCGACCTGAAAGATTCAGTAAACCATGATGCTAATTTAAGGTGGAATTTCCCAGCCCCAATGTATTGTCAATACAATTATGACAGTCTTGTTATTATAATGTAGTCATATAATGTAGTCATATTGTTTTTGCTGCCATTTCTCTGTCTGTTAGCAGGATCACGCAAAAACTCCTAAATGGATTTGGATGGCATTTTCACCAGGTGTGGCCCTTGGCCCAAAGATGAACTCATTAGATGTTGAAGGTGATCCATGAGTGCATACCTCCACCAAGGCCCTATCTCTTAATGTACAGATGCATGGCGATATGGACTGACAGAGGGACAGAGGGGAGGACAAAAGGAGGGAGGGATGGAGCCTTGGCAGAGGTATGCAGTCTCTGAGTACCCTCTAGCAGGTTTTCCATCTTTGCCTTGCATTCATGTGTTCTGTTCATTCAGACGCATCTCTCATCAGTCAAACACTTTTAGTTTAGCAGGCCACCACTTTGCCACGTAACAACCATTGGACCTCCGAATGGAACAATAAGCTTTCATGTTCCATACCTGTTTCCTCACATAGAGATGAAAATATGGGGCTTTTCAGAGGTCTTGTC
Source organism: Pholidichthys leucotaenia (assembly GCA_020510985.1). Lineage (NCBI taxonomy): Eukaryota > Metazoa > Chordata > Actinopteri > Cichliformes > Pholidichthyidae > Pholidichthys > Pholidichthys leucotaenia. The sequence goes on along the minus strand of CM035849.1, from coordinate 265,863,637 downwards.
TTTACCAAGTTTACCATCCGCACAGCATGCCAGTGAAGTCATGGCAACAAGCACCTCGCAATTCAAAAAACAGTGGGTAACCACATCTTGGTGTCTCTTTCATGCTGCTAACAAAGCCTTTAGTGGACTGACCATGGCGGCTGCTCCATCAGGGCCCAGTTCAAAGTCTGAATCTTTCCTCTTCAAATATTTATCCATCACTGCAACCTCTAGCACATCTTAACAAGGTCATTAACCTCTGTAAAACACATGAAGAAGAAGAAGAATACAGTGGTCATATTATTACATTAATATTGCCACCTACTGATATGGAAGAGCCACTACAGCCATCTATGCAAAACAATGGCAGATTATTTGTAATTTTTTCGACCAATCTCAGAAGTGAAATCAGACAGTTTTCCAAGGACCCCTGAATATTCTCTCAAACAAGGCATTAGATGGTACTAAATGGTCAGCACAGCAAAGGAGTGACTCATGAAATCTGGACAGGAGTTGAACAAGACAGAGATCTGGATGGGAAATTGCAATATATGGTATTGCAATACTCAGTGTATTGCAAGATCTTTATAATATTGTATTGTGGGGCTTCTGGTGATTCCCACCATATTGGGAATAAAGGGGGAATCCCCCCCTTCCCCATCTGTTTTAATGAGTTGGCTGCACTGTGAGTGAAATCGGGAGGTGCATGACCAGCAGAAACGACACAAAAGCGTCCCACGCAACACCACTCTTGACGTCCTTTTTGGTGTGCGTGCGTTCATGAGGACCAGCGTGTGACGTATACACAGGACTTGATACAGCTTGCACCCCAGTGCTTCTTACCCCCCCCCCCAAATCTTTTCTGGTTCCTTCCCTGTTCTTACTATGCTTTTCCATGTGTGTGTGTGTGTGTGTGTGTGTGTGTGCGCGCGCACGTGTGTGTGTTTCTGGTACTTTGTAATTTGCAGGCTGTAATATAAAGTGGTACCTCTAAGGTCACCTACTACCTTGGAAAACTTGGAACTCAACACAACTATTGGGCAGTGGTGGCCTAATGGTTAAGGATGTGGACTTGTGACTGGAGGGTTGCTGGTTCAATCCCTGGACCAGCAGGATCAGATGTGGGTGGGACAGATGACAAAGCACTGTTTGCCCCACCCTCACTGACCCCACCGTGGTGCTGTTAAGCAAGGCTCTTAACCCCAACCACTCCAGTGGAGCTGCTCAGTGGCCACCGGTCAGTCTGTGGCTGTACCGCACCACTTCCAGGTGTGAATGTGATCAGGGCGTCCTTGGAAAATAGAGGTTGCTTCTCAGTGGACCTCCCCTGAATAAATAAAGGTTAAAAAAAAAAACTAGTCAAGACTGCAAATTATATGTTCAAGGTTTAATGCCTGAAAAGATATCCAAACTGTGTCATGAGAATTTAAGGTAAATAAAACACATACATTCACCAAACTTACTGGGGCTGTCATTTTGTTAGTCTGAAAACCATTTTCTCCCATGCACAGTTCAAACACATTCAAATTTTTGTACATACTGTCACATATTATCTTCAGCTGTCCTGCTTTCATATGCCAAAGGCAAACATTTAATTTTGATTCATCTCTTTTCTTATCTTTCTCTTGTCTCTCTATTCTTTGTGCCATTGGAAATTATATGATGGTTTCCACCCTTCTGTCCTTTTTCCCTCTCCCCTCTTTCTGGAGAGAGTGAGGTAACGTTTGCCAGCACTTGTCTCCATCTGTTAACAAACACTTCCAATATGTTGAGAACATTTTGGCCCTCTGTCTTCTCCATCAGGATGTGATGAACGTGGTGCACCTGTCTCAGCCTCCAGCCTTGTTTCTGGCAGCAGAGAGAGACTGTCTCAACCTAACAAATATTCCCCCCAATAACATCAAAGACGGAACAGTTAAAGACTTCACATGAAAACATCGAGTTTCTGTGCTTTCTTTTCCATTTAATTTCCCAACACAAATCAGCAATGAACTCCCTGCCCCTATTGGTTCTGTAGGCATTCCCTCATTTGCCAAAAATCACTTGAAGTCAATTAAAACGTCTCTAGCGGAGGAGCTGTTAAATGTCACTGAGCACGCAAAACACATGCCTTCTGTTCGTCCTGTTTGATATTGAAAAAGTGTGTATTCTCATGCACAGGCCCACACAATCAGCCCAAATTGTAAATCACCCTGGACAGTAAATTACCTCCACTAATATGGCAGATCTGAGCCTTCACTAAAGTCAACAACTAACCCAACAACAGACAGCGGAGAATAACAACAAAACTACGTCAGAGGCTGAAGAGGCCTTGATTACAGACATCGAGAGGCAACTCAGCCCAATCACGCCAGCAGAGTCAGGGAACTGGACTCGGTCCTGCTTTTGCATCATGACAAGGCAGAAGAATGTTGAAGAAAAAATGGCAAAGAGAGAAGACCTGCATCACCCCTCTCTGAACTCCCCTCTTTAATTAACTAATGTATCTCCATTTGTCATAGCGTGACATTGCACGATTCTGAGGCAATCTGAGATTCTGGCTCAAGCTCCAGCAGGGAAAACATCAGCACCCTCTGCTGCTCGGTCCGGCCAGCTTCAGGGCCCCGTGGGCTTTCATTTACTTGTCTTTGAATGTTGCTCTGCTAATTATCGTCTTATGATAAAGCTGCCACTGAGCTGCCTACTAATGAGCTCCAGATCCGTCCCTGAGCTCTCAAGAAAGCTGTGCACTGTTTTACAGACACACTGACTGTTATTAAACTGTAAGGATTATGAAAATGACAAACTGGGAAATGTCAGGACTACAAAAGGGAAGCATACATAGAAGTTTATAGTGTGTGTCCTTATTTTATCCTTTTAAGCAAATACAATAAGAGGAAACAGATAGGAACATGAAGAAACTACTTTAAAAAGTAGGTATTATCAACAGAAACCCACATTTCAGGCATGTCAGATCAGCTTCACTCCATGTGTGTAAATCTAGTGGACTTTTTCATGGGAATTCACTTGACCGCTCTTGGTCTGGCCCTTTTTCCAGGATCAGTTCACCTTTGGAGACCCTAGGCAAGTTGCCCCAACACCATATCTCCTGAGATCATTAGGGAAGACAAACCCCTTCATCACAATAAGGTAGCGATCCATGAGAGGGCGAAGGGTGCCCATTAGCACCAAATATTTTAACATCACCCCCACATACTGCATGCATCTTAATTGCAGGGAGTGTTGAGCTACAGCCTAGATACCAAACTGTAGATACAGTGGTGTGAAAAAGTGTTTGTCCCCTTCCTGATATCTCATTTTTTTGTATGTTTGTCATACTTAAATGCTTCAGATCATTAAACAAATTTAAATAATAGATAGATAGATAGATAGATAGATAGATAGATAGATAGATAGATAGATAGATAGATAGATAGATAGATAGATAGATGTACTTTATTGATCCCAAACTGGGAAATTACAGTGTAACAGCAGCATGACAGTTGACAGCCAAACAACAGAAACACACACGACAGACAAAGGGATTACCCATGGAACAAAGGGATTACCCATGGATTAGGCAAAGATAACACAAGTACACACAAAATGCAGTTTTTAAATTAAGGTGTTTATCATTAAGGGACAACAAAATCCAAACCTACGTGGCCCTGTTAGCAAACATTTTTTACACCACTGTACATTCTGTCATGCTTACATTCATGCCCATTTGAAAGTAGTTGTAACATGACGCAGCATGGAGGATGAAGCTTGCCAGAGCCATCTGATTGGCTGTGAGTGATAACAAAGATTTCTGTTAATCATGAGGTTAAGGGTTCATGGTGATCCAAGATGGATGCCCATATAAATTTTGCTCTTGTGCTAGCTCTAAATAAAGTATCAAAAGTGTGTTTGTTTTTATATGAATGTATTTGTAAACATTATATTCTGACTGTGTCAGCAGTTTTGTATTCTGTCTTTAGGAATGCCGCACGTGACCGCAGGTTTGAAGAGGTACGCCCAAACTCGGCGATAATGAAATTACTTGGCAGCCTGGAAGTACTAGTTGGACACTCCCCAAATTAGTATTGGTCCAAGGTCAACAAATATAAATATATAAAAATATGCCACGTGTGAGTAGGAAGTCCTGATTGCCAGCCAATAGGATTTCCCCAAAGAAGAGCACATTTATTGTTTTGCTTCTTTGTGATGTCTAATTAAAACTTGAACTTTCAATCTGTGAGGAGCTAATGCTGCCCAGGCCATTTGAAGACAAAATGCGGAGTCTGAGGTAACTATTAGGAAGCTCTGCAGACTGTGTTGTGGCTGTCTGAGGACACTGCGCTGGGGATAAGAACAGACCAAGGAGCTTGTCATGGCATGACAGGGCCACATTCTTCCCTCATCGATTTAGCAGTTGAGGTCTGTAATTCTTTAAAGATATCCCTGTTATGTTGGACACTCGTATGGCGTTTTCACACCTGAAAGTCTACACCAAAGTCCAGACCAAGGTTCATGTTTTTGTTACCTTGTCTACGTTTGGTCTGGTTAAGTTTGATTTCACACTGCTCCTAATCCAAGCAAACAACTCTATGTGAATCACCTATGTCTTTTTGTCATGACGACACCCTGTTGTCATGGCCAAGTTTGCGTCATTAGCACAGACTCGTATTTAGCAAACATGCTACCTACCTTCCAAGGTGTTTCCTGCAGCTCTGGGCACTTTTGTAACTGCACTGCAAGTTGAAGCAAAGGAAGACTCCATCATATTAGTTGTGAATTAGTTTAGTGAGGCTAGAATATTATCCAGGTCTTCATAAAAAGAGCGTCTGTCCTTCTCATCAGTCATGATGACTTTCAGATGACATTGTTTGTTCTTTTTTTTTTTTTCCAAAAACGCTGTCACATCCTCTGTCACATCCAATATCTGGTAAATTTCTGCATTTTTATTTTATTTTTTTCTCAATTGACTATCCAGCTAACAGCCATATCCAGCAATTAAAAGCCAGAAAAAATAAATGACTGTATACAAAAGTCTAAGAAATTGTGTTACCAAAGAAGTCCAAAAGGCAAAAGTTGAATATTATATCTCTGCAATCATGGAGGCCAAAGGAAATTGCTCTGCAATGTGGAAGCAAGTCAGTAGTATAATTAAACCATTACGTAAACCAACGACTATACACCACACTCCAAATTATTATGCAAATTATATTTGTCTCTGATTTTCCTAAATAGTTGATGCAAATGACAGTCAGTATAATTTTCAAGTCATCAACCATTAGAGCATAATTCAAATTTTATTGAACAAACCTCCCAATGATAACTTTTTTTGCAAAAAGAAAAAAAGAAAAACTCAAAATGCACTGTTCCAAATTATTATGAACAACAGAGTTTCAAAACATTTTATTTGTTGTAAAGAACTGAAAATGGTCATTTGTTGAATTTGCAGCATTAGGAGGTCATATTTATTGAAATCAAAAGCTATTTCAATCAAAAACATCTTAACAGGCCAAGTTACATGTTAACAGAGGACCCCTTCTTTGATATAATCTTCACAATTCTTGCATCCATTGAACATGTGAGTTTATAGAGAGTTTCTGTTTGAATTTCTTTGCAAAATGTCAGAATAGCCTCCCACAGCTGCTGTTTTGATGTGAACTGCCTCCCACCCTCATAGATCTTTCACTTGAGGATGCTCCAAAGGTTCTCAATAGGGTTGAGGTCAGGGGAGGATGGGAGCCACACCATGAGTTTCTCTCCTTTTATGCCCATAGCAGCCAATGACACAAAGGTATTCTTTGTAGCATAAGATGGTGCATTGTCATGGATGAAGATAATTTTGAATTTGTGAGTTTGAATTGTAATTTTTATGTATTGTAATATTTATAAAGGCTAGAGTTTAGCAGCATGATTTATGAAAAGCTGATGTTGTAGAGAGAAATGAGCAGGCGAGGCAGTGAGCTGGATCAGCGTGGACTTTATTTCTCTCTACCCTCAAGTCAACAAGAATAAACCCAGGTCGCGGGGCATCTCTCTTTTATATGTTATATGCCTTACCTAGCGACCTGGGGGCTCACACCACAATACACATTATCACAATGCCTGTCGGCGCATTAACATACAGTCCTTCAGCGCCATTAACATACAGTCCTTTAGCGCCTCTACCTCTACTGTCCCATCTCGATCCCCTGTTGGCTTCTCTCTTCCTGTGCCCTTCAGTGTGAGTGGAGAATGTGACGTCGAGGCCCCCCACACCGCCCCCCAAACACTCAGAATGGGCCTTAACCCTCATGTCCTGTGGGCTTCAGCCGACGTCCGTAGCGGCTATAACGGGGGGTCGCCAGCTCCGAGGCGCTGCTGTGCCGGTGGGGCGCTCCTGGAGGCGCAGCCGTCTGTGGGGAGACATTGGGGGGGGGGGGGGGACACATCTTCATCATGCCATTGTGCCTGAGCTGAGAGCCATTTACCTGAGGAGCTGTCAGTGGGGATCGTTGGCGCCGAGGAGCTCAGGCCAACACCACCTGCTCGTCTGCTAATACGAATGCTGGCTTAAGCCTGTCTATGCAGACTGTTTCTCTGCATCCCCCCAAGTCTAACTCAAAATGTTTAGGCCCAGGTTCCAACATTCTGAATGGGCCATCGTAGGGCAGGCGCAACGGGGTCCGGTGGGCATCGTGCCTGACAAACACGAACGACGCATCCTTCAAAGTCCTTGGGGCGAAAACGCGGGGAAAACAGTGGTGGGCCGGGCCCGGTACCGTCCCTGCCTGTGCTCTACGTAGTGAAGGCAGGGATGGGATGGTGTTCGGCGTGGGGTTGTCAGGCAAAAATTCACCAGGGAGCCGCAGCAGCTGGGAAAAAAACAAGTTCTGGTGGGGAGGCAGCCAAATCCTCCTTCGGTGCAGAACGCAATCCTAATAGAACCCACGGCAACCGGTCCACCCAATTTGCGTCTGTAAGCGAAGCCCTGAGCACTGCTTTAAGCAACCTATGGAAACGCTCGCATAACCCGTTGGCCTGGGGGTTGTACGCGGTCGTGCAATGAATGGTGACGCCCAGGCTCCGGGCCATTGTGGACCAGAGGTCGGAAACGAACTGCGGACCCCTGTCGGACGTGATGTCCGAAGGGATGCCGAAGCGTGCCACCCATGTCACCAAAAATGCGTGTGCGACTTCCATAGACATGGTGGAAGCTAGCGGCACCGCTTTGGGCCAGCATGTGGTGCGGTCCACCACAGTCAGGAGGTGCGTAAACCTCTGCGATGGCCGGAGGAGCCCCACGAGGTCCACGTGAATGTGGTTGAACCTCTTAGCCGGGACGTGGAACGGCTCGAGGGGGGCCTTTGTGTGCCTGTGCACCTTGGCTCATTGGCACGCTACGCAGGCTGCAGCCCACTCTTTCACCTGTTTATGCAGGCGCGGCCAGACGAACTTTGCTCCCACCATTTTGACTGACGCACACACTCCCGGGTGCGCCAGGGAGTGAACCGAGTCAAAAACGGTGCCAAGTGTGTGGAACCACCCAGGTATGGGCGGCCTGTGCAAATGTCACAGAGTATGGGGGGCCCCCCGTTTTGCAGTACTCTGCTCTACAGCCTTAATCCTGTTCGTCCAGACTGGAGCACACAAACATCCGCTTCATCGACTTGCTCTGCGGCCATGGCCGTGTAATCTATCCCTACGTGGACTGGGGCCAGTAATGTGCGTGAGAGGCAGTCTGCCACCACGTTGAGTTTACCGGCCACATGCTGAATGTCGGTCGTAAACTCCGAGATAGCAACCAGCTGTCTCTGCTGCTGGTCTGACTATGGTTCCGAAACCTTGGCCACAGTGTATGTTAGTGGCTTGTGGTATACAAATGCAGTGAAGCTGCACCCTTCCAGCCAGAACTGGAAGTGGCGTATGGCCAGGTGGAGAGCCAGTAACTCTCTGTCGAACGCGCTGTATTTACGCTCATTGTCGCACAAAGACCTGCTGAAAAAGGCGAGCGGCTGCCAAGAACCGGTGATGCACTGCTCCACGACGGCCCCTATGGCCACGTCCGATGCATCGGTAGTGAGCGCTATCCGTGCCGCCGGGTCCAGGTGCACCAGAAGTGCGGCATTCACCAGGGCTGTTTTGGCATCGGAAAATGCCTGCTCCCGCTTAGGGATCCAGTCGATGTTGTCCGCCGGTTTCTGTTTCTTAAGCGCAGTGTACAATGGCTGCATGAGCTGGGCTGCGTGGGGGAGGAAACAGTTGTAAAAGTTAACCACCCTAAAAACTCCTTCAGCGCCCTGACTGTCTGAGGCAGGAGAAAATCTTCCACTGCGCTCACTTTGTCCGGTAAGGGTCCTCGCGCCTTCTGGTGAGATGCGGTGGCCCAAAAAGTCAATTACTGTAACCCCGAACTGGCACTTCGCCGGGCTGATGATTAACCCATGCTCCTCCAACCTCTGGAAGACCATCCTGAGGTGGGCTACATGTTCATCCTCGGACGCGCTGACCACCAGGATGTCGTCCAGGTAGACAAACACAAAAGGCAGATCGTGCAGCACAGCGTCCATCATGCGTTGGAAGGTCTGCACCGCACCTTTTAACCCGAAAGGCATGCGTAGGAAGTCAAAAAGACCGAACGGGGTTATTACTGCCGTTTTGGGTATGTCTTCTGCGCGCACCGGGACCTGGTGGTACTCGCGGACCAGGTCCACCTTGGAAAAAATGCGTGCCCCGGTGAGGTGGACAGAAAAATCCTGAATATGAGGGATTAGGCAGCGATCGTGCGCTGTGGCATTGTTTAATCTGCGGAAATTGTCACATGGTCGCCATGACTCCTCGACTTTAGGCACCATGTGTAGTGGGGACGCCCATGGGCTGTTTGAGCGCCTGATGATGCCCAACCTTTCCAAGTTGGCGAACTCCTCACACGCACTGGCCAGTTTAGCTGTGTCCAGGTGCCGAGGTCATACGAAAACGGGTGGCCCCATGGTGGTAATGAAGTGCTGTACCCCATGCTTTGTGACAGCCGCCGAAAACGTCGGAATCGTGAGTGCTAGGAGCTGGATGAATAGTGTATGGAACTTACCCCCCGGAGCTGTGATGTTGGCCAGTGTTGTCGACCCGGCTCCTCGAGCTGTACAGGGCAGAGAATCAAAAGACATCGCGTTCATCAGGCGTCTGTTAGCCACATCAACTAACAGCCCGTGTGCACACAGGAAATCTGCACCCAAAATGGGAGGGTTACATGCTGCTATGATGAAGGACCATTGGTAGTTATGGCCGTGCAAACATATGGTCAGTGTCCTCTCACCAAAAGTCTTAATGTCTGAGCTGTTTGCGACTGCGAGCTCGGGGCCGCTACTTCCAGCCAGCCGGTCTGCATAGGACGGCAGGAAGAGGCTCTTTTGGGAGCCGGAGTCCACAAGGAACTATCTCCCCGAGCATGAGTCCATCGCATAGAGCAGCTTGGTTGTGTCACCGGCAGTCGGAGCTGCTACCAACTGCTGGTCCTGGCGTTTCCCGATCGCTTGAACTGGCACAGTGGCATGCATCGCTGTGCGTCTTCTCCAAAGCGGCGGTGGTAGAAGCAGAGCGTGCCCCTCCGGTGCTTCTTGGCCTCCGCGGCGACCACCATCAATGGCTCTTCGCCCCCGCTGGCTGTCTCACGGGGTTCTGGCACCACTGCATTCACAGCGAAGGTTCTGGTTGCCAGGATAATCCGGTCCGCCTCTTGTGCCAGCGCCCGGTAATTCTGCATGGCCAGCAGCGGTGAATTGGCGAGGACAGCTCTGGCCGCTGAAAAACTTTCTCAAACTTACCAACTTTTGTCCTTATAAATTTGTTACTTTTTTTCTTGTAAATCTGTAATGTTTATATGGATGCTGATTAAATGTTTGTTTTCTGTGATGGTTTATTTTTTTCTGCTGATCTGGACAATGCTACAGTTTATTTTTTAATGTTTTGGTTGGAAGAGAAGTTTTTTGGGATCCATTTTAAAGGTTTTGGTGGATAGATGGATGGACCTTCATAAAAAGACATCTTTACATGCATTTAAAATCCATAAATCAAGGCGACTACAGATTCAAATTAGCAGTATTGCTAAATCTGGCATACTTACATTTGTATTAATGTTCACTGGTATGTAATGTCCTTTTCAAATAAATATTAAACTTAAACATAATAAATCATGTATTATTTTTTTGTCAGGAGCCGAGCCGGCTTGGTTTCCCCCGGCTTGGCCTTGGCCTCTCTGTGTGTTAGGTGCCACTTTGTATGTATATTAGTATGTATTTCTTTTTTTTTTATTTAAGTTTTTGTAAAGGGTATACATGTCATTACAGCATTGCATTGTTTACATTTTCATCACATGTTCCCTTTTTTTTGTTTTTTGACAACATTGGAAAAATAATTATTACAACACTCTTTTTTTAAGTGAAAGTAAAAGAGAAATTAAAAAAAGAAGAAAAAAACAAAAAAAAGCAAAAAAAAATAGAAGAGTATCTGAGTAGCATTGGAACAAAGAGAGGTGCCATTATTGAAATGGTATTTGTCAAAGATTAGATCTAATGGAAGACACATATGCGTTCCAGGGTTGCCAAAAGTTCATGAACCCATCCATGTCCTGTCTCAGTGCGAATGTCAACTTTTCCATCGAATAAATGTCCTGAATCACGTTAATCCAATCTTCAGGTGTTGGACAGTCTTTCAACATCCATTTTTTTGTTAGAGCTTTTTTACTTGCCAATATTAAAACAGTGAATAAGTATTTTTCTCCTCGTCTTTCCAGTGATTCCGGTAGTAAACCCAAATACAAAGTTACAAAAGAAAAGGGAACTGTTATTTTGAATATTTTCCCCAATATTGTCTGTACATTGGTCCAATATTGGTGGATAACTGGGCATGACCAAAACACATGAAAATGATTTGCAGTCTCTTCACCACACAAGCGCCAACAATTCAACCCCTTACGAGTAAATTTGTTTTGTGCAGGTGTTCTGAAAAATCTTACCAAATTTTTCCATCCAAATTCTCTCCACTGCAGGGATGAAGTACTTTTCCATTGTTGTTTATTTAGCTTTTCCCATGTTTCCAGTTGTAAAGTGAAATTCCCCTCTTTTTCCCCATCTCTCTTTTATATATGATGTGTTGTCTCCTTTTAAGTCTTGAAGACCATGGTATATTTTAGAAATATATCTGATCCCTGGGATCCCTTTATATGCCATTAAGAAGCCCTTCAGAACACCTGACTGGGCCCTTTCCAAAACCTCCTTTTTAAGTATTTTGTTTATGTGGTGTCTAAGCTGGAAGAACCTGTAAAGATCTTGATTTATTAGACCTTGTTTTTTTCAAATCTTCAAAACTTCTTAAAGTTTTCACTTTAAAAAAAATCATAATATTTTATCAGTCCGTTCTCTTTCCACTTTTTAAATCTAGTGTCTGTTTTATTAGGAGTAAAGTCTTGATCATAGGCAATCCATTGCAGTAATCAATAGGGTTCTTTAGTTTGATTCTCTCTGACTATCTTAAACCAAATTTTTAGCGGGGTCTCTATCCACGGGTTAGTGTTATTCAAAAGTTTAGGTAAGGCATTGTTCCCTATTATCGCCTGTAGGGGGATGTCACTTGTTATTTGGCATTCCATCTCCCTCCATTGTGCAGTGTAGACTGGGTTACATATCTCTACTAAAGTTTTAATTTGTGCGGCTTTAAAATAGTCCCTGATATTTGGCAGCGCGAGCCCACCTTTGTCTTTGTTTAGCTGTAGGGTTCTATATCTGATTCTAGGTCTCTTGCCCTGCCATATGAATCTTGAGATCCTTTTGTCCAGCTCCTGCCATGTTTTTTTGGGAGGTTCTACCGGTATTGTTTGGAAAAGGTATAGAAGACGTGGAAGTATATTCATTTTGACTGCTTCAATTCTTTGTGCAGTACCCAAGAATGGTATCATATTCCATCTTGCTAGATCAGATTTTATTTTTGCCATCAGTGGATCATAGTTTAGTGTTATAATTTTGTTGAGTTGTTTCAGGGTATTGACCCCCAGATATTTCATAGATTCCATCTCCCAGTTAGTTTTGAGTTTGCTTATGTAACGGATGCCAACTAGTACTGTTCGGTGTAGAACGTTAGTAAACCTCCCTCCCAAAGCCTCATACAGTATCGGTAGCGCTGAGCTATCGGTCGGACCTTTAGCTCAGTGCGATCGTGCTGTGTCTCCCATGCTCGAACTGTGTAGTTGACTGAGAGGTCTCGGGTTCGTGTCCCGTGTGGGGCGAACTGCGCAGGATGATCTCTGTCACAATGGTGCCGTGAACCCGGCATGGGAGTGAGGTTTAAGGGGGAGAGTGTAACGGATGCCAACTAGTACTGTTCGGTGTAGAACGTTAGTAAACCTCCCTCCCAAAGCCTCATACAGTATCGGTAGCGCTGAGCTATCGGTCGGACCTTTAGCTCAGTGCGATCGTGCTGTGTCTCCCATGCTCGAACTGTGTAGTTGACTGAGAGGTCTCGGGTTTGTGTCCCGTGTGGGGCGAACTGCGCAGGATGATCTCTGTCACACTTAGTACAGTGGGGTAAAAAAGTATTTAGTCAGCCACCAATTGTGCAAGTTCTCCCACTTGAAAGATGAGAGAGGTCTCCAATTTTCATCATAGGTATACCTCAACTATGAGAGACAAAATAAGAAAAAAAAATCCAGAAAATCACATTGAAGGATTTTTAATGAATTAATTGCTAAATTCCTCGGTAAAATAATCACTTTGATCGTCACTTCCTTGTGGTAACGTATCGTCACTTCCTGTTTTGCTGTCTGTCTGTGTGGTTTGCTCTCCTCACTCTCCTGAGCTTTCGGGTTAGCCACTAGCGATGGCTACTAGCTCTCCTTCCTCTCCTCCTCTGGCGTGCTCTCTCTGTCAGATGTTTAGCTACACCTCTGCCTCTTTTAGTGATAACGGTAAATGTAATAAATGTCTTTTTGAGACGCTCGAGGCGAGGTTGTCTGATTTGGAATCCCGGCTCCGCTGCATTGAAACACCGTCTGTACACAAGTCTGTACACAAGTCAGAAGGGGGTAAAGGAACTTAGAATCAACACAAATTCCAATACCAGCAATTAACTTCTCATTTACCTCATCGATGTGAAAAGTATCTGTTGGAAGTATGGAATTTGTGTTGTTGAGCACATTTGGCAGCACAAAAATTTTTGTTAAGTCTTCCACAGAGCCCACAAAGTGTGAATTAAATTCATTTGCCAAAGTAGCCTTGTCACTGACGGTCTTGCCATTGATTCTAAGTTCCTTTACCCCCTTCTGATCGTTTTTTTTATTAGTTAAGTTATTTAAATGCCTCCATAGGGAACTGTTGTTACCCTTTGCATGATCTATCAGTTTATTGTAATAAGATATTTTTGATTTTCGCAGCTCATGTACCACTTTATTTCTTAAACTTTTGTACACAAGGTGATCATTTTGTAGTTTGGAGGTTAGTGATGTTTTCAGTGCATAGTCTCGCCTCTTCATAAGTTTTCTTATTTCATTATTTAACCATGGTAGGCTAATCTTCTGTTGTCTACTTTTAATTTGCTTTGAAAATTTTTCTATAGACTTTGTGATTGTTGCAGTTATAAAATTACAACAATCATCTACTTCACATGTTGCCATGAGCTGCTCCCAATTTTGATTCTCTAAGTAATGTTCAAACTCCTCATTTTTTGATTTGGGGATAATAAAATTTGATTTGTCAATATCGACTCCCCCAAAATACTGTAGTCGCTTTTTAGTAAGTTTCCTGACAGCAAGAACCATGTTATGATCTGAGAGACCAGTTACAAGATTATAGGTTCTGGTTATTCGTTCTGGTTTATTAGTAAATACCATGTCAATAAGTGTTCTGGATTGTTTGGTTATCCTGGTGGGTCCTTTGATGATTTGCTGGTAATTAAATTTAGTCATGAGGCTTTTCAGTTTTTGTTTGTCTTTTTTATCAGACCAGTTGATATTAAAGTCACCATGAATTATTGTTTCTCTGTTCTTCTCAAGTTGTTTAACCAGATCACTTAATTCATTATAAAAGGAAGAGTTGTGTGACGGTGGGTTGTACACTACTGCAATGTTGAAATTCATTACCGGAGAGAGACATACATTAACAGCTAAACATTCAAGTGAAGTATTCAAATCAACCAGTTGACATTTATATTTCTCTTTGATGTAAATTAAAACACCTCCTCCCCTCCCTACCTGCCTGTCTTTTCTAAAACACTGGTAGCCCACAATATCGATCATATTAGTGTCTATGTTACTGTGTAGCCAGCTTTCTGAGAGACAAAGGTAGTCCAGATTTGAGTCCAACAGCAACACCGAAATCTCATCTCTTTTGGGGATTATGCTCCGTATGTTTAAATGACCGCCGAGGATCCCCTTTGGTTTAGCCTTGGTGTCCCAAAGAACTCGTGCATGATTAACAGTTTGGAAAAATAAATGTTGTTTTTGCTTTTGTACAGCTCGGTTTTGTGCTAACCCAGTGGTCTGCTGTTTAATAGTGGCAGGTCCAGGGTTAAGGTGAATATCTCCTGCCAGAAGTAGCAGAACTAACAGAACTTTAACTGTATATCCTCTGCCATATTGTGATTTTTGCTTAACAGCCATGTTTGCCTTAATTTGGAAGTTTTTGCTCAGGGCTTTTAAAGACCACATAGAGTGTAGGGTGAGATGTCCAAGCCCAAATCCATACAGATAAAACTTTTTAACTTCACCTTTGGTTGAGTTTGTCGGAAAATCCTTCTTGTTGCAGGTCCAAACACACAAAGACAAAACGAAGAGGAAGTAGAGAAGTAGAGAAGGCTTATTAGTGGTGCCCATCAGCCCACTTTTTAATCCGGTGGCAGCCATCTTCAGTCTTTCTTGGAAAGAAGGAAAAGGAAAATCTGTGGATAGTAAAATAAATTCTGCTTATATTGCCAGAATCTGATCCGATCGTCCTCGAATCCAGCTGGGCCTCAGCTAGCCAACTAGCCCCTTCCGTTGCTGGTCTCGTTGCTCATAGTCGCCGTAACTGGTCTCCCGTCCCGCTCCTCCAACCGAGTCTCGTCACACACCGCCGCTGCCACCGAGCTCCGCTGAGGTCACCCCTTAGCTGCAGCGGAGCTAGCTAGCATAGCTAACCCTGTTAACGGTCCTCCGGCTCTCCTCATCAGCAAGGAGACTGGGTGGGTGACGGTGAGAAGGAAGCCTAGTCGCAAAGCCCCGGTACACCACCAACCTGTTCACGTTTCTAATCGTTTTTCCCCACTCAGCGACACACCCGCTGAGGAAAAAACTCTGATCATTGGCGACTCTGTAGTCAGAAACGTGAACCTAGAGATTCGAGCGGCCATAGTCAAATGCATTCCTGGGGCCAGAGCAGGCGACATCGAGTCAAATTTGAAAATGCTGGCTAAAAGTAACTGTAAATACTCCACAATTGTTATTCACGCTGGCATTAATGACATCCGTCTCCGGCAGTCGGAAGTCACGAAACTTAATGTAGAATCGGTGTGTGACTTTGCAAAAACGATGTCTGCCACTGTAGTATTCTCTGGGCCCCTCCCCAATCTGACCAGTGATGACATGTTTAGCTGCTCGTCATCCTTAAACCGCTGGCTGTCTGTGTGGTGTCCTGCAAATGACATGGGCTACATTGACAATTGGAGCTCTTTTTGGGGAAAACCTGGTCTTATGAGATGAGACAGCATTCATCCCACTTTGGATGGTGCTTCTCATTTATCTAACAATCTGGCATCTTTTTTATCCAAATTTCCAAAACCTTGACTACTCAGAGTTGGGACCAGGAAGCAGAGTCGCAGTCTTACACACCTCTCTGCAGCTCCTCTTCATCCGCCACCCCTCAACTTAGCCCCTGTCTTCCCCATCAGAGAATCATTGTCTGCTCCCTCCAAAGTAAATAAAAATATAATGTATAAGCATCCCAAAGTGATTAAGCAAAATATTGGTAAAACTCAAATTAAACATAAAGCCTCTAAATTGAATGATTTGACCTCTGTTCCTCCTCATAATTTAAAAATTAAATGTGGTTTATTAAATATTAGGTCTCTAACTCCCAAGTCTCTGTTAGTCCATGATCTGTTAATTGATCATCAGATTGATTTAATATCCCTTACAGAGACTTGGTTAGGGCAAGAGGATTATGTTGGTTTAAATGAATCAACTCCCTCTGGTTATTTAAACTGTCAAAATCCCAGAAGTTCTGGTCGTGGAGGAGGAGTAGCAACAATTTACCATTCCAAATTACTAGTTAATGTAAAGCAAAAAACATGTTATAATTCCTTTGAGGGCCTGGTCCTCAGTATTGGGCACTTTAGCAATTTTAGGTTAAACCCAATTTTATTTGCCATAGTTTATCGTCCCCCATCAACCTACTCAGAATTTTTATCCGAATTTGCTGATTTCTTAGCTGATTTAGTGCTGAGATCTGGTAGAATAATTATAGTAGGGGACTTTAATATACGTGTGGATGTAGATAGTGACTGCTTTAATGTGGCATTTAATTCAATATTAGACTCGATTGGGTTTTCTCAGAAAGTAGGAAATTCTACTCATTACCTCCACCATACATTGGACCTTGTTCTGACATATGGCATAGAAATAGAAAATCTTGTAGTGTCTCCTCATAACCCTGTACTGTCAGACCATTGTCTGTTAACCTTTGATTTTACTATTTCTGACTATTTGGCTCCTAAAGAAAAATATTATTACAGTAGATGCCTCTCAGATGATGCTGTTACCAAATTTATGCAGATTGTTTCCTCTATGCCATGTGTCAACACAACGGAAATAAGCTGTAGACAGCTTGCTCCTTCTGTAATTGATAACATGGTGGATAGTGTTACAGCTTCTCTGCATCAGACTCTAGACTTGGTGGCCCCCTTAAAAAAGAAAAAGTCTAATCAGAGATTTCTAACTCCTTGGTTCAACACAGAAACTCGTAGCTTAAAACAGAAGACTCGTCAATTAGAAAGAAAATGGCGCTCCACTAATTTAGATGAAATCTATTTAGCTTGGAGAAATCATCTTTTAATTTATAAAAAATCTCTTAGAAAAGCTAGAACGAGTTATTATTCTGCATTAATAGAAGAGAACAAGAATAATCCCAGGTTTCTTTTCAGCACTGTAGCCAGGTTGACAAAGAGTCAGGACTCTGTCAATTCTAGCATTCCCTTAGAGCTTACTAGTCAGGACTTTATGAACTTTTTCAATAATAAAATTTCATCCATCAGAGATAAAATCAATCAGATTCTTCCCACAGTTAACTTAAATACTGTAACTACTACAACTCCTTCTATTGATGTCTGTCTTGATGAGTTTACTCCAATCGACCTTTGTGAGTTAGACAAAATAGTTTCCTCATCCAAACCTTCAACTTGTCTTTTAGACCCTATTCCTACCAGGTTATTTAAAGAAGTCTTCCCACTTACTGGTAGCTTTATTCTTCATATAATCAATTCTTCATTAACTTTAGGGCATGTACCGCAGGCTTTTAAAACGGCTGTAATTAAACCCTTACTCAAAAAGCCAACGCTAGATCCAGGAGCTTTAGCTAACTATAGACCAATCTCTAATCTCCCTTTCATTTCAAAAATCTTAGAAAGAGTTGTTGCTACGCAATTATTTGACCACCTGCAGGGAAATGGTTTACTTGAAGAGTTTCAATCTGGGTCTAGAATCCATCATAGTACTGAAACAGCCTTAGCAAAGGTCACTAACGACCTCCTCATGGCAATGGACTGTTTTCTGTACTTGTCCTTTTAGACCTTAGTGCAGCTTTTGATACTATCGATCATAATATTCTACTTGATAGATTAGAACACTATGTTGGACTTAATGGAACTTTGTTGCAGTGGTTTAGATCTTATTTATCTGATAGGTTCCAGTTTGTTCATGTAAATAATGAGTTTTCTTTCAACTCAAAGCTTAGTCATGGAGTTCCACAGGGATCTGTGCTAGGCCCTACTCTTTTTAGTTTATATATGCTTCCGATAGGCAACATTATTAGAAAGCACTGTATACATTTTCATTGTTATGCAGATGACACACAATTATACCTGTCAATGAAGCCAGATGATAGTAATCAATTAGCCAAGTTAGAAGCCTGTCTTAAGGAAATCAAAGCTTGGATGACTTGTAATTTCCTGCTATTAAATTCAGATAAGACTGAAGTCATTCTTGTTGGTCCAAAAAACCTTAGAAATTCCTTTCCAAATCAAACTTTCAGTTTGGATGCGGTTACTCTTTCTCTTAATAGCTCTGTGAGGAACCTTGGAATGATTTTTGATCACGATCTGTCCTTCAATTCACATATTAAATTTGTTTCTAAGACTGCCTTCTATCATTTGCGTAATATTGCCAAGATTAGGAGCATCTTGTCTCAGAGTGATGCTGAGAAACTGATCCACGCTTTTGTTAGCTCGAGATTAGATTATTGTAATTCTTTATTATCAGGCTGTCCTAAAACATCTTTAAAAAGTCTTCAGCTGATCCAAAATGCTGCAGCAAGAGTTTTAACAGGTACTAGAAAGAGAGATCATATCTCTCTGGTTCTGGCCTCCCTTCATTGGCTTCCCATAGAGTGTAGAATTAAGTTTAAAATCCTTCTTCTTACTTACAAAGCTCTAAACAATCAGGCTCCTTTTTATTTAAAAGATCTGATACTACCGTATTATCCTAACAGAGCACTACGCTCCCAAAATGCAGGATTACTTGTAATACCTAGAATCTCCAAAAGTACAATGGGAGGCAGAGCCTTCAGTTATCAAGCTCCTCTCCTGTGGAACCAGCTGCTGTTCCGGCCCCGGATTATGAGCTGCATTTTGGTGTGCAATAACTGATGTTTGACACATCTTTAATGTCCTTGCTTTTGACTTTAATGCATCAAACACCGTAAAGACTGAAACATATCAAACACAAGAAACATTATTTCAGCTGTGGACACAAATTCTAGTATTACAGAAATTAAATCATACTGCATACACACAAATGTAAACATTTATGATCTCAAATTGATAGATTTTTTAGGTTTACTGAGTTGTTGCAAGAAAGCTACCAGCAAAAATTATGCAGCATTTACTGTAAACAAATACAACAGATTATCAAATCCACATTTAAAATTGTATGGCTTGTGCACATCAGATTTTCATATTAAAAACACACACAAAAAGTTTCTATTCTTTGGACATGTGCATATTCAAACAACCATCATTAAGCTTCAACAGAGTTAAACATTTCACTAACCACTTTGCCGGGTCGCAGCCTTCCGAGGGCAGAAATTCCTTGCAGGCTCTCACATTTTGTCTGCAATTAATAGCCCGGAATAAATACCTTGTAAATTGGTATTTCAGCTAATTTAAAGTCAAGATGTCAATTCAAAAACATAACAGTAAAACTGACTAGAACTAGGCATCCAGTAAATAATGAAGGATTGCCAGATTTGCACTTCTAAAAGCTACCAAGGCCATGCAGGCCGGAAGTTGTAGCAGTGACTGACCAGAATAATACTGCGTTTACTTCAAGTCAAAAATACATCCCTATTCACAGAATGAAGCTGCAAAAATTACTTTTTCACAACTATTACAGTTTTTCGCACATGCATGGAGACTAGGTGAAATGTTACATAGGCATGGATTACCACTGACAGTCGCATGGTCTAGTCACACTTCAACAAACTTCAAAAATATCATCATCTCTCAAACAACCTACAAAATATCGGGTAGATAATTGGATATGAGGGATTATTTCATCATTATGACAGTTTCACCCTACCTGGGCTGAGGTAAGCAGCTGGATGGCTTTGGATCTTTGTCTTAGCCAGCCATGCTCAATCCGTCCGTTGTCATATTCTGCTGGGCAGGAAGTCTCAAATCGTCTACTTCCTGTTGTGAATAATGCTTATACCTCATGTATTTTTGATGATAAATTATTTCAATAATTTTTAAATCTCAAAGGACAAATTTCCAAACCTAGGTTTTTAAAAGAAAATATGGAGGGAATAAATAAAAAAAAGGTAGGGAATTCCCAAGGGATTCCCCAGAGGTCAAAGGTCATTTCCATGTTGGGGGTTCCCCCAGACACAAAGTAAACAACTTTTGACTGGCACACAGAGCCAGGCTGTGAGTATATATACCTGCCAAAACAAATCTTTGGGAGGCATTGCTGTACAACCAAAGGTCAAATACTAGAAAGGATGTCACTGTTGACATATATAGCGGGGAAATTACAACAGTCACAAGAATTGCCATGTTTCTCACATGGATCAAACAAACACAGCTGCTGCCGTTACACTCCCACCAAAATCTTTATGATGGAAGACTATAAAGTCATGCCAACATAAAATTTTCACAATGTCACCTAATCTTTAACCGGCAGCAAGAGCACAACCTTTTGCACTGGTCTTTCCAGTTCGGAGACTGGCTTAATCTTCTCCCCACGAGCCACACTTCTGGCGTTCGAAATTCTCAGCCTCACTTTTCGGACAAGTCCGTCCTTGTCGGCCATTGCAGTCGTCACAAGTCCAAGTGGCCACTGGTTTCTCGCCAACCCTTCATCCATCATGAGAACAATGTCTCCTGTTTGGAGGTTTCTTTGTGGTTTGCACCACTTTTGGCGATGTTGGAGATTCAGTAAGTATTCTTGTTTCCATCTGCTTCGAAAGAGCTGACTCAGGTGTTGAACACGCCTCCAGCATTTCCGTGCATAAACGTCCTGGGCGCAGAAGGCTCCTGGTGGAGGTAAGACTCCTTCAAGCTTGCCATGAAGTAGAGCGTTTGGCGTTATGGGAGGTTCGGCGAGTGGGTCATTCAAAGACGTTGGAGACAATGGACGACTGTTCACGATGTATGCTGCCTCATAGAACAGTGTTCTTAAGGAGGCGTCGTCTAGTCGTGTGTTCGCAAAGTCTATCACTGACTTCAGCGTCTTCCTCACTGTGCGGATCTGTCTTTCCCATACGCCACCTTGCTCACTAGCATGAGGAGCATTGAACTTGAACTCCACTTGCTTGTTTGCTAGAACTGTCTCCAGCTTGTCATGATCCAATTCGGCGAGAGCTTGTTTCAGTTCATTGTCAGCACCGATGAAGTTGGAACCTTGATCGCAGAGTATGCTTCTAACCACACCTCGCAATGCCAAGAAGCATCTTAGGGCATTGATGAAACAGTCAGTTGAGAGGTCGTCTAGAAGCTCCAGGTGAAT